>JAZKJV010000337.1:423370-1050062 GCA_037367405.1 Ottelia alismoides
TAATACATATTTTTTTGGATTTTTATCAGTTGTGCCCCTCCGAGATATTGTAATTTCAATTATGCCTCTCCCTTTTGGGGAATATCAGTTGTGCCCCCAACTTTTTTCCGTTGTATCACTTGTGTCCCTCCGTTACTTTAACCTTTCTGAGTTGAACTTAACCATAGTTTAATCAAACTATGGTATAATTAGAGGGGCACATCTAAAAAAACCTGCATCCCCCTTTCTCTCTTCCTCCCTCCTCACCCTCCAACCCTTCCTTCTCCTCCGACTACCACCTCCTCCTCAATCCCCTCCTTCTCCAACCACCTCCTCCTCTGACAACCGACATCTGTTGCGATCCAACACCTGTGTATCACCTCCTGCATGTTTGTAGTTGCCTTGCTGATGTTTTGTTCCATCAGAAATGTGAACGGCAAGAATGGCAAGAAGTTGGGGGTATCCACTCGTCCTGCTGCAAGCCCACTCCATGTGGGAGGACCTTGGGGCGGAGGGAGGGCCTGGGGGCGGGGGGAGGGGGCAGAGGGAGGCGTGGGGGCAGGGGGAGGCGCGGGGGCAGTTGGTGGGGAGGACGTTGGGGCGGAGGGAGGACCTAGGGGCGGGGGTAGGGGGAGGCGTGAGGGTGACGAGGGGGAGGAGGACCTGGGGCGGGGACAGAGGGGAGGCGCGCGGGGAGGGGGGAATGCGGGGTGGGGGAAGCTCAGGGCAGGGGCAATGGGCAAGCGGGGGGGGGGGGGGGGAGCTCGGGGCGAAAGGACTTGAGGGTGGGGGGAGGAGGCGGGGGGACGCGCGGGGGCGGCAGGGGGGATGCGCGAAAAGCTTGGTGCAGAGGGCGGGGGGTTGGAGGGGAGGACCTTGGAGCAGGGGGAGGAGGCGGGGGCATGTGGAGGCGCGGGGCGGAAGCACGGGGCAGAGGAGGCGACGCGAGGGGGGGGGAGGAGCTCGGGGGTAGAAGGAGGGCTTAGGGCTGGGGGGAGGAGGGGTGGAGGAGCGGAGGCTAGGGAGGAGGAAGAAAAGGGGAGAAGGACGGGGAAGGAGGAAGAAGATGGTGAGAAAATAACCTTTTCCGCCTTTTTATTTAATTCCCTTTATGTCCTCAAAGTTAACGTCTGTTTCCGTTGGGTATGAACGGCAACTAACTTGAGAGGCAAAAGTGGTAGAATGGCAAGAAATCAGGGGACAATTGATATTCCCAAAAAGGGAAGGGCGTAACTGAAATTGCAATATCTCAAATGGGTACAACCGATAAAAATCCTATTTTTTTTGTTGAATATGGACAACGACATGATTTTTTTATGTGAAATGGATACGTACATTGTAGTCACTTCTCCAAGAAGTGAGCATCTTAATTTTTCTTTTTTCAAAAACCGGAATACAAACAACCCCCCCACACACACAGAGATTAAAAAATAATCAAATTTCAAATCCCGAGACTCCTTGTGGATTGAGTAGCTCTGTCCGCACTCCATCAAAAAATAAAGAACCTTATCATCCTCCAACTTCCCAACAACGAGATTGTTGCGTGCAGCAAATAAATTTAAGTAGCAAAATTTAAAAAAATAGAAATTAAACAGAAGGATCGATAATGGGAGTCTAGAGAGAGAGAGAGAGAGATATGGTATGATATCCCATTCGAATCAGGATAATGCGTCCTCCCTTGACCTTCCAATTCATATCCACTTTCGATCCACTAACAATCTGCCACGTGTCCCAATGGCACTTGGAGGATTAAGCTCCACACTCCACAGCCACAGAACAGCAGGAGTGATTAAGCCCCCCTAATTACCGTCATTAACCAACGATCCAACAACAAAGAGCTACAAAAACAAGCAATGCAGCAGCCACTAAGTCAGCTGCTGCACTCCACTCCCACAGCCCCACTGTGCTGTGTGGTACACGGAGAGAGATGGCCATCAGCACAGCCTACACCACCCAAGCTCTCAACTTCGCCAGCTCCATCTCCACCCCGTCCAAGACCCACCTCGCCCATGGCAACCGCCATGTCATCGTCTACACCACCTATGACAGGAAGACACGCAGGTCGTCAGGCGTGACATGCTCTGCGGAGTCCAAGACTGTCGTCATCGGGCTGGCAGCGGATTCCGGATGCGGGAAGAGCACGTTCATGAGGCGTCTCACCAGCGTGTTCGGCGGGGCGGCGTCACCCCCCAAAGGTGGGAACCCCGATTCAAACACGCTCATAAGCGACACGACGACGGTCATATGCCTGGACGACTACCACTCCCTGGACAGGCACGGGAGGAAGGAGAAGGGTGTGACCGCTCTGGATCCCAGAGCGAACAATTTCGATCTCATGTACGAGCAGGTGAAGGCTCTCAAAGATGGTGTGGCTGTGGAGAAGCCCATCTATAACCATGTCACCGGCTTGCTTGATCCTCCTGAGCTCATCCAGCCGCCTAAGATCCTGGTCATCGAAGGGCTGCATCCAATGTAAGTCATCATCGTCTATTATAATTTCGTGATCCAGCAGGATTTCGAGAAGATCTCGGATCTTCTAATTAACACATACTAGTAGATGCCAAAAACATAAACTTTTTTCTTGATGTTTGATTTTATTAGAGGTACAATCATCATCTAATGCTATTGTTGTGGCGTGTTTTTCTCCTGCAACTTAGGTTCGACCCACGCGTACGCGACCTCTTAGATTTCAGTATCTACTTAGACATCAGCAATGAAGTCAAATTTGCCTGGAAAATTCAGGTATTTATTACCAGTCACTAATAAAATTTCTTGTTTATCTTGAACTTAAGCGTGTGCTTATATCTGCGAACCTTTCGCAATTTAAGCCAAGACAATGGTGCAGGAGATTGTTCAGAAACTAGTAAAAGAGGAATTTAACCATAATACCAGATGCTGTTAATTTTGATATCTAGTTTTTAATGCTACAGATAATACACTTCACGATAGTTAAAAACTTATTAGCAGATGTAATAATTCTCTACCAATTATACCTTCCTACTTCCTGATCTCAGTTTCTGATTTTCAGAGAGATATGGCAGAGAGAGGGCACAGTCTTGAAAGCATTAAAGCCAGTATTCAAGCACGAAAGCCCGACTTCGATGCATATATAGGTACGGAGCTTGGATTGTCTTTTTTAGTATGGCAGAGGAAATGGAGCAAGTTCCAGGATGCCAAGCATATACCAGAGTCATATAGTTGTGTTTTATCTGTAAAATTATGTAAGCAAGGTAACCAATCTGTTGGAAAATCTCGCAGACCCACAGAAGCAGTATTCGGATGCTGTCATCGAGGTGTTACCAACGCGACTGATACCAGATGACAATGAGGGCAAGGTCTTGAGGGTAAGGCTCATAATGAAAGAAGGTGTCAAGTATTTCAGCCCTGTATATCTGTTTGATGAAGGTTCGACCATCGACTGGATACCATGTGGGAGAAAATTGACTTGCTCATACCCTGGAATCAAATTTGCCTACGCACCAGACACCTACTTCTCGAATGAGGTAAATATACCCGTACTATCCCGAGCTCCAGCAAACACCGCTTCTTGTTCTCGTCTTTCGATAAATATATGCATAGCATAACATGAACTAAACCAAAGTAGAATAGAACACAAATTCAACTGATGTCAAATAAAATCAGAGGATGTTCTTGCTTTAATCTGTCTTTCGCTGGTTAAATAGTAACTAGTAATGAGATAGGCACCACAGTACTTTTGCTATTTTTTCAGTAGAAAAACATGTTATAAAGCTTTCAACAAAAAATGGCAAAATAATTAGGATCATGTAAAATGGATCACTGAAATAAATCCACGTTCGAACGAACGGTATCTGCTTTCTAAAGCAGATGCTTAGTCGTGATAAGTTGAATGCTTGAGTTCAGATATACCAACAAAAATCAACCATTCCCATGTTCAAGTATAATATCTGAGATGTGAGATGCACCAGACAATTCCATGTTCCAGTAAACATATAGTAATAGTTCGCATGTATTAACGACTTGTGCTAATGTTAACTTTAGATGGCAAGCTTGTTTACTCTTAACATTATCAATCTACCTCTGGATACTAGGTTTCTATCCTGGAGATGGACGGGCAATTCGATAGACTAGACGAGCTCATCTATGTGGAGAGTCATCTGAGCAACCTATCCACGAAGTTCTATGGGGAGGTCACCCAGCAGATGTTGAAGCATTCTGAGTTCCCAGGAAGCAACAACGGGACCGGTTTTTTCCAGACCATAGTTGGGTTGAAAATAAGGGATCTATATGAACAAATTGTTGCAGAGAAAGCCAATACCAGCCTAGAGGCAGCTAAGATCTAGAAACACTAGAAAGTCCTGCGCTGAGATAGCCGCTACATTTTCTCTTTTCTTCTGTTTCTTTGCCTGCATGATTCGCTAAACGAGAACATCTTAATGATTTCATGTGATACATTATATGTTGTTTAATATAGCACTGATTGAGGTAAGGTGTAATGAATCACATTGACATTCGAAAGCATAGGGCTCAATAGGATTATATAGTGTGCTTCAATTATAATAAAACCAACAGCCATTCATTGATGCATCTCTTAAATCTTTTTATAACTTAAACAAGATGCCAGCTATCACAAACTTGTTATCCCACAAACACATGAACAGACATAAGTGAAAACTGAAGATGCCACAATGGGACGGAAATTAATCCAAGGAAAATATCAAAAGATTACAATTACATTATAGCCGCAGCAAGTCGATAGCGAGAATTCAAGTAGCTGCCTTAGTTTTTTCAGGAAGCAACCATTACAGCACAGAAGGATTAGTCTAAAACTGCCAATTAGAAATAAAACGGAACATGGCAGACCACAGATGTCCAAATAAAATTGCAGGTCGAATACTAGCCCTACGATAACTTATACACACATCAACTACAGAAGGCCACCATCACGATGCTGAACGTTTTTTATATTACCTGATGGTAACAAATTTATTTGTGCCGTGTCTAGCCCAGTGGTTCTTCAAGTCCACTGCCAGCGAGAGATCTTGACCCTCTGCTGCAAGTCTTTGTAAAAGCTTCCCATAGGCACCGATGCTCATTTTCCGTCCAGCGACACGGGCTCCTGGCCTGGATGGACTCATGGGAAGTGGGTATTCGGATATTGTTGTGGTGCAACAAGAAGACTGCCATCCACCCGCTCCCCATCTATAGCATTGGCGAGGAACCCCCGTGCAGGAGCATACAGGAGCAGGAACACCAGAAAAATCAAATGTCATTCCTTCATACACAATATCAGGATTCTTCTTCTCACGAGTCCCTGTAGATGTAGAGCTGTTCTTTTTTTTACTTGACCCAGATGACGGTTTCTTGTGATGATCAGTCTTCAACGCATCACTTGAAGCTTGGGCAGCCTTTTTTTCAGAAGGGTGCCTCTTCCTGGACTTTTTGGGCTTACTCCCAATTTGGTTATTTGGCAAAGCATCATCTCCAGAAGCCGGAAATCTCTGCATAGCAGAAATCTCAGGGCTCATCGGATTTTGTTGCGCTGGGTCCAAGCCTGATTTTGTGGCTGACAAGAAATTCCTCTGAGGGGCCCAGGAGAAGTCGAGAGTCGGTATTTCGGGTTCCCCAATCAGACCCCTGTCTTGGTACCCGCTCATCTTTAAAAAGGAAGCCTGATGATGTGATATTGCATTTCGCGAGGAAGGAGGTTCTGGTAAGGCCTTTAATGCAGGCTCCAAATTCACACAATGACCTGAGAAGTCCCAGTTCCTGACCCCCAATCTGCCCTTGCCATCCATCATATAGAACGCTCACCAAGCGTCCGGTTGCATCACCTATTTCATCATGATGATCTCAAAATAAATGATAGTACTAAATGATTGACAAGCAACAGACCTAAATACCACGAGCAAGGTTGTCAAACTTAACAAGAAACCACTTCCTTGGGAACATAAAATTTATGCAAGAAACTATGATGAGGTATAACTGATTCCATTTACATGTAGGGTCTCTACAATCCGTTCATTTACAGCTGCGAGAGTAGCACACTTGAACAGGTTTTTACGAGGATACCTCTCTGAAGATACACTGACAGGGGGAACTGCCACAGCGTGTACAAGTGATAACAGTTGTTCAAGAAATAACAATCCAATCCAAATAACAAAATTAAGAGTCAACTCCAATGGATTGTTCATTTAACGCCAGTGGTGTAGTTCTCTGTATTATTCATTTAATTTGGCAACACCCAAAAGGCACAAGCTAATATAGAAGTATATGCAAGAGGATGTGTGTATTAGTGTATGCACGCGTGAATGCATGCGTGAATATATCACTGTGTTTCGATGCTCTAGTCTATATTGTTCATTTAATTGACGAGGCCCACAAGACACAAGCCAAAGAAAGAAATCCAGAATCACAACAGCAGAAAGAACACAGCCTTTTCTCTTTTGTTGGTGCATGTTGTACGAAATTCGAATTGATTATTTATTTCAATGATAATAATATCTTTCTATTTTAGTACTCGCATTTCTCTGGATAACATCATAGGAAACAAAATGCTTAAAGGAAAGGGACGTTCAAATTGATGCAGTGAAGAAAGGCAAGCAAAAAGACTCGAAAAGGTAGTGCATTTTTTTATATAATTACATAAAAGCATTCTCAAATGGTGCAAACATTATAGGCACCATATAAGGATCCATCTTTCAAGTCCCTCTGTTGTCTAAATATACATGTTCCAAGTATTATACAACGGTACACCTCTTGAAAACCATTATTTTTCGTTCTCTTATCACACTTATTATATACCGCTATATCTTTATAATAAGCTCAAGCATATAATTGATCTATAAACCTTACTCAATCAGTATACACTAGTATTAAATCTAGTACCTATTATACCAGTACACTTAATATTGTACATTATATATCTTATTATTGAATCTATAAACCTTGCTCAATCAAATGTGTACCAATACACCATTTCTTTTACCAATTAAGCATTCAATGGTTAGATCTCCGGAAAATTATCGAGGAAAGCTGGTCTTGACAATTTATTGGGTTCATGCCCAACATGACATGTTAATAAGTACCCAAAATGCTTAAGCCCAAGTTGCCAAGTAGCAATCCTTACTCTTATAACACGCTCACGCTTTGTGAGTTCTAAATGCAAGACTACGTTTGGGCATGTTACAACCTCCCACCACTTACATTCCGCAATGTCCTCACTGTTATATGATATATCACTTATTCCCAATAATAGTGGCAGCAACATTCTCTGGGTAGCCTTTTCCTTTGACCTCTTTGTAGGGGTAGCTTCACCCCTCGGGTAGCCCTTTCCACAACCAGAAAGAATACCCTATGATATCATTTTCTATGTCCCGGGCATAATTTTCTGGACAGTTATCGAGGAAAACTAAAACGATTTGTTGGCTTTGAAACTGGACTCGTTGACAAGCTCCCAAGATACTTAGGCCCAAGTTTTCAAGTAGTAATACCAGCTCTTGTGAGTCCTATATGTAGGATTATGTTTGGGGATGTTACATTAATATAATGTGACTTTTGGCTTTTTCTAGAGCAATTTTCTAATAAATCTAAATTGAGTTTCAAACCATTTAATTGCTAAAAAGCACAGAAGATCGTTGTTTTACCTACAGATAGATAGTTAGATACCCAAGACTACTCCTAGGATAAACCTACACCAAGCACAAGAAGAAAAGCATCCTCCAGAGCGTTCTGCAGTTCAAGCTCATGATGTTCCACTCCATAATTCAATAGCTTCAAGATATATAAAAGAAGTGAGTGGGAGCACAACACAACGAACGAAATCTGGGTCTCAAACCAAGGGGGGATATGGCGAAATTGGCAGATGCTACGGACTTGAGTGAATTGAGCCTTGGTATGGAAACCTACTAAGTGATATCTTCCAAATTCAGAGAAACCTTGGAATTACTTTTTTTACGTCAAACCACGGTCAGTTTGCATTTCTATTCCTTTGAGAAATTATTTCGCATTAGTGCTGCTTTGCCATTTAAACTTTTCTTATTTCTTAGATCAAGAAGTCTATAGGGAATTGCATCTCATTTTTTCTTGCATAAAAAGGCATTCTATGTGAGAGCATTTCTCCTTAAATAAACCTCTTCGAGAGGTTGCGTGTTTTGATGTCCGACGTGGGGCAAGCTTGGACATAGTATGTTGGTTGGGTGAACGTGTATAATCATTGTGCATATGCGGTTATTTTTATCGTAATTGTAATTTGATATTATTGGTCAATATCGTAGGAGCTACTTTATTGGATTTTTGTCTCCCTATCTCCGAGTTTCTTTAGAGTATGACTTTCCTTGGCCTCTCAATCCCTTTAGTTTGGGGGCCAGAGGATAAACTCATCTTTCTTTTTCCTCTATCAATCCCTTAAACAAGAAAGTGCACCTCTCTATTATAGATGAGTAACTTAAATAGCTTTTTCCTTATGCCTGTAATGATTTTTAGATAATACCCTTTCAGTTTCTTTCAATGTCATCACTATCTTTTTATTGAACATGGGGTAACTCATTAATATTATTTCCCTTTCCTTCACAATCCCTCTGGGGAGTCTTGAATTCTATTTTAGTCGTTGTATGCTACCCCCCAATGCGTGCATTGACAAAACAATATCTACTTAAGGCCTATGTACTTAAATAAAACATCATTCTGATGAACATGTCAAGCCCCGGCGGAACCCACTCCCCAGCCTTCCTATACACTCCTCCATCAAAAGTCCACCAGAAAATTTCTTCTGAGTTGTGTCCAGACCTCACTACAAAATGAACTGAATATTACCCTAACATTAAGCAAATAAATGATCACAAATTAAAGAATTGGCTATTCTCTATGTGCAACATCTCATCCAAAGAGGATTCAACATCAATTCACGTATGTGTGGGAGATGGTGAAGGGGTTCTCTTTTGATGCAATGATAAAGTTTTATTCATCTGATGTCTCCTTGGATTGAGGGGATAATTTGTTATTCAAAAGCATGATAAAAAATGGGACCATATATCATGAGAATTGGAGATCAAATATCACACACAATATGCAAAGCTGATATTTACTTCTAGCAAAAACATGCTAAATTTTGTGTTCATCTGTTTATCTTCAAGGGTAAAGTGCTTAACAGGGACCGAGGAGGAGGATTGCTAAAGGATCATTATTAAAACATTCAATATTGCAGGGTTCTGATTCCTGGGATTTTTTTTATCAAATATGCTGTTCCTTACTTGATGCGGTATCATCAACATACGTGCAAGTGAATTATAATAGGATTATACATACTGGGAGATTCTTCTCTATACATGGAGCATCCAAGTTTCTTTTCATATAATCGAGCTTACTCTCTATAGGCAAACGGTAGACATTTCAACCTCAACATCTTGTTCAAATATCTCCACTTAAGATCAAAGCAAACAAAACTCTACCCAGGAGCAAATCATGCATTTTCTCGATACTTGAGCAGCAACTTCTTACCCGTATCATCTTCCTCTACTCATCAAAACTGTATAGCTTATATGATTAAAATTTAGGACAATTTTCGCATTGTTTATTAATCTCCATGGAAATCTCCACATCTCAATTTCTTTGATGCTCAGCAGAAATCAAGATGTAGACTGGACCCATAATCCCATGCTAAAGAAATTCGTACATTTTCTAAACTTACCTCTTCCTCCAATAATCCAAGTTAGGCTTTCAGTGATCCAAGTCAGTTAAAAAAGGAATGGCGAATTCATACCATAGTCCAGTAAGACCAATCCCTAGAGAAGGCTTCATTTCATCCCGTTGCACAAAGATCCAGCCTTTTTGAAATTCTAAAATCAACAGAACAATAATAACAGCAAAAATCACAGAACCCCTAGAAGATAAAAAGGCCTCATGCAGTATAAATCCCACAAAGCAACCATGATCCCAAAATCCCAGCTTTCCCAGCAAGAAAACCTAAATCAGTCAAACCAAGAGAAACCCATCTCGGAAATCCGCAAGAACTCGCGGAAAAACGCATCAAATCCGAGCCCCACCCCCATAACCAAGATGAAGAAGAGGAGGAACAGAAACATAAACAGCAAACAAGGAGCAACTGCGCAGAAAATAAGGAGGACAAGATCCACTTTGCGAGCTCACCTCGCAACCTTGTAGATTGCTCCTTCTCTTGGCTAGGATTTTGCTACAGATGATGATGACTATATGGACTGGAACTCCTCATTTTTCCACTGGCGAGAGGTCCAAGGAGGCGTGCGCGAGGGCTCCTATTTCTGTGCGGAGGTGAGTGCTCTCTGAGCAGTGTCCATGCCTGCGCTCTCTCTACCGGTACTTTCACGAGTTTGGGTAATCTCTCACCTTCTCCGAAATCACCACAATGCCCTCCCCACTTTGTGGATAAAGGTGCGATTTTTAGGCCCAAAGAATGCCAGATTTAGACTTTTATGTGCCGTTTTGAACCTCTCTCCTTCTCGAGAAATCATTCGACAGCTTAGATAGGTACTTCTTTGTTGTCCAGATCCTCGTTCTTTGTTGTCCAGATCCTCTTCGAGGTATGGAGAACGTATGTAATGATATGCGTAGCTGAACCTATCTGACTACACACAACTTCTGCATGACAATTTGTTAAGTAGCCGAAGTAATCATGGAATACCAAAAGTTAATTTAATGAGAATCTTTTTTTATGGTGTCAGCTAAATTCCAAATAAATTTAAAAAGTCGGATCGGTTGGTTCAATCTACATTGATTGAGAACCGTTGATAGAGTGGAGCATTGGGTCGGTCTGGTTCGAACTCGGTCCGCAAAAGTTCATACCTGACTCGAACCCGATGTATAAATGGGATGGGTCCGGACCCTCATATTTCAAAAATATCATGCTCGGATCGGGTCGGGCCTGAATCCGAAGTACAAATGGGTCAGACCGGGCCCTCATATTCCAAAATATCATATTCGAATCAAATTATGGGGCATGAATTTATAGTCACAATACATCCAATATTCTTCATCCATGAATAGTAATATTATATCATAACAATGCATCCAAAATTCATGTGTTATGGATGAATTATATCCATAACAATAAATTGGAATCAAAGTGCAACTTCATGGAATCAAAATGGATGCGTGTTGAGCCTGACTCGAACCGAGCCCGATCCCGTGGGCCTCGGTCGGGTCCGGATCCTCGGTTTGCTAAAAAAAGCGGACCTTGACCCATCCCAAAGCTCACGGAAAATTGACGGGCTCAAACCGGGCTTTCTCGGGTTGGGCCAGTCCAATGCTCCACCCTAACTGGTGAAATGCCCTTTCGATCCATTGGTTTGTTGGTTTGGATTCAATACATGCTAAAAGTAGTTCAAAAAACTGGTCCGATTCATTTCTTTTCTAACCATGTATCTAGAGTTCATCCTAGTTCTTGAATCCTTAAATCAATCCCCTACCTTACGACTCTCTCGTGGACAACCTCCTTGGAGATTCACCTTGTCAGTTGTCACAGCTCCTTGTGGCAAGTAGGGATGCCAATCTGGTATACCTATTGGGTACTCGACCCAAAACCGCTCTATTTAACGATCTGAAACCCTCTCCATTTATTTTTGAATGGGTTTGTGTTTTGAATTTACTATCCGTGCGGGTATAGGTATGAGTTTGGAATTGCCTTGTGGGTATCCGAACCCGAACATGTCCTAAACCTGAATAAAAAATATATAAATGTAGATATGTGTGCTGCACTTCAGTCAAACTCATCAGATCCACTTAATATCTATTAAGTATCAATCTACATATATAAAAAATTGACTCAATTTCCTCATTTCCATTAATTTTTTCATATTTGACTACCTTTTTGTATCTTCAATAAATAAAAATTATCAACCTAAAGAGTATATACATATACATATATATATCTTTAATATTTCCTACACATTGCACATCTTTGTATACCGCCATATTATATAATCTCTCTATGTTTAATCTATGCGTGAAAATCTTATATACATTTATGAAGAACTTAAAATTTTATTATGTTGAATATGTGGGTACCCATAGGTACACGTGTATCCGCCAGGTGTATGGGTACCCATTAGAACCCGTTTAATAAATGTACGAGTATAGGTAGTGATTTTATAAATGGGTATAAGTTTAAGAATATTGATACTCACGTCAAACTCGACCTACTGACATCACTAGTGGCAATTGGCAAGTGCGTTTGTTAATACACATGCACACATGCACATACATCTACACATACGGAATTCGCATGATGTGCTTCTCCAAAGAGTTGGTCTATTAAAGCGATCTATTATGTTATAGGTGCATATTATATCTCTTATAGTATGGCATCGAATGTTAATATCCTTTAGATAGTTTGCATTCTTTGCTGGGAAGAATTGCATATCATCAAGGTAGTTATAGAAAATAAAAAAAGGGTCACGGTCCTCAAGGTCATTGGTCTAGATTAATAGAGAATTTGCTAACTTGTGTTGTGTAGTACACCCCCAGAGAACCTTGGAAGATCATTCTATCAAATCTAATGAATTTAAGTAATTCTCCTCTTGACTGATCGATGATCTTTATTTTTTTATGGGAGTAGATTCATCGTACGCAAATGTTATTGTGAATAGATTCTCTATAGATCTTCTATCAAAATCTGTATCGGAGTCGTTTTGTGATGGCTCGAATCGAGATTATGTTAATTATGTTATATTCTTGCAAATCAAATCGATATCAAAATTGTAAACTTATTTGGTTATAATATGTATGTTGTAAATATATAGAGTGTCGAACACAAAGAGGTTACATGTAGATTAGGTACATTTAGTTATTTAGTATTGATTAAGTACTTACTTTTCATCTCTTCTAATATAATAAGTTTTTTATATGTATTTATCTGATTTTTTTATTGATTTTTATACGACGAACTTTCTGTGAACGATTGCATTAGTTTGGAGATCAAGATGTAGACAACCAAAGAGGATCTAGTAGCACTGAATCAGGTACGAGCCACTAAGTAGAAGTGAATCAAATTGGGGTAAATCGAGCAAGGGGATGAGTGTAACATTCTTTTTTAGAGAAAGTATCAACATTCTTTAATAGGATTTATAGATGATATAATTTTTGTTCACCCATATTGATATTATGTCATAAAAAATATACGGCTTATAGTGTTTGCGACTTTTTATTATAACATATTTAAATGTCTTAGTTTACAAACAGTTCTCCAACCAAATATATGATGATACCTAGATTCATCTACTTTATTTATCTATAGTAACTCCCTAACTTAAAAAAAATCAATAAAATTCACTAACATGTAACATTAATCAAAATCCACTGTGTTGTATATAATTAACTCTAATTATTGTGTATTAATATCCCTATTATTTTGCCTATATTTTATGTGTTTACTATTTATTAAAAATCAAATAAAAATTAGTATAATATTGTATAAGATTAATTTAGCATACTTTACCAAGGTTGCAAAAGTCGGTAATCGGTACTCGGTCGGTTGGGTCACTGACTAATGATTAATCGACTGTCAGGTGACTAATCGGATTTAGTCGGACTTTAATCGGCATTGAATTTATGATTATTTTAAGTATATAACTTATTTTATACATATATTTACATAAAATTTGTATATTTTTTACTACCATAATAAAATAAAAGAAGTAATTGAGTTTAAATAAAACATTAAGCATATAATAATAAGTTTTGCATATAAAAAACGCAAAACATTAAAAAAATGGTATCTCCAAGCAAAAATTGGTCGATTAGTGTACTTAGTCGGAATTAATCGGTACTCGGTCAGCCATCCCACTGACTAGACTAGTCGGACCTACTAGTCGGGCCAGTCGGGCGACTTTTACAACACTGTACTTTATAAAATAAAAATCCAACAAAAAAAGAAAACGATTAAAATAAGTAATTTAATACTTTGAATTACTTGCAAAAATATGTACTACATACATATGACTTATTTTCTCTTTAAGTTATACGTGAAAGTTGTAGATCTCAAAAAGATCTAGAACTTTCATGTTGAACACTTTTTTCAATTTCACCTCTAACTATTTCTTTTATTTTATATGTAATTATTCATTTCCCTGGATTCTGATTGGGCCGCGTGGCACCCTCCGCTTCAACCACATGATCTGATCCCACTTAGCCACCAGTCGCTTCTCTTGGTCGTCTGATCACCTTGACTAGATGGACATTAGCCATCCACCTGTGCCCCCGTTTTCGACTGATGGATCGGTCTTGATCAGCCGATCATAGCTGTTCATTAGCACTCGCTTCCAGACCGCTTGATGCGCTTTGATCCAGCGCATCTTGATGAACGTGAAAAGTGCCTCTTTAATAATGTCTTAGTATTGTAGTACATGAGATAGATTTTGATTCGTCAAAGACCACAACTTTGAATATGTGATGATCAATTTACTTGGTAAGTGTACCAATGTCGAACACAATGACACGATCCTCCTAATCTATTCATCGAAAATTACTGATTAAATAATGAGCAATTATTTTCACGAATCTAGGTCTTTATTTGCAGTTAGAATACATAGTGGAAAACATGATGCATAGGCAAATCAATATGAAGCATGCAGGAGAGAGATGCAACTTTTATTTGATTTTTTTACAAATTAATATGAGATGCTTGGTATAGAATATGCAATAGAGGATTATGCAGAAAATATTGTACAAAAATGCCCTAAAATAATCACATCAATGAACACTAGAATATGGATCGATTTCAGAGTCAAATTAAGCAATAAGGATGATTAATGTCATTTAAATTAAAGAGCAGGAGTAATATGGATCTTAAAAATTATCAAATTCATATGTATCAGATCATGAAATTAAGCATGACATTCGGTAGAGAATTAAACAAGCTTCGAAATGAAACTAAATTCATTCGATTTTGAGTTAAAATGCTAAAGACCAGGGGCATAAATATAATAAAATGCATGAATATCACAAATACGTCCCTAGAGGGGCATGTTCGTAATTAGCAAAAAATGGAGGGGCCTCTTGGTAAATATTCCTAAAGCGCAGGGGTATATGTGCAATTTATGAAACCCGGATGGGAACTTACACAATTTATCCAGGCGTGCATGTGATATACGCGTGCTTGGACCTGGACGTAATTTGGATGAAGTCCAGGGGTGTCTGTGCAAATAACCCCAGCCCGCACGCACATGGCACGCGCACGGGCGAGGTTTGGAGTGAGGCTCGTGCATTTTCAGGTTCGAGGGCCACATGGATGGATTTGAAGCTTCACGTGCTGGCTCGGGCCGCCCGAACCTCCTTGCCTCGGAGTAGCGACATGGTTGCTTCTGAGCCATCCGATCATGAGGATCGAACGACAATTGTGCGATGCGTTCACCAGCTCTGCCACCTTCTGTTGCGGATTTACTGGGGCTCCATTGAAGCCTGTAAGGCACCTCCATACTCCATTTGCATCCCCGATGGTCACGGAAGCTACCAAGAGCCTTGGCAATGAAGCTCGTATGGCGGAGGAGATGTGGGGATGATCGAAAGCTGCTGATGATAGAGTTAAACCGGAGGCGGAGCTGTAGAACATAGCTTCGTCCAAACTCCAGCCAATGAGTTCTTGAAAGTGTTAGTATAGCCAAAGCTCGATGCGTTCTTGGAATTGTCAATGACGTGGGGTCCCATGGGAGCGGGTGAGTGGAGGATCAGAGCTTGCTCTCCGACGAGCTAGAGAAGAAGGGGAGTGGATGCGAGGAGGTTCTGGAGAAGAGAGGGGGCGAGCGGAGTGATTGTCGAAGGTTCTGGTGGTGTGGAGGAGCTTATGAGAGGGTTGGATGACGGTGAGGTGGAGCGAATACATCGGAAAATTTAGGAGAAAAACAAAAGAAAAAGCAAGGCTCGATACCTGGAAGATTGAAGAAGAAGGACGACGAGGTAGAGCTTGGGCTGAGCGCCGGGAGGCACTCCAATCATCGCTCGACAAGGGCAGCTAGGCCTTGGAGCTTGTGCAACCGCCTAGGTGGCGGAGCGTACATAGCTGATGCCGTGGATCACACATGGGGTGTTGAAGTCATTATCGCCTCGATAACCTCCCTCCGCTGTCACCGGAGGGCGGAGGAAGCTGGGCCTCAGCCCCCTTGATTGGTGGATGGGGCGAAATGGAGGCAGAGGCAATGGCTTTATAGGAGAGGTCCGTCCATTTCAAGTGGTGGAGTTGGACGTTTGCAACGGTTGGATGAAGGTCCTAGGGCTTGGTTGTGGGGAGTTGATGAACGCGCGAGGATGGCGGAGGTAACGACTATGGGGCGAGGGTGGTAGGCTGTGGAGAGGTGGATTGGAGCGACAGCTAGAAATGTAAGGGGGCAGAGGTGACGCAAGGCGTAACGGATTGAGGGAGAAGAACTTGAGGTAGATGAAGGGTTTTGGACCGTTGGATCGCTCGATCCAACGGTCGGGAGATGGGTGATGGACGAGGGTTAAGATTAGATCAGATGATCTGATCTGACGGCTGGAGAGCGGGCGGGGGTGAGCGGCTGAGATATGATCAGGGATCAGATCGAAGAGTTGTTGGAGCGTCGCTGGGGAATGGTGGTGATGAAGCGTGGGCTTCATCCAAGGGTTGCGAGAGAAGGGTAGTCATGGAGATCAGAGAGGCATAGGGTCAATGGTGATCCTATGGTCAGAATGAGGGCAACTGGGTGCGACTGAGATTAACTCGAAAGATATGATCACTGGAATGGAAGTGCAAAATGGAGAGCTAGGATGAAGGCGAGGAAGGAAAGATCAAACGGCCCATGTGGGGGTCAGGTGGCAAGCGGAGGAAAGGGCCACGTGGGCAGCCCAGAGGGCGCCACGTGGCCCAACTAGATTATTCAAAAATAATTAAAATAATGAAAAATTAAAAACAAATAAAAGGGGTTGAATTAGCAAAAAGTCAAAAGCATGAAAGTTGTAGATCTCGATGAGATCTACAAGTTTCATGTTGAACAAAAACTCAAAAGAGGTCATTTATACAAAGCACAATTTTTGCAAGCATTTTTAAGTAATGAAAAAACACTTATTTTAAGGGTTTTATATTTTCTTTGTATTTTTAATATCTTTTAAAAACCACAAATATAAACAATATTTACTCTAATTTTAGGGAATTTTATAATAAAGAAAAAATAAAGGAAAATATTAGTAATTAAATACAATAAAATTAGTGTTACCTTTCAGGTTAAATATACAAAGAATATATACAACATATTAAAAGTTAATATTAGTGATTTCATGGTGGGTTTTATTGATTTATTCAAGTTAGGAGAATAATGAATAGATTTTAAAAAGATATATATGAGATTCATCATAGAGTTCTACGGCCTTGATGCTTTCAATTCAGATTAGGTTCTCCAATAAGTGGCAGGCCAGATTCTCCAATCTCTATAGAAGTTCCAGACTCGACGATCAGATTCTAAGTCCTCAGTCGGATGTCCACATGTTTTCCATCATTGTTTGTGGTCCCCATCTTTGTTTATGGTCAGAGTTTTCATGTGCTCCATAGGGACTCCAGAATAGAGATCCCATTCCCTATGTCATGTGAGCTAGTGTTTTCATGTGCTTTCATAGGGACTCCAGAGTAGAGACCCCATTCTCTGAGCCAGAATGGGAGAGACCTAATTCTCCGACGAGGAGACTTTTCATACTCCATTCTTCAGAGACCGTGGACTCCGACGAAGAAGTCTCCACGGCTTTTTCAGTCCGGCCCTTTCAGAGATGGAGCAGTTATCCACATGATCCAGTCTTCTACATGTGGCGGTCTAGAGTTTTCAAGGTGGAGACTCATTTCCAGTTTCAGTGGTTCTGACAGGCGCGGTTCATAGCACACTCAGTTTGACTCACACTCCAGCCCATTTGTTCCTCCTCACATGTATGGCATGAGAAGCAATATCCTCGACAGCAGCCGACAATTGTGTGCTTTGAGTTGATATTGTCCATAGTGTCCTATAACGTGAGTTTGAGATTTCTTTCTATTTGTCCAAGCTGAGCATTGCATGTTCTAGTTTGAGGGTGAGTGTTGGAGTATATATGTTATGTGTCGCTTATGGTGTAGATGGGTAAATGGATCACTCCAAGATTCATTTATCACATCTAGAGTTTAGTCCCACATCTACCAGTGGTGGGACTTGGAGAGTCTGTGGAGGCTATATAAGAATCTCCAGACCTCTTGTATCCAGTGAGAAAGTGCACTGCATGAATCATCCCTTTGAGGCGTTCTTCCATGGTTTCATTCCGCTTCTTGGGGAGTAAAATTCCACGTAAAATCCCACGTTCTTTATTCTAGTTTATTCTTTATTTCTAATACGCTTCCGCATTATATTTTCTAATACTTATAATATTGCAAATGATGTTATACTCGTTGTTAAATGTTCATATAATGATGATTTTTTCTTGATTTATTCGTTAAATTTAATGTAAATGTTGTTAAATATAATGATGATTAGAAAAAATCAACAAATAGCTATTGTTATATGATTCACTGAGAGGAATATATCAACTAATACAATATTCGCAACAAATAATGTTTGTTTTTATATATTTAACTACGGAAAATATGACAATGAGCATTAAATTATTCGATGGCTTAGGAAATTTTACTGTAGTGATTTGACATTGGAACATAAAATGAAATAGGGTCTATTATAGTGATGTTTTTTTATAAAATTTATCACAATATTGTCCATTGTTTAATACATAATGGCAAAATTATTCGTTCAGGAATTATTTTTAATACTTGAAATTAGCGACGATTATCACGTCTATTGTCATATAGCAACACCTATCCGTTGTAATTTTTAAAGTTTCAGCTAATCATCACTAGTTTTTTAGTTCAAATTTAGCGATAATTAGTTATTTTTTTTAAATAGCAATGGATAAGCGTTGCTATATGGACCATCATTACTTACACCCATGAATATGGCATTCGTTGTTAATTTTTAGTAAAAATAATTTATCAAAAAAGAATATCTTTATTATATATTTAACAACGGCCGATATATCGAGTTCATCGAATCTAACCTTTCCCAACACCCTTTAAATGCAACCACCAAATCGCCTACCTCGACAAATCGTAACAAGATCTTCCTAACTTATTTTCATATGAAAGGATTCGATGTGATGGTAAACTTCTTTATAAAAAATAACTCAATAAAAAATCAATACTAAAAAATCAACTAAACATGATTGCATTGAATGATTAGGCCTTAATGCATATATCTATCTTGGATCCACACAAATAATGAATACCAACAATATCTTCCCAACTTGTTTTCCTGTAATTGCTTATACTGATGTAGTATCTTTTAAACAAAAAAGGAAAAATATCAATAATAAAAAAATCATTATTTCATTATGAATATTAGGCCTCAGATGCAACCATCCATTTTGTTCATGAATTCTAACAAAACCTCCCAACTTGTTATAAGAGCACCGGTTTAAAAAAGGAAATAATTTAATGAAAAATTCAATTTGAAAAAAATCAATCTGACGTGATTGTATTGGACGATATTAAGCCTCAATGAAAACATATGCTTTGCTTCCTATAATTAGTAAATACCAACTGTATACAATTTGATAGTAATCCTTTTAGACAAAGGAAATAAACCAAAGAAATACTAACAACAAAAGATTCATTATTGCATTGAAGGATATTAGGTCTTGAACGCCTCATTGGTAAATTACCAATTTGGTGATATAAAAAAGGAGTTTTTTTTCGCAACTGTGCTCCTATTTCTTTTCTACAATATCAGTTATGCTTCTTTCTTTTCTACAATATCAGTTGTGCCTTTATCTTCTTGCACAGTTATCACTTGTACCCTTCCATTAATTTTGTGTTAGCGAGATATATCAAACTATATTTTATACATACCAAAGCTTGATTTATTAAAATTTTAGTTACAGTTGTGCCTCTATAATTTTCAGAAAATGCACGTGTACCTTGTTTTTTTCTTTCCAATTATACTTGTACCTCATAGATAAGTCTTTTCGAGAAAGGAATGAACGGCAATTAATTCAACAGACAACTATTAATTGACCAAAAACATAGGGGCACAACTGATAATTGTGGTCGTAGGCCTCGCCAATATAATACATAGTTAAATGTTTAACAGTGAATATTATTTATCATAACATTATATTTGATTTCTTAAATTTGTTATTGTATTCGATGCTATAGCTTGCAACGAACTATATAACAACGATTACCGTTATTACTTTTTCCCCGACCGTTGCTAATTTAGTAGTGATTCGTATATGGTTTCATGAAAATATCAAAGGATAATCATTGTTATATAACAATTTATAAATGAATATAATATCACTGCGAATTACTAAATCAAAATATTATTTTATATAGAAAAAAAATTCTTTATTAGGAATTTAACATCGGGAAGATAATAAAATTAATATTCAAATTATGTTTTTATCATAGGACTAGTTTTGTTGTGCCGCAAGCATTGGGTAGTTTCTGTCCCATAATTAAGTGTGCTAACGGATTAAACTTGAGCAAACCTATCACTTTAAGGTTCGAATCGTTTACGTAAATGAGCCTAAACATATGTTTTGGTTTGGCTCTTTTATTTTCGGATTGAAACTTCTATTTAGTACAGTCGAATCCAAGCGAATATTGAACTTCAGAATTTTCACAAGCGAATATCGAACTTCAGAATTTTTTAACGAGAGAGTGTGAAACAAAATGAAACGGAGAGGGATATACAAAAGTAATTAGAACATAAATGGGGTTTATATTTGTTCCGTTAGTGTGAGGAATACACAAGGACAAAGTATATATAGAGACATAATAGATGATGTAACCACGATGTGAACATTTATCTTTAAATAGCATATTCCGAAATAATATCCACTTATCTCGGGATAAAGATATCCATGACAATATCCACTTATTCCAAAATAAGGTCCACTTGTCTCAGAATAAGGATTTTTAAAATTTTGTATTATTGTTTATGTCAAACTTTTAACTAACCGAAACTAAGAGAACACATTATTTTCATGTTCGATTCATTTATATAATCGAGTCTAAACCTTTGTTTAAATTCAATCCGTTTACTTTCGAATCAAATCTGAATCAGACTTTAGCGATTTAATATTAGTGAATATCGAACTTGAGATTTTTCTGACAGTTCTTCCCATAATTGATAAATATAAATAAAAACTTCATGTTGGGTTCAACCTAAACGAACTTGCTGACAGTTAGCCGCCCAAAAAGCATAAGTCCAATTGTGAAGTAGTAAAGCACACTCTTATACTTCAGAAGTATCAAATGTGGGACCATGTTTGGGGTGTTACAAACATATACATACGTACATGCATACATATATACATACTTGCATGAGTGTGTGTGTGTGTATGTAAATATATGAATGTATCTATTTATATGTATGTACACATATAAACTCGTGTGTGAGCATGCACACATGTATATATACTTATATCCACACACATATACCTATTGTTGGAAATGCAAGCAGTACCAACTCTTCTCTGATACCAGTTGTTGGGACTTACCATGTATCGTCTCCGCTTAGATATCGGTTGTTGGGATACGAACATCAGATACAGATGCGGATGCGTAACCAACCATCACCATGGAAGCACGTGAAGAAAATAACCTAATATGACAGTGGTCAGTCACCTCTCGCGACCACCGGAGAAGAAGTGTTGGAATTAACTTGTTGGGATATTAGATGCAACTTGATGGTCAATATCAAGTTGTATTAATGTATCTCAATTCCTGAAATTCAATGTTTCAATCCTTTGGGGATGTTGTTTTTAGTCCCATATCGTGGAGTGGCAAAACTGACACTTGATTTTTATATGAGAAGTCCTGAGGCCACCACCATACGTGTGCGCTTATGCCCGCCCGTCGTGCCGGGTCAGCTGGGGTGTGGGCGTGACTACGTCGTGGCGTGGCGTGAAATAAAGATCAAATCAATTTTGTGTAATCACAAATTTGAATTCCAAGGAACATGTTCCTTAATCCTCTCACGATGTGTAATCATTTCTAAAACATTAAGTATCACTCTCAAAGATGTGGACTAGGGTTAAGAACACTTACGGTTCTCATTCTCTCCACCTCTCTTCTCCCACTCGCGATCTCAGATTTCGTCTATAGAGGTGACTTTCGAGGACGCTTAGGCACGGTGCGCATCGTCGACGAGCGTGGAACCGTCGTATCTTGAAAGCGGCATGCCAAGGCCCTGTGAGTCGATAAAGTGGGGGCGTTGTCTCTCTAAGGGAGTCCTACAACATGATGCTTTGGTTGTGATCGCTTGCCCTCTATTTTTTTGTCGCATCGTTTGATATAATCATTATTTTCGATTTTTTTGCTTGCTCTAATCTACATATGATTTTAACACGGATATTTTTCTCATCAATAATGACCTGGATGCATACATATTGTGCTTTAAACTGGAAATGTGGTGTAAATATGACTTATGTATGTATATATATGTGTGTGTGTGCGCGCGCGCGCGCGCTTCATTTTTCTATAGGAAGTTCATTAAAAGAAGAACGAGTACAACTCTCTTTATTCCCTCACTCTCTTCATCTCTTCTCTCTCTAGGGTTACATTGTTGTGTTGGTATGTAGGCAATACCTCCTACCCCTTTATATATAGCTCAATTACAACCATATAGTCTTGTTTCATTATGACTATAAATAGAATACAACTCAACTATTCTTAGGATTATGAGTCTCATCCCATTAGAATTCCTAATCCTAATATGACTCTAATCTTAACACACACACACATACATACATATATATATAGAGAGAGAGAGAGAGGGGTGATCATGTAAGAGCCAAAATATGTGAGAGCATGAGAGGATTGATTCTGAACCACCAAATTCTGTCATCTCTCTCCTCAATGATTGCATGAGAAGAGAGAAGAACAAAATCTAGTGGTTCAGATTCATTGTTCTCATGCTCTCACATGTTTTGACTCTCACAGGATCGGCCCTCTCTCTCTCCCTCCCCCTCTCTCTATATATAAACACAAATATTACATGTATATGCGCACACTTTCAAACGCAAAGATAACAAAGGAGTTGCTTCACACCCCTATTGATGGCGACGAGAACAACGTAAGCAAAAACCATGTAACAACATCAACGATATATAATAATAACATTCACAGTACTAACAACCGCAAGAAATGAAAATGACATGGGAAAACAATCACAAACCGCAAGAACAACGACAACCACAACAATGAAGACAACCACCCATTTAGTGTTTGCAATATATAATTTTTAAAAATGATCAATTTTTGGTGATTTCCTCGGAAATGGATATCAGTAACAAGACTCAAACGACTAGTGGAGAAATAATTCCACGAAAACTTCACAATCACGACTTTTAAGTCTACTCATTTTCGGTATATTGTTTATTAATAATCATGTAACATTTAAGGAAATCTATCGGCTATCTTTAGATTTTTCGAGCACGACAAAGAAGTTTGTGCTTATCGATAATTAATGAATATGGGCGTCTGGTAATAAAAAATATCCATTTTTTTGTCGGAATAAGATGTAAGTGATCATGAATAGCCAAAGGCTTCAAATCATTTCTTCTTCGTATCATTTTAAAGAGTTTGTTAAATTAAAAATGGCAAATATATTATCCATGACTTTCTTTTCAACGTCCATTATGTCCAAATTTTATCTTATATTTCATCTTTTATTAATAAGATAATTGCATAAGGAAAATATACTTATGTTAGATCTCAACCCAATTGACCTTTAATGCCATTGTTAAAAACTCGACCCAGAGGTGGAACCAAGAGTTTCGTCAAAGAGGACCAAGTATACAGCTATTATACATGCTCAAAGATAGAAAAAACTATGTAAGATAATAGAATTAAATAGAATTAATATTTTAAAATAGAACTAATATTTTTAAAATGAACCTCTTTCAGTTTTGAAAAATGTACAATTTAAATCTAGTATTAATGTTAGATTTTTAAATAGACTGGTATTTTCAGTGGTGATTTTTAAATTTAATAAATATAATAATTTAAGCATCTCTAAATCCATCTTAAAAATGCTAAATTATTAAGTGAAATTTTGAAACAAAAAAAGTTCATGATCAAAGGGAGACAACAAAATTTATTTTACTTACAAAGAGTACTAAAAACAATGGAAGAAAAAATAAACTCGAATACAATTTTATATCAAAATATTTTGATACATTGGTAGTGGTTGGACAAACCATATCAAAGAAAGTAAAATTGAGGGAGATAAGATTGGAACCCTAATATCTAAAATAGTAACCATGTTACTCTACCACTTGACTCTTTAATGATTATACAACTTTTCTCTAACAACATTAATTATAATACATTTAAAGAGGGGAGTATTAAAATTTTAATATATTGTACAAGTGATATATAATAATCATGGGAGAGCATGACCCCATATATCAATTTGATGTTTTAAGATGTTTTAAGTAGATATCAATTGCATTTCCGAAGACTTTCGACCCAGAATTGGAAACAATAATATCATGAAGTTTGACGTCGTATACTTCCACAAAGCCAAGTCGGAAAAGTCTTAAATAAAATCATAAATAACACATAATAATTTACATGACCTAGGAGTTATTAAAACTATGAGCAATAATTAATCATGGGCTCTAAAACATAGTTTTCCCAAGTTGGAGATTATAAAAACACCCTTCCCTCTTCATTTCCTAACCAGTCATTCTACTCCTCCCTAGGCCTAAGGTTTGGAGGGAAAGAGAAGCGGGGAAGAAAACACTACTGAAATAGAAGAGCAAGGGCCGTGCTACTCTGAGCAGGTTGCATCAAAGAGGTAAGTAAATCTAACTTGAGCCGTCTATTCGAGTTTCTTTCTTTGGTATATAAGTATTGGAATCAGGCGAAGAAATTTAAAGCCTTATTTGCGTGAGGCCAGATAGTTCACCCGATAAACATGTCTTACTTAAGAGAATTTACCTACTCATGATGCAAGACATACCAATTCTTCACCATATGTTAATATTGGTACATTACAATTAACATGCGATAAGATAACTTTAGTAAAGGCCTATTGGGTAAGGATGATTAGGTCGATGGTTTTGTAATTTGATTAATCCTAAATCAAAATTTCAGCAGCCATGATGGAGAAGCTCCACGTGTCCTATACAAGTTCACGATCATCATGCTGTAAAATGCTGAAAAAAACACATACACATACACAAAACAAAGCAAACATAGGGTTAGATGTACAAAAAAGTGATGTTAATATGTATATTTCTGATACTGATGCAAAAAAAAACAGGGTGGAGCTGCTAGAGAAATTTACCTGAGAAACAAAAACTTCATTTAACCAATTTTGTGCTAAATATCCGAATTACTCTGCTACCCCATGGATCATTCTTGTTAATATAGTAGGACTTCAGACAACAAAACACCCATGGTGGATTTCTAAAAGCACAATTTTCATCTTCATTGACTCCTAGCAACATGTCCCACTTGATTTCCAAATCGTCCGGTGGAGGGCATCCACCAAAAAACTTCACCTGTTCACAGTGATTCAGTGAATAGCTTCTGAATCTGGGGGTATAGTAGTACTAAACACACGTCAACATCAAGATACACTAAGTTCAAAGCACGTGTAAACAAATCGGTGCATGAGTACAGGTCCGTCACATAATTAAACCTAAGTATTGTCAGATAGTTCGACCAAAAGACATCTAGTTTATGATGTATCCTTGAAGAACAAAATTTATTGGTCACAAGCAAGGCAGGAAAAATGAGTTGTTTTATGTTACCCACATATGATAGGCATTTTTCAAAAGTGAATTATGACAACTCACCGCATCTTCTCCGCATAAAAAGGCATGAATCCGAGCAGTGGGATCCTCTAGAGTTAATCTCACCATATAATAACCTTTCTCTGAACTCCAAAGATCTTGAAATTTCCACGGATTTGCAGCAATCACACGAACAACACATTTTAACTTGTGAGTAACCTGTCAAAACAATGATAAATGTAAAAGGCACAACCGAAGACAATGATCGTCATAATTGATTACACGCATGCATGCACCAGTACAAGTGAAATTCAATAGTAATTAATGATTATTCAAGATTATTCAAGACTTTCCTCTAGATGTTGACTCAGAACTACCGTATTGTCAGCGGCCTCAAATGACGCATCCAACATCACATGAGATCCAGTTTAAATTACAATCTGAATTTTTACAAGAGTATGGTGGGCATCTTGTAGTAATTTGGATCAAAAGATCCAGTCACAATAAGTCAATGGCAATGCAGAGCCAGTTCCAAGTGTGTGCATGCACGTGGAGGGTGGGTGGCTGGTGCCCGCTCGCAAACATGTGTGCCTATGCATGCATGTCGATGGGTGTGGGTGTGACATCAGACTATTCCAGAGGACACTGAAGAAAATGAAGTCTGACTGCTTGATTCAAAGTTGTTCCGAGGTTGGATTCAATTGGACCGAACAACATTCAACATTATAATTCCAAGCAATGAACTAGCAAAATGTTCACTTTGACAATTTTACAGGATGCATAGATCTTGGCGGTGATCCGAAGTCACAATAAGCCAATGGCAATGCAGACCAGTTCCAAGTGCGTGCATGCACGTGGAGGGTGGGTGGCTGGTGCCCGCAAACATTTGTGCCTATGCACGCATGTCGATGGGTGTAGGTGTGACATCAGACTATTCCAGAGGACACTGAAGAAATTAAAGTCTGACTGCTTGATTCAAAGTTGTTCCAAGGTTGGATTCAATTGGACTGAACAACATCCAACATTATAATTCAAAGAATGAACTAGCAAATTGCTCACTTTAACAATTTTGCAAGATGCAAAGATCTAAATGTAATGCTATATAAACGATATACATTTGAGTGACGTATCATGCTGACAAGCCTTGGGTACCGATATCACCCTTTTTATCTCCATTTTCCATGATATCAACTGATATATAGCGAGACATGAGTGATAATGTCTCGTACTAACTTAAATAAAAAATTTTGAAGTTCTCAGTACAAATTTTCCACTAACTGATATAGGAGAAGGTTTTAGAAGACTTGTCTTGGGATTGTAACGGAAGACTTATCTTGGTACTCGGTCGGCGAGGTCACTTACTAAGGATTAGTCGGCAGTCGGACGACTAGTCGGATTTAGTCGGTCATTAGTTGGTTTTGAATTTTTAAATATACATATATTTGTATATTTTATATATCATCTTAATGAAACAAAAGAAGCAATTGACTTTAAATATAAAATTAAGCACGATAGAATATGTTTGCTTTTAAAAAAAGTGAAAAACTAAAAAAATAAAAAAATGTTGTTGTAAAAGTCGGCCGACTAGTCGGTTGACTAGTCGGGTGGACCGACTAAAGGCCGACTAGGCCTAGTCGAGTTGGCTACCCCTCCGACTCGACTAGTCGGCCGACTTTTGCAAGCTTGAACTGATATAAGAAATTTTGAAGTTCTCAGTACAAAATTTCCACTAACTGATATAGGAGAAGGTTTTAGAAAACTTATCTTGATATTGTAACGGAAGTGCTAAATGATATAAGGGAGGTAGTAGCATCTTGTATCCGAGGGGTAATCAAAGAGATGTTAGGCGAGTCAAATTAAGGAGCTCTAAGCCAAAAGGAGGCTTGGTGGTCGAGTGGGGGTGCAAGAGAAGCTAAAAACTAAAAGAGCTTGCTTTAAAGCTGTCTAAGAATAGAACTGATGAAATTGTCACAAACTACAAAATAGCTAAGGAGGTAAAGAAGACGGTAAGCGAAGCTAAGTCAAAGCTTATGACAATTTCTTTACCTCCTTCTTAGCTATTTTGTAGTTTGTGACAATTTCATCAGTTCTATCCTTAGACAGCTTTAAAGCAAGCTCTTTTAGTTTCTAGCTTCTCTTGCACCCCCCACTCGACCACCAAGCCTCAAAAAAGACGGTAAGCGAAGCCTCAAAAAGCGAAGCTAAGTCAAAGCTTATGAAGTTTTGTACAAAAATCTCGATTCTAAGGATGGTCAAAAGGATGTATTCATCCTGGTTAAAGCAAGAGAAAGAAAGACCAAAGATCTTTCTCAAGTGAGATGCATTAAGAACAAGGAAGGTCATGTGCTTGTTACTCAGAAGGATATAGAGACTAGGTGGAAGCAATACTTCCGTAAGCTTTTCATTGGGGAAGGAAATACAGAGATCACTTTGGGAAATCTAGCTAGTAGTGAAAGTTACTTAAATCGTTGAAGCTACATACGAATACAACGAAGGGAAGTAGAGGAGGCTTTGAAGGTTATGAGACTTGAGAAAGGTGTAGGACTTGATGACATTCCTGTAAAAGTTTGGAGAGTTTTAGGTGAGTGTGGTTTGACTTGACTTACAAATTTATTCAATGTTATTTGACGAAGCAAGAAAATACCTAAAGAATGGAGAATATCCATCGTGGTGCATCTTTATAACAACAAAGGAGACATTCAAAATTGTTCAAATTACAGAGGTATCAAGCTGATGAGTCACACTATGAAAATTTGAGAACGTGTGATCGAAAGAAGGTTGAAGCAAGTTTCCAAAGTAAAAGAAAACCAATTCGGATTCATGCCAAGTTGCTCAACTATTGAAGCCATCCACTTGTTGAGGAGAACAATAAAGATTTATAGAGATAAAAGGAAGAACCTCCATGAAGGCTTATGATTTTGTCCCACGGGAGATTGTGTGGAGAGTTTTGGAGAAGAGACGCGTACCTATCTTGTACATTAACCTCAGAAAAGATATATATGATAGGGCTTCATCTTGTGTAAGGATACAGTCTGGGAAGACTGTCTATTTTGACATCAACACTGGTCTACATCAAGGTTCAACTTTGTGTCCATTCCTTCTTACTTTGATTATGGATGAGTTGACAAGTCACATTAAGGATGAGATATCTTGGTGTATGTTATTCGTTGATGATATTGTGTTGATTGATGAGACTAGATATGGAGTGAATGAGAAGCTTGAGATCTGGAGACATGCTTTGGAGACTAAAGGATTTCGTATAAGTATAGCTAAGACTGAACATATGTAGTGTACTTTTAATGGAAGCAATGGTGAAGGAATCGATGTTAAAAATGATGATGATAACATTTAGAAGAGAGATGCTTTTAGATACTTAGGATCTATTTTGCAACATGATGGAGAAATTGACGGAGATGTTACAAATAGAGAAAATGCAAGTTGGGTAAAGTGAAAAGGAGCCTCTACTATTCTCTGTGATAAGAAAATCCCTTCGAAAATCAAAGGAAAGTTTTACAAAGCAGTTGTGAGACCTGCTATGCTCCATGGATCTGAATGTTGGCCTGCGAACCATAGACATGAGCAGAGAATGGTAGTAGCGGAAATGAAAATGCTAAGGCAGATGTGTGGACACACGTAAAGATCGGATTCGGGATGATGCCATCAGAATGAAAGTGGGTGTAGCTCCGATGGAGGATAAGATACAAAAAATCGCTTAACATGGTTTGGCCATTTGTAAAGGAGGTCAGCTGATGTACCAGTGAGGAGATGTGAGTTTTGGAATGTTGAGCTGACTAAAAGAGGGTGTGGAAGGCCCAAAAGTGTTCGAATGAAACAATATGAAGGGATCTTAGTTTTTTGGATCTAAGCACGAGAATGTCCCATGATAGATCTGAATGGAGGCAAAAAATCCATGTAGCCGACCCTACTTAAAGTAGGAAAAGGCTTTGTTCTTGTTGTGTTGTTCAACCAATATCGTCGATGTCAATGTTCTCTTATCGATATAGCCTATGCTCATGCACCACTACTCCATCCCTCGCATTTCAGCTCCAGACCTGCTGATCTGTTGAGTTACAACCTGGAAGGTCTTACGCCTTCCAACTCACAGGCAACATTCATTCATCCTTTTCAAATATTTAGTTTATATTCCTTAGTTTCCTAAGATTAGAATTCAAACAAACACAACCAGTTCTGTTTCTAATCCATTCAATTCCCATTCCTTTTTGGTCTGCTCATATTCTGAAATACCCAATTCATTCTATTAATGGGGTTTCGATATTCTCTTCATCAAATTCATATTTGGAGATTTCTCATTTGATAAGTAAATTCAAGCCGATTCAAAGAATCAAGTCGTGTTTCACATTTTTCAGGAATCCATAGCCAACCTCCGGATTCCGTGAACTGCCATCAGAGTACAGTTGCTTCAACAACCATCACCAGCAACAAGAACCGGAGCAAAAATCCTATTCCAGATTTCATACGAAATCATCCAAGTAACCTTCCTTAAGATGCAGCAAGGTCCTCTTGAAGCATATATACTGCAGCTGAAGAATCCCAATGCCCTTCCATTTCGAGTACAATCGAGGAGCTCAAACACTAATCAAGTCGCGCAACATCTTCAATCAGCATGCAAGTACCATCATCGGATGAACCGAAGCCTAAGCTTCTGCCCCGATCCCAACTGCTGACATGCAAGAACGACACCGGCCCCATTCGCCGGCGCTGCCCTTCGAAGTTATGCTGTCCTCAACCATTTCGCCACTATAATTGCACAAGAACCCCAAGGAAAGTTCCTTCATATATACTTCCATTTCATTCGTTTCAATTCATTAGCTTCTTTAGATCCAAACCCAGTTCATAGCCAATCCAACCAATCCTATTCTTCCCATTTTCAGTTTAATCCATTTTAGTTCATTGCTTGTAACATTAAATTTTTATTTTGTTTCTTTTTATCCACAACATTACATACCGATTTTCTTTGAATCAAGTCGAGACTGGTTCTTTAGCTTTCAATCTGGAAATCCATCAGGACCCATACCCAACAGCATTAGCCATTGTCTGCCTCAAAAACGCAGCCTCTGATCATGAGATTCGACCTTCAAGCTACCCATCAGACATCCTTATCCATAGCAGCTCACACACAAGCTACCCATCTTACATCTCATTAAAGCTGGGTCCTCCTAAGACGTGTCAGCTATGCATTTTTTCCATATCTATTCACTTCCCTGTTTGCTCTGTCTCTCTCTCTCCCATTCATGTGCCATCCTTTGTCCATATACTCCACCCTTATTGCCACCCTCTCCTCTTCCTTTGTAATCCACCCATCAATATTTAAGTGTTTCACATTCTATCTTTGTATTTTCAACTTTTCGATTTAATAATATATAAAGTATCTTTATAATAAAAAATAACACTTATAACGAAATTTATATAAATAAATATAACTAATATAAGCGTTAAAATTTTATTTTGTAGACTGCAAAGCATTTGACGTAAATGATTTTCATACAAATATCAATGAGAATGAAGAAATTCAATTTATAAGGTTAAAATTTTTAATATATCTTTCTGATCATATCTGATGCAGGTTATCCCTAAAATAATAAATCAGGGTGTAACGTATATGTTATATAGTATTAATAACAACTGAATTCTTACAAAAAATAATAATTAATATAAAATTCAAAGAAATACTCTATAATTCGGCTGTCATTCATAGTACATTATATATTTGATCAAAATAATATTATTTTACCATCACCTCTTATCAAAAAAGTATTTCCTGCAGCTATATTTTCAAGTATATATAAAAAATAATTGGAGAATACATAAAGAAAATCATGTAGTAAAGCGGAAGAACAACAACAACAAAGCCTTTTCCCACATTAAGTAAAGCAGGTTACATGGATTCTTTGCCTCCATTCAGATTTATCTTGGGTCATTCTCGATCTTAGATCCAAAAAACTAAGATCCCTTCATATAGTCTCATTCCAACACTTCTTGGACCTCCCTCTCTCTCGCTTAGCAGACTCAACATCCCAAAACTCGCATTTCCTAATTGGCGCATCAGTTGACCTCCTTTGCAAATGACCAAACCACCTAAAGCGGTTTCTCGCATCTTATCCTCAATCGGAGCTACACCAACTTTCCATATGATCGCATCATTCCGAATCCGATCTTTGCGTGTGTGTGTGTGTGTGTCCACACATCGACCTTAGCATCTTCATTTCTGCTTTGGTCATTCTCTACACGTATCTATGGTTCGCATGCCAACATTCAGATCCATAGAGCATAGCATGTCTCTGTGGTCAGAAAGGCGGCCCAGGCGGCCGCATATGCGGCCGCATATGCGTAGGCGGCCCCCCTACCGCACCGAGTGTGCTATACTCGGTCAATATGCGTGTCTGGGGGTATACTCGGCCGAGTAAACCGCATATGCGGCCGCATATGCGGCCGCATATGTAATAGAGGTAACTATTTGCTTCTCCACCATCTTCTCGACTTCCACATGGGTTGCTCCTCCACCATCTTTTTCTCCTGTGCTAAGGTTTGTTGATTGATCTATTTAGCTCTAAATCTCTCTATTTTTTAAATTTAGCATCAACAAATATCTATTTTTTAGATTCTCCAACCACATCTCTAACTTCCAGATTATCTCATAACTGCATGAATATCGAATAAATTACATGTGTATCTTAGATCTTTTTAGGATAAAATGAATATAGATGCCAGATTTGCATGGAATTTTTAACTGCACGGAACAAATTACATATATTTAATTTAAATGATTGTTTTTTTTAATATTTGACTTTGAGTAGACAAATACACCATTTACTAAAATATGAAGGTTCATGGTTGTGTTTACTAACAATGTTACATTTCAAAAAAGGTGTCCTTCCAATTTGGACAAGGATATCCACCATTTTTTCTTTCTTCAATCATTTTACAACATTTTTTACTCTCTCCACCGTTAACTTAACATTTTTGTCTCTTGGAAATGGATGACCTTTGAAAATGCTTTGGTTGATATCACATTGTACAATAAAGTCTTCACTTCATATTTCTTCCATGTTATATTTTTTAAACATAAATATCTTATGTTTGAAATTATTATTATATTTTAAATTATTTTTAATTAAAATAATAGAAACCGCATAATCCGCATATACTTCCGTATATACTTCCGCCTACCCGCTTACTCGCTCCAGACAGCCTGACCGAACGAATACCGCATACCGACTTTCTGAACCTTAGCATGTCTCATGGTTGTTCGTAAAACTTTCCTTTAATTTTCAAATGATTTTTTTATCACGAAGAACAGTAGAGTCCTCTCCACTTTAGCCAACCTGGATTTATTCTATTAGTAACATCTCCATAAATTTCCCGATTATGTTGCAAAATAGATCCCAAGTATTTGAAAGAATCTCTCTTCTCACTGTTATGGTCATTCGTCACAAATCTTCACATCGATTTTCCTTCACCATTGCTTACATCAAAAGTGCACTCCAAATATTCAGTCTTATCGCTGCATATATGAAATCATTTAGTCTCCAACACATGTCTCCAGACCTCAAGCTCATTTACTCCATCTCTAGTCTCATCAATCAACACAATATCATCATCGAACAACAAACATCGAGGTATCACACCATGAATGTGACTTGTCAACTCGTCCATAATAAAAGTAAAAATGAATGGATTCAAAGTTCAACCTTGATGCTGACCAATGTTGATGTCAAAATATTAAGTCTTCCCAGACAGGATCCTTACACAAGATGAAGCCCTATCATACCTATTCTTTATGAGGTTAATGTATAGGACAAGGTACTTGTCACATCTCAAAAACTCTCAACGATATCTCCTAAAGGACAGAATCATAAGCCTTCTCCGAATCAATAAAAATCATATGGCAGTTCTTCCGTTTAGCTTTATAAATCTCCATTGTTCTACTCAGCAAGTCAATGGTTTCAATAGTTGAGTGACTTGGAATGAATCCGAATTGGATTTTTTTACGTTAGAAACTTGCCTAAACCATCTCTCGATCACACGCTCCCAAATTTTCATAGTGTGACTCATCAGCTTGATACCTCTGTAACTTGAACAATTTTGAATGTCTCCTTTGTTCTTAAAAAGAGGCACAACGATGCTTATCCTCCAGTCTTCAGGCATTTTCTTTCTTCGCTAAATAACATTGAATACATTTGTAAGCCAAGTTAAACTAAGCTCACCTAAAATTTTCTATACTATTAGGAATGTCATCAGGTCCTACTCCTTTCCCAAGTCCCATAACCTTCAAGCCCCCTCTACTTCATTTGTATTCTTCTAAAGCTTGCATGATTCAAGTAACTTTCACTACTAGCTAGATCTCCCAAAGTGATCTCTCTATTTCCTTCCCTAATGAAAAGCTTATGGAAATACTATGTCCATCTAGTATATATATCCTTTTGAGTAACAGGCATGCGACCTTCCTCATCCTTAATGCATCACTTAAGAAAGGTTTTTAGTCTTTCTTTCTCTTACATTGTCCAACCTGAATATATCCTCCAGTCCCTCCTTAGAGTCGAGATTTTTGTAGAAAACTTCATAAGCCTTTTGACTTAGCTTCGCTTATATCCTTTTTTGCTTCCTTCTTTATGTGGTCAGTGACAGTTCCATATGTTCTATCCTGAGACATAGCTTAAAGCGTGCTCTTTCAATTTTAATCTTCTCTTGCATCCCTCCACTCCACCACAAAGCCTCCTTTTGTCACGGAGCTCCTCCCTTTGAGCTCCTCCCTTTGACTCACCAAGCATTTCTTCATCTACCCTTCGGATATAAGATGTTATCGTCTCCCAAATCTCATTTGCACTTCCATTACAATACCAAGATAAGTCTTCTAAAATCTTCTCCCTGAAGCTTGATTGTTTCAATTGAAGATTCAACCATCTAGTTCTAGTGATCTTAGAAATCCTCATTTTCTTTATCATCCTTTTTTTACACATCCATGACTAACATGCGATGTTGGGTGGTCAAACTTTCTCCTAGGATTACTTTGCAGTCTTTGCAACACAATCGATCTTTTCTCCTCAACGCAAAGTAATCAATATGTATTCTAGTCGGGCCACTCTTCTAAGTAATTAAATGCACCTACCTCTTCTTGAAGAGAGTGATTGCTATGAAAAGATCATAAACCGTTACAAAATCCACAATGACTTTTCTCTCTTCATTTCTATCCCCAAGGCCATGTCCTCCATGAACACTAGCATACCATGAAGCATCCTTTCCCACATGTTTATTAAGATCTACATCTAGATAAATCATCTCTCTTTGTGGGATTCCTTGCATAATCTTACCTAAATCCTCCCAAGAAGATTGTTTAATCCTCCATTTGTGGTGCATAAACTGAAATGAAATTCAGAATTTTTTTATCGAGCACCAATTTTAGCAAAATAATCCCATCCCCGAATCTTTCCACATAAACCAAAGAATCCTTCAAATCCTTATGAACATCCACTCCAACATCATTTTTTCCCTTATATTTACCTGAAAAACAAAGTTTAAAGCATTTCTTCTCGATCTCCCTTGCTTTCTCTCCAACCCGTTTTGTTTCTTGGAAACACGGTATATGAATCTTCCTTCTTTCCATCGTATCTACTATCTCAATCAATTTGCCAGTCAAAGCATCAATATTTCAACTATCTATCTGTAAGTTCCTTTGCAACCACTTTTGGACTAACTTCGTTACCTGCATACATCCATCATACGAGAACACTTGCAAATTTTGGACAGCATCCGGGCAGTGATGCAGCGGAACTAACTTATTTACTCACATGCACTCCTCATGCGAGAACCCTTGCAAATTTTAATCTACATCCGAGCAGCAATGTAGCGGTCCTTGCCAACTTCACATTGCATTCGGGCGATGCAACGCGTCGCTAGTAGGGGAACGTGACGAATCATCAATTCGTCACATTATATTTACTTGAATTACATAAAAAGTTATTCTTTTTTGCACCCACATCACCGTAGGTAATGTATAAATTACCTTACATACATTCCATACACATGGCATAAAACATATATAAAAAATAGATATTAATTCTACCAACCTATAATTACTTAATATAAATTATATATTAATTATAACTATAATACTATAGGCCAAATTAGAGATATACATATAAAATTCATATTTCATGTCATTAACATTTAGCAGCCCAACAAGAGCATTATTTAAAGGACCAACATGAATATTTTGCATCCTCTCCCTCTATCTCTTATTATTTCCAAATCATATGGCCCCATTCATATACTCACATATATAAAGAAAGAAATATTTTTAAATAACACAATCAAATCCAACCTCCCCTCATTCCCAGTGCCCAATAGAAGAAATACATGTCATGTTCACTTATATCTAATTGCAAATTGTAGACTTATTTCTATCTTTATCAAATGCAAATCTTTGTTATAGCATTCCAAAAAAATTGTTGTTATAAATCTCCTTGGGACAAAACCAGATCCTAGTTACAATCTCTTGCCTTCTATAGGAATGATACAAGACTTGGCTATAAAGAGGAGATACATATGAAGCCCAAGAGAGGGGCAATCACACAAGGAACAACACCAACAATACACAACATCATCTTCTTCTTTGCTCCCAACCATCTCCATGGTTTGAGAGAGGACCCAACCATCCTCTTCTCCGAGGAGAAGAAGCCTCGCTCCAGCCGCGCAATCGTACACGGCCTCTCCCTTACAACTATGTCGCCACTAGGTGTCGTTGTCCTGCTCCTCCAGCTAATGCCACTGCCAACGCGACTGCCTTCTTCAGTACGCGTCATCGTCTATGCGGCACCTCCTTCAGACCATGCGCCACTCGCGTGACCACCTCCCTCCGTCCATGCCTCTCGCATCCAACATCCCAGCATGTGCCGTCGTGCATGCTTAGGCCACCCATCGCTCCCACAAAGCCACCTCCCTCTGCCCACACCTCCCGCGCCCTCCAGCCCAGCATGTGTTGCCGTACGCGCCCAGGCCACTCGTTGCGGCTGATGCGCCACCACTGTCGAGATCGCTCCTGTTGCACGCCAGCGACCATCTCTTCCTCCATTTCTAGGGTTCAAGTCCTTCGTGCATAGAAATAAGAAGAGATTGTCTATCTATTTATTTATTTGCATTTAAATATTGTCGCTCTCATTCAAATTAGACTTATTTGTTATTTTTCAAAGAATCTTAATGTTTTGTTAGATTTAATTTCAAAGTATTCATTATGCAATTTGTTCATTTCTTTATTAAATTCCAAAACTTTACAAAATTACCATGATTAGCTTTCTTAAGTTCATTTGTTTGTTTTTATTCAGGTTAGTCCTTCAAACCATGAAATATTTACATGTTAACCTCTGAATGTTCTTTTCATCTTTAAAAATGTCATAAAAATCCAGAAAAAATCTAGAAAATTCTCAAGAATATTAGGAAACATTTCTGTCATTTTAAAATAGGTTGTGTCTCTCTTTAGGCATCTTTGGTATAAAAACTAAAAAAAACTCATTTTCTAGCTTTAAAAATCAAATCAAGTTAGAAATCAAATCAAAATGTCTTTAGCTTGCTAGGTCCTCGTGGATTGAATCTCGACTTGTCCACATTTTAAGCATTATTTTGACAAGTAGTTGTATTATTGTATTTAAATAGTCGAGATTAAGTGTGTGTGTGGGTGCACAACGACTTGTTACTGCACAAAAAAACTCGCTTTCATTTTGGCGCCGTTGTCGGGGACTCCTGCAATGTTTTGCTTTTTTTGCTTTCTTTCTTGAATTGGTTTTGATTTCTAATTCACCTCTCTTTTTTTATTTTAGGTACACTTGGAGCAAAACTTTCTGTCTGCTTTTAGAGGAGATTGAAAATCTCCTTTGATAAGTTTCGAACACATTCGTGTCGATTTTTATTTTTGCACTTAATTTTATTTTGAGTGGTTAAGGATATTGTTAGTGTGAGGATTAAATCTTGGTTTGTATTAACTCCTTAATCTCCCACTCTCTTCCCTCTCCCTCTCTTCATCTCAAGACTTGTAACTCTTTTTCCCTTTTGCTTCTTTTTCCATCACTTAGGCACTTAAGATTATAAAAGAAGAAAAAATATATAAAATTGAAAACACAAAATTACATGTCACATACCATAGGAAGCACATACATGATAGATTTCAATTCTTGTGTCATATTTGCTTGAAGATTGTTGAAAACAAGGTATGATGTTTGCATACATTACAAGCACCACTTTCATCGGATATTTTGAAAATCGCTAAATTTTTTTGAACATATAGCAAGAGAAATCAAAAATTTTCAAATTGCAAATAGCATGAAAATATTCACACATTTATTTGTGCAATTTATCTTGGTTGGTTTGCTTAACACAATTCGCACGGCACCACATCATTACACACTAAGGTAGATCCCAAATCCTTGGTTCTTCTCTAAAATTCTCCACAATAGCTCTCGTGGGATAGAATCATAAGCCTTCTCCAAATCAATAAAAATCATATGGAGGTTCTTCTTTTTAGTTATATAAATCTTCATTGTTCTTCTCAGCAAATGGATGGCTTCAGTAGTTGAGCGACTTGACATAAATTCGAATTATTTTTCTTTTACTTAGGAAACTTTCCCAACCTTCTTTCGATTATAAGTTCGCAAATTTTCATAGTGTAACTTATCTACTTGACCCCTCTGTAATTTGAACAATTTTGAAGGTCTCCTTTATTCTTATAGAGAGACACCGCGATACTTCTCCAATCTTCACGCATTTTCTTGCTTCGCCAAATAACATTGGATTGATTCATAAGCCAAGTCAAACCACGCCCACCTAAAACTCTCCATACTTCTATTGGGGTGTCATCCGGTCCTACACCTTTTCCAGGTCTCATATCCTTCAAAGCCTCCTCTATAGCTTGCACGATTAAAGTAACGTTCACTACTAGCTAAATCACCCAAAGTGATCTCTCTATTTCCTTCCCCGATGAAAAGTTTATGGAAATACTGCTCCCATCTAATCTCTATATCCTTCTGAGTGACAAGCACGCGACCTTCCTCATCCTTAATCCATCTCACTTGAGAAAAGTCTTTGGTCATTCTTTCTCTTGCTTTGGCCAACCTGAAGATATCCTTCTAGCCCTCCTTAGAGTCGAGATTTTTGTACAAAATTTCATAAGCTTCTGACTTAGCTTCACTTACAGACTTTTTTGCTTCCTTCTTCGCTATTTTGTAGTTTGTGATATTTTCCTCTGTTCTATCCTAGACATAGCTGGGTGATCTAGAGGTGACAATATTCCATCGATAAATTCTTCTTCTACACATCTCACATCTAATTCATCGAAAGGAAGTATCATTTTTTGGTTCATCGATACTGGGGGCCACTTTTCCTCTTCTCTTGAGTTTTTGAGATTCTCATATTTCCCTCCTAGCTGATTCTCATAACATTGGTGAGATATGTTCCACTTTTCCGTTAAAGTATTTGACCAATTTATCAAGTGAGCAAGAATTTCAACAAGTTGTTTGTTGACATCCTCATGCTTTCTATTATGGTCATCCATAAGTGCCCCATGTTTTTGTTGGATTTGGATAACTAGTTCATGAAGAGTATGGTCAGAGTCAATGGGGATGGGTCGGTGAAAGGGTTGAGGAGATTGAACGATTTCTCAAAGAACTAGATAGTAGCTCATGATTTAAAATGTATGAGTGTTCCTCTAGTGAAAGCTGCTTGGAAGAGATCACGGAAGAGCATGGTGGAGAATATTATGTAAGAAATTCATCCAAGACAGGGTCATCATATAGGACTGCCAAAATCTGATTGCAAGTATAAAGGGCATCTAGCGGATTGGTCATTTTAACATTTGATCATATGTCTCTTTCTTTTTATGTTCCTCATCCTCTTGATATTTCTTTACTAGATGCATCACTTAATCAATCTCATGCTCAATCGGTAATAGAATTGGTGGGTCGATGGGTTGAGAAAATCGTTTCCTATCCTCCAAATGATTCAATGCAACAACCCGATTTATCTTTATTTTTTCATGCATAACATTGAGGGCAACATGAATTCTTTCCATGAATAAAGATTCTCAAGTACTAACAAATACACCACAGACAAACACAATCTAAGATCACCTTTTTGTGTTTGATTTTGAGAGTTTTTTTTGTTCTCTTTTTTGAACACACAAGTTGCACACAATGCTATTTTTTCCTCAAAAAGAAGTGGTTTGTGGAAGATTGTGAGATCGATGGTCTAATCCAGCTGGGGGAATCAGGGTGGGTACTCATATAAATGAAAATAAGATATTCCCGCAAGAACCTATACCCAACGCGTCGAGAAATTACGAGCACATATCCTATACATTAACCTCATAAAGGATATGTATGATAAGGCTTTATCTTGTGTAAGGATTCGGCCTGAGAAGACTGACTATTTTGACATCAACATTGGTTTACATCAAGGTTCAACTTTGAGTCCATTTCTTTTTACTTTGATTATGGACAAGTTGACAAGTCACATTCAGGATGAGATACCTTGGTGTATGTTATTTGTTGATGATATTGTGTTGATTGATGAGATTAGAGATGGAGTAATGAGAAACTTGAGGTCGAGAGACATGCATTGGAGACTAAAGAATTTCGTACAAGTAGGGCTAAGACTGAATATATGGAGTGCACCTTTGATGGAAGCAATAGTGAAGGAATCGAGGAGAAGATTGGTGACGATAACAATCGGAAGAGAGATTCTTATAGATAGATGGGATCTATTTTGCAACATGACGGGGAAATTGATGGAGATGTTACAAATAGAATAAATACAGGCTTGCTGAAGTGGAGAAGAGCCTCTGCTGTTCTCTGTGATAAGAAAATTCATTTAAAAATCAAAGGAAAGTTTAACGAAGCAACCGTGGGACATATTATGCTCTTTGGATATGAATGTTGGCATGCGAAACATAGACATGTGCAGAGAATGGCTATGGCAGAAATGAAAATGCTAAGGTGGATATGTGGACGCAGACGTAAAGATCGGTTTCAGAATGATGCAATTAGAAAGAAAGTTGGTGTAGCTCCGATTGAGGATAAGATGCGAGAAAACCGTTTAAGATGGTGTGGTCATTTCCAAAGAAGGTCAGTCGATGCATCAATTAGGAGATGCGAGTTTTGGGATGTTGAGCCAGCTAAGAGAGGGCGAGGACGGTCCAAGAAGTGTTGGAAAGAGACTATACGAAGGGATCTTAATTTTTTGGATATAAGCCCGAGATTGACCCAAGATAGATTTGAATCGAGGCAAAGAATCCATGTAGTCGACCCTACTTAATTGTGGGAAAAGGCTTTGTTGTTGTATATTCTTATCTTCTCTCCTTTGTCTGACCATGTAATGATTGAGATGCCCAATGATTTAATAGTTGAATCTTGTCTCTTGGAAAGCCTTAAACATTTTGAGCATGAGACTTCATTTTGTGATCTTGAGGGGCCTATTATGGACAATGACTTTGGAGATGAAATTAAGGAGGATTGTGATATAATAATCTCGGCATTCATGAATCTTGTTGATCAAAATGATTTGTGAGTCAAAAAAGGAGATTTTTAAATTTGGGAAAGATAGTGTAACTATGCCTTTGACACAACTCGGTCATGAAAGAAACACACCATGCCTTTTTCATTTGTCACTTGTGGACCCACTCTTAATGGTGGCATGTACTAATGATAGCATCGAACCTTACTCCTCAAACTATTCTGAAACTTTTAAATACAAGTCTATTAATGTACCGACTGGTCTGAGATAATAGTTGAGGATAGACTTTATATTGACTTCAATGAAGATACAGAGGAAGACATGTCACTTGATGATAACTCTAGGTATGCTTTTGCAGTTAATTTGAAGAATGGGGAAAGTGCAGAAGGAATGTTGGAATCTGGAGACATGTTAGAAAATGAATTTACTTCTTCATGCACAGAGACTCTCTTCCAACCAATACATGATTATATGTTGTCTTTCAAAGATGAGATTATTGTTTCCAACTCCATTTCCTTCACCACGAGGGAAGGAGAGATACTTCACTCGGTCGATGATTATCATAATACATCTTCTACTACCGAGTCAAAATCTGATCAAAATGACTATTTTCTGATCCTCTTTGGAATGAAACTGAGGAGCTAATCAAAACATTCGAAGACAATCGTCCAATCATTGCTAAAAGACTACCTTGGTCAAATCAACTTCTATGATTATGCATCCTAATTCAATGGCCAACAATCCCACACTCATGCCTTCTGAGTACTCGAATCATATTTTCTTTGGGGAATACACAAAACTGAAATGGAATCCACTATGGATGCCACCAGAGATAACTATGATGATTATTTAAGGGAAAATGATTGTTTATCAAAATATATGTGTGTGAGTAACATGTTTATAGTTGACCAACTTTCCTCACCCAAAGATGAATCGATTTTTGATCCCTTGGAGTTTGGTTCTGACCTATCATACCAATTTATAGTTTTTGAGCCCATAACTAGTGCACCCCTTCCCCTCCCACCCCATCTAGTTCAAGATCAGACATCATCATCTCTCATTCCTTTTCACCAACTAATCACTTTCTTCACTATGTTAGATTTTGACCCTACTACATTTCATGATTATGATACCACAATTTTACCAAATCCATCAACCATACCCCCACCTCTCTGTCAGTATATCCATGCCAAACCACTGATTTCATTAGGGGTTTCTGAACACAGTTTCTGCACTCACACGTAACATTGGATACTCTTGACAAGCTGAAGCTAATCGCCGAGTTGGGACGCTAAACCAATTGCATTTTGTGGGTCTACACTCATAAATATCTTTTTTTCTCTTTCTGTACTTTTTTTTGCATTAGATAAGTATGGGTGTAGCATTTTGCAAATCACAAATCCAAAATTATTAGAAAAATAATAAAAATTAAAAAAATCAAAACAAAAAACACCATGATTTATTCTTGCATCACTACTCCCTTGATCTTTTGATCCTCTTCTTGATTTTTACGTTATTTTCACCATGAGAACATTGTTTTTTATAAGCATGGGAGTGTGTATATTATCATGTTTTCAAAATCTGAATACTTTTCAAAACTGCATATTTATTTTCAAAAATCTCAAAAATAATTTTCAAAAATATTTGCATAACCAAAAATCACATAAAATTTTGCAAAATTTTCTAAAAATCTTTGTCCAAAAATAGCATCAAAAATATTTTCAAAAAAATCCAAAAATAGGTCATTTCTTCCTATTTTTGTCCTATTTTTTGGGAAACTAGATCTTTATTGCATATGTCATTGAATGAGGCCGAGTTGACCCAAACACACTTAATATCATAATTTCATAAGTATGAGTTTTAAGTGCTCTTCAGGTCCATATGGACTTTATTCTTTAAGTTCTGTTAACTCTAGTGGTGAGTGCACTTCTGTATCTAACTAGATCATCACCTAAGTAACTAGTAGAACTCTTAAACTCTTAATTGTATATTAAACAACTGCACATTCCACATAGCTTGATTAAGATGATTTTCCGATATACGGTTACAATCCAGTTGGGATGAGGAGTTGTCCTCTTGGTTGTGCCAATGCTGAATCTTATCTATGATCAATGAAGGAACTTGATTCAGGATACAACATAATCTTTCTAATCTAAGTATGTCAGCAACTAAGCACAATTTCATGTATCAGAAGTCAATATTAAACTGATACTACCTTGATGCCAAATGCAAAACAAAAACTCCACAAAAACAAGAGGGCATATCACAATACAATAGAATGTCAATACTACCAACTATGCAAAAATATGCAGAGTAAAGAAAGAAGATCCACCAAATAGCTCTACTCCACCAACAATCCTTGGTAGCAGTTCAATGAAGCTATTTAAATTTTTTAAAAGAGGCCAAAGAGGCACAAGGTTATGCTCTGCAAAAAGAAAAGAATGAGAGCAAATGGACCAAAGCGGTCTACAGAAAACCCCAAAAAAGTCTCATTCCCCATATGAATTACTTCCTATTTTGTGTTGGCATGCTTAGGTGAAATGAGGATATGCCTGAATTCAAATGAGGACTGAAACTATAGATTTAGGAAATCATTGCGTACCACATTAGATTGTACCGTTGTCTCGCTTTCTCAACTCATAAAAGCTAAAACTTCATTAACACTATTTATATCCAGCTCAAGGTCAAATAGTATGCTTGTTGATTAGGATGATCTGACTTGATCGACTTCCGAAACCATTTTGATTTTGTCGGACATCAAAGATTGTTGAACCTTAAAACTCGAGTCCGATCGATAATTCGAATAAATCTTTCATCCATGGGTTAACACTACTAATGTTTATGTACATATGTGATTCCGATCTGGAAAGTCAACGACATCGTGGGTGTGTCTGCTGCAAACCCTCATTTTTTATCCCATTGTTTTCTTTCCTCCAGTGTTATCTTTCATCTTATCTTTCTCGGGACTAGCAAGTTTAAAGCATGGGGGTATGACGAATCATCAATTCGTCACATTACATTTACTTGAATTACATAAAAAGTTATTCTTTTTTGTGCCCACATCACGTAACTAATGTATAAATTCCCTTGCATACAACATACACGTGGCATAAAACATCTATAAAAAAATAGATATTAATTCTACCAACCTCTTTTGAGATATCAAGACAAGTATAAATACTTAAAATAAATTATATATCAATTATAGCTATAATACTATGGGCCAAATTTGAGATATACATACGCGAAATTCATATTTCATGTCATTAATATTTAGCAGCCCAACAAGAGCATTATTTAAAGGACCAACATGGATATTTTGCATCCTCTCCCTCTATTTCTTTTCATTTTTTGAACCATATGGCCCCATTCATATACTCTCTTATATAAAGAAAGAGAAACATTTTTAAATGACACAATCAAATCCAACCTCCCCTCATTCTCAATGAAAAGATGTGGATGTCCCATCAAACCTCACCTTATGTCCAATAGAAGAAATGCATATCATGTTCACTCATTATATCTGATTGCAAACGGTAGACTTATTTTTATCACATGCAAATCTTTATTGTAACGTTCCAAAAAAATGATGTTACAAATCTCCATGGGACAAAGTCAAATCCTAATTACAATATCTTGTCTTCTATAGGAATGAAAAAGAACTTGGCTATAAAGATGAGATATATATGAAGCTCAAGAAGGGAGGAATCACAAAAGGAACAACGCCAACAATGCACACCATCATCTTCTTCATTGCTCCCAACCATCTTCATGGTTTGAGAGAGAAGGACCCAACCATCCTCTTCTCCAAGGAGAAGAAGCCTCGCTCCAACCGCACCGTTGTACGCGGTCTCTCCCCTCAAACTGTCGCCGCACAGCACCGTTGTCTCGCTCCTCCAACGTGCGTCGCCGCCAATGCGATCACCTCCTCCAACATGCGACACTGCCTACGCGGCCGCCGCCTCCATACCACGCACCACCCACGCGACCACCTCCCTCCGCTCGCGTTTTTCAGCACAATACGTGCCGTCGCATGTGCCCAAGCCATACATCGCTCTCGCACGGCCACCTCCCTCCTCCTGCATCCTTCAACCTAGCATGCACCCAGGCCACCCATTGCTCCTGATGCGCCACCACTGTCAGTCGCTCCTGTTACACGCCGACCACCGCTCTTCCCACCATTTCTAGGGCTCAAGTCCTCCGTACAGAGAAAGCAGATTGTCTTTTCATTTATTTACTTGCATTTTAATATTGTCACTTTCATTCAAATAGAACTTAAGTGACATTTTTCAAAGAAGCTTAATGTTTTGTTAATTTTAATTTCAAAGTATTCATTATGCAATTTGCTCATTTCTTTATTATATTCTGAAATTTGCAAAAAAAAAACCATAATTAGCTTTCTTAAGTTCACTCGCTTGTTTATTTTCAGGTTAGTCCTTGAAATATCTAGAAAAATGTTCTTTTCATCTTGAAAAATGTCATTAAAATCAACAAAATCTAGAAATTTCTCAAAAAATTTAGGAAGCATTTCAATCATTTTAAATAGGTTGCATCCTCTTTAAGCCCTTTTAGCATAAAAACTACAAACAATCTCATTTTCTTAATTTAGGAATCAAATCAAGTTAGAAATCAAATCAAATTGTGTTTAGCTTGCTAGCTCCTTGCGGATCGAACCTCGACTTGTCCACTTTACATTTTAAGCATTATTTTGACAAGTAGTTGTATTATTTTATTTGAGTAGTCGAGACTAAGTGTATGCACAAGGACTTGTTAAAAAGCAACTTTTAAACCACACAAAAAACTCACTTTCAGAATGCCTCAACGAAAACTAAATATTCGCTTAAATCCGAAGATGGCAAAATATAACCATTCTTAACACTACATACATATGCCAAATATGTTGAAAAACAATAGTGACAAGTGTTGGAAAATAGGAATGCTGAGGCGAATTGATAAACAGAGCATGAACTAGAAAGATAAAATATGAACTCAAAAATTTTTACGTGGAATCCAACTCCTTAAGGACCGGGATGAAACTACGGGAGAACGTCTCAAAGGGATGATAATCTATTGCTTTTATCATCCGATACAATGGGTGTGGGGGTTTATATATAGCCCCCACTGAGTCTGCACATCCCACAGACGGTAGATGTGGGACTAAACAACTAGATGGGGTAAATGAATCCTGGAGAGATCCATTTACCCATCTCTCTCTTAAGTGATGCATACAACTTATACTATAACACTCCCCCTCAAGCTGGAGCATGCAATGCTCAGCTTGGACAAACAAAAAGAAAACTCAACTCACAATACATGACACTACAGACAATATCAACTCAACGCGCACAACAATCGATTGTTGTCGAGGACGTTGCTTCTTATGTCGTGCAGGTGAGGAGGACGAACGGGCTGGAGTGTGAGTCAAACTGAATCTCCTCGTCAGAGAGCATGTGTTATTTATTGCGGTTGTCAGAGTCACTACAACTGAAATGAGTCTCCTCGTCAGAGTACTCTAGCCTGCCATAACATGTAGACAACTGCTCCATCTCTGAAAGAGGCCGAACTGAAAAGGTCATGGAGTGCAATCCTCATCAGAGTCCATAGTCGCTGGAGAATGGAGTCTGAAGAAGTCTCCTCGTCGGAAAATTAAATTTCTCACATACGGCATAGAGAATGATACTCTACTCTGGAGTCCAATGATACCATATGAAAATCCTTTTGCCCACATGGCATAGGGAATGATCCTCTACTCTAGAGTCCCTATGGCTCACATGAAAACTCTGGCCAAAAACAAAAATGATGGAGACCACGACAAATGATGGCATACATGTACACACCAGAAAAGATCGCATACATGTGCGTGTCTGAAACTGAAGACTTGGAAACCATCTGCCGTCGAGTCTGAAATCTGACAAAATCTCTGTAGAGTCTAAAAAATGATGGAGACCACGACAAATGATGGCATACATGTACAAACCAGAAAAGATCACATACATGTGCGTGTCTGAAACTGAAGACTTGGAAACCATCTGCCGTCGAGTCTGAAATCTGACAAAATCTCTGTAGAGTCTAAAAAATCCGATTGGTCTGAAATCTGACATATGAATCTGGAACAGAAATGTGACTCTACACAATACTCCACATTTCTCACATACTAGTCGGAATACATGACATAGACTATGTTGGGAGAAGACAATAGAATGGGGGAAAACATGAAACCAATATGCCAGTAATCATCTTTTTTCTGGCTTTCTAAAAAAATTCCATCATTTTTTCTCGGTTATTTCATTCTCTCTCCTTTTGTTTAATAGACGTCAGATTTTTGTTTTCCTCAACTAAGTTGTTCACCATTTTTTCGGCTTTTCACTTCTTTTTCTTTTTTTGCAAATATTTTGCGTACGGCTTTTCTTTGTACGCACCTCTTTTCTTTTCTTTTCTTCTCTTCTCTGTTAAACGGGCCCCTTTTTTTCAAATGGCCTTTTTAATCGGGCCCAACAACTCACGACCAACCAAAATTTCCTCTCCCCTTTATTTTTAAAATGGCACTCACCTTTTATTTAGGGTTCCTGCTTGGGAACCCCTCAAGCAGGATCGTTGCCGCCTGAAGCCGCACGGTGGAAGGAAGCCACCACGCGTCGCCTGGGAGCTGCTAAAGCACGATGGGGCTGATATGTGTAGCTCGACGATGAAGGGTGGGGTGGCATCGCTGGAGGGGAGTGCGGGTGAGAAGGGATTCGTCGACTGGAGGAGGAAGGGCTTCACCGAGCCCCATTGAGAATCGTGCGGGGGAGGAGAAGACGTTCGTAGACTTGTCGTTGTGGTGTGCTGGAAAAGATCACGTGCCGACTACGCATGCGATGGGAGGGGCTTCTCATGGGCTTCGCGCACAGAGGCCTCCCGAGATTGACGAGAGCTGCTGGAGGGGCTTGGCCTAGGAGATGTGGCGCCTTTTGATCCTGGACTTGGGGCGATCTGCATGGAGCGACACCGCTGGTGATTTTTTTCTCGGAAGATCCTTCATATGTGGAAGAAGCGTTGGGAGGTTGCGCAAAGAGTGCGCTCGTACGAGGATATGGATGCCTAAAAAAATATCATAAACTCCTCGAGAATCGAACCCGCTCTGATACCATGTTAGAAAATAACATAGCTCTGATACCATGTTAGAAAATAACATAGCTTTGATACGACATTAGAAAATAGGAATGCGGAATCGATAGCATGAAATAGAAAGATAAAACATGAACTCAGATAATTTTACGTGGAACCCTACTCCTTAAGGAACGGGATGAAATCATGGGAGAACACCTCAAATGGCTAATAGTCTATTGCTTTTCTCATCTGATACAATGGGTGTGGGGGTCTATATATAGCCCCCACTGATTCTCCACATCCCACAGACGGTAGATGTGGGACTAAATAACTTGATGGGGTAAATGGAACCTGGAGAGATCCATTTACTCGTCTCCCTCATAAGTGACGCATACAACTTATATTCCAACACAATGATATAGCTAATCAGATATTGTTCATCAAAACGTTGAATACGTAGCTCATATCCGTAAGGTTAATTTTATCATTTTTATTTTAAGATAAAATGTTCACACAATGTTATAATGTTTTAATCCAAATACCAAATAAATGACAACAAAACCTTTTTCCACGTTAAGTAAGGTCGCCTACATGGATTATTTGCCTCCATTCATATCTATCTTGGGTTATTCTTGGGCTTAGATCCAAAAAACTAAGATCCCTTCGTATAGTCTCATCCCAACACTTCCTGGGCCCTCCTCGTCCTCTCTTAGCCGATTAAACATCCCAAAACTCGTATCTCCCCACTGGTGCATCGCTGACCTCATTTAAAATGACCAAACCACCTTAAGCGATTTTTTTGCATCTTATCCTTGATCGGAGCTAACACCAACTTTCCTTCTGATTGCATCATTCTGAATCTGATCTTTATGTGTGTCCACAAATCCACCTTAGCATTTTCATTTATGCTATTGCCATTCTCTGCACATATCTATGGTTCACCGGGAAACATTCAGATTTATAGAGCATAGCAGGTCTCACGACGGCTTTGTAAAACTTGCCTTTCATTTCCAAAGGAATTTTCTAAATACATGTAAGAATAGAGGCTCCTCTCCAGTTTAGTCAACCTGCATTTATTCTATTAGTAAAATCTTTATGAATTTCCCCATCATGTAGCAAAATAGATCCCAAATAACTAAAAGAATCTTTCTTCTGAAGGAATCATCACCAATCTTCACCTCGATTCATTCACCATTGCTTCCATCAGAAGTGCACTCCATATTGTTGTGAGAAAAGAAATTCATAATCTAAATAAGACCCAAGAGATCTCTTATATAGGAAAAAAGCCATGGGTTAATTACACAAGAGGTACGTTAAGAAAACATAAACATAAAAAAGCACCGTGAGATAGAACTATCTCAACACATATTAAGTCTTAGCCTTAGACGAAATCATTCAGTCTTCAATGCATGTCTCCAGACCTCAAGTTTCCCAATTACTCTATCTCTAGACTCATCAATCAACATAATATCATCAACGAATAACATACACCAAGGTATCACAACATGAATGTGACTTATCAACTCGTCCATAATCAAAGTAAAAAGGAATGAACTCAAAGCTAAACACTGATGCAGACCAATGTTGATGTCAAAATAGTCAGTCTTCCAGACTGGATCTTGAGGAAGCCCTATCATACAAATCCTTTATGAGGTTAATGTATAGTACTGGTACTTGTTACATGGTGGGACAGAAACATAAGTCTTCTCCAAATAAATAAAAATCATATCGTGGTTCTTCCTTTTAGCTTTATAAATCTCCATTATTCTACTCAGCAGGTCGATGATTTCAATAGTTGAGTGACCTGGAATGAATCCGAATTGGTTTTCCTTTACTTTGGAAAATTGACTCAACCTTCTTCTGATCACACGTTCTCAAATTTTCATATTGTGACTCATCAGCTTGATACCCTCTGTAATTTGAACAATTTTGAATGTCTCCTTTCTTCTTAAAAAGAGGCACAATGATGCTTCTCCACCAATCTTCAGGCATTTTCTTGTTTCGCCAAATAACATTGAATAAATTTGTAAGCCAAGTCAAATTGCGCTCACCTAAAATTCTCTATACTTCTAGGAATATCATCCGGTCCTCATTTCCAAGGTCTCGTAATCTTCAAAGCCTCCTCTACTTCATTTGTTTTAGGGTAAATTACAAAAAAGGACCTCAATTATACCTCGATTCCTAGTTAGGGGCCTCATTTTTCAATTGTAACAAATAGGGGCTTGAATCGTCAACTTAAGAGTTAACGTTGACATATAAGGGTCGCTGAAGCTTATAAAGGTCTCTATTTGAGATAAAAACATAACATCAGACCCCTCTTTATTACAATTGAAAAATGAGTCCCTTAATTGAGAATTGAGGCATAGTTGAGTCCTTTTTCGTAATTTACCCTTTGTTGTATTCTATAGCTTGCACGATTCAAGTAACTTTCACTACTAGTTGATCTCCCAAAGTGATCTCTCTATTTCCTTCTCCAATGAAAAGCATATGGAAATATTGTGTCCATCTAGTCTATATATCCATGTGAGTAACAAGCACGATGAAGAAGGTCATAATGCATCCTTACTTGGTACTCAACGACCTTCCCCATCCATAATGCATCTCACTTGAGAAAGGTCCTTAGTCTTTCTTTCTCTTGTTTTGGCCAACCTGAATATATCCTCCTGGCCCTTCTTAGAGTCGAGATTTTTGTACAAAACTTCAGAAGCATTTGACTTAGCTTCGCTTACAGCCTTTTTTGCTTCCTTCTTCGCTATTTTGTGGTTCAAGACAGTTCCATATGTTCAATCCTTAGACATAGCTTTAAAGCATGCTCTTTCAATTTTAAGCTTCTCTAGCATCCCTCCGCTCCACCACCAAGCCTCCTTTTGACCTGGAGCTCCTCCCTTTCACTCGTCTAGCATCTCTTTAGCTACCCTTCATATATAAGATGCTATCGCCTCTCATGGCCTCAAATTTCAGCAAAATTCTGTCGAATTTCTGTCGAATATCGATATCCAGTCGAAATCGAAATTCGACCGAAATGACCAAAATGACCAAAATATGGGGGGTCCTAGTACAAAAAATGACCGAAATGACTGAATTTCGGTCGAAATTCTATCGAAATTCTGTTTTGGTCGATACCGAAATGGTGACCGAAATCGACATTTAGGACCTTGTCGCCTCTCACATCTCGTTTGCAATTCCGTTACAATCCCAAGATAAGTCTTTTAAAACCTTCTCCCTGAAGCTAGATTGCTTCAATTGAGAAATCCACCACCTAGTTCGAGAGATCTTAGAAATCCTCCTTTTCTTTATTTTTTTGATGGAAAGGTTACGGGTAATCTCTTAAGTTGGGAAACACCGCCAATATATTAATTGAAATAAGTTTAATACATTAATGGGAAGCCCAGAAATTATATAAGGCTCTACAATGCGACAAAGTGTTTTTCGATTAGAATCTCCGGTTGTTAAAAATGAGATCATTTCGTCCCAACCAAAATGCCCAGAGAGCCGCGAAGGCAGGGGAAACATCGTCCGTGGAGTTGCGGCCCACCGCACGAACGGATGCCCAGAATCTCCCCGCGTCCGCAGAGTCTAGCCACGAGAACCCCAGCTCCCTCCAAATCACCTCTGAGAGCGAACACTTGAAGAAAATATGCGTTGCGTCCTCCTGATGGCACCGGTATCTCGCAAATCGTGTCTTGTGCTCCGAATAGGCGTACCTGTCTCACTTTGTCACACAAGCAATCCCTCCTCGAGCACCAGAGGAAGAAGACCTTGACTCTACACAGAATCTTGGCCGCCCATACCACCTTCAGATCCTGCGCAAGCTCAACACCACGCTCCTCCACTCGGTTTCTCAACTCTTCGTAAACCTTCTTCGTAGAGAACTTCCCCCCTTCCCATACATGATGATCGGGGTATTCGTCAGGGGCCACCAATATGAGAGTTTTTGGCGCCTACACCTCCTCCTGCAAGCTAATAACTTCATCCCACCTTTGATCTAAGAGTTCACCGTTGAATTCTGGGGCCCAGGTGTCGGATCTCAATACCTGACTGAGCACACAATCCTGTGAAGCGACAAGAGCAAAAAGCCTTGGGTATCTACTGCAGAGCTTCCCCTGACCAGTCCAGTCGTCGCCCCAGAATCGAAACAAGTTGTCGTCCCCAACCACTGGCTAAAACTTGTGCGCAATGGCCGGAAGAGCCTGTGCACGCCCGACCAAAGAGGCGACTCCAAGTGCACCGTATTTGCCACCAGTTCGCCCCGCACTCCCTACACCTTACGTATCAGCCTTACTACCAGCTTAGAGGATGGTCCCCAGCTATGGGAAACCCATGTCGCTAAAAAAGCCTTAGTCATACTCTCGACATCCCACACCCCCAGTCCGCCTTCCCCTTTACCCTTGATTACCTCCTTCCAGCCGATCAGGTGTACCCCCGGTTTCTCCTGCCTCCCGTCCGACCAGAAGAAACTTTTCATTAAAGTTTCAATCTTTCTACGAACCCCAGCGAGCATGAGGCGTATGGAATAGAAAAACAACGGTATCGCCAAGAGCACGTGTTTTAGCTGACCAGGTGTACCCCCGGTTCCTCCTTTTCTTTATCAGCCCTTTTGTTTGCATATCCATGACTAACAAGCGATGTTGGGTGGTCAAACTCTCTCCTAGGATTGCTTTGCAGTCTTTGCAACACAACCAATCTCTTCTTCTCAACGCAAAGTAATCTATCTGTGTTCTAATCAAACTACTCTTCTAAGTAATTAAATGCTCCTACCTCTTCTTGAAGAGAGTGTTTGCTATGAAAAGACCATAAGCTGTTACAAAATCCACAATGACTTTTCCCTCTTCATTTCTATCCCTGAAGCCATGTCCTCCATAAACACTAGCATACCATGAAGCATCCTTTCCCACATGTCCATTAAGACCTACACCTAAACAACTCATCTCTCTTTGTGGTATTCCTTGCATAATCTTATCCAAATCCTCCCAAAAAGCATGTTTAATCCTTTCATCTAAACCAATTTGTGGTGCATAAATCGAGTACCACACCACTCTTAGCAAAATAACTCGATCCCTGAATCTTTATACCTCAACCACACAATCCTTCAAATCCTTATGAACAACCACTCAAACACCATTTATGTTCTTATCTTTATATGAATACCAATGTTTAAAGGTTGCCTTCTCGATCTCCCTTGTTTTCTCACCAACCCATTTTTTTTCTTGGAGGCATAGTATCTAAATCTTCCTTCTTTCCATCGTATCTAGTATCACCATCGATTTGTCAATTAAAGTACCAATATTTCAACTACATATCCATAACTTCCTTTGCAACCTCGTGTGGACTAACTTATTTACTCGCGTACATCCATCATGCGAAAACCCATGCAAATTTTGGAATGCATCCGAGCAGCGATGCAGCGAAACTAGCTTTTTCACTTGTGTGTATTCCTCATGAGAGAACCCCAAATCTTAAACTACATCAGGCAGTGATGTAACGGCCCTTGTCAACTTCTCATTACATTCAGGTGAAGCAACGCGTCGCTAGTAGGGAACATCCAATGAAATCTAAATTTTTGGTTAAATCCATGTTGAAAAGATCCGAACTATTTTGAGATAAATTCCTAAATAGTGTTCTAAAAAGAACATTATTTAAGAATTTGTCTCTCTTGTGTTGGTTGGCGGCTACCTAACTCGAAACCTCCTCAATTTACTGGGCTTGGGACTGGTCATGGTTGGGTTAATCTAGATATCAAATAATCGATTTTTTAAATCAGAATCCTTTTTTTATATTCGCCTCAAACTTTGAATTTTTTTCATGTAACTTACTCTTATTATTTGCGTGTGTTATTCTTTCTTTATAACATTAAATACAGAACATATATTATATTAACTAAAAATATGTAACTTTATGTGCTTTAGTTTAAATATTTTAACTACCCTCAAACTTAAATGCATGTTCTTTCATGTAATTCGTTTTTTAATTATTATGGTACAAAATCAACTTAATATATTAACAACATTTTAATGAACGATTTTACAATGCACATATAGTATAACATTTGTTCCATAGCAGAATGTTGGTGTGGTTGTGCTAGAATATGGGAAGACGTGTGTGTGTATTTGAGCATGCACAATTGCATTATGTGTGTAAGTGCATGAGTGTATTCATGTATCCATAAGAAAATCCCAAACTAAAAATGATGCCCACAATGGATCTCAAAAAAGGCACTATCTCATGTACAACTAAGCAAACCCCTCTCCAGAAAGAGAAAGGCTAGATACCCAATTCAAGAGATGCAACCCCCAAGCAACATCGTAAATCACCTGCACAAGCCTACAAAGCAGAACCTCCCCCCTCCCATGATCTGTAGCATCCACTCAAGGAGTGGTGCCTTGTAAATTTCTATCAACCTTAGGATGCCCAAGCCACCGTCCTTGGTACTATGGATTACTAGAGTGCTTAAAATAAGTATTACAGGATTACATAAATCACGCATTGTTAAATGCCCATGCTTCCTCCTCCAGATCCGTAACACCCACTTAGCAAGCAGTGTCTTATAAATTATTTCAAACTTAGGACGCCCAAGCCACCGTCCTCGTAGTTTCGATCATCGTCCGGAGTAAAAGTGAGTATTAAAATATTACATAATCCATGCTTAATGTTGTGGTATATGCTCAAATATAATTTTTACATAGATTCTCGACCAAGTAGCCCAATGATCGCCATCCCAAAGACTCTATCACTATTAAAACCTCTCCGCTTCTAGCCAATAATATCCCACAAAATCGTTGTATCAGAGCAACACAGCAACTTCCAACACTCACTCGAGATATCGCGGGCAAAGAAGATATAATAAATGTCTTCAAACTTATTGGAATAGTGTGTGCAAGAGCTTTCGACCCCTTGAAGAAGCCAAACCCTCGTCTCATGACAGAATTCTTCCACGTTCAACCCTCGTCGGCACCTTCCATCTCCAAATCTTTTCGCAATTATAAAAGGAAGTTCCAGGATCAAATGTTATTGACGCATAAAGGACCTTGCATGACATCTTAAATGAGAAAAAGGCATCAATCTATGTGTAGTAGTCAAAACCAATTGATGGCATCTCAACCTCTAGAAACCCCAATAGCTTCATAAATTCCTCCAACCTTTGATCTTAGATCCCGCAACAGAAGAACAATATATGAGCCCCATCCGTCTAAACATCTCCAACTTAGACATCTTGGCAAACTGCAAAGCAAAAAGCCATGACAAAAAATTGCAAAGAACCCCCCCCCCCCACAAAAAAATCAATCATCTTTTCAACATTTGAGTCCAATGCCAACAACCAATTGTCCTTCCAAAAGCCGAAGCCAATGCCATCGTTCACAATTTGCCTATGGCTGACTGACTAATTCAAAAGGTGAAGCAACCCAAGCAAAAACACCACAACTCTTCTATACAAGCCAAGAGAGCAAGACCTCCCCTATGTCTATAACGTCCACTTAACAAGTAGTGCCTTATTAGAATCTTTCAACCTTAAGATGCCTAAACAACCATCCTCTATACTTTAGGTCACCACATCCCACTCCTCCAGCAAAATCCCTTTTTTCTCTCCTAATAAAGGCCATAAGAAAGGAGATATCGGAGACTCGATGCATTTCCACACCCAACATGCAACGCACGAAGAGAGAAAAAACATGTGCTACTAAAAGAACTATCTTCAGCAGCATTACATTAATCCCCCATAATAGACAAACCTCCACGACAACAATAACAAAGCCTTCTCCCACATTAAGTATGGTTGATAAATCCATGTTGAATTCATGTTTCTAGTCATTCACACGAAGCAACCATATCCAATCATACTGAAAAGACTAGAAAAGAAGCACCTCCCAGTCATAAAAATCTCACAAGCAACCACTTCCAATCATGTCGAACATAACAAATGAATCTATGTTGTCACTCACCCGGAGCCACGAGATGCTGCCAAAAAATATAAGAACTGTTAAAATCCCCCACAATTGTAGACCTCACCTTCGACTAAGAAAATAGTGTAATAGGCATACTAACATACCAATATAGAGATATATGTTGTATTATATCTTGTAAAAACACCCCTACTAACAGCCAAGTTAATCATCATAGATAATGTACCGGTTATGATAATAAACATCAAAGGAGCCAACATGTATCCTTGCACACCCTCCCCCTCGCTAGGAAAAGCCCCTTTAATGTCTCCCATTCACCAAGATAGAGCTTGAAACAATGGTAGGACATATTTTCATCGAAGAAATCCATAGCTCCATAAATTCTCCAATGATAGGAAGGTGCCCACAAGAAATTTAAATCCACACAAATTATATATCTCCAAGAAATCTACCTTCTAAAGAAGACCCTTGCATTTACGCCTCATCCAATTCACACTAATCTTTGTTGTAAAGAAATTATCAATCAACTGCCGGCAAAGAATAAAAGCAGACTGCAACGACGAGATAAGAACCCAACATATAGCATTAGGTAACCATACATGAAGGGGGGAATCGCGCAGATTTAGCAATTGTAGCGATTAACAACATGAAAGCACATAGAGTAGCAAATAAGTATGTTGACAACCAACTTTGCCACGATAAATTAACTTCCGTCCCGAATAACCACATCCTTCTTAAATATAAGAAACAAAAGGGGCATGTTAAGCTTCTCCAAACCATGATATCCCATGCAGAATTCAGCCACCAATTTTTACAACCTCCCAAAACTCCCAGAAGAAGATTAGAATACCATCATCTCCTAGGAAACCATTCATGTTCAAGTTAAAAACCATCGGAACGACCTCCCACACTTTATTGTTGAAAAAGAAAGGAGACACAGCATCCAAGCCACCGACTATCATCTGACCTAGCTCGCATGTTAAGAGTTGGACAGTGTCGGACCATGAACTTACCTATATATTCGCTACCCTATGTACCAATTCAAACCCAACATAGCGACAGTAAATCAAATACCTTATACAACTACTACTGGTCGTAGCATGAAAATACTAGTATTTGCATTCCTCGCCTTTTTTTCAAGATTGCCATGACATCATACGCCACATAATCTCCCTCTGCCATAATCTGAGTTGTGCACCTCTACCTACGAGCTCTATGCTCTCCAAAAAATGCTTGCCGTCCCAGCCATCTAAATGAACAACCTCCAACAGAGCACTATCTACCATCTCACTATTTCAATGATTGTCTTTTTGGAAGACAATGAGCATCTTTCGGAAAGCATCGAACTTACAAGTCATTTGTCGTGTCGCAGAGCCAACAACTAACTTAACCAAAATCCCACAACCATATCCCTAAAACCCTCCTAAAGGAGCTATGATCGGTCATAGAGGAAAAAGGAGTATAAAAGCAACCCATCCCCAGACTTGCAGCATAGGTCAGTATGCTCATAGTGTGAACAATGCAATTAAATAACAAACACCAAAAGTAACTCGAGAAATGCAAAAAAGTGATCTCCTTGAGAATGAGAAGAGGAATTTCTCTAGGTATATCTACAATCTGATGCATCTATCATTTTCGGAAAGTGATCTCGAGAATAACCAAAACACTGAAGTCCTCGGATACATGGTCCTAACCACTCATGGAACAAGGACGGGTCTCCACCCTTGAGGTCACATTAAGGTCTCCACACATCAGGGGAGGCGGTGTGGAGCGCTGGTGGAGAGCGAAGGGGAGTTCGGGAGAGTCTTCGAAGGGGCTTGCCGGGGGACAGAAGGAGTTCGAGCGAGCGATGGAGGTCGGTGCGCGTGCGTCGAAGAACGTTGCAGGGGGGTGTTTCGGCGTTGGGGGAGGCTGAAAGGAAAAGAGGTGGTGCATGGAGTAGGTGGAGCTTCTCGGGCAGGAGGGAAAGGCGTCGTCCTTAGGGAAGGCGGCGAGGCGTTGGGGGAGAGGATCGGGGGATGGATGGTGGTTTCTCACAAGAAGCCGGAAAAGCGTTGCTTCAGGTGTGGTCGTCGTGGTCATGTAGCCTCGGTCTGTGAGGTCCCTCTTCGATGCTTTGGTTGTGGGAGGGTGGGGCACCGGAAGGCTTCTTGTTGGTCTCGCCCTGGGCTTGGTCGCTCCTCCTTCCAGCCTTCAGACCGTGCGGTGAGGCGTTGGAGTGCGAGAGGTGATGGGGTGTCTTCTGAAAGCCCCTTCAACGGGCGAGAAGCGTTGAGGTCTTTCTCGCAGGTCGTGGTGGGTGATAACAAAGGTGCGTGTTGGGCTGGCGTCGGAGGTGTGGGCGTGGCTGGTACCCCTAACTCTCCACCAAACGTGGTGGGAAAGCGACAGCATGTTGACGTATTGCATGAGAAGGCCTTCGAGGGAGGTGGTGAATCCGTGGCGGTGATTGGGATTGCTTTGTGGAGGTGCATTTCTTGGGACAAGGTGAGGATCCATCTGCATGGCTTCTTGGGTTCTCAGTTCGCAGGGGACGTTGTGGTCTTGGATGCCAACTGGTGTTGTGCTAGGGGACTATCCCCAGAGCAGCGGGAAAGGCTTATCACTAATGAAGCGACATAAGATGTAACTTGGAGAGCTTTGGGCTTCGCGGATGGGGCATGTTTGAACGTCGAGGTCTGCGTGGCGGAGGTGCGCGGGGTTCCCTTCCGCTCGAGGTCGGTCCATTGCCTCAGCAGGGCCTCTGGCGTTGGGGAGATGTTCTTGCAGTCGTCGAGGATGGCCTGAAGCCTAGCGCTGATTGGAATGTCACGCGAATTCTGTTGGAGTACAACAAAGGGTTGCTTGACGTTGCGGTTGGCAAGGTCTTCTCGGAGACCCTGGTGATAGGGCGTTTCCGGTGTCGGGTGGAGTTGACGTTCGTCGAGCCTTCCACTCCGCCGGAGGTGGCGCTCTCGCGAAGGGCCGATAGCGACGGCACGGTCGTCTCGAGGTTGGACGGCAGCGACGCCTCGTCTTCCGGGTGCCAGGTGGCCTTGCATGGGGCCTTTTCCCAGGCGTCGCCCCTCATGATGGATCACCCACGTCCTTTCGGCATCCACTCTCGGGTGTTGTGCAATTCGTCTGCAAGAGACGGTTTGCATGTTGAGGTAGCCTCTCCGGATTCTCCTCCACTTGCTTTTCGAACCTGGGCTTCGGATTGTGGTCTTCAGGTTTAACTTGCGGATCCCTTGTCGGGTCGTGCGGTGGATACTAGCGGGTGCCTCTTATTCGGACCCGAGGAGCTGGGGTGGTCGGCCCGCAATTCTGTCTTCCTCTCTGCTCCAGCTTCTGTTGTGGCATTCAGGGCTCGTTTTGATGGTGTGGCTCTCTCTTCCGGTCTTGCGGTCGGCAATGCGGGGGGGTCTGCTCTCTCTTGGGGCGCATGCGGATCTGAGGATGGGTTTCGTATCAGCCCTTTCGAGGGCCCTATTCTCAGCGCATGTGGCGGCACTTCAGATCACACTTCCACTTCAAGCGCATCCGTGTTTCTCCTGGAGCTGGAGGGCACTAGCGATGCGGGGAGCCTTTCTTAGAAGAGATCGGGGAAAAGATACAGGAGGAGAAACAAATCTCGGGCGGTCGTTCCCCTTCTGCATTCGTGCGCGACTCTTAAAGATACTGTTGCGGTTGCGGCTGGGCTCGTGCGTGTGGGGGAGCACTCAGATGTTTCCTCATGAAGCTCCTTTTTTTTTAGGCTCAAAAGAGGGGGAGACACTCGTTGGTGTTCGCCCCAGCAATGTATTAAAGAAAATAAAAAAGATACTTACAAAATCGAGGAGGGAGAGAAAAAAAACAGAAGCCAGAAGCAAAAACAACAAATAAACCGGGGCTAAAGAAGGCCCCCGCCCACAACCAAATGGCCCAACACCGTACATACTACACCAGTCACTAATAAAGCGAGCGCACAGAATAAGAATGTTTTCCCTATAGAACCGCTGCCCGAAGAAAATAGCTTCGTTCCTGCCAAGTCAGATGCACCACAGTCGCGCGACGGGAGCCAAGAGATCCCGCTTATCCCTTTTCCTGTTGGTCCAAAGAAGCTCGCATAGAGCAGAGAGGTTGTCCGCTCTCGCCCAAGGCAAGTCGTCCCAGATCCCCGAGACCATCTGGCAGCCGAAGAAAAGGTGGTCGATAGATTCGTCATCATCATTACAAAGGGGACAAGAGGCACTGAAGTTATCAAAGATTGAAGCACAACGATCACGAGTGATCAGCCTCCGTCTACGCATTAGCAGAAAGAATATGCCGATGCGCTCCGGCAAGCGCAAGCCCCAAAAGAATCCACAGTCACGCACAAGAAGAGAAGAGTCAGTAGGAGGAGGAATGACCAGCGCCCGGTAGGCCTTCCGCGTGGAAAAAGGGTCGTCCTTCCAACACCAATGATCCACTTGCACATTCGGCGTAGCAGCATCACGAAGGGCTACTAACAACGAAACAAAATCGTCCACCCGCTGCTCAGAGAAGTTCGCGGAGAAGCGTGGACACCAGCACCCATCCAACCAACAATCAGCCACGGTCGCATTCTTATTTGACGCTAATGCGAACAAACGCGGAAAACGCACCTGAAAAGGACCACCACCCGACGAATCATCCTGCCAAAACTTGAATGAGTCTCCCTTCCCCAACACCGGGATGAAAAGCGCAGCATTCCTCGCAAAGGCGTCCATCATACTACGTCAAAACGTGGAGGGATGGAAGTTCAAAGTCCCCCGCGTCACCCCCAACCAATCGTCGCCCAAGAACTTCCTGAGAACAGAGATAAAGAAATTATCATCTGTCCCCCAAATTCGGCTCACCCACTTGAGAAGCATAGCATCATTCACCACATCTAATCTCCGCACTTCAAGGCCACCAAAACGCTTAGGCATAGTAACGTCATACCAAGCAACAAGATGCAGGCCCCTCCCCCCCCTTCCTTCCCCACAGGAAACGACGCATACAACGCTCGATCCGCAATCAAACCCCCACCGGCATTCTACGAACAGAGAGAAAATATAAAGGGATAGAGGATAACACCGACTTGAGAAGAATAAGACGCCCCCCCCCTAGAGAGCATAGCCGCCCTCCAACCAGCAAGGCGCGTTTCCACACGCTCACAAATCAAACGCCAATCCCGAACTCTGGCCCGACCTACCGACAAAAGTAAGCCAAGATAGTCAATAGGAAGCTCACCAGGAGAAGAACCAAGCAGCCGACCGCACTCCTCCGCCTCTTCAAGCGAAAGCCCAAAGGGAACCACCTTGGATTTGGAGGCATTAATCGTCAATCCCGACAATTCACTGAAAAGGGCAAGAGTAGTTGCCATACCGGAGACCTCCGAACTATCACCCTCAATAAAGCAGATAGTATCGTCTGCAAATTGGATCAAGGGCACACAGACATCCCCCTTACGGAAGCCGTTGGATAGCCCAGCGTCAATAACACGGTCCACCATGCGCGCGAGAACATCCGCAGCCAACACGAAAAGGAGGGGCGCAAGGGGACATCCCTGGCGCACCCCCCTTCTAGGTTGGAAAGAACCACCAAACGGCCTGCCATTGATCATCACAGAGAGGGAAGAAGTGGTGACGCATCTGCGCAGCCACGAAATCCACAAATCAGGGAAGCCACGCCTACGCAAAACCAACCAAAGAAATCGCCAATCCAGGCAATCATATGCCTTAGCAAAATCGATCTTCCAGAGTACCCCCTTCTTATTTTCTTTTTTCCACTCCGCGACCAATTCAGAGGCAACAACAATGCAATCAGCGATCTGTCTACCCTTAATAAAAGCGGCCTGGACCGGAGATATGAGAGTGTCCAAAACCCAAGCCAAACGAGTGGATAGGACTTTAGCCACGATAAGGTAGATGCCATTAGAGACACAGATGGGCCGATAATCCTCAATGCGCTGCGCCGCCGCTTTTTTTGGAATCAAGACAATGTTTGCCCGATTAAGAGGATCAAAACCAAGGTTGTCCGCACAAAAACCCGAAATGACGTCCATAACGTCGCCGGACACTAATTCCCAGAAATCACGATAAAAAGCAACCGAGAAGCCATCGGGACCCGGGGAGGAGTCAACATTCAAGGCCCACACAGCCTCCTTTGTCTCCTCCACAGAAATGGGACGAGTTAGAATCGCAAAGTCAGAGTCCGAAAGAGAAGACGCGCCAAGCCCCAGCCAGCGTCACCTACACGGAGCGCAAGACGATGAGAAGCGCCTGAAGTGATCCACAATGGCAATCCCCATCTCCCCCTTTCCCCAGAAAAGTGGACGTCATTGATAGAGAGACCATGCATCATATTGAAACGTTTTCTATTGCTCGCCACACGGTGAAAGAATGTCGTATTTGTGTCGCCCTCTTTTAGCCATTTTAAACGCGATCGCTGCCACCATTCAACGATTCTCTTCTTGTCCTCAGCCTGCACCCGAGACTGAGCAGAGAGGCGCTCACGAAGTTCCTCGGGCAAAAGGTCTCGCTCGTTCTCCATCGAATCTAGGCATAAGATAATTTCCTCCGCCTCTGCGCGCAAAGCAGTACGCGCCATCCTAGAGTCCCTCTTGAACACCGCAAGCACCTTACGAAGCGAAACGAGCTTTTGTACTAGTTTGTGAGCCGCAGAGCCCGAGACCTGAACATGAGCCCAGTGGTCCTGCACAACCTCCTTGAAATTTGGTTCCAGCAACCAACATTTCTCGTAGCGGAATAGTGCCCGAGGGCGAAGACCCTCGCCAGAATCCCAGATAATGGGAGAATGATCCGAAAAAGAACGGGGACGGGAAGAGACCGAACAAAGGGGGAAGGCCTCCAACAGCACCCCCGAAACCAAGAATCTATCAATTCTGGAACGCGAGGAATAATTCCGCCAGGTGTAGCTGATATCGATAGGGACCATACTTTCCAACGCATGCTCATCCAACGATTCAATAAAATCAAGCGAACCCGGATCCTGGCCACCCCTGCCACAAGGACGATCGGAAGAATGAATCGTGACATTGAAATCTCCTCCTAAGAGCCAAGGGAGGTCCCCGAAACAAGAAGCCACGGCACGAATGTCCTCCCATAGTTCCTTCCGCAAAACATGGCACAAAGGGGCATAAATACAAGAGAACACCATCGGCTGAGTGGAGTCGGACTTGTTCAAAGCCACAGAAATCATATGCCGCCCAACGAGGATCGAGCTAAAAGAGAACATTTGAGACTGCCAAGCTATCAAAAAGCCCCCAGTCGAACCCAGCGCATCGACCGCACGGAATTCATCGTAAGAACCTGCGCCAAAAGAGCGCCACATGGTATCGTCCACACCTCGCAACTTCGTTTCTTGAATGAGAGCAACACCATTCAGAGAACCGCGAACCCAAGGAGCGACGTTTGTCCAGATCCCCAAGGCCCCTCACATTCCATTATAGTTACTTCATTAAAAACCTCCGCTGGATCCCCCAATACCACGAAGCTCCCAAAACCTTCATTAAAAACCCCCGCCATTTCCCCCAATACGACGAAGCCCCGCTGCATCCGCCACAGCCGCCCGCTGAGTCACACAAGAGAGCCTCACAACGGGATCCTGCCTGGAAGAATTGTGTCTTCGGTAGCTCTTCCCGAAACATCCAATGGAAATACCTGCCTCGTCGCAAATTACCGCTGAGTCCAATGGAAGCTGCGGAGAGAAAGCACCATCCAAGTTTGAAGAGGCCCGCAATGGGGTAGCAGGAGAAGCCAAAGCCGAGGATGCCCCCCCCCCCGCGTCCACGTCAACCCGCACTTCCCCAAAGTGGATCCGGGGCAAAACCGTACCAGAGTCGGGCGAGAAAGCCCGGGTATTTGGATGAAAAATCCTCGGCCAAGATCCGAAATTGAAGGATCCGCCAACCAACACATGATCAGGATCCGACGGCGAAGGACCCGAAAAACCAACAAACAATGCAGGCGCCGACACCGCATGTCTAGAAAGAAGAGCAGAGTCCACCTCGGATGCCCTAATCTCGGAGAATCCAGGAGTTGCAGGCGAAGGGCACGGGATACGAAGAGGCTCGCCGAAGGGACCAGCCACGTCATGCAAGTGGAGAGACGCTTCGGAGTAATCATCAAAACGCGCCATCTGGCAGGCCGAAGGCGAAGCGTCGCGCGCATGCCCCGAAGCAACAGGATCGGCCGTCAGTGCCACCCGGTCCGGCACCGCCACCGGCGAATGAACGATGATGGAGAGCTCGAGTTTGAAGCACCACCGGCAAATCTTTAGGGATCCGAAGAAAATCTTGCCTGGCGCATCACAGAGAAGAGACTTGCTGCACTCGAAAAGAACCCTAGTAATCTTCCAATCTGCCCCCGGTGCAAGCCCGTCGTCCACGACCGCCAAGATCTCCCCCCATCGACGGAAGCCTTGGAGAGACAGGGGGCATTCCTCGAAAGGAAAGGAACACCACGAATCGCCGCGACACAGACCTCAGTGGCTTGAGAGGCGCCATCCGCCACTCGAGTCACCCTCCAAACAACGTCGTCGGTAGCCCCATTGCACAGCAGCCTATCCCGTTGCTCCGGGGATAAGCCACGCACACAGCAGCGAGAAGAGTCCAACAGAAAGAAGTCCCCATGGAAGAGAAGACCCAGGAAAACGGCAACATGCGAACTGACCCCAGCCCAGTCGACATTTGACCGGCGAGCCACCCCGACAACCTCCACGCGCCTGCCGACCTCAAACCCCCCCTTCCCACGCACCGCCTCGCCATGCACCGCCTCGCCAATCACCACCTCGCCATGCACCGCCTCGCCATGCACCGCCTTCCCACGCACCGCATCGCCATCCGACACCCCAGGCCCACGCACCGCCTCGCCATGCAATACATCCCCATGCACATTCGCACGTAACATGGCCTCCTCCAACGACGAAGCAACTCCCACTGTCGCCACCCCAATCGATACACGGCCAGCACCACCAGCCTCCATCTGAGCACCAACAGCACCACCAGCCTCCATCTGGTGGATCCCTCGACCAGCACTAACAGCACCACCAGCCCCATGAAGCTCCTTACATGGAACGTGAGGGGATTAGGGGAGGCGGACAAGAGAAGAATTTTGGGCTCGAGATTCTCAGATTGGTGGTGCGATGTTGTTTTGATACAAGAAACGAAGTTGCGGGCGGTTGATGATGCTCTTAGGCGATCCTTTGGTGCGGGTGGTTTGGATGAGTTTAAGGTGCTGGATGCGGACGGGGCGGCGGGTGGCCTTCTTAACGCATGGAGATCGGCGGCTTTCGCCTTCAAGTCGGTGCTCAGGGGGAGACATGTTTTATCCGTTCAATTGGTGAGTGTGGTTTCTGCCATGCCTTTTGCTTTCTCATGTATATACGGCCCTTGCTGTCACATTAAAAGAAAGGAACTTTAGGACGATATGCGGGAGGCGAGCCGGGGGAGATTTCAATGTTACACTCCATACTTCGAACCGACCCTGGTCCAGGGGTGGCCAAGACTCGGGATCCCTCGACTTTGCTGAGGTGGTTGACTCGTTGGCGTTAGAGATTTTGGTAGGGAGGATATTACGTACACGTGGAGGAATAATAACTCCGGATCTCGTATTGATCGTTTCTTGGCTTCTGGTGATCTTCTCGAGGTTTTCCCTCTTTGTGTGGCGACCTCTCGACCTCGTTCGTTGTCTGATCACTCGCCTATTATGTGGGATTCTGGTGACGTCCCATTGGTGAGGGTCTTCTTTAGATACGAGAAATGCTGGTTGTTGGAAGATGGCTTCAAGGACTTGGTGACTTCTCATTGGTCTCAGTCGCAGGTTGAGGGATCTGCGGCCTCCCAGTTTACTCAGAAACTCACGTCGCTGCGGAAGAGACGGTCCCTGTTCAAGAGGGCTTCTAGGGAGGCGAGGGTTGCAGGAAGGGTGGAGGCCGAGGAGGTCATTTCCAAATTTGACATCATTGAGAATGTTAGAGAGCTGCTACCCGAGGACCTTATTGCACGCTCTCTTGCGCAGAAGCAGGTCGTGGCTGAAGATAAAAAGCGAATAACTGAATGGCGCCAAAGATCGAGGTTGACATGGCTTAAGGAGGGGGATGCCAATACGGCTTTCTTTCACCATGTCGCTAGTGGAAGGAGGCATTCTAATGTTTTGCGATCAATCACGATCAATGGTATTCGGGTTGAGGGGGACAAGGAGATGGGGAGAGTTATCGCTGCTCATTTCAAGGATTTCTCTGCGAGGCGCTCCCCGAGGATGTGGCGGTGGTCGAGGTGTGGTACGGCTCCCCTGTCGTACACTGATTGTGAGGACCTAATGTGGGCGGTCTCCATGGAGGAGGCGAAGTCGGTCGTGTGGGCTTTGAACGGGGATGGCTCTCCGGGTCCTTGATGGTTTCCCGATTGTGTTCTATAGGGATTTTTGGGAGGTGGTGGGTACTGAAGTGTTGGAGGTTATCAATGAATTTTGTAATGGTAATGTGGGTTTTGATCAGCTTAGAAAGGCCATCATTGTTTTGCTTCCTAAGTCCTCCGCGGTGGAGCGTATCGAGGAGTTTCGTCCCATCTCTATTTCCAACGTCATCTACCTTATCGTCGCGAAGGTATTGGCTCTGCGGCTTACTAGAGTCCTTGACTCGATCATTTCTCCGGTCCAAACGGCCTTTATCCAGGGAAGGCAGATCTCGGATTCCATTTCTCTTGCGTCGGAATTGATCGCGGATTGAAGGCGGGGAAGCATGGGGTACTTTGGAAGATCGATTTCGCTAAGTCCTACGACTGCCTTGACTAGAGGTTCTTATGGTCGGTGCTGTGAAGCAGTGGCTTTCCGAAGGTGTGGATCTCGTGGATGCGTCGCTGTATGGCCACTACGTCGTTCACTTTCTTGATCAATGGTCGCCCGGAGGGCGGTTTCTTCCAGCCTAGAAGGGGGGTTTGCCAGGGTTGCCCCCTTGATCCTCTTCTATTTGTTATTGATGCGAATGTTTTGGCTCGCATGGCTGATCGTGTTATTGAGTCAGGTCTCTCGGCGGGATACTCAAGGAGCGGGTTGAGCGTGCCCTTGCTCCAGTTTGCGGATGACACTATGTTCTTTATTGAAGGAGGCATTTCGGAGGTCGCAGGGATGGCGGCAACTCTTGATCTTTTTAGCGAGCTTTCGGGGCTGCATAAGAACGTGAACAAATCCAAGATGACTCCTTTTGGGCTTTCGGAGGGGGAGGGGGTTGAATGCGGGCGTGTCTTGGGGTCTCCACCAGGAGAGCTGCCTATTGATTACCTTGGGTTGTCGTTGGTGGTGGGGAGGGCCAGGCTCAGGGACTGGTTGGTGGTCGTCGAGAAGGTTGAGAAGCGTCTGGCTGGTTGGCGGTCGGTACTGCTCTCGAAGGGGTGTCGGCTCATTCTCCTCAAGGCGGTGCTCTCTTCGATTCCGGTTTTCTTCCTATCGAATCGCCGGATGCCGGTGGCGGTGGGGATTCGTTCCCGTCTTGAAAAGCTTATGCGAAGATTTCTATGGGGGAAAAATGGGGTAGCGGTGGGAGGGCTATATTTGGTAGGGTGGGATGAGGTCACGCGTTGCAAACATAAAGGTGGTTTGGGCGTGCGGAGGTTGGAGTTCATTAATGATGCTTTCCTTCATAAATGGTCGAACAGAATTTGGGGCCCGGATGAAGATTTCTATTCTAAGATCTTGCGGGAGATTCACGAGGCTAGCGGGGCATTAGATGCCCAGACTGGTTTGGTCAGAACTCAGACTCCTTTTTGGTGGGGAGTGTAGAGGTGTTTGAGAGGAATTTGTCGTTGTTTATGCCGGTCATGGGAAATGGTTAGTCGTTTAGATTTTGGAAGGATGATTGGACGGGAAGGGGGATCTTCTGTGTGCAGTTCCCTCGTCTTTTTGCATTGGCGGCTGATGAGGATACCAGTTGATGCGGATTGAAATTCGACGCGTCGTCGAAAAATAAATAATTTGTGCGGTGGATATTTGGTGGAAGAAAGAGAGGGATTGAGGAGAGAAAGTAGAGGGGTTGAGAGGAAGAACACGCCGGAATGCGCGGGGTTGAGGGGAAGACCGCGGAGATCGCGTGGAGGGAGAGAGAGAAGGAGAGGGGATAAAATGAGATCAACTCAGATTTCAATTCATAACTGACTCCCTACAACTGATGGACTACCCTCTCTTTATATAGGAGAGAGGGTTTACAAAAATAGTAAATAATCAAATTACAACTAATTTGATCCTAATTGACCTCTAACTAACTTAATTGGACTCTAATTATTTAATTGACCAACAATTATAATTAAACTCTACGAAATCAACGTTGAGATCACAGGCGATCTCAATTATTAAATTGGACCACTACGACCGCTAAAAACGTAAATAAAAATGATAATTATTTAATTGGATAAATGTGGCCCCATAATTTGGGGTCACGCTGCATCAACTCTCCACCGCTTTCAAAAATTCGGCTCCTGACGAATTGCGTGAACTGCAAGCTTGGCGGATGATTCGGCGGCGTCAATGGTTTTCTGGAAGAACATGTGGGGCGCGTACGGTGGAGTCCATGTGTGGGCGGGAGAGGCGTGGCCACCGTGGTTGAAGAACATATGCGGGGCGTACGGTGGCGTCGGCTCGATCGTCGTCTTCTCCCCGTGGTGCTCAAAGAATTGATGCGGCATGGAGAATATGGCACTTGAATAATCCATGATGAAGCAATGGCACAAAGAGAGGAGAAGGGGAGATGTGTCTACAAATTGGAGCCATGGGGTCCTTATATAGGGAAAAATCAATGCCCTAGTCCTATTTGGATTAGGAAAATCCCCATAATCCTGATTTTCAGCCCTCTTCTTTAAAAATTTTCGCCACCAGGGGTAGGGATGCAAATTTCGTACCCCTTTGGCCTCTTCTCTTCCCATATGGCTCTGGATCTTTTTGTAAATAGAGGATTTGGGAAAAAAACTTCTGCAAATTTTCCCACTAAAATCCCAATCCCCTTTTTCCAGGGATTTGGGTTCCCATGAACTCGGATGGACTGTTAGGGCACGGATTCTCCTTCGAGTTATATGCGCGCGGTGTTGGGGACCTGGCGGTTGCACGGGCGGCGCGGTGGCAAGGGTTCGGCCTGGGCGGAGCGAGCGCCGTGCTCGTGGGGGCGCGCGATAGTGGGAAGGCGGTGTGCGCGTCCTCGAGGCGAGGGTTTGGTGCGCGCGACGCGCGGTGTGGGGAAGGGGGGGTGTCGCTGGGCTTTGGAGTGAGGGAGGGAGTGCGGCAAGGGCGCAGGTGGCGGCGCCGGTTGCTGCAAACGCTGGGGTCGCTGGCAGGTGGCGGCGCGGGGTCGCTGGCAGGTGGGCGGGGAGAAGAGAGGGGGCGGCGAGGTGCGTGGGGAAGAAGGGGCGGCGGGTAGACTCGGAGGGTGTGGGGGAAACTCGGGAAGAGAAGGGGTATCGGGAGAGAGGGAGGGCTCGAAGGGGAGAAGGGGAGAAAGAGGCTGGGAAGGTGGCGAGAGAGGGAGGAAGAGGTCGGGGGCTGGGGTGCTGCGGGGGCCTTTGAGGCCGAGGGGGAGGGCTCGCGGGAGGCGGGGTCTTGGCGGGGTTGCGGTGGGACAGTACCGGGGCTGTGGGAGGGAGTGCAGGTGCCGCGGGTGGGGTTGGTGGTGCGGAAGGGCCCGGGACGGGGGTTGTGGGTGAGGGGAAAGGCTGGGGGGTTACCTGGGGTGGCGGGGATTGTGCCGGGGTGGCCGGAGGGGGTGGCAGGTTCGTTTCCGGCGACGTACTGGGTGCTGGAACGTGCGGGACAGCCACCGTTTCGTCGCCTTTCCCTTCTAGCAGAGCCTGGACAGCAGCGTTGTTGGCGTTTTTTCCATCCACGACGATCTGAATAGCGCACAGATCATCGTCGACGACAAGATCTTGTTCATCGTCAACTTGTACCATAAAAATATCAACGTTGTACCATGAGTCTATCCATTGTTGAACCTTGATGCTCTTCCGGAGGCGCTTCTTGTATTTTTGTTGACGCGAATGCGCATGTGATCCTCGTGATAGGGTGGCTTGATCGAGCTTCATTCTCCAATATGCGACAGGACCGTCGAATCGTGAGAACGATTCGATATCCATGCTCTGATACCAAATTGATGCAACCTAAGTGTTCAATAACCTAAATGACGATTCACGAAATAAACTATTGAAGCAAACGACGAATGAAAACAATTGACACCCGACAGGCCAAAAATCAGCAATGAAACATCCCCGTTATTTGCGGTTAGCACCGTTGTCGATCCACCAAATTAGGGCAAAGAGATGAGTTACGAGGCTTAGTAAAATTATCGCAAATATCGCAGCGACTAGGGGTCTCAACGATTCACCAAACCAAGTCCACAATATAACAATTCCACAAACTATAATATGCGGTGGAAATAAATGGGAAAATATCGCTCATACCACAACCGGCAGGGGTCCGTAGATTGCGCTTCAGATCTGGCTCACGCTGTTCTCGGAGCTTGGAGTACCGTTGGCGGCTTTGGGACTTCCACTGGCAATCACGTGCGATGGCGGGTACCCACACCGGGGCTGGTGGGTGCGAAGGGCTCCTCGGGGCGACCGAAGATGTCACAGCGGTCGGGAAAGGCGGCAGGACAGGAGAGACAGGGCGGGGTTGGTCGAAACGGTGAACCAGGGAGGGTGCGGTAGGGCTGGGCGAGGCGGCGCGGGGGGGGGGGGGGGGGGGGGGAGAGGAAGGGGAGGAGCGGGGGCGAGATCGGCGCTGGGGGCGGTAGAGGGTCGTAGAGAGGGGCGGTGCGGAGGGTTAGCGGCTGGGAGAGGGGGGAAGAGGAGGGGCGGCGAAGAGGAGAGGAGGCGTTGGCGGCGATCGGGGTGGAAAGGGCGGCGCTGGAGTCGGCCGGTGTCGCCGCGGTGGTGGCGGCGTTGGAGGAAGAGGTGGCTGGCGGCGCTGGGGAAGCCGAGGAAGGGGCACGCGGTCGGGAGAAAGGGGGGGGAGAATCGGAGAAGACAGGAGGCGGGAGAGGGGAGGAGGGGAGGGCGATGGGGAGAGGGTGGAGAGGAGGCGGCGGGTGGAGGGAGTAGGGTTACGGGGGGGGGATGAAAGAGTCGGGGAGGGAGAGGGTTTGCGGGTCGAGAGGGAGAGAGAGAGAGAGAGAGAGAGAGAGATAAGTGGGAAAAATGTACTTAATTCAACTTGTACCATAAAAATATCAACGTTGTACCATGAGTCTATCCATTGTTGAACCTTGATGCTCTTCCGGAGGCGCTTCTTGTATTTTTGTTGACGCGAATGCGCATGTGATCCTCGTGATAGGGTGGCTTGATCGAGCTTCATTCTCCAATATGCGACAGGACCGTCGAATCGTGAGAACGATTCGATATCCATGCTTTGATACCAAATGATGCAGAATGAAATCGGAGACGGCGGGAATTAAAATATTTTTTTATGGTGGATTTTTGGTAGAAGAAGAGAGGGGTTGAGAAGAGAACACGCCGGAATGCGCGGGGTTGAGGGGAAGAACCGCGGAGATCGCGTGGAGGGAGAGAGAGAAGGAGAGGGGGTAAAATGAGATCAACTCAAATTTTCATTCATAATGGACTGACTACAACTGATGGACTACCCTCTCTTTATATAGGAGAGAGGGTTTACAAAAATAGTAAATAATCAAATTACAACTAATTTGATCCTAATTGACCTCTAACTAACTTAATTAGACTCTAATTATTTAATTGACCAACAATTATAATTAAACTCTACGAAATCAACGTTGAGATCACAGGCGATCTCAATTATTAAATTGGCCCACTACGACCGCTAAAACGTAAATAAAAATGATAATTATTTAATTGGATAAATGTGGCCCCATAATTTGGGGTCACGGCTGCATCAACTCTCCACCGCTTTCAAAAATTCGGCTCCTGACGAATTGCGTGAACTGCAAGCTTGACGGATGATTCGGCGGCGTCAATGGTTTTCTGGAAGAACATGTGGGGCGCGTACGGTGGAGTCCATGTGCGGGCGGGAGAGGCGTGGCCACCGTGGTTGAAGAACATATGCGGGGCGTACGGTGGCGTCGGCTCGATCGTCGTCTTCTCCCCGTGGTGCTCAAAGAATTGATGCGGCATGGAGAATATGGCACTTGAATAATCCATGATGAAGCAATGGCACAAAGAGAGGAGAAGGGAGATGTGTCTACAAATTGGAGCCATGGGGTCCTTATATAGGGAAAAATCAATGCCCTAGTCCTATTTGGATTAGGAAAATCCCCATAATCCTGATTTTCAGCCCTTCTTTTAAAAAATTTTGCCACCAGGGGTAGGGGTGCATTTTCGTACCCCTTTGGCCTCTTTTTCTTCCCATATGGCTCTGGATCTTTTTTGTAAATAGAGGATTTGGGAAAAAAACTTCTGCAAATTTTCCCACTAAAATCCCAATCCCCTTTTTCCAGGGATTTGGGTTCCCTTGAACTCGGATGGACTGTTAGGGCACGGATTCTCCTTCGAGTTATATGCGCGCGGTGTTGGGGACCTGGCGGTTGCACGGCGGCGCGGCGGCAAGGGTTCGGCCTGGGCGGAGCGAGCGCCGTGCTCGTGGGGGCGCGCGATAGTGGGAAGGCGGTGTGCGCGTCCCTCGGGGCGAGGGTTTGGTGCGCGCGACGCGCGGTGTGGGGAAGGGGGGGTGTCGCTGGGCTTTGGAGTGAGGGAGGAGTGCGGCAAGGGCGCAGGTGGCGGCGCCGGTTGCTGCAAACGCGGGGTCGCTGGCAGGTGGCGGCGCGGGGTCGCTGGCAGGTGGGCGGGGAGAAGAGAGGGGGCGGGCGAGGTGCGTGGGGAAGAAGGGGCGGCGGGTAGACTCGGAGGGTGTGGGGGAAACTCGGGAAGAGAAGGGGTATCGGGAGAGAGGGAGGGCTCGAAGGGGAGAAGGGGAGAAAGAGGCTGGGAAGGTGGCGAGAGAGGGAGGAGAGGTCGGGGGCTGGGGTGCTGCGGGGGCCTTTGAGGCCGAGGGGGAGGGCTCGCGGGAGGCGGGGTCTTGGCGGGTTGCGGTGGGACAGTACCGGGGCTGTGGGAGGGAGTGCAGGTGCCGCGGGTGGGGTTGGTGGTGCGGAAGGGCCCGGGACGGGGGTTGTGGGTGAGGGGAAGGCTGGGGGGGTTACCTGGGGTGGATAGTTGTTGGCTCTCGCCTTTCGTTGCTAATTTCTCGGATCAGAGGCTTGAAGACTTTCTTGCCCTTATGGATGCCATCAGGGACACTGGTAGCAAGGCCTTAAATGTCGGTTTCGGTCACCATTTCGGTATCGACCAAAACATAATTTCGATGGAATTTCGGTGGAATTTCGATCGAAATTCCGGTCATTTCGGTCATTTTTTTTGTACTAGCACCCCATATTTCGGTCGAATTTCGATTTCGACTGGATATCGATATTCGATAGAAATTCGACCTAATTTCGTTGAAATTTGAGGCCATAGCTGGTAGGCCCATGGGTGGGCGTGACCATCGGGCGTGGCGGGGTGGCCCTTTCTCGATTCGAAAAGCGTATGGGGCAATTTCTAGGCCCTTGCCGCCGCGGTCGGACTTGTTGGTTCGTGATTGTGGGTTCTTCTGTGGTCTAAAGCTCCCCGAGCGTCTTGGAATCTTCCTTTGGCTACTCCGCAGGCAGAGGCAGATGACGAGAGATCGTTGCACGAGGCTTCTAGCCAATATCTCTAATAGATGTGTCCTTTGTGAGTCTGCTGTGGAGACCATTGATCGCCTCTTCTTCGCATGCCCCAAGGTTTGTGGGGTGTGGCAGGAAGCGGGCGTGGCTTGGGTCCGCACGAGTGACTTGGCGACCTTCTGTGTGTCGCTGGTGACTAACAGAAACAAGGAGAAAAGAGAACTCCTGCGGCCCATAGCGCGGCTGTGGGCGATTGGTTGGGGAGGAATGCTGCCCTCTTCTCGGCATGGCCTCAAATTTCAGCGAAATTCGGTCGAATTTCTGTCGAATATCGATATCCAGTCGAAATCGAAATTCAGCCGAAATGACCGAAATGACCGAAATATGGAGGTGCTAGTACAAAAAATGACCGAAATGACCGAAAATTCGATCGAAATTCCACCAAAATTCCATCGACATTCTGTTTTGGTTGATGCCGAAATAGTGACCGAAACCGACGTTTAAGGCCTTGCTTCTCGGGGCAACGCTTCTACGTGGAGAACATTCTTATTCATTGTGTGTTTGGTTGATGAGTAGGTTCTGGTTTAGCCCTTTGTTGGCCCTTTTTTTGGGTTTTGGCGTTTTCTTTTGTAACTCCCTTTGTTTAGTTTCTAATATATTGGGCGACACCGCTGACTGTCTCCCCTTTTTCTGACACAAAAAAAGGTCTCCATACATCAACCAAGGAAGCCCAGGAAATTTGTCATGGGTCCCATAAGGCCCCGTGTAAGAGATCTCCGTAACACCATATATGGAGGTAACTGTCTATCTCATCGCATTTTTCAACCGATCAAGAACCACAATTGTTAATCTATTGCATAAGAATTCATTAAAATGGTGGAAACTATCAGTGTTACACTTAATCAGAATGTTCCTAAAGCTCCCCATTATGCCAAATACATAAAATCCCAACAATTGCGGACCATAAACCAACCTCTACAAATTTCATCCCGCCTCTCTACTTAAATCGCTCGCAAATAAAATAATGTCCACCTACCACGACCTAAGAAGACTGATTATTGTTGCCCTCTTTTCAAGCCTCCTTGGGCCTCTCACAATTCAAGTGAGAAGTTGTATTTACTAACAAATAACCATTGGGGTTGCCCCATCTAGCAACACTTATACATTAGCTTCCACCAGCCTCATCAACCATGCAATACTCGTTGAAGTTACGATCTCACAACCCTCCAACAAAGGAGCAACCTCCGAGCTACCCTCTACGCCCTCTCACTCCCTCACCCACCTTGTCGCATCTAATCTCCTCTCTTACGAGAGAAGACATGTACCTCCTTTTCGCAGGATCCACCATCAACCTCCTAGGTGACTTCTGTGAAGTTGTGTCTAGTGTCATTAATAGCGCAATGATGTGCTCTACCCAGTTTTGAAGGCAAAGTGAGGTAACCTCCCACTCACTACTAACTTGAAGTAGATTTTGTCAAGGTTGAATGCTCCAAAGGATGGTTCTACCGTGCAAAAACATTGTGTTTTTGTTCAAACAAGCCACAAATCAACTCCCAATCTAGAACAACCATAGGGGTACCAATAGACCAAGAGAAAGAATCCTCCTGAACTTGCACCCTTCCCAAACACTGCTAGCATGTCCATCAGCATGAGAAGAGTTGGATCTTGATCGGCATAAGACATAAGGGCCCACCTGCCTGAAGGGTCAAAGCATGCCTTCGAAAACCAATTGAGATGCAATTAGGGGTTCCAACCACCACATCTTAGTACAAAACCTACCCAAAAAGCTTCCCCATTATTTGATCACCCCCAACTAGCACCTTGAAGCTGCCCACTGATGAATCAGTGATTCATCACATTAAAAGTTAAAAATAGAGCTTCGTTCTCGAGTAATTAGAATTAATATCTGCATTTTAGCATGCATTTATTCTGCATGTTTACCATCCATGCACTTAGAATTAATATCTGCATTTTAGCATGCATAATTGCATTCATAATCATCTTCACATTTTCACATAACTTCATATATTTTTAATTAATTCATGCCAATTCCAATTGACAACAAACAACCTCCACTGTGTACATATTACTAACAAGATTAAAGGGAAAATTCAAAAAATTTGCTAACTCAAATAATTGGCCTGAAAGACAAAAACCTAAATTCGTAATAGACAGATTAAAACGCGCATATCTTCCTTATACAGTGTCTAATTTTAGTCTACTCACTATTAAAGTAATATACATTCAAAAACCTTCAAAACAAGACTAATTTCATAAAAATCAGAGCTCATATGAGAAAGTTGGGTTTTGGGCCTCTTTTGTGCATTATGTATTTTAGCGGATTTCAACCTGATATTTTATATACATACTTAACCATTTTTCTTTTATTTCTTTTTTCATTTATATTTTTTGATGAAAGATTTATTAAAATATTAAAAAATCCAAATCCAAAATAAGGTTGAAATCAAAGAACCTAACAGAGTCTAAGTGTCCTTTGTGAGTTCGTATAAATATCTCTCGTTTTACACTTTATTTTATTTTCCTATTTTCTTATTTATTAAAAATCCAAAAAATAGAGTATGCGTAAATATGTGTCCTTTATTTTATCGTATTTTTCTCGAATTTTATCTTAATTAAAAATCATCATCAAAACCCAAAAATCAAGGTATTGTGTGTACATAGAGTATTCCAAAAATATCACTTTGTACAGATGACCTCTTTTGCTCTTGGTCCCTTCGTGAAAGTTGTAGATCTCGTCGAGACGAGCAACTTTCATGAGGAAAACTTTTCTATCCGAAGTCTCCTTCTATATATTTTCTATTTTTGATTGTATTAAATTTTTAAATTTTTTTGAGCGACGCATGGCGCCCCTTGGGCCGCCACGTTCCCCCCCCCACTTAATCCAATCCTTCTCCCCACTCGTGCACCTTTCTCTTCCCCTTTTCCTCTCTCTTCGCGAACCGCATATCCATGCATCCCATGCAGACTCACGTCGCTCTCCCAGTCAACCCGCTACCCATCTGCCTTGCGTCGCCAACTACGCAACTACCACTCTCTCTCAACGGCCTAATGACTGTCGCTTTCTCCTTGCCGACCAACCACCTCCCCTTTTCCTCTCTCTCCGCCAACCGATCGTGCCCTTTATCTCCTCCTCTCTGGATTTCCTATTTAGACATCCCAGGCGAACCCATCGACACATCCGCCACTACCAAGAAGAGAGAGCCGCCAGCTTCGAGGGTACCTCAGGTGACAGCGAGAGGTCACCCTCTACTAGGCAACGGCGGTGCAATCAGCACTAGCGGCGAGATTCGTTGGAAGCTTCTAACGCCAACGTCGTAACCTCGTCCTTAAGGTTGCTTAGCCTTTGGAATAGCGCCAGTTCCAATGAGGCCAGAATCGGGTGTTGCTCTTCGAGCAACTGTACCAACCACGACGATCGTTTTCCACCTACAGGTAATCGTTCGCTTTCCCTTTTCTTTATTTCTTTCTTCCTACCTTTGCTTCTTCCTCTGTCTTCGATTACACCTGCTTCGTCTTCTTCCCGTTTAAACTCCTCATCTCCCATCCTCGCCACCGCACTTCTCTGCTACTCCACCGTACCCCCGCCAACAACCATCGCTGACTATGCCTCCAGCAACGCAACTCCACCGCGGTCGGGTTACTTCATCTTCATCGACGCTCCACCGCATACGCCGTCAAATACACCACCCTCCAGTCGCCGCACCTCGGGTAGGAGCCAGCACCACCATCGTGCTCCTTCGCACCTAGGCCACTCGACCATCCTTGCCAGTGTCGGTGACGCACGTCCAAGGCTCATGCTACGTCGTGTGTCGACGAGCAAGGAGCAGTTGCACCTCCCACCGTCATTCCCTCCACCTTGGTCCATCCAACCGACGACGCCTTGCATCGCCATCACACAGGACCACTGTAGGAGTGCACACCATCGCGCCACGACTCGCTCTGCCTCGAGCAAAACAACCAGAAGCCGCTCGTCACAACTCCAGCACCGTCGCGGACCCCGCGCTCCTCCACCGGCCTCCATGCTCCGCCCGTAGCCCTTGGAGCAGCCCACCAGCCGAAGAGCCCACATACCATGCCAGCCACCCTCGATAGCGCCTACGCAACTCCGCTAAATTGCAAAACGCCCAAGACTCTGCTCATGTGAGGTACGTACAGGAGGGGTTAATTTGCATCGGACCCCCTATTTATAAGCAAATCGCAAAGACACCCCCAGTCGCCAACTCACGGCCCCGCGAGTCTGGGCAATTTCACCCAAATCCTTTATGAGATTTCTTTCGGCAATTTTACTTTTCATAATTACATTTAGAACCATGTGTTTGCATAATTGATTGAATCAAATTTTAGCATCATTTTATCATTTTAAAAATTGCTCATTGTAGAACAATATTCTCTATCACTGTGAATGTTGATTACATTTTTGTGAGACATGGATTATTTAATATAATTATTTTTGTGAAAATATCATATTTTACCCACTAAATATTCTCGAATTAATATTAAATTAATCGTTGCTCTAAAAGTTATAAAAAAAATCATAATATGTATATTTTAGGTTGTTCTACAATGTATCCAAATTTCATCTCATTTGCATGCATATCGAGGTCACAATAAATGAAATGGTGATTTTAGTAATTGATTTTAATTAATTCCCCACTTAATAATTTTTGGAATTAAAAAATTGTTTTGCATCTCTCTCGCATAGATCTATCTAGGATAAATTAATTTCTGGAAAATATTGAGGTTAGCTCAAAAAAGGTGAGTCAGGCGAAAAATGGTCCTAAGTACGAGAAGGCAAAGAAAGGTCAAAACTTTGTCTCCGTTTGCGATAAGCTGAATTGTACTCTTCCTAGATATACATGGTGGATTGACTCAGGTGCCACTTGCACGTGCACCTTGCGGGGCTTCAAAAGCCACAGGACTCCAAGTGAGAGTGAACGCTTTATCTACTCAGGCAATGGATTGCGTTCACACGTGGAGGCGGTAGGAAGATGCAGTCTTCAACTAGATTCCGGATTAACTATAGAGCTAGAGTATTTTCGATTCCCTCTAGAAACTGTATTTCTGTTTCAAGACGGGAGGTTGACGTTTGAATTAGAATGACTATGAGGTTTCCAAAATCACTATATAATAATTGGTGGGACATTCTTGCGGATCCGAAATGGTGGTTGATGATATATAAAGGTGCATTAAGATAATACAGCATATAAGGAATTCTTAACTGAGGGATAAAAAAGGGTCAATGAAAAATCAGATAGTTATGACGGCTTTGTCCCTTCTCAGCCAGGTTGGGGCACATTTCAGAAGAGAAGATCCGAAGGCTAGTGAATAATTTGATTCTTCCCAACTGAGATTTCACTGATCTCTGAATCCGTGTGGACTGCATAAAGGGAAAACATACCAAGACCTTCGAGAAAAGTGCAAGACAGTGTAATGGAACTTCGGAATGAATTCATAGAGATATTTGTGGTCCACCGTGGTGAGATCAACACATTAGCCGATGACCGCTCCAGATATGGCTACATCTCCTTGCTATATGAGAAAGAAGAAGCACTTGAAGCCTTTTAAAGTGGTTAGATCAGATCGAGGTGGTAAGTACTTTGGTAGGCACACTGAAACTGGAAGGATGGCATGTCCTTTTGACCTTGAGGTCATTGTCGCACAATACATGTAGATTGCCTTGAAAGAAGATCTCAGCTCTAGATTGCGTATACGCCCCATCACAGAAGGACGCACAGGCAGAGCTTAGTTATTAATAGACGGTCGTGGGAGTTAAGGAGATGTGAGTGTGTTTAGGCCCAAAGGACAGGAGGAGCAGGAGTTGATGGAGGAATCCATTGATTTTCTGAAGCTCGGGCTGAACTGTTGAGAAGGAGGTGAGGGGGGATGAAAGCGGGAATTCTCAGAGAGCTATACGCACTTGCTTCCTTCATGCCCTCTTCTTCCCCGCCTTCTTCTACAGCTCTTTCTAGTCCTCTGGTCATCTAAGTTTTCCCCTCCCTTCTTTCATGAGCCTTCTTTGAATATATTTTATTAAAATTAATTTACTCAAAATCACTTAGTTTGCATTATTTAATTCATAATTAGTTGTTTTGCATTCAAAAATTTCAAAAAAAATACAGTAGCCTAATTTCATCATATTTCACATTCTGACCAAGTTTGAGGACTTTTGAACTTAATTTGATCCTAATTTGCATTTTAGCCCCAGAACTTCATAAAAATTGCATTTCATTTATTATTTGCATAAAATAAATATAAAAAAAATGCTTCCTTGAAAACCTAACATCTAGATCGATTGTAAATGAACTTAAGGAGAAACTTGCCTCCCTGAGTTTGTCCTTGGACTTACCAAGAAAAATAAATAAATTGACCGCTTGCTTTAATTAACACATTATTTAAGTGATTGTTTTGATCAACCCTGAATTACCCGACTGCAACGAAAACTATAATAAGTTCCCGTTAACTCTATCAATGATAAAGGCGTGTAAACACTGTCCTTTTTATTTCAAGTTATAATATAATTTTTCACTAATAAAACAAACGATAGTTGAATGAGACTTAATAGAAAATATTCAACCATTACTTCCTTTTCAACCAAAAGTAAAAAACAGAAGGAAATCTTATTAAACATTCTAAAGAAATTAACCTCTGTGTGAGTAAGAGAAGCCATCAAAGTTGCATCAATTGCACCATCATAGTCGGTCTCTGAAATTTAAAAAAATGAAATTTAAGCGTGCTTACAAAATGCAACCTCATTGCATCTGTATTTGTAATACATCGGCAATAGAAAAATCCCATTTGACTCTTTTCCAATATATCATCATTAAAAACCTGTAAGATGTGAAGGCCAAGGAAAACTAGTCAAAGGTCGACGAAGAACTTCTTGTCCCCTCTCTAAAGATGTCCTCTCCTTGAAGAATCTAAGTCAAAACTCATAACACAACATAATAAATATTTACTAAACATACAAGAGGTGCTAGAAAATTGTAAAAAAAGGAAAGTTCTTAGTACCTTTCACGAATAAGTACATTCTCATCATCATCAGATAAAAAACGAATCTTACTTGTACTCTGCAACACACCTTGCCATATTCCACAATGTGTTTCACACACTAGATTACATAACTTAACCCAAACACGACCACATTGCAATTGTGGAGTGTCTTTAAAGTAAGACTTAGCAATTACTCGCAAAATGGTTCCAACATGAGGAAAAGAACATAAAACATCTCTCGATAAGGTAGATGTTTCGATGTTCAATGGAAAATCTGTGTTCTTGTCAACATCTACAATGCAGAATGTTTGAAAAAAAAATCATTTGCTTTTCTTCGACTGACGAAAACTCCATTAATTACACAATTCTATTTCAAGGATAAAGAAGAAATAGGAAAACAAACCAAACAGTGCATTTTTTTGTTCTTCGATCAGCGTTGCAAGAACCATGTCACAAGAACCAAATGCTTGTTAAAAGGAAAACAACAATTACACAACAAACGTTTGATCAAGATGATGATAACCTGCAAGGATGAAGTTTCACATCTAGTCTCGAAAAATATGTTCCTTTGGCATGCATGCATGCATGCATTATGAGAGTAATGGCTTCCATAAGATGTCAAATAATGCAAACATTAGTTAGCATTATAAATCCCATTGTATCTGTCTTACAGGAAGATAAGACATCCAAAGATAGCATCAAGTAAACCTTCGGAGATTAAAGCAGAGAATTCTTATTGAAGGATTATTGTTGTTAGAGTATTTGGAGCATGTGTCACTTATGTAATAGGTGGGTAAATGGATACCTCCAGGATCCATTTACCCCACCACTGAGTTTAGTCCCATACCGCCTAGTGGTGGGACTTGGAGGCCCTGTAGAAGCTATATAAAGGACCCCAGGCCTCCTGTAACCATTGAGAAAGTCAATAGACAAACACGCCCAGTTAAGGGGCTTCTCCCGTGGTTTCATCCCGCTCCTCACGGAGTAGGGTTCCACGTAAAATCCCGCGTTCTTTCTTTGTTCTTTATCTTTATTCCATGTTTTGCTTCCGCTTTCTATTTTCTAACATGGTATCAGAGCGGGTTCGATTCTTGAGGTTTTCATAATTTTTTATTTTCCGGGATTCGAAGTTGAAGATTATTGTTCATATTCTGTTCGAAAATTATTTTAGGGTTCTTTCGAACCCTAGATCTGTGCTGCACGTAACTCTCAAGGCAGGGCCAGAAACCCTCAGCGGCGCATCACGCGCAACAGTTCATTCCCTAGCAGTGCTGTGCAGCCCCGCGTGCTTCTCCAGGCCAGATTCTTCCCATGAGCCCAAGCATCCAGGCGGCGTGTTCGCTCTTCTCCAGCGCGCGCAGCCCCGGCGGAACCCATCTCGCAGGCGGCGATCCAGATCGGGCTCCCTGTGGTGGAGCTCCTCCAACGCAGCCCCAGACCTTCATCGGCGGTTCCCCGAGCAGTCAAAGCCTTCAGGCGGCAGCCCTAGGCGCCAGCACGGTGCCGCTCTCATAGACCCAGGCGATTACAGTTCACACGCTTTCCTCCTCCAGGCATTCGGGGGGGCGACGCCCAGATCTCCTCCCATCGGCGATACTCAATCTTCCTCATGCCCATCGGCGATACTCAATCTTCCTCATGCGACAGCCTCAAACCCCCCCCCCCCCCGAGCCTTATCGCCATCATCGCTCGAGCCCCAGCCTCGAGATCCATCGCCATCGCCTCCTTGCCTCAAACCCGAGCCCTATCGCAGGCGGCGCACTCGCGCACCAGATCAACGCAGGCGGCGCGCGTGACCTGACACCTCCACGGCGACTCCATCTCCATCGATTCTCGAGTGCCAGGAGCCCTCGACGCTCTCCTTTCTCCATCGCCCATCAGGGGGCGGCAGTGCTTCGAATAGATGGGTTCCCGCAAGAGGAAACCCTAGCGGCGCTCCATTTCCAGTGGCGTCATTAGGGGCGGCAGGATTTGAAGAGCCCCCCCCCCCCCCCCGTGGGAGGGAACCCTAAGCCTTATAAAAAAAAAGGTGTATTGATATGGGCCGAAGGTTTAAAAAAAAATGGTAGAGGCCCATTGAAAAAGAAAGGGGGGAGGCCTGTTCCAAAAAAAAAATGTTTAAAAAAAAAAATAGAAAGACAGAGGGAGTTAAAACCCAAGTGGGCGTATGTTTCGAAAAAAAAAAAAGAGAGAAGAGTGAGAAAAGAGAGAGAGAGAGAGTGAAAGAGTTTTTTTTTGTAAAGCCCAAATGGGCTAAGGTTTCTTTGGGCCCAATTGGGCCACATTTATTTTGTTAACAAAAAAAAAGAGGAAAAGAAAGAAAAAAAAGAGGCGCGTACAAATAAAAAGCCGTACGCAAAATTTAAAAAAAAATGAATGAAATGAAAAGCCGAAAAAAAAAAAGAGAGAGTCAACGGCTTAAAAAAAAATGTTTCAAAAAAAAAATGATGATGAGACGGCTTATAAAAAAAATATTATGAAAAGCCGCAAGGAATTTTTTTGAAATCTTTTGAGAATATTCATGCTTTCCTCATATTTATGTATTATTTTATCTTCTCCCAACGTGGTCATATAATGTCATTCCGACCAGTATGGGAGAAAGGGGGAGTATATGTAGAGTCACAGGTCTTGTTCTAAGATTCAGATATCAGATTTTGCAGACCGGTCAGATGTTCAGACTCTACAAATTCCAGATTCAGACTCGACGATGACGCATGCCAATCATTTGTCATTCTTGTTGGTCGGCCAGAGCTTTCATGTGAGCCATAGGGACTCCATAGCAGAGGACTATTCCCTATGCCATTAAGGGCAAGGGTTTTCATATGGTATCATAGGGACTCCACAGTAGAGTACCATTCTCTGAGCCAGATAGACACTCCAGCCCCGTTCGTCCTCCTCACATGCACGCCATGAGAAGCAACGTCCTCGATTGCAGCAGCTGTGCGCGTTGGGTTGATATTGTCTGTAGTGTCATGTACTGTGAGTTGAGTTTCTTCCTGTTTGTCCAAGCTGAGCATTGCATGCTCCAGCTTGAGGGGGAGTGTTAGAGTATTTGGAGCATGTGTCACTTATGTAATAGGTGGGTAAATGGATACCTCCAGGATCCATTTACCCCACCACTGAGTTTAGTCCCATACCGCCTAGTGGTGGGACTTGGAGGCCCTGTAGAAGCTATATAAAGGACCCCAGGCCTCCTGTAACCATTGAGAAAGTCAATAGACAAACACGCCCAGTTAAGGGGCTTCTCCCGTGGTTTCATCCCGCTCCTCACGGAGTAGGGTTCCACGTAAAATCCCGCGTTCTTTCTTTGTTCTTTATCTTTATTCCATGTTTTGCTTCCGCTTTCTATTTTCTAACAATTGTTGTAGGAAACCATCTTTACATTGACGAATATCATTGTCTAAGCGAGAATAGTAGATATGTTTTTTTCTAACTCTGGCAATAACGGTAGATTCCGGTCTCCAGCAACCACAAGAGGATATATTTTAAAGAGGATAAAACGACCTTTGGAGAAGAACAAAGAGAAGTTACATTAAAGACTACATTATTTTAGAGACCATACTACATTGGTCACGATATCTTCTCTTCCAGTACCATTTATCGCACATTCTACCCTATCAACCAATAACTTCAAGTGCCAATATGTCAACTCAAGGTAAATCATCCTGTTTATCATTTCCTATTAAAAGTTTAGATTTTTTTTTAACTTCAATCATGCAATGAAATGCTGCACTTTCTAGTATTAGGGTGACAACGGCAGATGCCTCTTTCTGTTATCTAGTGTAACACATTTTGTCCTTACTGATGAAGAAAATGTCAATGCTAGGGTTCCAACTTCTAAGGTGACTAACAAAAATAATAACAGCAGGAGAGGGGAGCTACACACACGTAGAGGAAGGAGGTAGATCGTCCGTGCAGTTTGGTATTCGTGCTGGTTCCAGGTTGTGTGTGGGAGAAGGTGACACGACCGATGGTTGCCGGTGGCAGAGATCTCAGGCCTCTTGATAATGGTCAGTGCGCGAGGGAAATGAAGGAGGTCCTGCAAAGGAGGGACGACCAGTGTATGCTCTCCAGATGGAATGGATTTGGTTCCCTGGTAAAGAAGAAGAATAGAAAAGAAGAGAACGGGGAAGAAGAAGGAAAGATTGAGAGGAGATGTCAATGGCCCAATGGTTCCATGCCACATGACAGTTTGACCATCAATTGACTGAAATAACTACCATTGTTCAATGCCATAGAAAGGAAGAAGAAGAAGAAGAATAGATTACACCAGTGCCCCTCTTTTTTCTTTCCAATTACGCTTATACTAATAAGTTAACATCTGTTTTGGGAGAGCTAAGGGCGGCAACTAACCCGAGGGACAGGTCACAAGTGTTATTGCGAAAAAGGTGGGCACATAAGTGTATTCACAGAAACTCAGAGGGGACAAGTGTAAAAATCCCTAATTCATAATACTCTAGCAGTAATATCATTAGTTAACAGGTGGAATGGATATCTAGGTGCATTCAGTGCATTGCATGCATAACAATAAGTAGCTAGCCTAAAACCGTAATGAGCATGTCACTAAGTTCTTATCAGAAAAAAGATACAAAAGTCATGAAATCTGGACGGGATATTACAAAAAAAGATTGATATTTCCAAAGCCAAAGTTATCATACATTTGCACAATGTAGGCTCAAAAAACACTCACCGTGGAAAACTTACAGGAGGAACATCAGTTCCATCCCATACAAAGAGCATCCACCCACTTTCAGAACTTCCGCGAACATGAAGAACCTCCACACAAAAAATAGACCATGTTTTTCAGTTAGACAAAAGCTACTCATTTCAGTATAACAGGTCAAAAACATCACAGAATCGTTACCTTGCATACCAAATCACATATCAAACCAACATTCAACTCCATAAGCTTTGACGCACGGGTAGCAATACCTGACAGAGATATACTTGTGTTACTGTGCATATGAAGATACAATAAATTTTCCTCTATAATAATCTGAAAATATAAATTTTAACTTCTACAAGTGATGCTTTTCAAATTTCAAACGTAGATTAAGCTATGATGATGCTGATATAAGGTTTTAAGAAGATGGATAATCTGTGGAACTGTCAAAACTCAAGAATTGGCTGAAGAGCCAAAATAACATGCATGCCAAATCTCAGGAAATACCAAAATAAATCCCTTGAAGAAAGGAGACGATTAACCACAAGATTGGCTGAAGAGCGAAAAAACAATCATGTCAACAATCTCGTATATACCAAGATGTATCTCTAAAATAAATGAGAAAAATTACACATAACTTATAGGTACCACGTTCTCCAGGCAAAAGTATGGCTACTAATATCTAGTTGCCATCAATTGGCTTCTCAAAACAATCATGTTTTTAGCAGTAATCAAATGATGGTGCACAACGAACCAGCATAGAGTAAAATATCTTCAACCCAAGCCCAAAATTTAAAAAATATATAATCAAAAAAAAATAATTTTAGGGCCTTTTACAGTTATGTCCATCTTAGATTCTGTAATATCAATTATGCCTCTTTCTTTTTTTATTAGTTATGCTCATATCTTCATACACCATTATCACTTGTACCCCTCGGGTTAATTGCTGAAACAAGTAACTTTTAGACACAAGGGTGATTAGAAAGAAAATCTAGCGTACAAATGTAATTTTCTCGTTATTCTTTCTCCTTATATCCCTTCTTCTTCCTTCCTACCACACCTTCAAGGCATGACCGGCAGCAGCTCAAAGCTGAGTCACACGACCCACCGCAGGATCTGCCCTCAGCAACGCACACATCATGTTCACCGCTACCACCATAGGTGTGAGGTTGCTACTCAACGTGGATCATGTGGAGCTGGCAGTAGCTGATGCCCATGCGTAGAGGGAAGATGAGGGGAGGTGTCGCGGCTGTCGTTGCCCATGCGGCTGTAGAGAATGTGGGAGGTGCAAAGGGAGGTGGTGGATGGGAAGGGTACTCACCATTTGTTGCGCATATAGAGACGGGAGTGGGAGGAGTTGGGCACATGTACTGAAGTGGAAGAAGAGGGAGGTTGTCAGCGGGCTGTTGTGTGAATGATATGCAGCAAGGAGAAAACGTGTTGGATCTAAACACGGGTTGTTGTCCATGAATGAACACGGCGACACCGATCAAAATATGAGCAAAACCTCTTATATAACGCACGACCAGGGGTGGATTCAACCACGAGATAAAACTAGAGCGGTGAAATAGGACAACAATGAGATTTGGGCTAAAACCATGAAGAACAAAACAGTACTCTCAAAAAAAATGAAGAACAAAACAGAGGATTAAACAACAACTTTAACAGGTACCACACCTGATCCATGAAGAATGAGTCTAAAGTTTTAAATAATGATTAAAACCACATGAACAGGTACATGACCAGAACCAAGTCGTTTCCCCTAAATTATCAATACGGATTTCCACCTGTACATGTGGATACCCGAATAGATCTACAACTGGCCAATTTGGAATTTTTCCCTAGGTCGTCGAATTCTCTCCAACTCACTTCACCTTATCTAATACTTAATTCGTAAATACACTGACATCTCCACTCAACACCCTGAGCCCCCTCTTCCGATGTTGCAAACTCTTAGGTGATTATGTCGACAACTCAAACCTCTCCATCAATGCCGCAAAACTCTTAGGTGATTATGTCAACAACTCAAACCTCTCCATCAATGCCGCAAACTAACATGTAATTGTGTCGGTGTCTCAGGTCCCTACTCTAATGCCATGAGATTGCATATAGTCGTGCCAATGCCTCAAGCTCCTCCTCCGGTTTTGCAAACACTTAACCTTGGGACATGATTTGCAATTCAATTTAATATGTCCAATATGCTGCTTCACCTATTCGATTCCTCCTTTCAAGACCTTGTAACACGAGTGACAAGTCACCGCATTCGGATCCAGGTGGAACAAAAAACACATGTTCCTCAACATGTGTGGGTTGTGAATCCATGATAACCTAAATTCGTAGAAAATAGTTACAAAAGTACATACAAAAAATGGACAGCTCCCAACATCGGAAAGAGCGCTTGAGTGGTGGCCATGGGGGGCGTAGAGGAGGGTTGAAGGAGTAGAAGAGGGCTACCAAAAAGAACGAGAGGTGTGTGAGAGACACCAAACAGGAGGGTGAAGGGGAACAGGAAGGTTGGTCGTTCGTTTCTCATCGTAAACATGGCCAGTGTTGTTTCAGATGTGGCTTTTATGGTCATCCTGTTGTATCGTACGCGATGCCGCCTCGAGACTTCAGTTGTAGAAAGGAAGGCCATCGGTGGGTGACCTGCCCTCTGCTCATGCAAGTCAGTCCAGGTGGCAAGCCTGAAGGATCTTTGCCCCTTAGGATGTCAGTCTTGCATGGCAATGCACTCCTATACGTCGGTTGTTCATCTCAGAAAATAAGCAGTGTTAGAGAAATTTGAGTTTCTCATTGATTCTTCTATAGCAAAAGAGACGGATCTACAATCCATTCGAGGATTGTTGCATGAGTTACTAGGTGAGATGTTCATGGGCAACGTTAGCTGGAAGCCAAGTTATTCTATGCGAGGGGTATGTCCAAAACGAAGATCAATATTCTACTGTGTATCGACCAAAGTTCATGAGTCAAATGGCGCAACTCACAATTAATTGATAGTGAAGTACCTAACAGTTCTCCACGGGTGGCTCGTACACTAGGAGTTCGGTAACATCCGAATCCGCATAAAACCGAACTTGACCCGATTAGGGCTCGATTGAACCAATAAAGTTGTTGGTCAATGCCAAACAACCTAAAACGATAAATTGATCGTGAATTAAAAGTCGTTCGGGCGAAATCGACCAAAAATCGGTCAGTTCGTAATGCAAGACGCGAAAAAGCCGCGACGCAAATTCGGAAACCGCAAAACGAACCGAGACCGTCATTAGATCCGATTCAGCGAAACAAGACCAACGAAATCGATCGTTCGTCAATCGAAGGTCGTATGATATTTTTAAATCACAAAATTTAATCTTAAACCAAAACCGGATCCAAAAATTTCGGGTACTTAAAACCCGATCGGAAATCAATATTATACTCATTTTGATCGTCGTTGAAAGACGATCAAATCGAGATATTTGGCGTTGAAAAGAAAGCTCGAGGTGGGCATACGGACTATTTTAAGTATTTCAAATAAGGAGAATTTTTTTAAAAATGAATAAAAAACTACTGACATACAGTCTGTACGGTTGAAAAAAAAATATAAAAAAAATCTGAATTTGCAGCTGTTACAGTCCAGCCAATTGGCCTTTCTTTTCACCCTCCACTTGGGTCATTCCTTCTTTCCACTTGGCCGTAATTAGACCCCTTCTTTTACCTATATAACCACATTCCTCCCCTTCTTTTCACAAAATTTCCCCCAGCCGTGAGAAGGCTCCAGTCTTCTCTTTGGAAGCTCTGCTACAATCTTTCATTGGGAGGCAACTACAGCATGTTTGAATCAGCCCAATTGTGATCTCTGAAAATTTAAGGTACAACCCTATTCCCCTTATTGCTGCCATGCATGAGATGTCAACAGTTCTTGATTTCTGATTGATGCTCCATAAGGGTCCTGATCTTGTTGGATTCCTTCTAATATATCTAGATAAAGAAGAAGAAAGGGCAATGGAGTTATATATATATATAATAGAAGGGTGAAGTAATATTGATTTTATGGAGATCTGGCGTCTTTGATTACATGGAAATGTTGCAATGTTTTTACCTCTGCTACACTATTTCAGAGAATTAGATAAATTAGTGACCATAATTTGAATTACATGACAAATATTTAATTATTATTAAAACCTATTATTACAGTAATCTAAGCCCAAGTATATATATAAGACAATACCCAAGATTAGTTTTGTTTTGTACGATTTACAATTCCTTTGTTGATGAAGACATTTATTAATGAACAAAAAATATATATTCATGGCATTAATTACTAACGAAGTATGTTACTTTGAAAATATCGAAAATTTCCGAGATTTTGGACTACATTGGAACTGGTGAATTATGTATGAGAACATAGCCGCAATCATAGCCATATATTCCTTATTATTGTCCATAACAAATTCCATTACCGCCTCTTGTGCTATCATGCATTCTGAATTTTAACATCATGAGAATTATCCTATTGATCAGAAACTCTGATTTGACTAGTGCTTTGGGATCTTTTTTTTGTGCATGCTTTAGACTCACCATTTTGTCAAAAAAAAAGAAGAAGAAGAATTCTCTAACTGTCCTGTAGATTGTTAGTTGGGGAGTGTTTGGGTTAAAAAAAACATTTTCCTGCCAAAACAGGAATCTCCAATAGTTGCGTACATGTATTCTGGAAAGAGCATCAGCATCATTTTTTAAACAAATATTAAATGATGTCCCTCTTTAATAACAATACTATTGTGACAATGATCACAAGTTGGCATGTTAGTAAAGAATCGTGTAAAAAAATCCAAATCCTAAAGGTCCTCGTCAAGTTAGTAGACTCTCATCTCATTGTTCTCTGATGTGGAGAAAATTGACTGCTTTTAAAATTTATTTTCAAATTTGTACGGCCTTCAAATCCTTTTTCATGTAACTCCAACATTGAGAGTTGAATAATTATTCTTCTATAGGAAGTAAATTCTCTCTCATTAATATCAGTAGAATAGAGTTTAACAACAAATGACCTTTGACCTTGTCACATTTCATCATTGACCTGGATAAATTAAAATAATAACATCTATTTTAGGTAGACCTTGTAGTTCGTGAGATATCAACAATCTTGTTTACCGACTGAATGACCGGATTGTAATCACACCGTTTTAATCTTGTATGTCACTTAAAGGCTTAGAGATCTATGTAGGTTCACATGTTCTTAATGGAATAACTCCATAAGCTAGACTCAATCTATGAATAGGACTATTCATCTTCATAAAACGACCTGATAGTATAAATTACTATAGGTATATCACTCCCTATAATTGAAAGTTGTCGACCAATCACTTCGATATGAAAAGCTCATCAGACAAGGTATTATTAAACGGATATATAATTTAGTAAACCCTCTATGATTGAATGAGAATCAGTAATGGAAATTAATAGTGCCAGTCACAATGACCCTTACACATGATTGTACGAAGGTGCGGTGATCCTCAACTGGGCGGGAGAAAGGAAGCCCAGTTAGGGCAGCGGCCGCCAAGTGCGCGGGTCTAGGATCCCAGTCCCTTCACGGTTTTTACGCGAGCTCGCAGTGTTTTTACGCCTCGTCGGGATCCCAACTTTAGACCAGTTCTGTTGACCCTTTGTTTTAGGATACCCAGGCTGGAGATCCTCGATTTTTCAATTTTACGTACGAGCTCGGTTGCACGTACTAGTCGGGTCGTTTTCTAGAGCGACTTTTCCGGGAAGTCTCTCCCACCCGTCTCAGTAGCGTAATTTGGGAGTAGACCTATCCCTCTATTGGACCGCACTTCCAACTAGAGGACGAGACGGAAGAGTCATTTGTAGGCTTCTTCACCGCTTGAGTTTTACTTTCGCCAACAGACTTGGCGATTCTACATCCAGATCATCCATATATCTATATTTACATCACCTAGAGTTACATCTTAGAGAGTTACACTTGAGGTTTGAAGGGATTACATTTAAAGTTGAGGAAATGGTAGTAACTATAATCTGATCTCATTAAGCTAGCGGACGTATTGGGAACTTAGTTAGAATGCATTATACTCCACCGCATGCCTACGGAGGCACCCCAACCCTAAGACATTTTCCCAAGTCTTAGAGTCATAGTGTGAGGTTGTACACTAACCAAAACCACAGACTATCTACTAGACTTAAGAATCTAAATCGAGAAATCTTTCCAATCTTAAACTTTTCCATCATCACTCACAACCATGATCCCTAAAAAATGATGTTATATACTTACGCTCATATATTCATGTCATATATGGAAAATGTTGGGTTAATGGGCAATCATGAAAGATGCTTACAAACAAAATGAAAACATTTTTACTTACGCAAGTAGATGTAAATTGTGCTTGTTCAACCTTTCTACTTGCTCTCTTTTGCACATTATAAATTACTTGTTATTTATTTTTAAACTACAGGTTTGTATTCATGCTTGTGACTCCGTTTCTTTCCTAACATGTTTTGGCAGGCAAACAGCATATTGTTTAGTAGCTGTTCATGCTTCAGGAGACAGGATATACACCAGACAGTATGGTTTATTTTGTTTCAGTTTTTGGTTCGATTGATAATGTAAAATAGTTTTCTTCTGTTCAGTCCGAACTTTTTAGATATTGTATGTACTAGCAAGACACTATACATGATGTAAAATTATATGGAAATTAATGAAATGAAATTTCAATGCCATTTGTCTCTATTAAATTGTGGTTATGATGGTGGATGTCATGTGAATGTCATGTGGAAATATAGCATGAGCAAAAAATTTCCCTGTTTTTCTGTAACTGGTGCAAATCTTATGTGAATGAAATGCCGTGAAAATAGCGTAAACGGGCACCCGAATCCTAAGGGGATCACATTTTTGGTATCAGATCAGTGGTACCCCGATACGCACATTCGCAGTATTTCAATTCTGATCGCATTGAGTTCTCAGATAACGACAATCTTCTGACTTGTCGAGAGTCCGAGAAGGGAAATATGACATTCGGATTCAACTACCACATATGTCACCGATTTCGTTAATTTTCATATTATATCCCAAGAAGAGAAGAAGCATATGTCATATTATCTGCGAACAATAAATTTGATGATTAATAAATGGTTCTCATGCAAAGCCATGGCATCTCGACCCGGTCAAGAGACGGTTGACCAGTTGGCATGCATACTGACTACCCTCACTACCCTCCAGCAGCAGCAGGCTGCCATACGAGGTAAGCAGGAGCATATATTGGCCCAGCAGACTGAGATCGCCGATAGACAGACAGACATAGAGATGAGATTTGATGACCTATCAGATTTCACGTACCATCCATCACAGGATGGCACACGGAAGGATCAGCACCAGTCTGTTGACGTCGAGCAACCTCATCCTGATGATCCACTAGAGGACATACCAGAGCATCGAGCCGAGGAGGATGGAGACTTTGACAGGGAGCAGGACCCAGTTGATTTTGCAGACGAGGGTGCACACGAGTACTCAGCTATTCACAGGCACCAGTCCGTTTTCACATCCTACCAGCGGGCCAACATACCCTTGTTCGAGGGCACAGGTTCACCAGATGTTGCCGAGCAGTGGCTGAAAAGAGTTACGAAGGTGCTCAAGATGATTCGCGCATCACGAGACATGTGGCTATCTTTTATGGAGTATTCATTGACGGACTTTACTGAGAGATGGTGGGAAGCTGTAGTATCTGAGTTAGGCAGAGAGCTTACATGGGATGATTTCGAGATGAAATTCAGAACCTACTTCTTTTCTGCGAAGTGGAAGGAGTCTCAGCGCCGACTTTTTGCAGAGCTTCGACAGAGACAGATGACAGCCAGAGATTACTTTATCCGATACACAGAGCTGTCACGATATACACGAGCAGCTGGTGCATTTCCAAAAGATAATTTGGAAAAGTTCATAGGCGGCATTATAGAAGAGGTATAGGAAAAAGTTGGTTGGACTACACATCACTTCCATTTCCGAGGCTACCGATACTGCAGAGAAGTTCGAGGACATCAGAGGGAGACGTTTCGGGAGCTCGTCTGGAGCAGCGCTTAGACCGCGGCGATCTTTTGGACCGATACGTCGACTGTTTCAGCGGCAGAGGTCAGCCAGACGTTTCCGACCTACACGTTCGACTTTCTCAGGCAGTGCTCGCTCTTCTCCATCGACTACTTTAGGAGGAGCACTAGCTGGACGTGGCACGGATTCTGCTCGACCATCTGGGTCGCATCGAACAGACAGACCACCTGCAGGACCAGCCGGGAGCACAGACACGACTACTCCACCTACCAGGCCAATCCAGATACTTGACTGTGTTGTGAAGAAGCTTCACAGCAAAGAGATTTCATTGGTCAAGGTTTTGTGGCACCATCACGGAGTCGAAGAAGCAACATGGGAAACCGAAACCGACATGCGGGCACGATACCCGCAACTTTTCTGAGGTAAAAATCGAAACAAGCTTTTCGATATATGTTAAAATATATGGCTTGTTTTCTCTTTGAGATTTTTATGGGTTCAAAACCCTTTGAGTTTTTTTATGGCCATATAAAATTCAAGACACATAATAACCTTGACTCGAGTCTCGAGGACGAGACTCCCTTTGAGGTTTTTTTATATTTGTAACATCTGAATCTGCATAAAATCGAACTTGACCCGATTAGGGCTTGATTAACCCAATAAAGTTGTTGGTCAATGCCAAACAACCTAAAACGATAAATTGATCGTGAATCAAAAGTCATTCGGGCAAAATCGATCAAAAATCGGTCACTTCGTAATGCGCGTCGCAAAAAAACCGCGATGCAAATTCGGAAACCGCAAAATGAACCAAGACCGTCATTAGATCCGATTCAGCGAAACAAGACCAACGGAATCGACCGTTCGTCAATCGAAGGTCGTATGATATTTTTAAATCACAAAATTTAATCTTAAACAAAAACTGTATCCAAAAATTCCGGGTACTTAAAACTCGATCGGAAGTATATCAATATTATACTCATTTTGATTGTCGTTGAAAGACGATCAAATCGAGATATTTCGCGTTGAAAACGGAAGCTCGAGGTGCGCATACGGACTATTTTAAGTATTTCAAATAAGGAGAATTTGTGTTAAAAAAAGAATAAAAAAACTACATTTGAAAAAAATAAATAAATTTTTTTTTTGAATTTACAGTTGTTACAGTCCGGCCAATTGGCCTTTCTTTTCACCCTCCACTTGGGCCATTCCTTCTTTCCACTTGGCTGTAATTAATCCCCTTCTATTGTCTATATAACCACATTCCTCCCCTTCTTTTCATAAAATTTCCCCCAGTCGTGAGAAGGCTCCAGCCTTCTCTTTGGAAGCATTGTTGCAATCTTTCATTGGGAGGCAACTGCTGCATGTTTGAAACAGCCCAATTGTGATCTCTGAAAATTCAAGGTACAACCCTATTCCCCTTATTGCTACCATGCATGAGATGTCAACACTTCTTGATTTCTGATTGATGCTCCTTAAGGTTCTTGATCATGTTGGATTCCTTCTAATATATCTAGATAAAGAAGAAGAAAGGACAATGGAGTTATATATATAATAGAAGGATGAAGTAATATTGATTTTATGGAGATCTGGAGTCTTTGATTACATGGAAATGTTGCAATGTTTTTACCTCCGCTATACTATTTCAGATAATTAGATAAATTATTGACCGTAATTTGAATTACATGACAAATATTTAATTATTATTAAAACCTGTTATTATAGTAATCTAAGCCCAAGTATATATATAAGACAATACCAAATATTAGTTTTGTTTTGTACGATTTACAATTCTTTTGTTGATGAAGACATTTATTAATGAGCAAAAATATATATATTCATGACATTAATTACTAACGAAATCTGTTACTTTGAAAATATCGAATATTTCCGAGATTTTGGACTACATTGGAACTGGTGAATTATGTATGAGAACATAGCCACAATCATAGCCGTATATTCCTTATTATTGTCCATAACAAATTCCATTGTTGCCTCTTGGGCTATCATGCATTCTGAATTTTAACATCATGAGAATTATCCTATTGATCAGAAACTCTGATTTGACTAGTGCTTTGGGATCTTTTTTTTTGTGCATGATTTAGACTCACCATTTTGTCAAAAAAAGAAGAAGAAGAATTCTCTAACCGTCCTTTAGATTGTTAGTTGGGGAATGTTTGGGTTAAAAAAAACATTTTCCTGCCAAAACAGGAATCTCCAATAGTTGTGTACGTGTATTCTCGAAAGAGCATAAGCATCATTTTTTAAACAAATATTAAATGATGTCCCTCTTTAATAACAATACTATTGTGACAATGATCACAAGTTGGCATATTAGTAAAGAATCGTGTAAAAATATCCAAATCCTAAAGGTCTTCGTCAAGTTAGTAGACTCTCATCTCATTGTTCTCTGATATGGAGAAAATTTGACTGCTTTTAAAATTTATTTTCAAATTTGTACGGCCTTCAAATCCTTTTTCATGTAACTCCAACATTGAGAGTTGAATAATAATTCTTCTATAGGAAGTAAATTCTCTCTCACTAATATTAGTAGAATAGAGTTTAACAACAAATAACCTTTGACCTTCTCACATTTCGTCATTGACCTGGATAAATTAAAATGATAACATCTATTTTAGGTAGACCTTGTAGTTCGTGAGATATCAACAATCTTGTTTACTGACTGAATGACTGGATTGTAATCACACCATTTTAATCTTGTATGTCACTTAAAGGCTTAGAGATCTATGTAGGTTCACATGTTCTTAATGGAATAACTCCATAAGCTAGACTCAATCTATGAATAGGACTATTCATCTTCATAAAACGACCTGATAGTATAAATTATTATAGGTATATCACTCCTTATAATTGAAAGTTGTCGACCAATCACTTCGATATGAAAAGCTCATCAGACAAGGTATTATTAAATGGATATATATAATTTAGTAAACCCTCTATGATTGAATGAGAATCAGTAATGGAAATTAATAGTGCCAGTCACAATGACCCTTACACCTGATTGTGCGAGGGTGCGGTGACCCCTCAACTGGGCGGGAGAAAGGAAGCCCAGTTAGGGCAGCAGCCGCCAAGTGCGTGGGTCTAGGATCGTACAAGGGCTTGAGCCTTCTTTTCTTGGTGGTAGCGCCAAGATCGATGGGTGTGAAACCGTGGGTCATGCGCATGCCATGCGTGAAAAGAGAGCAGCGTCCTGTTGGGAGGAGGATGGATGCAAGGAGGTGACAATGATGATCTGGAATCGAGAGGATCAGGCTCTGTTGAATGGGTTTTTTACATGCATGGCGGTTGTATCTTCATCGTCAAGTTCAACGACAGTTCTCTCATGCGCATAGCTAGTGTTGCCATCAGTGCAGCTTGCTGGGCACGGAGATTCATCTTGGATACTTCATGCATGGAAAGATGAAGATCCGGGTAGAGTGGAGAAAAGTTTGTGGCGTGGAATGATGGCTTCGTCGTTCCGGGCTTCCTCTGAAATGGGGATGATGGTGGTGGTGGCGGCTCTTGTGTTGGCAAGACGCAATGGCAATGTTGAATGGGTTGTGTGGGGATGCAGGGAGGCTGGTAGAATATAGTGGTGGTGTTGTGGGGGCTTCGTGGATGATAGCCTTAAAGAGATTGTATAAAGACTTCAACAACTCAAAAAAGGACTGATCAAGAACTTCGTAGTCTTCAATCATCCCCAGGATCTTCGTCGAACATGGGTCTTGCATCTTCATTTATGTTCTTTTATGAGTGTGGTTGTTGCAGAAAGTGTTTTCCATCTCGTAATATTCTTCTGAACACCTTTGACTCTACCTTATGCAATGATTGAGATATTCTTTCATTTGATGACGAAGAGATGAAGATGTGTGTGCTTGGAAGCAATTCTCCATGTAATCAATAGGATCGACAAGTCATAAAAATAAGTCGAATGCCGTAGTCTGATACCAATTGATGCAATCGGGAAGTTGGGAGGAGGAGAAAGGAGAGAAGAATAATGCAGCATGCTTTGCAGAACGAGAGAGGGCCAAGGTTGAGAGGAGAAATCCTAAAATTTGAGGGGGATAATGGTGGAGGCACTCCAAACCAAAACTCAAATTTCAATTCATAATATAATCTAACTTATCTTACAATGGACTACTTCTCCCTTTATATAGAGAGTGGTCCAACTACCAAAACAATCAAATAAAATCCTATTAACTCTAACCGACTAACTAATTTATTAAAGATCACATGCGATCACATTATTTAAAAAGAGATGAAAATTGCAACGACTCAATTAACCGAAAATAAAATTAAATCAATACAAATTTAATGAGACTCCAGTAATTTAATTAGACTCAAATTATAGTCAAATTCTGATTGACCCCGTCAATTTGGATTTGATTGCATCATCAGCCAACAAAATCTAGACAACCATGCCTCTCGAATCAACCTCAACAAGTTGTCATCCCAAATTCTCAATATTGTCGCCCATGAGAGCAACATATCCGCACACCAATATCCTTGACGCGCGTCAATTAATGCCCTCTCCTGGAACTCTCCCAAGCTGCAAACTTTTCAATTGAGAAACTTCAATTCGATCCATTGCGGGAGCTCCCACACACACAAATAGACAACACCAATACAGCCTTTGTCTTACGCTATCCACCATCAACCATGCAAACCTCCTTGCTCACAATTATCAGGCTGCTATTCTACACGAGAGGCAAAGTGTGTTCGAACATAAGATTATCATGTTTGCACGGAAGGTTATCCAAATGTTATCACTATATCATTCATCACAATAAATTCAGCTGAAACAGTTAAATATTATTAGTAAAGCTAAAACTCCGCTGATTCTATAAAATAGAAAGAAGATACCTAACTCCATGCTAAGTACGCATTCCCTCAAACTCTTTATGTACAGGGCATCTTGTGGTGGTGCATGAAAATTTGCAGAAGCTTGATAAGATGCCAATTCTTCTCCACTTTTCCCTTTAAACAAAGCAAATGAAGAAACCATCTTCCTATAGGTACAGTAAACCTCTTCATTGTGAAGACCTACCTACAAAATAAAATTTTCATTAAAAGATCTCATATATTATAAATAACCATCGGAATAGAGGAATAAACTGAGACAGAAAAACTAAACGTGGCTGTTTTATAGCTCCCAGACACATGATGCTTGGAAAATTATTACCATGACATGGTGAAGACAAATTAAGTCTCCAGAACTGGTGACGTGGGGAAGCTTCGAAGATAGTTCGGCAAAAAAATTAACAGAGAGGCCTGGACCCTGATACGACTGATCGACTATCTTCAGTGACAAAACATAGTCTGCATATAAGTTTATTACATAAAATATACATTCACAATTCAACAATCTGAAGCCATAATGGAAAGTGCACAAACATTATGTTATAAGTTGACACCAAACAGATCAACTTGATTAATAGATACTACGAACTTGAACATTGACCATAGTTAGAGACACTTAAATTATAGTCATCCGTGTGGTAGACTGGTAGTAACGTAACATCTCAGATAGGTAGGAATCTCCACTGGTGTATTTTTTATCTCGTGAAATATATATCAGTTGCTGTACAGTGTACATAACGGTCGTGGCAAGGCAGCAGCCTTCTCAATTATTTGTGGTTTGGACTTGTTAAAAATGAATAATATTTCTTCTCAAAAAAAACTAAATGAACATTTTTATGTCTTTTCAGTACTGTGGATATTGTACAAATATTGGATAAAATATAAGGGAGAATGATGTAACAGAACAAATTGAATTTAAAGGTTGAAGAAGGCCTGGAACATTTTTGTGTGTCCGAGGAAAATACAAATTATTCCTTTTTTTAATCCAATTATTTGTGCAAAGTTCCTAAATAACTAATGCTTGATTTTTCACAATATATAGTTTCATGGTAAAGTTTCGGTGAAACAAGGCGTGATGTCCAAGATTGTCCCATGACACGTAACCATACATTCTAAGAAGCATAATGAACTCGCTGATATTTGTAGTAGATCAGAATTCCTTATAAATAGTGAACCCGTATAATATGGTATATTAACGAAATTAAAATATAAACACGAGGCCAAGTAAAGGATCCTTGGTTGGAGGAAACAAAAGGTGTCATTGTCATGGCCTGTGAAATTAAACGGGTGTGGTCATATTTGGCTCAGATCAACAACTGACACCAGTTTTATCACACCATCCTCCTACCAACCAGAAGAGACTTCCAGGGCAGCAGTAAGGCCGGACTTTCTATCGCCATTGCCAAATATAAAAATATTAAACTTCATTTGGATTGTTAGAGCTGGAATTCGATACACGGACATGCAGTAGGAGTACACTTAAATTCTATAGCAAGCTCCCAGAGCATTATTAAGTGGCTTATTCGGTTAGGAATGATAGGGGATAGAAAATGGAAAGATGGTAATGAGAAGAGAGGAAACATGCTAATCGTACGGGAATGGCTAATCAACATTTTATTTCATTTGTTATGTATTCCAAACATCAAGATTAGCTTCCTTTTAAAGAACTGTGATGAAATGATGCAACCGTGTGAATCAAGACATCCTTGGTGGAAATAAAATTTTAAAAAAAAACAACTGAAGTATATAAACGGTAACAAAATGAAGCAAGTAACAAAATGGGCTGCATCATTGGCTCAGTGCAACACCTTACACCGATAAGTCACATCATCCTCCTACCATCCAGAACAAAGTTCTAGGGCAGCGGTGAGACCGGCCTTTGTATCGTCATCGCCAAATGAATAGCAGTGAGCCGCGAATCTCAATGTTGTAATGTAATGACACTGATTGTTCCTAAAAGGTCGTGTTTTGGCATTGAAACATTTATGAGGGCAGAGTGGGGAAGGGATCACCGGTTCCCTTGCTGCGACGCGGTGCTCCGATCTCGGAGACGGCGGCGAAGAGGTTGACCTTCTGGCCGAAGGCCTTCCTCGCGTCCCTTATCGGAAGATAGGTGCAATCCTCGCGCTTATCCATAGGAGGGAGAGGGGAGCTGCCCAGGACGAGGAGCCTTCCGTTTGGCAGCTAGGGTTTTAGCGGGGCTTTGGGAGATGGAGAGTGTGACGGGCGATGAATTTAGTCTCCATCGGGTAGCCAACGGGCTGAGGAACCTCTGTCCAAAACCTATGGGCCAGTCCATAGTATATTTTGTTCATTTTCTGTTAACTTTTTAATCGTATTTAATATGTATAAATAATTTTATTAATACCATTTATACTTTATATAATTAATATAAGTAATGTAAGTACTACTTGACATGTGAACTATTATATTTTACTTAAAACTAACGTCACGTATGAAAAACTTGAAGTGTGTCATATTAATGCGTGTATTATTCAGCTTATATTTATCTTTTTTTATTTTTTGGGGGGGTCGGGTTGGGTCGGGTCGATCCATGCCCAAAACTCATATCCCAAGCCCCTCCCATGAACGGGTTAGGCGAGCGGGCCCCAAGCCTGTTGGTCGGGTCTACCAGCGGGCCATCAGTTGACCAGGGTGTCGGCGATATGTTTGCCCTCCCATATTTGTGAAGGAGCAATAAGAAAAAGAAAGGAATTTTACGCACATGACCTTGTGTACTTTCATGTTTATGTGATAATCCATACATAATCGTAAATAAAATGAAAAAAATGAATAATGAATTCCATCTACACATATGCCACTCCGTCACTTTCACTGCTTATGGCTAATCGCGGTTGGGCTACCACCTAGGGTTGTTCAAATGTTCGGGTCAAATGAATACATGGCCCAACCCGTCAATGTTGACCCTAAATTTATGGGTGTCCATAGAAAATCATCGGGGTTGGGTACCCACGGTTACTAGATCCGCTCAGCCATCTCGACCCGATTGGAAAATCCAAGGGTAGAGTCGCGTACTCGATGGATGAAACAGAGCAATTGTCGTCTCAGAAACGAGTACTCCTCGTTGCAGTACCGTGTCCCATTCCTCACAACCTCGCTCCACCTTAGCATCCTCAAACCCATAATGCAATGCAGCCCGCCTTCCTCTTCCTCACGGGATCTAGCTCCCTCGCCAATCTGTCTCGGCGGAAGGCCTTGTTCTCGAAGTTCAGGTAGAGGCTCATGTTCACCTTCGTCTCCATATGGTACAGCTCTAACCTCCTTGACCCTTCCTCCATTAACAACGATTGACAGAACTAGAAACCATATGTAGGAAGCCCTCTACAATGACCTTGCGGCTCATCAGCAACGCCATGGAGTTGGATTTGCTCGACTTAGTGGGTTGTATGTGTTGTTGCTACTTGAGGACCTTCTTGAGGTCATCGCAGTATGTCTCGAGGTATTAAATCCTCTCCCTGAGCTCCTCCATGGCGGCCTTCGTCTCGACAGCTTGCCCTGTGGCCTCGTCTCCGTTCTCGTTGGCGAGAAGGAGCTCCCTTTGCAAAGTGATCCAATCCTCGTGATCGAGGTTGGAGGTGGGTTTCTTCTTGAGATAGGGGAGTAGCTAGGAGATAATGGGGTTGGTCTTGTTACGGGGTTCAAGAGCTATGGGTTAGGTGTGGTGGTAGGTCTTGAGAGGGTTACGGGTGCGGGAGACGACGGAGCGGAGCTCCTTGTGGTGGGTGCAGGAGAGGGGCTCATACGAGAGATGGAGAGATGTATATGGATATAGTGAAGCTTATCAGGGGAGATGGATATGGATAGACGTGTAAGTAGGTGATGGAGAGGGTGTGCGGGGAGACGAAGGGGTCAACGGTAAACTCATCGGGATGCTTGAGGCTGAAGGCATCTCGTCGGAAGCAGTGCACCTGGTCATCCAAACCATCCAGCTTGAAAATAAGAGTGCACAAATTGAACGTGTGCATTTATTGTGGTAATCTACAGGTACCCGCGGGTACCCTTTACCCATTCAAAACATCTGGGTACCTGTTGCAGTCGGGTACCATTGAAATGGGTTGTGTCGACCTGTTGAGCTGACTATGATGGGACTGACCGGATCATGATCGAATGGGATGGGTACCCATCCCATGAACACGCCTACTACCACCAACCCCCTCGCAATGATTGAGCCACACGTATGGAGGAAGATCCGTAGCTGGTATCGATTGCTTGCTTTGTCGCGCCATGTGGACGGTTGCGATGAAGACAGAAGTCAAAACAGTTGCAGCAAATGATGAGGGTTAGAGTGTACCCTTCGCCTTGCCCTTGATTTCATCGCACACCCTCGTTTCGTCATTAACTCATCTTCCCCATCATATTCTTAGCCTCGAAAAAGATGAAGCTCCTTGCCATCTCATCTTGAGCATATGAGAAGCGATGTCATTGTGTATTCTTTGGCGAAGGAGAAGCCCCATTGTCGTGTACTCTTCCTTGACGAACAAACAAATGACCCATAATTATGCAATATGTAACAAGCATACTTAGAAGTGCTAGTTGGATTAAATCACTCGAATTCGACTAGGATTTACTCGATAAAGCATTCAAAAGGTCCTATTCCAATGAAAACAAATCAAATATAAAATTAACTTACGGATTCGATTCCCGAATTATTGAAATATAGATTAGCTTGGATTCGTTGGGTTATAATTCGATTGGATTCGATATTTGTATACACATCTGTTGTATTATGTATATTATTTACGTACACGTATCCATGCATGTGCATATGTGTATATGTGTGTGTGCATATATGTACGAACGTTTGTATGTGCATGTGCACAGTACTATTAGTTGTATACTAAATATCCAATACCAACAAATAGTTTAGAAAATATCAATCGTTAAAATATAGTAGGAAAGAATACATGTTTAAGGTTTTTATCGTGATTCCCGGCCCCGCATTTATTTCCATGTTTTTACATTCCACGTCCCACCTTTTATCTTCTCTTTCATTATTTATCATAAATCAGTCAATCTTACAATAGGCGCTGGTGCTCATTCTCCTTTCATGTAAATAGATTATTGTATAACATTGTATTACTCTTTGGCTTCTATTATGGTTCATCGCTTATCATCGTATCCTTCCTATGCTTTCTCAATGTGCGGGTTATCCTTCCATTACTATCATTGCAATATGTTATTAATCATCACTGGTGTAATGTACAAGTTTTTATTTCCACCGTTACATGCGTGTTTCATGATTTTAGTTTTCAAATGTTGATGATCATGGCGATACATGAAGTGATTTTATATATGGAAGTGATTTATTGGTATTTTTATTGTTTCAAATAATAATATTGTTTTGTTATCAAACTCAATGAGGGATTGATCTTTTCTTGCTTCCACGTGCAACGGTAATCATGATGCATTCAACTTTTTCGTCAATAATATCATATCCTTTAACAAGCCCCATATAGTTGGAATCATTTATATATAGAGAGGAAAGGGATCTTGCACCATGGAGTGGTAACTTACCTACTATACTTTCTTTTTTTTTCAATTTTTTTATTTTTTTAAATGCTTCCATTGATTTTCATAATTATATCCCTCCAATGTGTCATTCAAATTTCAGCAGAAACCGAGACTCTTACGACCTCCATACAAAACATGAAAAATACAGCAAATCTGTGACCGTTAAAAAATGACCGTCTGGATGGAGGCCGTAGGAGTCTCTGTTTCTGACGAAATTTGAATGACATGTTAGAGGTATATCGTTATGAAATCTCATGGAAGCATTTTAAAAAAAATAAAAAATTTTAGAAAAAATAAAATATATATATATATATACATATATATATACACACATACATATATGAGATAAATGGGGCTGCTCCCTAGGGGGAGCTAACTTGCCCCCCCCCCTCATTTTCACCATTTTTTTATTTTTTTTTGAAAATTTCTTTCATGAATATTCATCGCTATATCCCTATATTATGCTATTCAAATTTCGTACGAAACAGAGACTCCTACGGCAACCATCCGGATAGTCATTTTTTAACGGTAACATGATTTTTTAAATCGACCCCATCTAGATGGAGGTCGTAAGAGTCTCTGTTTGGCATGGAATCTGAATGACATACTATAGAGATTTAATAATGAATTTACACGGTTTTAGATTTCAAAAAAAAATAAAAAAATTATGTGAAAAAGAGGCGGGGGGGGGGGGGGGCTAAGTTAGCTCCCCCTAGGGGGCATACACATTTTTCCCTACATATATACATACATACATACATATATATATACAGAGGAGTGATCCTATGAGAGCAAAATTTTGTGAGAGCAGAGAGCATGCATTCTGGACCACATGATCCAACCAGGAGAGAGAAGACCAGGAGAGAGAAGACATGATCATGTGGTCTAGAATGCATGCTCTCATGCTCTCACAAAATTTTGCTCTCATAGGATCAGTCATCTCTCTCTCTCTCTCTCTCTCTCTCTCTCTATATATATATATATATATAGGAAATATTTCAGATGAGGTGCACCTTTCCTTGTTATACGGAAAGCCACGCATATGGGCCGTCTGATTTGCATCTACGGCCATCATCTGACTATAATCACACCCGCGAAACCACGCTAAACCATTCCAATATACCACTCCCGGTTTTCTATATATAGTAAATTAGAGGATTTATGACTCAATCAATTTTTCGAAATTTGCTCTTTTTTGAATAACTATTCTACTTCCTATATTTAGATTGTCCATCTGGCAATTATTTTATTTAATTATCCCTTAAATGACGGTAATTGGTTTTGTACTAATTTTAATTCATTTTTCTAACGTTTATTCTTTTGCATCCACATTCGATCTTCACCATGGACGATTCCTATTCTTCATCAAGCGATGATTCTGCATCGGAGTTTATGTCTAACTTTTATGAAGAAAGATTACAGGTTAATACATTATATTTTTTGTTGTTCTTCAAAAATCGATTTGATGTATATAGTGTTTTTTTAACAGGAAAATAACACTGAAGATACAGGTCATGTCAATTCTGATATCGGTTCTCTCTCCACAGGTGTTGTTATTATTATACAAATTTTTCATTTTAATAGTATTAATATGTTTTTTATGTAATCATATCATTTGTTCTTCAATTTGTTCCCATGTTTATGTTAAATTGTACTAGATTTACATTTTTGGTCAATAACCGTGTTTTCATTTAATTTTTTGTCTTGATATATAATTGACATTATATAACAATACATGTCTATATTTTATTATCATTCTTCATATTTTACAATATATGCATTATTTATAATATAGATAATTGCATGATCCATTGTACAATATTTGATTGTATTTTACATTATCTTGCTTTTTTTTACTATTTCGTAATATAATTTACACAATATTTCGTTCTTTGTATTTTGCCAGGACCATGTTCGGGTGACATATATTACAAATATATTTCACTAGAATTAATTTCATAATCCATTATACAATATTTATATGTATTTTGAAATTTTATATATTTTTGGTAATATTTCCTAGTATATTTTACAAAATTTCACGTTTTTTGTCTTTTGTCAGGACCACTTTCGGATGCCATATATTCCAAATATAATACACAATAAATAATATCATATTCCATTGTAAAATATTAATCTGAATTGTACATTTTCTTGCTTTATATTAATATTTCTTAGTTTAGATTACGCAATTTCACCTTCTTTGTATATTACCAGGAACACTATCGGGTGCCATACGTTCCAGAGATATTGCACAAGAATGTCTTCCAAATATTGAGGTAATGAGATACCACATAATCTTTTACTTTTTGTTTTTTTAAGTAAATTTATTATTGTGTTATTTTCATATTAGGATTCTGGAGCAAAAATCACATATACAGAGTGCCTAGAAACTGATGCTTCATTTTCAGGTAATATTATTAGTGTGTAAATTTAATAATTATACAAGCAATATATCTTCATAGTTCATAAATTTAATACTGATAATATTTTTCAATCTTTTTCGATATATTCGGGAAAAACATCATTAGATTTTAACATGTTTTTCAAATTTATTTAAATTAATGCAGTTGATCCAAGTTCCCCAATCGCAAACTGTTCTAGTTATCAGCATATACCCACTGTTGGTATGGTTTTTGGTTCCGTTGAACACGCATATAATTTTTATGAAGCTTATGCTACAAAAGAAGGTTTCAATGTACGCAAAAGTAGCACAAGACATAGAGTTGATAGAGTAACTAGAAACAAGACACTGGTGTTTAAGAGTTTTGTATGTCGGGAAGAAGGAAAATCAAGAGCTTCCTCATCAACAAGAGATGGTTTCTTAGTTGACAGTGATTGCAGCGATGAAAGTATGTTTGAAAGATCGGAGAGAGCTGTTGGTGTTGTTCGAACTGGTTGTAAGGCAATGATGTCGGTTAAATATAGGTTTGTTGATCATGACTGGATAGTGGTTTGTTTCAATGAAGAGCACAATCATAACCTTGTATCCCCCAGCAAACGGCTATATCTTCGTGCCAATAGAAAGTTCTCTAAAGCTGCTAAAATGCTTATCAAGTCCATGACTGATGTTAATATTCCTGCCTCAAAACAATCGGCATTTTTGGATAATGGTTTCATTACAAACAACAAAGTTGGGGGCATTGTGCGTGATATATACAACCTTAATAGGGATGAGAGAAGACGTCGTGATGGTTTGGATGCAAAACGTGTGTTAGATCTCTTTGATAACTGCAAAAAGTTGACGCCTGAATTTTTTTACTCTTATCAAACTGACGAGGACAATAGGCTCACACATTTATTCTGAGCTGACAGTGTATCCATCGAAGATTATAAGGTTTTTGGTGATACAATTTCTTTTGATACGACATATAGAACCAATGAATACAAATTAATATTTGCATCTTTTGTGGAGTTAACCACCATAGTTGTTCATTTTTTTTGGTAATGCATTTATCAACAGAGAAACAACAGAAAGTTTTACTTGGTTATTTAATCAATTCCTTGATGCTGTTAGAAAACACCCTATTTCTATAATCACTGATGAAGATCCAGCAATGGGTGCTGCAATCCGTATTTCATTTCCCAACACTGTTCACAAGTTTTGTACATGGCATATTATGACAAAGCTGAAACTTAAACTGGGTAGACTGAATGAAATTGTTAAGGCTCTTAAAACATTCAGCAGGCTTGTTTGGCGGAGTGAGTCTATTGATCAATTTGAAGTTGGTTGGTCAGAAGCCATTTCTGAGTTTGGATTGCTTGAGAATAAATGGTTAGCAGGGAAGTATGAAATAAGACAGAAATGGATAGATGTATATACAAATGACACATTCTTTGCTGGGATGCGTAGCATTCAAAGGAGTGAAAGTACGAACTCATTTTTACAAAATTCTATTACTAAACAGAACACTCTTTTAGAGTTTGTTTCCAGATTCCAGACAGCCATCCAGAGGTTAAGAGAACGTGAGAATGATATGGACCATGATTCAAAGAATAGAAGGCCTAAGTTAAGAACCAAATGGACTTTGGAAGAACAAATGGTTGATGTTTATCCGAAAAGGATTTTTTACAAGTTTCAGAAAGAGTTGAAGGAGTTAATGATGTTAAATGTTCGTGTTTCTGAAATCAAAGATGGATCGACATGTTACAATGTCTCATCAATCGATAGTCTGTTAGAGATAGAATAGTTACTGAAATTCATCAGACTGATTATCTATCTTGTGAATGCAAAAAAATGAATTTTCAAGGAATACCATGCAGGCATTTACTTGCTGTTATCAAGTTCAGAGGAGATTCATTTCTTTCAAGTTCCTTTATCATGCCCAGATGGACCAGGAATATTAAGAGGTCTGGTAATTATCCAATCTACAACCAAAATCCCCAACATGAAAGGTCTGGACAGTTAAATGATATATGTTCTCAGATTGTTGCTGAAAGTAGCGTAGAATATGATGATATTTTCTTTCTCGTAAAAGCAAAGCTTCTGAAATTGCTCGAAGAAGTTCAAAGTTTAAATTCAAAAAAAAGATTATCAGATGTATCACAGGATCAATCTCATTTAGAAAATCATGATAATAACAACCATGTACTTGTCCGGTTACTGCAAAAACAAAAGGTAGTGGAAGGGGAGGAAGACCAAAAGGTTCAGGCAGTCGTCGAATATCTCAACAAGAATTAAAAAGGAATAGAGGCAGACAATGCAAAGCTTGCATGAAGTATAATGTTGGTCATGATTCTAGGAATTGTCCTTCAAACAAGGTTCAAGCAACTTCAGACTGGTATGCATTGTTATTCAATTTATTATTTTTATTTTTTATTTATTGTTGATATAACCTAAAACTATCTCTACAGCGATGATTCAGGACAGGCAGATTCACAATAAATATATTGCAAATTACTTAAATGCGAGGTGGTATATTTATTACTGACATTTTGGTTACTTTATAAATTTTTATTCCTCTATTTAGCTTTAATATTTTGTTATTACAGAGTTCAACCAGTACAACATATTCAGATATCACATACACAGTTGTCTTTATACAATATGTTAAATTTACTGATGTATTGTGCTTTTTTTTTGCAGGATCTTATTGATCAAGCTGGAAGAGGTCATAGTTGCAGCCATTTTAAAATATAGACCGATGTTTAAAGTCACTTTCTATTTCTATTTTTCCATATAACAGTGTGTTGACTGTTATATATTTATTGTATGATCTGATGTTACTCAAACGATTGGTAGTTATTATTGTTTTCATGTGATTGGTTTTTCTGGAAACATTTGAATGTAATATATATGACTGAATTAGTCAGACATTGTATGTCCCATATTGGGTATTGTTCAGTATTATTATCAAAATATATATAACTCTGCGAATTATTTGTTGGTAATGATTAAGTTACCAGGTTAATGAAAAAAGATTATCTAAGCGACACAACGTTCATAAATTAATGTAAAATAATTTAATTCATTGTATACTACGATACATTATTGTACGCAGCAAAATATTTATGGTAATATGTAGTTAATTTATATATGAGGTGTGATTTATGTGGAATTATTTTGTTCAGATTTTAAAGTTATCTGATTATTTGATGTTATTTTCAAATTTAAAGGAATATATTATTTTCTAAAAGTTGCACATTCTAATTAAGTTGATTCTACATACCAGATCCAAATATCCATAAGATTGCAAGACAAAAGATTATACAGATATCAATATATTTAAGACCATTATTAGTGCATTCATTGATCTGTATATTTGATATTCCATTTTGAACAAAAGCATTTTTTTACATGATAACACAAGGTTGTTAAAATGTAAAAACGATTGTCTTCCATGTAAAAAATATTATCTAAGTGAAACAATGTTCCCAAGTTAATGTACAATAAATGAACATATTGTATAATAAGATTCATTATTGTACACAGTAATAAACTTATTGTAATATATAGTTAATTTATATGAGGTTATAGAGATCCATAAGATTCGAAGTCAGAGGATTATACAGATATCAATATATTTAAGACCATTATAATGCTTTCATTGATTTGTATATTTGATATGTATAATGATTTACATATAATGGATAAATATCAAATATTAATGTTTTACATTGATGTGTTAAACAATCAATATCAGTTTTGAAGTCATGTTTCAGTTATATGCATATTACAATCAAAAGAACATCACACAATACAATTCATGCACAAAATACTTAAAAAAAGACGTTACATGGCTGAATTATGTAAGGTAAATGAATTAAACTTACCAACATTGTTCAGCATTCCATGAAATACTTATAAATACAAACCAAAGTTATCGTTCCAGGAAATACTTCTAAACACAAAATACTAAATATTGTTTCAGGAAAGTAAATTTCAACACTAATAAACATATACGAAATATGTCTTGATGTTGTCATGAAAACAACATTCATCATCATCTCTCAATTAATTTCCAGCTTCATTATCAACGTGTCCGCATGTCAAAAGAGTACATGCTATTTCTGCCCTGAATCTTGGAATGTCTTCAAAGATGAAGTCCAAAGCCCTTCCTTCACACAAGTATTCCATGGTCTTCATCACGTAGACACCGCAATCCAAGCTGTGAGGAGGTTGTTGCGGGCTGTCAACCACATATATTATATCCCAGTCATTCATTGTTTCGTCCACCAAGTTCATGCCAAAGCATTCGCACATCCAGCCATGCTAAAAAAAATATTGTTAAATTCCTTTATAACCAAAAGATTGTTTTAATGTAAAAATGTTGAAAATACACATACCCATTTTTGTGCATCCTTTTTGTGAAATTTTGATCCTCTCATTGAGTTATATGCATAGAATTTCCTCGCCGTGAAGTCTGTGACCAAGAGATGCCAGTGATTTTTGGTGTGTATAACTGTGAAAACCTTAGATAATCCAATCAGCCTTTCATCATCTAATTCATGAAGGTTGTCCAGATGGTTCAACTTTCCTTTTTAGCTCTATCAACCGTATTTACAAAATATTGCTGCACGATGAAGATGTAAGTATTATGATATATTATGAGAATTATATGAGATTGTAGTGACTAACCATCTTGTAAAAAGGTGTGAATAGGAATGACATCGTGTCTCCGGTACAATATCTATGTCGCAGAACATCCATGAACATTTCCAAAATCTGTATTCAAAGTAAATGTATCATCTCAGTATTTTTTCTATTATTAAAATATGAAATAAAATTATTTGATTACGCAATCTTCAATCATTTTTTCATATAAAAAATGATGTATTTCTTTTCCCTTGCAAAAGATTCCAAGAGGTGTGAAGTATGTGGCGTTAAATCTGCAGGTTTGTAAAAGAAAAGATTAAAATGTAATTACATATTTATTTAAAACATAAGATTCTATCTTAAATTCTACCTTACTTGTCCGCCGGGTCTCTTAGAAAGTCCTGAATTAATCTCCTTTGATCATCGCTTATGTTTTCGTATCCGATAAAGTCAGTTGCCGGATCACATAGATACTGAAATTTGTAGTTACAAATAAGATTTAAACAAGTAATCATTATATCTGTAATTATGCCATATTTATTCTCAAGAAGATCTATAAATCATTGCATGATAAAGAATTAAATCCCAATACACACCTCGTGGTCTGTTTCACTGGGAATAATTTCTCTTGTATCCCGGGCATCTCTTTTTGTTGCATTCCTCTCTTTAACTCTTTTTGTAAATGAGCTAGGATGCACTTCCGATCTCTCCTTCATTTTCTTCCTCGTTGCTATCTTATTTTTCTCTGTTACAATGGACTCATGCTCCCCAATACCAAGATCAAAACATGGAATAGACTCTTTCTTGGTTAAATTGATTTCAGCTTCTTGTTCTGCATCCATCTTTTGATCAATTTCGGATATGTTTTCCACCACAAGTGTATTCTTTTGAGCATCAGCTTCAGTCGCATTCTTCTCTCCTTCCATTGTCATAATCTCATTGATTTCTTTGTCAGCTTCAGCTGGTGTCTCTTTTCCCAGTTTGCCTCTCAGTTCATCATTCTCTTCTTCCAACCTTCTTAATTGAATCTCGTAAGATTCAATTTTGGCATCCTTATCATTGTGCATATCACTCAGTTCTTCGACTAGCTTCTGCAACCTGTCAATTTCTTTTGAAAATTCGTCACACATGCATTGTTTCTCAGACCCTTTTCCAGCACGAATGGTAGTCTCTTGATTCAGACTTTTTACAATTTGAAATTCTCCCCTCTTGTATCTCCCTCTCCTTGCAGGTCCATCTTCAGGAACTTTTATTCGGGCGCGGAGGTTTATATGTGGTTTCTAACGGAAAACCCGTATAGAATGAACCTTTCATACGGGAAAACATATTCATCTGATCCTATTTTGAATATCTCATTCTTTTGTGGGTTTAAACCTCCTACAATCTGATATAGTTGAAGTTTACTAAGTTAACTATCTATACTTTAAACTTCTAATATTTACAACAATATGCAATATATAGTTTTATTTAGAGGCATATACTATTGCATACATGTTCATTGGTGAGTGAAGCTATCCTTCTCGATAAACCTTTTATCGAGCCTGTCCATTTCCGTATTCTTGGACGTAGATCTCTGTTGACGACAAGGTCCTTGCAACAGTATTCTAACATCCAGACCTGGTATAAATTTAAAAAATCTTGATTAGTTTCAAACTATATTAATAATTATACAAAAACATGTCTACTTACGTATAGGCATGCTACACATCATGTAAGATATCCAAGTGTTGTTCTCGACGATCCTTGCCGCCTTTGATTTATTCTATGCCGCACATCTTCCATGTTGAACAAAAGCATTTTTGCTACAACATCTGACCAGTTGAAAAAACGGGTATCTTCCAAAGATTCTACGCAATGGAGTAAGTCTCGTGGGAAAGAGTACCCACAGTCTGGGAACAAGAACGTCGAAAACATGAACAATATCAAGCAAGTCACGTATAGAGCTACCGAGTCATCATCATCTCTATCGTAGGAATCCATCAAAATATTGACTAATTTCTTTCGATTGAAAATCATCCCAGAATCAAATATCTCTTCTGAGATATAACTCTTCCACTGTAGGTGTCTGCCTTTCACAGTCACTGCAAATCCCGTGCTTGGAATTCCTAATATTGCTCCTATGTCTTCGTCTGTGAAGTTTAGAACCCTGTTCCCAAATTTGAATTATCGTCCTCCTTGATATTGTTCTACAATCCATTGAAGATTCCTCCTTTGGATATCAACCTTTCCAATGTTTATTAATTTAGAGAATGATGTCTTATTAAGAAGACTTTGTTGCTTTGCTGTTGGTCTATGTGCATCTATGTATTGAACAAAATGCTCTATAAAGCATCGGTGCTGGATATAGCCCTTACCTTTAAAGAAGTAAACATATAATTCTATTAATGTTACATACAACACACAAAACAGATGCAACAACTAGAAAATACAAAAAATTATCAAGGGATATATAATTTCTATCTTACTGCCATATTTCTCTGTCATGCATTCTTCAATATGCTCATCTTCTTTGTCAGTTGTTTTTCTCATGCCTTTACCAATCACTGTAACTCACAAATAACAAATACATCATATTAATAGAATATGTGTAATGATATTGTTTTAAAATACATTCATGTACCTTTCATCACCAATGAAGTTGTTCGGTTTGAATCAGCTTCTTCATTCACTCTGTCCTCATCGGTAGAATTTCCTGTTAAGTCTTCATTCATATTTCTTGGCCCCCTAATTTCTTCGAAATCTGATTCACTGCTGCTCATCTCTACAATTTTTTCATTAAGATTTCTTACACGTTAACACAGCATAACTAACATTTAATGTATGCATGTTTAACTATAAATTTATACATCAGACAATGATCTTATTGTTAAAATTTTTTCTTCTGCTTTCGACCATCAGTATAGTTAGGTTTTATTGTTTACATGATTTTGTTACTGTCCTAGTTTAACAGAGTAAATTGTAAACAACAATTAATAAATCGTTCAATTAAAAATCCATCATTTGCAAATAAAAGATAAACAAATGGTATAAAAATCTACATTGTTCAGTTTCATTTTATACGCAGTCAATTTTTTTTTTGAAACCAAATACTAAGATATCTAATCAATATAGCTTGATAGAGGGATATCTGACCTTGATGTCGTCTTCTCAGTATCGTTGTCTTCCTGCCTTTGCCGTCGTCGTTCGAAGACGAGAAACACCCTAGGGTTCTTGAGTCGATTTGCCTTTCACGGTGGGAGGGAACTCTGTTTCGGTCTCCTTCTAACCGATGGCGGAAATCACGGTGTTAAAGTCCACCTATTTATTACTTATAGTTATTTAAGTAAATATATTTATGTAGCTGTATAAGAAATGATTAATAGTTAATTACATTAGCTAAAAATAGAAACATGTTATTCCCGAATAATCCTATACTGTCAAATTTCAAATTTTTTTCCGTCATTGTTCATTCGACAACGTCTGCAGCTTCTTCACGGTTCCAGGTTTTATTTCTTTCGTCAATCTTCATCCTTTTCCAATGCTATCTTTTTAAAAATATTAGAAGATCATTCTTATTTACATCGTTGTTAATACATAGTATACAGTCATTTATTTAAAAAAAATTATTTAAATTTCGAAAGAAAAAATTTGTAGTATGTCATGCTAATTGAATCTATTTAAAAAGTTCTCGTTTTTCAAAATTGAATATATGTTAAGTGTTTTTTTTGTTTAATATATAATGTAATCTGTATACTAAATAATGAAAATTTATAACAAAAATACAATTCTTTATCAAGTACACGATCTATTATATAGAATTATTCATCCTCTAAGTAATTGAAGATCCACATTCTTATCAGTTAATTGGATATATTATTTTTTACGTTACAAAATTTATGTAATTGCTCAATATTTTATTTTATCGGTATGTATTGTAATATATGTGATATAAAATACATGTTGGTTGAGCATTAATTAAAATTTTTAAGATATATATTGTATTTTAATATTTTAAATTGTAAATCTACGTCAATTATAGTAAACAAACGCACTTATCAGTTGAGGTTTCAATCTTTTTTTCTATTTTTATTTACAGTGTTAAGTATTTTTTTAGAAATATTTATTTTTGCTACTGGTAGAAAATGTTTCAGTTTTGGTATGCATATATTGTGTTTTACTTTGACATATTGTAAATGGGAGAGACATATTTCATATAAATGATTATTATTGCATTACAAATTTCAACAATCTCTTAAAAACAGTGATTTTTTTGTATTCCTTTGCATTTTATTGTATTGTATGTTAATCTTTAGTAAATTTGTCCAATTTAATCTAAACATACCGACAATAACATTTCCCAAAAAGCATGTTATTTTCGATTTTTTTCTATATTACCAACATTTAATTCAATATATATGTTTTCTGTGTAATGTGTTATACTGTAGAGTATAGTAGATTATGACGATATATCTCATTTGTCTGCTAGACAACGTAATCCAATCCACAATTATTGAAAATATGGAAGAGTTAATTTTGTATTCCTTGTTGTTGTTTTGTACTGTAGTCCTTATTTTTGTAAATATTAGTAATTTAAAGAAACACCTACATCTTAACAATTTACGGGTCGTCCGTTTAAGATAATTTTGACTTATAGTGTAAAGTTCTGTTAAAGGAATTTTTCCCTTTCGATATGGTTGTACAACTTAAAACATTAATGTGAACGTATTGTGTTATACTTTGTAATATAGTAATTTAAAGAGTTATATGTCATATAAATTTTAAACATTTCAATATATATGGTAAGAATTTAAAAATGTCATGACTTTCTTTTGTATTATTCTGCATTGTATTGTATTGTGTGCTATTATATTGTAAATCATAGTAATGTAATATATACATACCGACAATTGCAGTTTCAAATATGTATGCTCTATTCTAGATTGATTCATTGTTCCAACATGTAATATATTTTGGTTTTTCATTATATTGTGTCATACAACAAACATATATTATATTCTAAAGATATTTGTCATTATAATGATATCAATTGTATTTCAGAAAACAATTTTTAATGTATGTCAGCATTTATTTTGTATTCCTTTGCACCGTATTGTATTGTAGTATTTAATTTTGTAATTGGCAGTAATTTTATTTAACACAACGACATTGATAGTTTACAGGCTGTACGTTATCGCTAAGTTTAAAATTTATTTTAGGAATGTTTTTTAATACTAGTTTGAAGTAATCATAGAAATTTTTGAATTTTCGAATCATCTTAAAATATTTCCTTCTTTTGTTAGGCGCTCAATCTCCTCCTAAAACTTAGCTAATTAGTTATTTCGAATACCACTCTTAGCTTTTCTTTGGTGGTTTTAATCTCATCCATTTGATCTTCATCATACGGTCTTTATGAGTGGCTTTCCTAGCACCCAGGAAAGGTGCACCTCATTGGAAGGGCCCTCTCTCTCTCTCTATATATATATATACATATGTATATATTATGTTATATAAACGAGTAAATTCAAAATGCAAAGTACATACAACCATTGCAAGAGTTAAGTATAGTTATGCATTTCGTAATATTTGTTGGACATTTTCCTTGATCACGCAGCTCGTTAACTTGTCTTAGAAGTATATATATTCAAAGATAGAATTATATAATGCGACCTTTCATATTATAATATTTCTTCATTTTTTACACTTGTGCCTCTTTGAGTTTCCATGATTACGCTTATACCGCTATCTTTTTTACAATAGTGTTTATGCCCTTACCTTCTTGCATTGTCAATAGTTGTTATTAGTTGATTATCCGTTAAAATGAATCAAATAAAGTGTTGTCTAGATTAGGGTTTGATTAGAGAAAATATATGTGATGACGCCAGAATACCCAAACATGTTGCATATTACAATAGAAGAAATCCGAAAAGGCATCTTCTTTTACGAGAAAAGGGAATGTCACCTTGTGCTATGAAAGAAAAAAAAACGAGAAGGAAGTAGGGTGATGGAGATTGGATAATTGCATTTATGCCTGTACGTTTTCTCAAATTATGATTGTGCTTATAAGTTAACGCCAACTTGGAAGGGTAACATTTGTCATCTAACTCAAATATGCGCCTGTTGACGGCGTAACAAGGCAAGGGAACGAGAGTTGTTGCAAAATAAAATGGTATAAGAGTACCTACAGAAACTCCAAGTGACGCATGTGTAAAAATCCAAAAAAAAATAGCTATATATAATTAAAAACATCAACCAACAATTTATCACCGATCATGTATTCTTAATACATATGTTATCAACCAACAATTTATCACCGATCATGTATTCTTAATACATATGTACATCCTACATACTGGAAGACTCAGAATAAACCCGAACTCTTAGATCTTTTTTTAGGTTCTCTCCATCAATGTTTTATCATTAAGTTCTCATTTGACTATCGGGAGTTGGATCGATCATATACTTTCTAAAATCATATATCATACCCTGGTGTTGATCATATACCGTTCAAAATGATATATATCAATCTTACAAATTCATTCACGCTTATAAAGCGAGACGACCGTGCACGGAATTTGATTCTTTCCAATATCTCATGAGTGAGCTCATGTCTTCCGGTTCAGTAATGAATCCGTATGATCCATTTGAGAGGTCGTATTACTCATATACCCTTGCATGCACACCAGTGCGTCGGTGTATAGACCTTGGTTATGTCATCAACCTATTGGTCTGTTAAATGGCATACGCAGACATATAATAAAACATTTACCTCTGGTTAGAGGATGCGTGCCTATATCGTGACAGCATACGACATGGACTTTGATTATCTCGATCTCGTTAAGTCAACTCTTTGACCTAACTAATCTGACACCTCTGAAACTCTATTCCCATGCAAAAGACCTGCAACAAGAGGTTTGTCAGATATCAACCAAGTGAGGAAGGATTATCATCTCCTACTCGGGTTGGAGGTCATCTATTACCAATCATTTGATGGTACTTGGTGAGTCCTCAATCTTACTATTTACATGTTTATCCAAGCACTAGCCTCTATGATTCAATAATTAAACCAAAAATTATATGGTAATTAAGATGGCTATGGTGCATAACCCTAATTGTACTAATGGACCTATTATGGAAATTAATTATTCTTTATCTCAGATCAGGGAATGATATTTGCAATAGCATACATTGCATTATGGCTTATCGTGGGCTCGCATGTCCAACAATCTCCCACTAGCCCAAACAACTAGTAATGGGCTAATCATTTAAACCTCCACTCATGTGACAATCATAGACAATTTAGAAAAATAGCTAGGTAAACTGATTAGTCACTCTATTCCGGAGAGACTATGCCAAGTCCTTTTACGCCACTTGTATATCCCCATAAACAATGCTCGCATCCTTTGTGAATGTTGCATCTTATGCAACCAATACTCAATTTTGTCAGTTATAGTGTCTTTTACACTACATCTCGATAAGTATTATAATTAGAATGCAATTTCCATCATCCTTATCAGAATACCCTTATTCTCGGAGATCTTTATCTCCTAAGGTATCCACAGTTAAGACCTTTTTTATCTCTATCTATAAAGTCTTAAGCTCTTGAAGATGAGACTTTGAGATCACTATCTCTAAGTCTCATTATCTATGAAGATATTGTTATTACCATAATCGAGTGTTTTATCACCATAACTTGATTAGCAACAGTTTACCACTCCCATTGCATGGCATACATCTGTCTTTTGTATACATTTAGCATACACTCGGCTTTTCGCAACTGATGCAAAAGGGCAAGTAGTTCTAGCATTCACTTCCTCGACTCTATGAGGCGCTACCTCTTTATATAGGTCAGTACCATATCTTAAGGAAAGGAAGCCGTTCTTATAACTTTCCAGAAAATGGAATATATCCAAGGTGTACCACTATTGCGACGGTTTCAATGTCCTCTTCTCTTTGCTTCTGAATACTTTCAGAACGAAGATCTTAAGAGGTTTCCTTGAGATTACATATGCATGGAAATGCCAGTCTGTAAAATACTTATTATTATCCTTATATCATTCCAGCTGATTAGTATATTATCTACTTCTAGCATGATGAACACAATGGCACTCCTAATAAGCTTCACATTGTTCGTTAAGATTTTATCTGAAATCATAACATTTATGATTTCATGATAACCAATGTTCCAACTACAAGAAGCCTATTCGAGTCTATAGATATAATTTCTTATCTTGTACACCTTGTATTCCTCATCCATGAAGCCATGGGGCTACTTCATATAAATATCCTCGTAGAGGTATTCATAGAGGAATGCAATCATGACTTACATCTTGAAGATGCCATGGTCTAGTTGTGTAGCTAAAAATAGCAATATTCCGATGGGTTTAAGCATGATCACTGAAGAGTAAGTCTCATCGCAAGCGATGTCTTCTCTTTGATGTAAATTTTGTGAACACGAGCCGTGCTTTGAAGGTCTCTACCTTCTCATCACGTTCCTGATGAATCTCGTATTCATCATGCTAAAGTTGGTAATTTAGGCTATGTTTCCCATCATTTACTTGCAATTAATCATTAATAGAGCATTATTAGCATTCATACATGGGTTAATAATATTTGCTTTTCATCATGCATCATTGCATTAAAAATCCCAAGTGTAAACTAGCTCAAAAAGTTGTTAACTTCTCCTATTTTTAATTAATTCATCCTAACTCCGATTGACCCAAAACTAACTTCATTATGTAGATATTACTAACTTCATTAAATAAAAAATATAAAAAATTACTAACTCCAATAAGTGCCAAATTATCCTAAAGTCTAATTTAACATCTGACGGACTAAAACGAGCATATCTCCCTCATATAGTGTTTGATTTTGTTCTACTCACTGTTAAAGTACTCCATTTTCAAATACCTTCAAAACAAGATCAATTTCGTAAAATTCGGAGCTCATTTGTGGAAGTTGGGTTTCGGGCCTCTTTTGCGCATATTGACTTTTTGTTATTTTTTACCTGGGTTTTTATGTACTTAATTAACCTTTTTAATTTTATTTCTTTTTCATTTATGTTCTTTAATGAAAGTTTTAATAAGAAACACAAAAATCCAAATCCAAATTAAAACGGAAATCAAAGAAACTGACCGAGTCCAAGCATCTGTTGTGAGTCTGTACAAAAGTTGTGTGTTTATGACTTCTATTTTATTTTCCTATTTTCTTATTTACTAAAAATCCAAAAAAATCAGATAGTGTGTAATTAATTTTTTAGTATTTTATCGTATTTTTTTATAATTTTTATCCTATCTAAAACCACCAAAAAATACAAAACCCCAAAAAACATGTATTCTATACACATGGAATACCACCAAAAATACCACTTCGCACAAGCGACCTCTTTTGCTCCCAAGTCCTTCATAAAAGTTGTAGATTTCGTTGAGACGAATAACTTTTGTGAAGAAAATTTTTCGATCCGAGGTCTCCTTCTATTTCTTTTCTATTTTCCTTTATCCTTTAATTTTGAATTTTTTCTGGGGTGCCACGTGGCAGCCCTTGGGCGTGCCACGTGGCACCACACGTTCTCTCTCCACCCGCCCCTTCCCTAGGTCACGTGCCTAGCACGTGAACCCATCATCACCTACCTCCAAACCGTTCCTCCTTCCCCCGTGAGTAACCCCCCTGCTCCGCCATGCACGACCATCAAACCACCATGCGCCACCTTCGCGTAACGCCCTCCTTCCCCGCCTATAAAGCAGCTCCCCTCGCCGGCCTTTCTCTCCGTTCGCCCTTCCTCCAGCTTGACCGGTGACAGCGGCAACCCACTTAGCGGCGTGATCCAAGGCTTGTGCCTTGCGCAAGCTTCCTCTTCGAAGCCGCTCTCTGGCTCCGGTCAAGTAACCGTCGAGCATATCGTCTCTACCCTAGGTTTTCACCTTCCCAATTCCTTCCCCTGCACCAAGTCGGCCCTTGCGCCTCACAGTCCATCAACCACCCCAACCTTGTACTAGTTGGGAGCCTTCCCTTTCGTCCATCCTCCACGCCATCGCCGCACGGAGGTGCCATCGCGACCGCGCGCATCCGCGCAATGGCGTCAACCCCTATCCCCTTTTGTTCGGTTAATCTTTTGCAGGAACAACACCGCTCGCCTCCGACCACGCCCTCGCCATCGCCTTCGCCTCGCAGCTCTCGCCTCCGCCACCGCTCGACCGTGTGTTGGCCAAGCGCTCGAACGCCACCTCACCACCCCGTTCCTCCCTCTCCGCAGATCAGCTCCGCCGCATCCCGCTCCTTCGCCCCCTACCGCATACGCCAGCGAGGGCCATCTCCCCTCACACCCTGTCGCGCCCAGCGCCTCCGTCGTGCGCCCTCGCCTTCCAGCTCAGCCGCCCCGCCGAAGGAGGCACGCACCGGGACCCTAAGCGCCTCCACCTCCTCCGCCCACAACCAGCCTCGGCCACCACTTCCGCCCGACGCTACGGCCGAGCCCTTGTCATCTGGGCCGTTGTATAGGGTTCTAACCCTTGATCCAACGGTAGAACGTCACGATTCCCCCTCGGAGCCTCGGCCCCGGCCTCGAGGCTCCGGGCTCTCCGAACCACTCCAGCCAACCACGTGGAGGCTCGGACCACCCGAGCCTAAGCCTCGGTCCAAGCCTCTAGCCATCGACCGCGCCTCTGGTTCGGGGCCCCGAACCTCTGCCTCCTCACTCCGAACCACATGCTCGTTAGCCCAGAGCCTTCACCCCCCCTCCGAGCCTCCTGCTCACGTGCTGCGCACGTGCTCTTGAGGGGCAAATTGCATCAAAGCCTTCGGTACTTTCAGATATTGCAAAAATAACCCCGCTAGGGGTAAATTAAATCCGGGCCCCTCCGACTTTTAAAAATTGCAGATAAGTCCTTCTATGAACCATTTTGAAAGAAAAACTTTATTTTATTTACGTTTTAGTCCTTGGAATTTCATTCTAGCATATCTTTTTCATACGAACTCTGTTTTGAGCATATAATATGTCATTTTGAAGCTATTTTCATGCTCTATCATTTTGCATAGCTTGTGAACAGATTCGAGATCATTTATCAAGAATTATAATTTGAGGATCATAATTGACATAAGCAGGCAAGGTTTGACATATTGTGTCCTTTTAAGATATTCACGATTTATTTTGCAGGGCTTTGATTTTATGCAATGATGAAATTGATCTCAGATATGAGGACTTAATTTTTGCAGGGGTTAAATGAAGGAGACTGATTAGATTTATTGACTTGTGGACTGCAAACTTTTCTTGAGATTAAAATTAGAAATATTTGGAGATAAAATCATTGCAGGATTAGTCTGATATCTATTCACTCTTACTTGCACTAGGAATTAATTTGATACATCTTGTTGAATTCGATATTATTTGATCTGTGATTTCATTTCGAGGATATTGGTTATTTTTATTTGGATTAAACATCACTAAAAATCACAGATCCTGGGCATAATTCTCTCTGTTTAATTTCTTTGCATCACTTAGCATCCTCTTCATTGCATTGTACATTGTCTCAATGAAGAAATTAATCAAGCATTGATTAATTATTTAATTTAATTTAAAACCGTGCAACTAAAAATCTCCGTTCTCTGTGTTCGACCTTGGTAGACTTGCCAAGTAAAGTATTCCACAACATTCACAGATTGTGGTTTTTGATGAACGAAATTTGCCTCCTATACTATAATAATTATTTATTCTTAAAGAGGAAAATTGGACGTTCATCAAATGGCGTCGTTGTCGGGGAACGTCGAATTTTTTGGGTTTCTAAATCAACTTTTGTAATTAATATTTGAGATTAATTTTTGTGTCATTTTTTTATCCGTCTGCATTTTATTTTTGAATTTCTCTCTTACTTCTGCTACTAACCGCAAATTCTTTCTTCGCAGACGACTGGGAGCCGAATTTTGGATATTAATCAAGGATCTGTAAGGAAGATTGGATTTTAATTTTTGTGAGAGAGAGCTTAGTATAGGGTTAATTTTCTGCAATATTCGCAGGGTCCCTCTCTTTGAACCCGTGTAAAAATTAAGATTGAACTTCATCTGTGGTGTGTCGGGTCTATTTCAACCCCTTCTGTGTGGTTGGGACCCGACTTGAGTGTCGTAGGACTTAGAACATATATGCTTGCTTCTCTACTATTGATTGTGCTCGTAATTATTAGGCCACACATTCACTAACTACACGCATTGTAGATCGTTCAACATTAGCCAAATTTTTAAATCAGTTCTTCCCGCTAATAGAACTATCTGCTTAGGGCGTTTTTCATCTGTGCATACCATTTAGTGTAATTTAAATTCCTTGTCTTGCATCCCACATGAAGAACGCGAGGATTTACTATAAGTCTTTCTCTTAAGCATGCATCATTGATTTATGTTTGCATTGGCTTTTCCGATTCTCCTTTCTCAAGTTTTACAACCTAGGATTTAAAGGAATTAGGACTGCTCGTTAGGCGTGAATTTCTGTGCTCACATAAACTACATTGATAAGCTTAATTTAAAATTGGGACTGCTAATCAAGGCGACTGTAAATAAAATGACTAAAAAATTAACCTGTGTTTGGTGGAGAGAAACCCACTCATTGTTTGTGTAAGGACAAGATCGCACACCTTAGGGTAGAGCCAAAAACCTAAATACTTCACTCAGACTACTGATTTTAAAAACAATTAGCTACTTTTCAGTGAGGGTCGCGGGTAGCCGTTTTTAACGGTCCAACTTCCCTTAGCAGAGAGGGTGATTTAGAGGACATCGCGGAAGGCTCCGCCCTCAAGTAACACGGGTAGCCGTTTAAACGGTCCGTACTTACACCTATATTGGCTGAGAGTATGTGCAACTAGTTGTAAGAACTCGGGACAGTCTTTGTGAAATATTTCAGTACCTAACAGCTCCGCTTAATTTGCAAGATGGTCTTGTCATTAAATTAAAATTGAAAAGATAAGCGGCCGAACCCTGACGTGCCTTCTTATGTGTTGAGTGGTGAACTTGATACTTGGCTTGTGTTTGCTTTGTGTCTGCTTCCTCGTGAAGACTCTCTCCATCCTCTTTGTCTTAGAATTTTCATCTTTTCACTCCTCCGCTAAGGAATCTCTTATCCTTAGCAAAAACCTCATTTAATGTTAACACTTATCTCTGAATTCTTCCTTTATGAAGGTGAATCATAATGCCTCCAAAGAAGAACCATGGGGACGATGAGAACGACAATGACCCTATCCGGGCACTATTGGCTAGAATAACCGTTGCTGAACAACACAATGAACTACTTAGGACGCAGTTGGCAGTACTCCAACAAGGCGAGGCTGCTATGGAAGACACGTATCTCCTGGAAATAAATGAAGACTATAATTGGTTGAGACTTGTCCCCCTGAGGATGCGTTCGAACACAAACCGCATTTCCTTGCATTGTTGCTAAAGTTTGGAGGAAATAATCACGAAGAACCTTATATCTTCCTCCACGACTTCGAGTTAGTCTATGCTAACCTCTGCCACCCAAGGGTTAGCCATGACTACATAAGGTTGAGAGTTGTTCCCTTCGCCTTGACTGATAAGGTGGCCTACTGGCTGAAAAATCCAGGGGAAATAGTCACTACATGGGCCACATTCAAGACTTTGTTCTTAAAGAAATTCTACCCAGTATGTAGAATCAATCAGATGAGGATCAAGCTCACAAGTTTTACCCAACACCCGAGCAAACCATTTCATGAAACTTGGGAAAGATTCACAGACAGTACAGAAATGCCCCGGGCATGGGATAAGTAAAATGACGCTGGTCCAAAGTCTTGTCAGCGGGCTGATCGTGAGACTCAAGGGTTGGTTAGTGCATCTTGCGGAGGAAGATACATGGGACGCCACAAGGACACCGTCTACAAGGTGTTCAAGGGACTTGCTGAATCTAGTCGTGCACAAACCACCAGCCGGGCTTACATAGCCGGCTCCAAAAAGATGGTGAATAATCTGACAACCGATCATAGTGCTGATATGGGAATAATAGCTAATAGGCTAAGTATGGTTGAGCAGATTTATAAGAAGTTGGACGAACTCCATAAATCATATGATATGGAGAAATTGGCTAAATTGCCTAAGAAAATGGAGGAATTGGCTGACAGGGTATCAAAGATCCCAAACCTGACTGCAAACCCCGCACCCATACACCAAATTCACTACATTCAAGGTCAAGGGGTAGGGCAACATAGCCATTGGGGTGGAGACCAAGTCTTGTCCCAACAAACTGATGAAACCTCTGCTCAGACTGACTTTGAGGAACCTCCCCAGGTCATGGAGATAAACAGAGGCTGGTATAATTTGGAACCGGTCAATCGCTCAGACCAAAACTCTACCCCGAACCCTCGTCCACCGCAAGCCCAACCCACCTACCAACCTCAACCACAACAGCGGTAGCAATATCGCGCGGGTTATCAGAACCCGCAACCTCAACCACAACAGAACCAACGCCAAGGCCAACAGGGACAATATAAACGACCTCAGGCCAGGCAGGTGATGAATCTATGATTCATTAACTTTTCTGTCGCATTTTGTCTTAAAACCCTTAACAAATGCATGTTAATATTCATTAATTCTCATCTTTTAACAAAACCTCATTCATGAATAAGTATCCAATTTTAAGCATCAAAATCATGTAAATAAATAAAGAACAAAAGAAAAAGAAAAGAAGGCAGATTGGATATATGTATATATGTACAATATGACTTAAAAATATAAATATAACTGCAAGGTATATTTATAGCCTAACCTCCGAGACCAAGTCAGCATGGATTGGTCGATGAAACAAAAAGTAGGGGGAGATAAGGAAAGAAAACCCTAAAAATAGATTAAGACACACCTCATGAACCTCTCATTATTTATCAAATAAATACAAAACTTCAATGATTTTTAATTAATTCATATCACCAAATTCTTTTCCTAATTATTTCTAAAAATGTATATAAAAATATAAAAATAAGTTAAAAATATTACCCTGTACATATACCAAGAAATCCTACTTGTAAATTATCAAAATCTCAACTTCCGAACATCATAACTTATTCATACAAACTCCAATTTCACTCTACTCACCTTTAAAGTTCATAAAATAATATTCCCTAAGTAATAAAGTGGTTTCATCGAATCCGGAGTCCGTTTGTAAAAAGTCGGTTTTGGGACCAAATGACAACGGGGTTTGTGGGCTATTTACTTTATGCAGAACACATTATTTGTACTTTTCTTAATTTTATAATTTCTAATTATTTTCATGATCTTGTATTTTTCATCCTAATTTATTTCATAATTTTTGGAGCTTATTTATTATTTTAATAAAATCAAAAACCCTAAATTATAGGTAAAAATGAACTGGCTAGATAATACCTGTATTTATTAATATATGTAAATTATTTTATTAAAATCCATAAAATTTCACACAATCCTTATTTATCATTCTAATAATTAAGAAAATATAAAATTAATTTCTAATTATTTATTTATTAAATTAAAAATTCAAAACCTATTTATATATACATATTTATTAATATAATATTTATATTTTGAATAATATTTATTATTTATAAAAAGTAATTATTCCGTAAATTAGACAAATAATTTATTTACATTTCTTGTATTTAAACCTATTTAAAATAACCTTATTTATTATTTATTATTGAATTTACAAGCATTTTAAGCATCTGGCCTACCAGGTGCTGACACTTGTCAGCACCTGGAGCATCTTCCTCAAGAAGGCTGAACTGTCTTTCTGTTCTGACCAGCCGATTTCAACTAATTATCTCGCGCGACTCACAAGCCTCTCCGATGATCTAAATCCTTGATCTTCATCTCCTAACAACCCTCTCCATCGCCTATCCTTGGATCTGGCTTGGAGGCCACGAATTCGTTCTATAAAAACCCTCCAAGTTCGTCATTTGCAACTAACTTTCCAACCACCTACAGCTACCAGCTCCAGTGGCCGACCCCCATTCTTCCCATCCTCGCCTCGCCGGATTTGGAGGTGACAGCTCCGCCCCAGCAAGCTCGCGTGGAGGAGGGATCTTCGGAGGAGGTTCCAAGGCTCTTGGCAGCCTTGCATTGCCGTCACAACGCCGCGTTCCGCTCTGGCGAAGGTCGACCGTCGAGCATCCTTAGAGGTAAATACACCTCTGACTCACAGACCTATACCTCCATCTTCGTGAATTTTTTTTCTCGATATTCGTGCCACGATTAGCGTGTTTAATCCATCTTTAGAGAGTTTAATCCTTCCTCATATACGCTCAATCGAAACACACTTGCAAATCATTTCAACTTCAACTCAAATCACAATTCATATTTTGAGGTTTTTTCACGCATGTTCTCATTAAGTCTGGAAGCCATTGATTTGATCTTGCAAAAACTAAACTTGTGGCCGATTTTATCATAATCGATCATAGGAATCTCTTATTTGCAGATCCATCTTAAATCTGGAGCATTTTCACATCATCTGGTGTTCTCATCTTCATGGAAATCATCCTCAAAGAAGGGGCGTCAGTCTTCATCAACCTCCAGGATCAACGAAACCGCCACCTTCTTCGAGAGTCCACCGTCGTGCTGCACCATCTCCAGCCGTCGTCTTCCACGGGCGAGCTCGAGGGGTGGAGGAGACACCCCTCTGGCCCCGCCGGAGGACCAAGCTCGTCGCCGATCGTCTGAGAGAATTCGATGAAAAAGCTTCCTTCAGCAGCTGCGTAACAGACTCAAGAACAACTCAAGAACAGACGCAACACGGTATTGCGACACATGGCAAACCCGGAAGCGTCAGATCAGCGTCAAATCTTCTAATCGCAGCCGTTCAATACGAACCGGTAGAAAAATTGCATAAAGAACCCAACCGACTTCCAGAATTTATTCCCGCTCCAAAGGTTTCCAGTAATAACATTTAGGTCCCTCCGCAGGGACCTAAATGTAAAACTCTTTATTTTCTTTTCAGAACATTCCCTGCAAGGACCATTTTGCAACAATTTTTGACACTTTTCTTGCGCTTATACCCTGGGATGTAGGGGATTATTTTTGGACCCATTTTTGACCCTATTTTTCGTAGATTTTCTTGGGGTAGTTACACAACTACCTCCGCGAGTTTTTCAAGTAATTTTCGTGTAATTTTCTCGTGTTTTCTTCGTGTTTTAATTCGTCGCAAATCATCCCCGTTTTTTTGTTTTCGTGTGTAGTTCGAGCCTGTTGCTCGGCTTTTCTCCTACTATATAGTATCATCTATATTTCACTTATTTTCCATCTATTATATAATAAATAAATTTTGTGAAAAATATCACTTTGAAAAATAAATAAAAATTGGAAAAGATTAAAATCAAATAGAAAAATTAAAAATAAAAACTCAATAAAAACCATAGCTTTTCTTTGATCGCTTTCAGAAGAGGTAAAATAAACTCGCAAAAATATTTTCTCATAAAAATCAAAATAAACTATTCTGCCTCCTTGAGTTCAACCCAGGAACACTCACCTGGTAAAATAAATAGTGTAGTTTTTTCTTAAAAATCGAATTTGTTTGATCGGAGCTATGATCCTTTTTGCGGCTTTCTATATCGACAAATATATTTTCTAAAAGCCGTAAACCGATCGTAGCGCTCATCAGCAGGGCCAAGGGTCCTCCTCTTCTTCTATCTCTCCAGAACTCCAGCGAGTGCTGGATGAGCTTCATGACATGAGAGTCGACATAAATCGACTCTCTCGATGGAGAGGCGAGGTGACCGCACCCCAGACCGTGATTCCTGCTCAAGTCCAAGCTATCCCAAATAGCCTCGGACAAAATCAGGTACCAATCTTCGAGTATCACGTACCTAAACATGATCTCTCATCAAGTAATAACTCTTATCATAAATCTCTTAGGAGCGGAAGGACCGTAACCATGCATGATCGAGCGAAGGAACACGGAGACATAGCCCCGGTGTCCACCAATTCACACAACCCTGGGGGAATTGACGAAGGAAGACAGGAGGAGAAAGAACAAGCCCCACCCACACCACCCATATATAATGGAGAGTCTGAGTCTGAGTCAGACAGAGAAATGCCACCAAGACACCAGCCATATCTGCCCACAAATTTCCCTGTTTTTAGTTCGAGTCCTATAAACAATTTTTTCATTCAATAAAAGTGATGTTTTTGACCACAACAAATCCACCCTTCCCCCGTGCTCTTACAGTAGGAAAGAAGAAAAATATGAAAACCCAAAAAATGATGATGAGATGGCCCGCATCTGCAAAGAAAATATTAAGGTCACTCTGTCCTTAGACGAGATGATAGAAAGAGACTCGGCTTTTCGAAAATACCTTAAGGTGAGATGCACACCAACAAGGGCCAGCAAACAGACTCCTGGTCGAACAAAGAAACACATACTCTCAGTAGCTACAACTCGTCTTATAAAAAATCAGCTGCCAAGGAAAAAAGAGACATGGGTGCTCACTTTGTCACTAGTCACATCAAAGAAATCAAGTTTGCAAGAACGTTTTTAGACGATGGTTCATCCATCAATCTCATGCCCACAACCCTATATGAGCATCTAAATATAGGTCCTCTTAAGCAATCTGCAGATGTACTTCAATTCGCAAACACCTTAACTAAGCGGCCTAGGGACGAGATTCGAAACATTGTCATCAACATAGAGGGACAAAACTACCCAGTGGATTTCACAATACTTGACATGGATGTCCCTAGAAAATGGAAAGATTCTCAGATGATACTAGGGCGACCCTTCCTTAGGACCGCATGAGCTATATTTGATTACACATCCGGGATAATCCAGTTTGAAAAGTTGAACTTAAAATGTAGCAAACTAGGTTTCAAAGACCTGACACTGAGTCGAGCACCTAGTCTGAAAAATCAGAAACTGAGACTTAATTTATAGAAGCAACAGTTGGGCCCCGGAGACAAAACCCAACCGCTATGATAGAATCAACCTCATCTGAAGAGGAGAATGTTGATGATTTAGTCTGCCAGCTCATTCATGCATCTACCTATACTCCAGGAGATTCAGAGGCCCCTCTAGACCTATCAGTCCATTCTCCTTATGGACAATCCTTGAGTAAGGTACACAGATCGGACGCGGCGCTTGCCACACCACATTTCATTATTAGCGATCCGATCCCAGAAACAACCACAATGGTGGCCAATATGGATACAGTGCAAGCATCCACATCACAACAAGAAGCATCACTGAGGGGACCAGATTCGAGCAACATCATTGACCTTCCTGAACTCAAACCATTGCCCCCTACAGTTAAGTATGCCTTCCTTGCAGGTGAAAAGGGTCAGTTTCCGATCATTATCAGCCCACATCGGACCGAAGAGCAGGAGATCCGTCTGCTTAATGTTTTGGAGAAAAAACGCAAGGCTATAGGCTGGAGATTGTCTGATCTCCCAGGGATAAACCCAGCCCTGTGCTCACACCATATTTACTTAGAATATAATGCTAAACCTCACATGAATGCCAACGTAGATTGAATCCAAACTTACGAGAAGTGGTTAAGACTGAGATCGAAAAATGGTGTAAGGCTGGGTTCATATATCCCATCTTCGACTCCAAATGGGTGTCACCTTTGCATGTAGTTCCGAAAAAGTCGGGACTTCAGATTATCACCAATGAGGAGGGAGAAGAGATCACGACACGGGTACCCACGTCGTGGCGTGTGTGTGTGGATTACAGGTGCCTGAATGCCGCAACAAAGAAGGATCACTTTCCGCTGCCGTTTATTGATCAAATCCTGGAGAGATTGGCAGGGAGAGAATACTTTTATTTCTTAGACGGGTACTTGGGCTACAATAGGTAGCCATCGCCCCCGAGGACCAGGAAAAGACTACTTTTACATGTACCTTCGGCACATACGCATTCAAGCGAATGCCTTTTGGGCTTTGCAATGCCCCCGATACCTTTCGGCGATGCATGATTACAATTTTTACCGACATGGTTGGCGATTTCCTGGAGGTCTTCTTGGATGACTTTTCGGTCCATGGTGATTCATTCGATGATTGTCTAGCGCACTTGGACCGAGTCCTCCAAAAGTGTAGGGAAGTGAATCTGGTGCTCTCTTGGGAGAAAAGCCATTTCATGGTAAAAGAGGGCATTGTATTGGGGCATGTCATCTCCAAGAAGGGAATGGAGGTTGACCCTGCCAAAGTTGATGTGATCAAGAAGCTCGAGCCACCTACAAACGTGAAACAAGTACGGTCTTTTCTAGGGCATGTCGGATTTTACAGGAGATTTATCAAAGATTTTTCAAAAATTGCCCGACCGCTAACTGACCTCCTAGGGAAAGACATCGAGTTCCTAGTAGACCATAAGTGTCTTGAAGCCTTCGAACTACTCAAAAGGAGGATCATTGAGACCCCCGTCCTACAAGCCCTCGATTGGTCTCTTCCCTTCGAGATCATGACAGACGCGCCCGATTTTGTTGTAGGGGTTGTATTAGGACAATGAAAAGATGGAATCCCGTATGCTATTCACTACGCAAGCAAAGTTTTAGACCCTGCTCAGAAAAATTACACTATGACCGAAAAGGAAATGCTTGCTGTGGTTTTTGCCTTGGAAAAATTTCGATCTGTACTACTAGGATCAAAGGTGACAGTTTACACAGACCATTCAGCCATTCGATACTTAATGGCCAAAAAGGATGCAAAAGCACGACTTCTGAGGTGGATACTATTGCTTCGAGAATTGTTTTGGAGATTAAAGACAAACCTGGTGTTAAAAAAGTTGTGGCTGATCATTTATCACGGATCGAATATAACAAAATCCCGGAATCTAAATCCATCCGTGAAATCTTCCCAGACGAGTCAATTTCTGCTATTGACTCACTCCCATGGTATGCACACACGGTAAATTATCTTGTCACCAAGGAAGTCCCTCATGGTTGGCCTAGGAATAATATCGATCGACTCATATCTGAAGTGAGACACTACCATCGGGAGGATCCGTTCCTTTTCTTTGAAGGACCAGATTGCATATGGAGAAGATGTATTCCTCAAGAGAATACCAAAATATCCTCAATCTATGCCACACCTTGGAGGCGGGAGGACATCACTCTGGGAAGAGGACCGCTGAGAAGATATTGCAATGTGGATTTTACTGGCCGACCTTGTTTAAAGACGCTTACAATTTTGTCAAGTCATGCCCCGTCTATCAGAGAATGGGAGGAACCATTGGTTCCAAAGATGCCATGCCTATGCAACCTGTGATCATCTGTGATGTATTCGATGCATGGGGCATTGACTTTATGGGCCCATTCCCTAATAGTCAAGGATTTGAATATATTCTTCTCGCAGTTGATTATTTATCCACATGGGTGGAGGCTATCCCTACTCGAGCTGCAGATAGCAAAACTGTTTGCAAGTTTTTGAAATATCATATTATTTTGAGGTTTGGAATCCTAAAAGTTTTAATATCTGATGGGAGAAGCCACTTTGTCAATCGGGAGGTGAAGAAGTTGACTAAGGAATACGGCATCGAGCACCGTGTCGCTACTCCTTACCATCCACAATCCAATGGCATGGCCGAGGTGTTAAACTGGGAGGTTAAAGGAATTTTACAGAAGCTCGTCCGCCCTGACAGGAAGAACTGGTCCCAACTACTGGACCAGGTTCTACGGGGCTACCGGACGGCTTATAAAACCCCATTGGCCACCTCCCCGTTTAGAATCGTATATGAAAAACCATGCCATTTGCCCGCAGAACTCATACATAAATCAGAATGGGCAATCAAAAAGATTAATTGGAACTGTCACCAAGGAAAGAAGAACCGAGAGATGGATTTAAATGAACTATCTGAAATCCGAAGTCATGTTTATGAAAATAGCACCATTTACAAGGACAAGGTAAAGAGATGGCATGACAAGAACATTCGAACCAAGATCTTTGTCCCCAGGCAGAAAGTTTGGCTATTTAATGCAAAATTGAAAATTTTCCAAGGTAAATTGAATTCAAAATGGACGGGACCCTTCATTGTAAGAGAGGTACACAATAATGGGAGTGTTGAGATCTCAGAGACCGCAAATAAAACGCAAACATTTATAGTCAATGGTCAGCTGCTCAAACATTTTGTCGAATCCAACGAGCAATTTGTACAAGTTGAATAGATCTCCTTCATTGAAGGCATAGATTTTGACGAAAGATTTGATCTTCCCAGATAGACCACCTCTCTGGAACCTACACTCTTATGTATATCCATCTACCCGCTCTCGATCACCCGATACTTAGGGGCCTGATTTCATTACATCACTTCTCTTCTATTCTTTTGGCCCATTTATACTTAGTACGAGCTATGTCAACATTTCACTTTGTGCCATGGGGGCATAGCACAAAGCTAAGTATAGGGGGTGTTTGTATATATTTTATCTACTTTATCCATAGCTCGTACTTTAATTGTTTTTATCTAACCTCGGGGATGGGTACAAGTAGTGTATAAAACCTGTTTTTCAAAAGAAATAAAACAATAAAAACAAAAACAAACACCAAAAAAATCATCACTCATGGTCTTGCATTTCATCAAGCATTTCATGCATTCATTGGTTGATATATTCCTGACACATTCACCTCACTCAAGGCTTGTGGATTTTTTAGGACACTTGATTTCTGAGATCTTGAGATTCTGAGTTAGCCTGCCTTAGTCATTAGGGTTTTGAACTTAATAATCCACACTACCTTAGTTTGAAATATTTGAGCGCTATATTGCACTCTTCATCTCTACCTTCAAAAAGAATATGATCAGCACAATCACTTTCACAACTGCATGATTGATGAGATGAGTTGAGTTATCACTTGAGGAACTGGACTAGAGATTTGAGTTTAGACCCGATCTGATGATATTCGAGGATGGGATAAAGTTAATGAAGGCTTCAGAAAACCTGAGTGTCAGCAACCCCCTAGCCAGTATGTGAACAAGATTCATATGCTATCTCTTGGATAAATGACCTAAGTGCCAGGGTGTGATGAAACTTAATGAAAATCGTTGATCAGATTGCGCTAATTTTTGGTAAAAGCAGTAGAGCTATCCAACAAAAAAAGAAAAAGAAATGTCAAAGAAAGCTCTATCATCCAAAGTCAAATTCCAAATGAGCTTCCTCCAATGGCGAGCGCTCCCAAACATTTTCAAAGTGTCCACTTGGACCAAGCGCTAATTAGGACCAAGGAGTCGGGCTGACACCATAAAAGGGCTCTACATCATAAGCGATACAAGTCTCGATGTCGAAGGTATCTTAGATACTCAAAAGAGGCACACCCCGGTGTATTCCCATAAAAACAAGTGTAGACGACTCCAAATTCTCTTGACGGACACATTGATCAACAAAATAAAAATATACTTGTGTTAAGCAATAAGGTACTCGAGAGGCACCTTGTTTAAATGAAAGAAAGAGAAAATCAGACACAATCCTATGCCCTCCATCTTCTGGCCGTACATCTACACTTTCAAGTCTGACAAACTAATGAGACGGTTGATTGAAGCAAGAATAGACTTATTCCCTAGTATTGAGGATTAGGTCTAGAGGAGAGTCTCTTGGATTAGAACTTTGGGTGATGTCTAGACCTGACTCTCATGAATGCAGTACACTAAAATCATATCCTTATATTATATGTACAAACAGAGAGTCTGAAAATTAGAGAAGTTGGATTCCTTTTGATTAAAGCTTGATTGAGCTCAGATTTTTAGGGTCACTCAAATTAAGGGTCTTCTATGAATTGAGCCTTGAAAATTCACATGCACCATCAGGGATGTAGTCAACTAAGTCATTTATCCATTCATGCTCGGGGACGAGCATGGTCTAAGTATAGGGGTATGATGAATCTCGTATTCATCAAGCTAAAATTGGTCATTTAGGCTTTGTTCCCCATCATTTACTTGCAATTAATCATTAATAGAGCATTATTAGCATTCATACATGTGTTAATAATATTTGCATTTCATCATGCATCACTGCATTAAAAATGCCAAGTGTAAACTAGCTCAAAAAGTTGCTAACTTCTCCTATTTTTAATTAATTCATCCTAACTCCGATTGACCCAAAACCAACTCCACTGTGTAGATATTACTAACTTCATTAAACAAAAAATACAAAAAAAAATACTAACTCCAATCAGTGCCAAATTATCCTAAAGTCTAATTTAACATCTGACGGACTAAAACAAGCATATCTCCCTCATACAATGTCCAATTTTGGTCTACTCACTTTTAAAGTACTCCAGTTTCAAATACCTTCAAAACAAGACCAATTTCGTAAAATTCGGAGCTCATTTGTGAAAATTGAGTTTTGGGCCTCTTTTGTGCATATTGACTTTTTGCTATTTTTGACCTGAGTTTTTATGTACTTAATTAACCCTTTTAATTTTATTTCTTTTTCATTTATGTTCTTTGATGAATGTTTTAATAAGAAACAAAAAATCCAAATCCAGACTAAAACGGAAATCAAAGAAACTGACCGAGTCCAAGCATCCGTTGTGAGTCTGTACGAAAGTTGTGTGTTTCTGACTTCTATTTTATTTTCCTATTTTCTTATTTACTAAAAATAAAAAAAATAGATTAGCATGTAATTAATTTTCTTGTATTTTATCACATTTAACTATAATTTTTATCCTCTTTAAAACCACCAAAAAAATACAAAACCCCAAATCAGGTATTCTATACACATGGAATACCACCAAAAATACCACTTCGCACATGCGACCTCTTTTGCTCCCGAATCCTTCATGAAAGTTGTAGATCTTGTTGAGACGAACAACTTTCATGAAGGAAAGTTTTCGATCCGAGGTCTCCTTCTATTTCTTTTCTATTTTCCTTTATCCTTTATTTTTGAAATCTTTTGGTGTGCCACGTGGCAGCCCTTCGGCGTGCTACGTGGCACCCCACGTTCTCTCTCCACCCGCCCCTCCCCCGAGTCACGTGCCTAGCACGTGACCCCATCGTCACCTTCCTCCAAACTGTTCCTCCTTCCCCCGCGAGTAACCCCCCTGCTCCGCCATGCACGGCCATTAAACCACCATGTGCCACCTTCGTGTAACGCCTTCATTCCCCGCCTATAAAGCAGCTCCCCTCGCCAGCCTTCCTCTCCATCTGCCCTTCCTCCAGCTTGACCGGTGACAGTGGCTGCCCACTTAGCGGCGTGATCCAAGGCATGTGCCTTGTGCAAGCTTCCTCTTCAAAGCTGCTCTCTCGCTTCAGTCAAGTAACCGTAGAGCATATCGTCTCTACCCCAGGTTTTCACCTTCCCAATTCCTTCCCCTGCTCCAAGTCGGCCCTCGCGCCCCGTTGTCCATCAACCACCCAACCTTGCACTGCTTGGGAGCCTTCCCATTCGTTCATCCTCCGCGCCATCGCCGCACGAACGTGCCATCGCCACCGCACGCATCTGCGCACCGGCGTCAACCCCCTACCCCCTTTTGTTCGGTTAATCTTTTGCAGGAACAACACCGCTCGCCTCCGACCTCGCCATCGCCTTCGCCTCGCAGCTCTCGCCTTCGCCACCGCTCGATCGTGTGTCGTTCGAGCGCTCGAACGCCACCTCGCCACCCCGTTCATCCCTCTCCACAGATCAGCTCCACCGCGTCCCGCTCCTTCGCCCACTGCCGCATACGCCAGCGAGGGCCATCTCCCCTCATGCCCCATCGCGCCCAGTGCCTCCGCCGTGTGCCCTCGCCTTCGAGCTCAGCCGCCCCGCCGAAGGAGGCACGCACCGGGACCCCGAGCGCCTCCACCTCCTCCACCCACGACCAACCTCGGCCACCACCTCCGCATGACTCTACGGTCGAGCCCTTGTCATCTGGGTCGTTGGATAGGGTTGTAACCCTTGATCCAATGGTAGAATGCTCGCCACGACTCCCCCTCGGAGCCTCGACCCCGGCCTCGAGGCTCCGGGCTATCCAAACCACTCCAGCCAACCACATGGAGGCTCGGACCACCCGAGCCAAAGCCTCAGTCCGAGCCTCTAGCCATCGACTGCGCCTCTGGTTCGGGGCCCCGAACCTCTGCCTCCTCACTCCGAACCACATGCTCGTCAGCCCTGAGCTTCGGCCCCCTCCGAGCCTTCTGCTCACGTGCTGCACACGTGCTCTTGAGGGGCAAATTGCATCAAAGCCCTCGGCATTTTCAGATATTGCAAAAATAACCCCGCTAGGGTCAATTTACATCAAGGCCATCCGATTTTTAAAAATTGCAGATAAGTCCTTCCAAGGACCATTTTGAAAGAAAAACTCTATTTTATTTACGTTTTAGTCCCTGGAATTTCATTATAGCATATCTTTTTCATACGAACTCCGTTTTGAACATATAATATGTCATTTTGAAGCTATTTTCATGCTCTATCATTTTGCATAGCTTGTGAACAGATTCGAGATCATTTATTAATAATTATTATTTGAGGATCATAATTGACATAAGCAGGCTAAATTTGACATATTGTGTCCTTTTAAGATATTCACGATTTATTTTTGTAGGGCTTTGATTTATGCAATGATGAAATTGATCTCAGATACAAGGACTTAATTTTTGCAGGGGTTAAATGAAGGAGACTAATTAGATTTATTGACTTGTGGAGTGCAAACTTTTCTTGAGATTAAAATTAGAAATATTTGGAGATAAAATCATTGCAGGATTAATCTGATATCTATTCACTCTTATTTGCATTAGGAATTAATTTAATACATCTTGCTGAATTCGATACCATTTGATCTGTGATTTCAATTCGAGGATATTGATTATTTTTATTTGGATTAAACATCACTAAAAATCACAGATCCTGGGCATAATTCTCTCTATTTAATTTCTTTGCATCACTTAGCATCCTCTTCATTGCATTGTACATTGTCTCAATGTAGAAATTAATCAAGCATTGATTAATTATTTAATTTAATTTAAAATCATGTAATTAAAAATCTCCGTTCCCTGTTTTCGGCCTTGGTAGACTTGCCAAGTAAAAATTATTCCACAACATTCAAAGATTGTGGTACTTTGATTGACCGAAATTCGTCTCCTATACTACATTTATCAATTATTAAAGAGGTGGATTACACGCTCATCAGTTACCTCTTTCTCTTGAATATCCTTTTGCACCTTAACAAGTCTCATCCATATAGGTGGATACTCGAGGGTCCATATACAACACTTGCATATGAAGTCTACTTCAGACTTTATTCCTAACATCCATCTTTACATGTCATGATATTCAGAAGCTTCATCACATGAAGTAAGATCATCGTCAGACTTAACTGACACATGAAATCCATCCTCAAACTCATTTGAAAAGATATTAGCGTTTCACCTTTAATTGTCCTTATGGTTTCTAATTTCAAGAGCCCCATTATCTTCTCAATAATAAATGAGTTCCTTCACTTCATTTTCATCTTGATTCTCAAGAGAGTCGTCCTCTAAGGATCATACCCTTAAAGATGAGATATTTTAAGAATCTCAAGGTTATAAAATAGATATACAATACCATCCTTTATTTCCCTAATGAAATAGCACTCTCTACTACTAGATTCCAGCTCACTTGAATGGAACCTAATTAAGGATATATATTGTAGTATCTACTATATATATATACCTAGAAACTAATAACCAGTTATGCTAAGATTCATCGTTGATCAAATCATGTCACATGTGATCAATTGTGTCTCCCTACAACTCTATTGAGTTTAGTTGTACCAGGAGGAGTGAGATGGAATGATATTCCTTTCTCCACAAGGTATTCCATGAATTAATCTAATAGGTACTAACTACCTATAATAGATCAAATTCATTTTCATCTTCCTTAAAAACTATGTTTCTAAACTAAAATTATGAAATCTTTAATCATTTCGAAGTTTTCTAAGATGAAGGGAAGAAATCTCGTATCACAAATAATCATCAATGAATATCACATATCATCAATGTTTATTATGATATTGATGATCCACTTACATCAATATGTATGGGATCTTGAATACCTCGGCATCTCACACCATTCCCATAGAAGGGTGCATTGGACATTTTTACTCTGAATACAATATCCACAAGTATGTAAGATTTGAAATTTTTAGACATTTTAAAGTTTTATTTCTTACTAGTCTATTTATCTCATCAATAGACATATGTCCAAGACTTGATGCCAGATCATTGTTAAACGATCTTCATCCTCATATTGATATTGCCAAGGTTTAATTTCAGTATTAGAAATGTTAATGAACCATTCATTGATTTTCTAATTTAGTAGAGCCCTCTAGATATCAAAAACATTATCTGAAATATATCCATCATAACTCCTCATGATAGGTCTATTCCAGAATTCATGCTTATTTCCAACATTTAGAAATAAACAATGAGTGTATTCTAATATCTGGGTCATGTAGACATTCTCTAATATTGAGGGCCCTCCCATTTAAAATATGAGAAGTCTATCAATCCAATAGAGATTGTTGCAACAATTGCATCAACATCCATATGGATGACTATTAAAACTTAAAATTAAATTTATAGTCTTCTAAAACATATGCAATCAATTGCAAACATTGTTAGAAGAACGATATACAACTATTAAACTTTAATCTTATCTAATAAGCAAGTCAATATTAATGATTAAATGCAGATGTAGATTATTCCGATTCACTGTCTGAGTCCTTCTCTATGGATCCTAGATAGACTAGATAGTCATACTATATGTACACCGGCTTATTGCAGTATTGACATTCATCAAACTATTTGGATGTCATATGTATGGAAGTCATAGAAGTACTGTCAACTCTTTGACTTTCCTTCTTACTTGGGTCTGACCCATACTTCTACTGCGCTCCTTTCATCTATAAACAACCATTGCTTAAGAAAAAAGGATCTCTTATATTGAAATTATCAATATAAGAGTATTTCAACGTTTGTACATGCTTTATTTAATTCATACAACATGAATAATATAAAGTTTTATGAATGACTATAGTATAGACAATAGAATGATGATGCTCATCGTATCTACATACATCTTAACTCTTAAAACATTGGTTTAGGTAGGTATTCAAACATTTTGAATACATCATCTCTTATAGAGTCACCATTCTGCATAATGTAGAGAACCATATCATTCGTGATTAAATGTTGAGATCACATATGCATGCCAAAATATCTTCTTGGATTTATAAGGATTATTGGACAATTACGATCTTCATTGACTTATCACTTCCAAAGTACATTCGATGAGATATCAAGACTACATATACATACAAACCCTAGGTTGTTGTCCTACTGTCCATTTAATTGTCACTCCTCATTATTACGAGGAAACTTGTGCATTGCATCTACTTACATTATGCGTCTGACTACAATTGCAATATCTTGATCATGGATCCAATCCATGATATTTTACTAGTTATTATTTAGTATAAAATCGAGTGGGTTTATTGAGGGATTATCTGAAATAATAAATTTGCATAAATGTATACAAATATATGTATATTTTACTTTGATTTAGGAATTTTTATATCAATGTTGTCTTGCCTTGTCAACACTGAAAGCTCATTCTCTTAATCACATAAATGTAAGACATATTTACCATTAATCTTAGCAATATCTGGGATCTCCTTTGTTATCTTTGTCACATCCCAATAACATGAGAAATTGTAACTCGGATAAAAATATGCGAGAATATATTCTGCCTTGCAAGTCCAGCTTGCATTCCCAATTCGGTCTTTAACACCCGGGCACACCACCCCTAAGGTGATGTTGATCCGCCATTAATTGAACCAACCGTCAACAATATTAGAACTCGCTATACGCAATCTGATTTTGCCCCAATAATACGAAGAACCGATATCAGGTTCACTACACATACGCCTTACTATTTTGAGAAGCAAAGAGCACGATCTAGATGCCCTTGTATACATGAGTTGTCACTTCGGATAGACGTCTCCTACATACAATCCATGGCGACAGAACTCTTCGCCTTGACGAGAGACCATGGATATCACTTATTTGATCATCCACCTCGTATTCAAATTCTAATTAATCATTATAAATCATATTCATTGTGATTAATTCTTCCAAGAAAAATAACAACTCTAGTTATAATAGAGTGTTTTAGTTTTATTTGGATTCTAATTAATCTAATCATATTAAATTAGTGATCTAATTAACATCCAACGAACATTCTTTTATTGTTGCTTGAAATATGGTATCATCTCAAATACGTATTTTTTCGAATTTCAATAATAAGAAAAATACATCATGATCTTTCAAGCATTATCGGTTCCCTACCCGCTGTCATGGCCAGTACCGATGGGAGTGGGACAGACCGCACATGGTGCAACCTGCTACCCCAACACTCCTCGACTGGACATCATATCCGCCTCGGGAAAAGGTAATGACAAGTCAATCACTTTGTACTTGAGGTGATAATCAAGTTTTCAACCAAATGTATACCATGTAATAATAATCAAAACCAATTTGATTAATATTATAAGTAGATTTGCCAAACAGATCCCCAATCTTATTAAAGCAACTTGTTTGTTGGAAAGTGTATGTTGTAACCAAATGTGATATAGATCATATCTAATCAAGTTTGGTTAAAGCAATGCCATTTAATGAAACAATTATCATCTTTAAATATTTCACAAGTATTTAACAATAATTATCTCAAGAAATTAACCATTAATTTCTATAAAAAATAAATGACAATCACAAGGTTCTTGATTAAGTATGCAATTTCCAGTAGTAACCCTCACATACTAAAATTAGCATATCTTATTCATTTTAAATTCAAATCGTGTAAAAATGATTTTTAAAGTTTGCTAAGTTGAATTAAAACAGAATCCAAGTGATAATATCGCATTTATAGGCATTTCAGAATATTAATTAACAATTTAATTACGTCATGATTTGCCATCCTCGAAACAACGGATATAGGACCATTAAAACAATCATATATTGAGTTATCGGATTCCAAATTACACAAACTCAAATCTAACTGTTTCCTTAATTAATGGAAAATATTATATAAGTGATAGTTTGTGTTTAAACATTTTAAATATGGCCAAAATTTATCACAAAACAGAGCTGCGAAAATTGAAATTTGATAAATCTTTCACGAACCCTACCGAGCCCAAATTTTCGTATGTTTATAGATCTAATGCAAAACATCCCACATGGCTCTGATGCCACTTGAAAGATAAGGGAAGATCCTCAAGAGCATCACGTAAGCATGATGATCGCATCGAATGCGGTCGGGAGCAACTAGTCGCATTAGTTGCTCGATGCAACAGAATTTAAATATTTTAAAAATGACGAAACCACGTGATCCAAGAACCTTTCTCGGATCGTTGCATATAAACCACAATAGGTATAAGTTTTACCTCTTGAAGCGTGGTTGCGATCAAGTCTCTAAACTAAGAGACCTCATGTCTCAATTCGCATCTGACGGATGAGACGCTTGCTAGCGCGTCGATGTGACGCACCCTTCTCGCAATCCAAGTTGATGATCCAAGTACCGAATCTCCTGATCTTGTTACACGATATCTGACATCTTTTTTACGAGCGAGGCACGAATAGGGAGACGGAGATCCATGAGCAAATACTCCGACAACATAACGACGATGCTGCAACGATGACTACTCTCTCTCTATTGATCCATGGTGGACGACCATTAGAGAGAGAGGGAGAGAGAATTTGGCGTGTAAAAGAGAGAGATAGGAAGAGAACACATATTGTTGTCGTAAACGTGTCTCGATGAGCAAGGAGTGCCTCTTCTTATATTGGGTTTTGGGAGTCCATGGATCCAAATTCATGGACAACATGTAATCAATTATTGAGATTGATTTGTATTTTTTTCAATGGCTAAGATGTTGTTATAAAAATATAATAGCTATTGACTTAATTTGAATTAATTTATATTGATAAATCAACATAATTAATCCCAATTTAAATCACTTTACTAAAGAATATATAAAGAGGAGACTAAACCAGTCCCCTAAGAATGGGGGGATGGCTACTCTTCTCCACATGGAGAGTTGTAGCTGTCCGCTCCTCGTGAGCGGACTTGATCAATCTCCTCTAATTATCATGAGATCTCATTATCTCGTGATATCTCTTCATTTTACAACGACATTTGTTGAAAATATTTTCCATAAAAGTAATTCACAATTATCTTATGAAAAACATCAGTCAAGCCAATCAAGCCATTAAAATCATGTGAATCTCATTCAATGCTCAAAATAAAATATAATTATAGTTTCAATTAATCATTCAATGTGAATTCAATTCACATTAATAATCAATAACAAATATAAATCAAAATATGCTCTCTCTACTATATTATAAATCACATTTATAATATATTTGACTAATATAGATAGTGCTATCCACATTATTCATATCCGTGATAATTAAATCACATTTAATCATCTTGGATCTCTTTTCTCATGTGGCCAAAAAATATGAATCACATTCACATTATTCACATATTTATAATCAAATCACATTTAATTATCTCATATAACTCTCCTAATAATACAAATCAAATGCATATTATGATAATTAAATCACATTTAATTATCCACTTTCTCAATGCTCGGATACATGCATCAACAATGAAATTGACCATGAACTCTTTCAAAGATAATGCGCTTTATCCACGGATATTTGGAGATAAGAACAGTACGATTTGTTATTCACATATAGTGACTTGGATATTGAGATCACATCTCAAATCCAGATCTTGTGGACCTCTCATAGAAGCTTGATTGAATCAAGACCGCAAATCTAATCTTTTCATTACATCTGGATAATGTCCAACATTTGTACTAAGATCAGATTACTTCTCTACGAGAGGAGTCACAAAAATACAGACATTTTCATCACTCCCTCGGAATAAAAGTGTCATGGTTATACAATCGTTTATGATGACATCACCCTAAGGTATTCTCAATACATGTACATCCTACATACTGGAAGACCCAGAATAAACCCGAAGTCTTAGATCTCTTTTTAGACTATCTCCTTCGGGGTCTTATCATTGAGTTTCTCATTTGACTATTGGGAGTTGGTGTCGATCATATACTTTCCAAAAGCATATATCATACATAGGTGTTGCTCATATACTTTCCAAAAGTATATATCAAACCTACAAATTCAGTCAAGCTTTCTAAAGCGAGATGATCGTACACAAAATTTGATTATTCCCAATATCTCGTGAGTGGGCTCATGTCTTCCGGTTCGGTAATGAACCTGTATGATCCATTCGAGGGATCGTATTACTCATATGCCCCTACATGCACACAAGCGCGTCAGTGTATAGACCTTGGTTAGGTCATCAACTCGTTGTGTGCTAAATGTACATACTCAGACATATAGTAAGACATCTGTCTCTGGTCAGAGGATGCACGCCTATATCGTTATAACATACAACATAGGACTTTGGTTATCTCGATCTCGTTAAGTCAACTCTCTGACCTAACTAATTTGATACCTCTGAATCTCTATTCCCACGCAGAGGACCTGCATCAAGAGGTTGGTCAACTATCAGCCAAGTGAGAAATGATTGACATCTCCTATTTGGACTGGAGATTATATCTTAACAATCATTTGACGGTTCTTGACGAGTCCTCAATCAACTCTTTAGATGTTCATCCAAGCATCGACGTTTATGATTCAATAATTGAATCAACAGCTGTATGATCATTAAGATGGTCATGGTAGATAACTCTAATTGTACCAAGGGACCTATTATGCAAATTAGTTATTATTGGTTTCAGATCATGGAATGATATTTGCAATAACATTTGTTGTATAATGACTTGTCGTTGGCTCGCATGTCCAACATTAGATTATTCTGATTTTACATCACATGTAAGGGTGGAAAAGAACCGCTCGGACAACACTTAGGTTATCAGCGGGGTTTACTCAAATGTCAGTGAAAAATGTATTCTGTTATTAGCACATCCATCATTGTTAGGTTATCATCAGCGTTTGACAAATCGTCGGTGAATAGTACACACCAACAATTTTGCAACAACATGCATTAAGTTCCCCACCGTCGGTAATACTTACGCTGACAGATAAATCACCGTCGGTTGATGCATGTCATTCTTGGCGATTCTACCCACGTGCTCGTGATTTTTACCACCAACACCGACCATCCTACTGTTGTATGTGCAATATACAGTTGGAGGAAGTTTATTAAGTTGATATTACAACACAAAGACGATATATCTATATTTCAATTAAATAATCTCTCTACTGTCATTGGTAATCTGATATAGATCTTGTTTTTTATATTTTAGGATAAATTAATGTTAAAGGAAATTTTTGATGGAATAAAATTACATCATGTTAAGTGTGTATTAAGAAACATGTGCTTTTACGGGTCAATACCTGTAATCATAAAAGATCTGAATAATGCAATATGTTTATGCGAAATTATTATTAATGATTTGGTGATTACTACAAAGTAATTCAATAGTCATTTTATTTTATTGCAAGTTGTTTGCATGCAAGTCGAAAAAATTACATTTCAATACATGATGGGAAAATATTTCAAATGAACGGGAGGTTTGAGTTCATCCATGTTCAAAGGTAATAAAAAGAATAAAGTTGATTCAAATAATAATACTTTTAAAAATCACCACTGTAGCAGATCTCGAACAGAAATCAATGATATCTTCTTATGATGTTAACGATCAATATCACATTAGAAGATCTTGTCTTCAAAGTGGACTTTGTCAACCTCAAAGTCAAAATTTTCACAAAGAATGAGCGGAGATAAAGTTGAAGATTCAACCAAGTCTGTTTTACTGATACAAATCATGGCTAGAGTATAACATACCAGAAGATGCACTATATTGTTTTTATTGTTGTTTATACAGACTACAATATGATGGTCGCAGTAGAGGAGAAGCCTTTATTACAAAATACTCTAAAAAATGGGAAAAGTATGATAAGTTTGATGAACATATTGGTGGTCCAAACAATGCTCACAACAAACAAAATAAATTTGCATTGTTTCGATGAATCAGATTCAAAGCATACAAACTTTATGAGTCAAGTAGACTTTTCAAATGAAAACTAATTATTGAGTATATATGAATGCAAAGTTGTATTGTGTTGGATTTCTTTCAAGACATGATTTGGCTTTCTTAGGAAATGACGAATTGTATAACTATTGTAATCGATGTAATTTTCTTTAATTATTAAAATTCCTCCATATTATAATAAGGAAATCGGAGATGTTTCTTTTGAAAAATGCTCTGAAGAACAATGTCATTATGGAACTTGACAAGGAGGAGCTATTTTTGGTTTTAGTTGTTGAATTTAGAGATATCTCAGTTAAAGAGCAAATGATCGTTATTCTACACTACGCGAACAATCAAGAGTGTATTATCGAGAGAATTCAAGCTATTATTTATGTTCTTATACTACAACATCCTCGTTTAAAGGCTCACATGAAGTTTTATTTTTATCACATGGCTTGAGTTTTACAAGATTGCACAGGCAAAGTTACGGTGGTGTAAGCATTATGAGAGAAGAATTCAATTATATATAATCATTGATTAAAAAAATAGAACGGCTAAGCTTATTATGGTCATTGTTTTGAACATCAACCTCAATCAGATCTAGTAGTAGTTGCTAAAATAATGTTAATGTCACGTTTTTATTGAATATTATTCTGCATCCATTGAATATTGTTAGAGCTTCGTTTAATGTCATGATCAGCTAATAGAAAAATCGTTCTCTTCAGATTGCTATAGTTATTGAAAATTGTGAACCTTGAAATGATAAACGTTTAAACCAACATACCAACATGTCGTCCCAGTGATACTCGATGGAGAACACATAGCAATTCTCTGAACATCACTTCGATGTTTCCACCACTAGTAGATGTCCTTTTATGTTATTGTTCAAGATGGTTTAAATTGTGAACGAAGAACCAGATCATCATCTTTTTTAGATTCCGTACAATCATTTGATTTCATAAATTCAGTCGTTTTCTTATGAAACTCAATTTTGGATATTATAAATGAATTATCACATAATCACAACGTAAGGAGTGAGATATTGTAAATACTATGACTCTAGTCAAGTTGTCTACACAGAGGTTGCAACTTCTACGAGGCATGGATGGGCTTAGAGTGTAAGATGCTTTTGCAAAAAGCAAGATATTGATGTTCCTGAGACGGATGGATCATGGTTGGCTTATGGAAGATCTCACCCCATAACTCATGGTATGTCTAATCTAGACTATTGTCGGGATGAGATGTTTTATAATGTCATTGATTAATAAGTTCAAGAGTTGAACTATCATTTCATACAAGATTGCTTTGTTTTTACATGTAGCATGCCTTAATCTGTTGGATTCATTTTCATCCTCTAATAAATAGAAGTTAATTCATATGATCGCATTATATGTTAATGATTTTTAATTATCCAAATTGATAAAATTAAGAGATGCAACTTGAAACTTGTTTTTTTAGATTTGACTTTCGATGAAGATTTTTTCCAAGGTTAAAGGAATCGTGGATCTTGCACAACTATCGGTTGAGAAAAAAGAACAGCATGACATACCATGTAGTTGATAATCTCATCAAAATAGTATTTATTTTATTAATTGCAACTGTTACAGAAGAGCATTTTCTGTAACGAAACCTATCAAAATCTGTCTTCATAATAAGTCTGGGGATGAATGCTCGAACGATAGATTAGTTACTTATGTTGAAACATACATGTTTACAATTATCATCCATCAAGAAATTATTCAACGGGTTCGAAGTTTGAAATCTCTTTAAGGATACCACTAATAAAGTATTTTCAGAAAGAGTCATGTCATATTTTTGTTTGTTGCAAACATTTTATATGTTAGTTGATTTTAGTACATTGATCAATATATTGTTATTCCTTTATTGGTGCCACTACAATAAATCATAGCTATAGCGACGCTTTTTTTGTTAGGAGCGCAACGAATAAAATGTTGTTATACCATCTTGTGACGAAATTGAGATTCGTTGTAAGAACCGTTGCTATATAAGCCGTTGTTAAATATTTAGTAACGATTACTTTTCGTTGAGAAATTTAAAATAGCAACGAATAAAAAACATCACGAAATTTAATTTTACAACGGATAAAAACCGTCACTATTTGATTTTATAAACATTTTTTGTGTCGCTATATATAGCTTACTATTTGACTCTTCTTAAGTATATCGACGTTTTTTTTGTCACTATTTGAGACAATGCCGACAAATAATTTATCATAAAAATAAAAGATTAGTGCTATAACAACGATTTAATTGTTGTTATTGAAATTAATTTAACCATTTTATTTATTGAATATAATTCCATATATTGACTAATAATATACACGTGTCAATGATTTGTTTAATTCATATACCACTCATGAAATTCCAAGCAAATACTAATTATGAAATCACCTAAGGACAAAAGTCGGTCAATATTAACTAAACATCATTTGGAAACACCATAGTATGAAATGTCATCAATAACTAGGTAAAATTCTAAGATGTCTTAAAGAGTCCATCTTCTCATTTGCTAAAATAACTTGTAGATGCTCCATTCGAAGAATCAGGAACCTGCAACATTAGAGAAAAATAAACTAGACGAATCAATATGATTTTTTTTGCACTAAAAAGAAACTTTATTTTAGAAAATACAATAATAAGCATCTTGATTATGGAAAAGTCTTACCTGAAATTTTGGCGGCAAACCAGAACCATCTCCCATGAATCTTAAAAAATAACTCAATCCATCCTACAAAAATTTAAAACCTAACAAGAAGTGAGTTTCCGAGAAGCTTTACCAAAGCCATGGCATAATTAGAAAGATTATAATAGACTTCTTCCACGGAAAGTCGTGGTGCTAATGAGATAGTCAACATATTTAAACCTGGAACTTCTTCCACATAATTCCCTGTCTAAATTGGATTTTCAACACTTTGTATACTACTGCTAAGAAGGAGCTCTCATGTCTGTGGTAAAACCCATTGGGAGTTTCCTACCTATGGACAAAGATGTCATCAATCTAACATGGACATGTTATATAAAAGTCAATGTTGAAATTGATGAGACTTTGCCTTTATTTAATCATATTAGTATCAGATGTGGGGTTTCTGTGGTTAAACGGGAGGTTGTATATGAGAATTTGATGCCTTATTGTGCTCGTTGTGATGTTCCTGGGCATTTTATCTATAATTGTCTTTACAATAAAGCAAGGATGAATGCATCTGCACATCAAATATACAACAACCGTAAGAAATCAGGGAAATTCACAGTGGGTCTAGAAAAGAATTTGTGAAACATCAGGAGAAACAATCAATTGTGGAGAGCAAATATTGAGAAAAAATAGAGGAAGTTACTACAGGTGGAGCAGTACTATCAAAGACAACTGATGAAATGAGGGAAGTGGAAAAAATCAAACTACAAGTCGAATTGAAAAGCAAGAGGAGAAAAGTGGAGTAACAGCAAAAAGTGATGAACAGAAAGATGAAAAGATCCAAACTATAGGCCAACTAGAAAAAATGACAAGTACTAAAGAGTGTGAATCATGAAGAGAATCACCAAGAAGATTCAATTTCATAAGAACGAAAGATTGAATAGGTGAATCATAGAATTTTTGAACTTGTTGTATATACAACTACAACAGGTAGAGTGATGTGGATAATCAAAATAATCAAATATGGTGTGGGGAAAGATGCAGATGAAGAGGATAGAGAATTTGAAACAGATGCATATGATAACAATTCAAGATGACATGGTATAAAAAAATAATCAAATGTACTTACTTGAAAATCAACTTGATGAATGTGATCGCCATTTGATTGTAGCAATGTTGAAAATCCAGCATTCTACACAGATAAAAATTCAAAAACTCGATATAATGATAATATCTCAAAATAAAATCATCGAATATATTGACATGTACTTGATAAAGAATAAAAAATTTAGAACTTACTTGAGATCTTCTCATGTAAGTTTCTTGATTGTCAAATGTTGCACCAGTTTTTCCTAAAGAATCACTGACTACTGTAGCAGAAACACTCATGTTTTTTGATAACATTGAGATAAAAGCCTGATTTTGAATCTTAAGATCGCTGATTATCTCTGTCAAATCATTCATTTCTGACTTCAGCCTTTTTATTTCTTCATTTTCAGTCATAGTCCTTCCCAAAGCATATCCAACATGATATTCAGAATTCTATATTCCTAACCCATAACCTTTAGGTACTCCCCACTTATGGCATCCAAAAACTTCATTGTATACTTCAATTTCTATGTTAGCATTGGAAATTTCAGATTCTAAAGAATGTTCTTCGACTAACCTTTTTTATGTTTCCTATAAGAAAATTATAATCATTGCATCAATATAAATGTTCAAATTAAGGACAACAATGCTCATGTCAATCATAAGCATATAGTATTGTAATTCATTTTAGATGCTTACCGCTTTTTCTCGAGAGATTTCATTGATGAATGTCAGAGCCCCTTCATTGTCCTTCCTCTTTTTGATATGTGTAATCTCAAAAAACTCAATTTTTCCCGGATCTTGCCCATTATTATTAGACTTCATATAAAAAAGATTTGCCATGAATATAAAAAAGTAACAAATTTCTTTAAATGCAAATACTATAAATATAAACTTACAAATTCCTTTTTCTTCCTCGCATAACTCTTGGAGCCAGTGGTATGCAAATTGATTCCACATTCAAGAGAAACATGCTTTGCTAATTTTCCAGCATTTGAACGTCTCTATAAAATACAACATTTTTTCATTATATGAAACATGTGTAATCTTATTTACTATATAACTTGTATGGATAAATATTACCATGCTCTTTTCAGAAAACCAATATTCGACTAAATTCTTCCATTGTGAAGCCTCAATGCATCGTGGAACACGATTAGTGATCTTTTTAGGGAAAGAAAGTTGATGTTAACATAATAGAATTCTTATAAAATCATTTAAGATGTAAAATAAACTCATACTTCAATTTTTCGTAGTTCTCTTTCAGCTGTATCTTCCAATGCATCATTCGTAACAAATTTGTTCTTTCGAGCATGCTTGAAATTTCTCCATTTTTGATCAAGAGAAGCCAATATCCAACCACCCACGTAAATATTTTTTGGAAATGAGAACTTCAGCTGCATAAAAAGTTAGATGCATATGTGCAAATGCTATATTTATGACTGAGTTGGATGTATATGGGCAAATGCATATTTAGATGTATATAAAAAGTAAAAAAACACATTATCCATTTCTTGTATCGATGAGTCTCGAATTAGATGATTCATTAGACTTATTTAGCATTTTAAGACCACCAACCCAGACTGCATCACACAAGGTAGATATCATATGATGATTTTCTATAGAGTAGAACAAATGGTTGAGCAAGTGATAATGAAGCCACATCAGGGAGGATATCAGAAAGAGATATGTTTGGACCATTTTCACAGTCCAAACATATCAAGTATTTGGATAATAAAGAATGACTTGATCCCAACAATTGTTATTTGAAATATCTAAAGAATTATAAAAAGATATGATTTGGGCTTGTGATCACTTTGTGAGATATGTCGACGGTAATATTAACAACCATGGTAAACCTCTAATCCAAATGTGTTAGGTATGTTTGTATGTTGTATACGGCACATGCACTTGTGACTTGGTGATAACATTTTTACTTTTTGAAATGGATGGTTACTTGAGGATCTTAAGTATTTGACGTATTTGACGGATCAAACTCTGACCTTTGTAATCCACAAGTAACTCCTGATATTGATATTTTGGGTAAAGTACAATAATGCATGTGAGGGGATAAAGATAATTATCATGACCGTCGATATCACACACACGTGTCACAGAATTGCATCTCTAGAGAATGGGTTTGTTCTTGGTCTTTCTTGTGTGTATGAGGTTCTCGAGGCCACAATGCTTCTTTAAGATGATCAGGGATGGTTGACTAGATGCATGACTTCAAGCTTGGTCATATAACTAGATCAAGTATTTGTTATACAACTAGGTCATTCACTTCTTATATACAACTAGGGCATACAACTTTGTATTAACAAGCATCATCATCCAAGTAGTTAACATACATTCTCATATTTCAATGGTAATCATTATATTTGGCTAGAAATCTCAATAAGAAATAAAATCAAGTCCATTAAATGTTATCTAGTGAGGCTATACACCACTTCTCTTAAAGATGTTCTCCTTTATGACTGTTGCTACTAGGATAGAGAAATGGATGCACGAGATTGTGTCATGGTCTCATGTTCCATACCAAGTCCTCGCATGTTAAAAATACTAGATGATTATCACCATAACACATTTCACAACTTGCAAGCTGGTGCATTGGATTTCATTAGGACCTAGTATCAACCACACACTCAACCAAGGCCATTGGAGCTCATGACGTTCCTCGATTTATTGTATTTATATTTAGTCCAAGCATGTTCATTCACATTTTTAGTCCCTTCACATGTATCCAAAGTAGAGTTAACTCCGCATCATGCATTCTTTGTATAACTTAACATGGAAAGTACTGAATAGATAATCAATTAGGGCAATGTGAATCTAGCATTCCCATCAAAATTAGTAATAGTGGCTACCCAGTGGGAGAGCTTTTGATATTCACAGTCCTAATCACTATGCAAACACTTAATCTTAGTGATGAATTCAGTTTGGACATATTGATAAAACTGTGTTAATATAGAATAGACGTCAAAATCATTATACATGATGATCATACATGTTGTGAGTTGGATCCAGATTCATACACTGACCTTAGACTTATTTAGCATTTTAGAGCATCAAGAAATATTGAATTACCTAACCAATAGTGCGCATTGAATATAATCAAGGGTGAGGTTTTGAACTTAATATATATACTTCTACCATTTAATATATGTCTTTGGTTTATCTTGTCATTTTTCCAAGATCTTTTGTTTTTAAGAAATGAGATTTTTATTTGTTTCACTCCAAGCCAATGTTGCTCGCGACTCAGACTCTATTTAACAAACGAAATTCAAATCTCAAGGCTCATTTGTTACTCAATAAATGCAATCAATATTAATAGTATCAATGCATTTGGAAAAAATATGTTTGATTATAAAATGTGAGATTCTAACCTTTACTTGACCAACAAGATAATTGCCATAACGCCTCTTGAGATGCCTCCAGTCATCAAAATCTAGTGGGCACATTCTTCCATTACGAGCTACAGTACCTAACCAGCTACTCAATATCCCCGCAGCTTTATCGATTGGTTGGGTTAATTCATTATAGTCCACAATAACTTTGTGCCCATCTGGAAGGGACCATATATCTCTAGCACAAGTAGCACCTCTTCTCACTCTTATGTTTCCTTGGACATCTAATATAAATATAAAAAAATATATTGCTATCATCAATTTGTTTAAAAAATAAAAACATCTTCATGAAAATCAATAATTAAAAAAAGAACCTGTTATATGCACATCTTCATGCATATTATCCCCAGGATCATGTATTGCTTTTTGCTCCTGAACATTTGGAATGCATTCACTAATATCTTCATTTTGAGTTTCATATATCTAGCACCCTTTGAAAGTTTTTGTCCGGGCCATTGTTATTCTTCCTCACCATGCAACTATTGTATACTATAAAGTAAAATCCACGTTTAACTTGTTTAACAACTAAGCACATTAACAAGGACAATTATAAACTCAAGATGTTCAACTCAAGAAAATAATAGTATTAATAACAGATCTGTAAAGAAGTAAATTTGCACCAGCTTGAGTACAAAGTAAATCGTAAAATAATATTCACCTCTGTAAGGTTGGGATCCAACCAATGGTTCACCAAATTGCAACAATTGTAAACATAGAAATTACCGAGCAAATAGTTGGATCTTCATCCTTCGCTACTTTAAGAGCATAAGAAACCATAGGATCTCCAAGAGGTTAGTTGAGAAAATGAAGAAATTTGAAGATCATTGATAAACTAACAACAATAGTAGCTACATTACAATCTCAAGGAATAACCTGAACTGAAAGCTAGAACCTTGACATATCAATGAGCATTCTATTATAGATAAATTTGTTAGCATAAACTCCATAGTATAAAACCTATGCGATGAATGCTACATTAATTTCCATTTAAATCTCCAGAATTTCTGTTAATTGTTGTAAACCATATGCTGGATTTTTACTAAAATGTTTACATGTGTATTCATGTCCATTCAATTGTCATGCATATGAATTTTCTTTCATTTTCAGATTGATTGTGTTCCCTTACCATCATTTCTGCCACATCTTTGGTTCTCCCCACCACTTCACGTCATGTATGGTTATAATGCACACACTTGGATATTACGTTGGAACAACTTAAACTTACCTTTTCCACTCTCACTTCCAGTCAAATAATATTCTCTAATAACCAAATCAACCAGTAAAAAAAGTCCTTAGCGTTATTTTTTCTGTCTAATCATCTTGACAGTAAATTGTGTTTTAATAAATTCCAGAAAAAATTCCACATTGACCATATTATTCAAAATTTAAATCAGCCTCTCTAGTGCTACATTGTACCAACAATTCAAACATTGATCTCCTGGAATAAACTTAATAATTCAACATGAGGCCTAAGTATCTATATGCAAATAAAAATAAAGCGACATTGCTCATATGTGTAGAATACATGTCGAGGCATTAACTATAAGCTATAAATAGGCCTCAGTGCAAGCAGCTCGAGTACAAGCAATAGATAGCAATGTAATAGGGTTTTACATGGAGATGAAGGTCTTCTTTGGTAGTCAAGAATTACAGCCTAATTGATGCAGTTATTAGGTCCCCGTTCTAGACCTAATCATTTTGTCCATAATCAAATTACAAATATCAAATAAAATAATAAAAGCAAAATAGTATCATATAGCAGGAAGCATAAATCATGCAACACTGACTCAACCACAAATTTAATAAAATATCTTAAAAGCAAAGATAATATTCTACTACTTGAAATTTGAAAGTTTTAATCATCATCATTATCCATCCGAGACCATGCAATACAATTATCTAAATATCCATTGGCACAGTGATAGGTATGCAAGGATTATATGATATGGCATCTTCATCATTGTCATTTGAAATGCCCATATCGAACAAGTCTCTAGGCTTTGTATGCGCAACGTGATGCCACTCCTTTTCTTTAGGATCTTGGACATAGAATACTTGTCTTGCTTGAGTTGAAAATATGAATGGATCATCATATAAATGTTGACCTGTATGAATCAATCTAGAAAAATTCACCAGAATAGAGCCATCTTTTGTCTTCAGACCTCTATATGAGACATCCACCCAATCGCAACGAAAAAGGACAACCTTGAACTTAGCAGAGTAATTCAACTCAAAAATATTAGTGATGACTCCGTAATATGACTTTTCAGCAACTTGAACCATAACTCCACTATTTTGAGAGTTCCGCATACTCTCCATGGACTTTGTATGAAATCTAAACCCATTACTAATGAAGGAATTAAAACTCCTAACAATATTATGTGGACCTCTTGTTATTGTCACTAGCTCATCGGGATATTGAACACTTTCTGATTCTAACACCTAAAAAGATAAAGATAACATTTCAATGGAAAAATTAAGGTAGTAATAAAATAAAATATTTTAAAATATAGAAATAGTCACCTTTGTAGATAGCCATGAAGCAAAACACTCAAGTAGCCATTGTCGTTCCATTGATTTTGTCACTTGATTGGGATGACATGCCCCACGTTTCTCAATTAAGAAGTCACTTAACCAATTACAAGTTAGACTTGTTAGTATTAACTACAAAAAAATCACGACATTTGCTTGAATATGTATACATTTCATAACTAAAGAAATTATTATGTGTACCTTTGAAATGAATCAATATTTTCATAATGAAGAAGTACATAACGATGTACTTGAGCAAGTGATTTTTCATCAAGAATCATGGCAGTGGTCTTCCCAAGAACTCGACCACCGCTCTCAAATAGATAGCCCGCCAAGTTTTCACATTTTTCATTGTTACAAGGTTCTCGATTGAATCTTGTCTCTACATCACCGAAGTACCTCTATACAAAGGTCAAGCATTCATAAGCTATGTACCCCTCTGCAATAGATCCTTCGGGGTAGGCTTTGTTTCGAACATGAGACTTCAAGCGACATAATAGTCTATAGATGGAGGGCATTAAATCCAGAATGAATGTCCATATACAATATAAAGTATATATACAAACCAATGTATTTGATAAAAAAATATAAATATAATGCATACCTTTCTATTGGATACATCTATCTATAAACCACTGGACCTCCTAGTTTTACCTCGTCAACTAAATAAATCGTTAGATGAACAATAATTGTAAAAAAACTTGGTGGAAATATCTTCTCCATTTTGCATAACGTGAGAACAATACGAGATTGGAGATGATCATATTCAGTAGTGTCCACTGTCCTTGCACACAATGACTTAAAAAAATTGGACAATTTAGAAACGATTGCTACAATTGGCTTTGACATAGAAGCTCGTAATGCAATAGGAAGAATATCTTGCATGAGAATGTGACAATCATGACTCTTAAGGTTGGCAAGTTTTTTTCTTTCAAATTTACACATCTCGAAATATTTGAAGAATAACCATCGGGAACCTTGATATTTTTCAAAACTGTAGATGACCCGAAAATTTCCCAAGCAACTAAGGATGAAGAAATAACAAAGATCGTTGCGACCTTAGACGCTCAAGAGATCACTCGGTCGATCAAGAAAAAGTAAAGCAGACCACCAAAATCGAATAAAAACCAAATAAAAATGATAGTAGTCTGATTTAGCCAAAATTCACGGAGTCTAAAATGGTGTCTCACACAAGGCGGAGACAACCGTCGCTGTGACGACTCACAATGAAATCTGGACTAAAATCAACAATTAACCCACACTAAAGATCAACAATTAGAAATAAATGTGGAGTTAAAATTTATTTTTAACTCTGCACAAAATGTATAGAAGGCAAGTATGCAGAGAGTTCGAACACAGGGAGCAACATGGTAGGTGCACAAGTAAATGTGTGTGTGTGAAGTGTGTGATGTCTACACTAAGCAAGCAAAGGTTTTTGTGGGTTTTTAATTTTTTTATTTTTTTATTATTAATTTTGTATTTTGGTTTTTAATTTTCTGATTTTTATAATTTATATTTTATATATTTTTTAATATTGGAATATAAAGACAATGTAATAAAAGACAAGATAAAGTATTTATAAAAATGTGCAAAAATAACCAAAAATTCAGAAATAAAATGTTTTTGATATTTTAAGGATTTCTTACTGTTTTTGTGATTTTTGAAAATTTTTCAAACTATTTTTGGTGTTTTTAAATACTGAAATAAAGGAAAACAATGAAATATGGACTGGCTGTGAGTAAAATGAGAAATTAAAAATAGCAATCAGCCACAAAATTTTTCCACACTATTTTTCAAATAAAAACAATAAAAACAGGAGACTAAAGACTTGAGTTTACAATTTTTGGAGTTTTCTACGATTTTTGAGATTTTTTGAAGTTTTTAAGTATTTTTGAATTTTTAAGGTTTTTCTTCTGAGTTTTTTAATGATTTTTAGACTGACACTAAAATAGGATAAAATACACACAAGGGATTTTTTTTGGAATTTTAGGGGTATTTTACTATTTTTTGTATTTTCTAAGATAGACAGTAAATAAAAAGCATGTTTTTTTGATTTTTAATAAATATTAAAATAAAAGCAAAAACTAAAAATATGGCATGGAAGTACAAGCAAACAGTAGCTTAAGTTTAAATTTTAGGAATTTTTGGAGGCAAAATGATAATTTAAATAATTAAAACGAGCATCCAAACATTAATCAGGCCTGGCAGGGGTATAAATGCAATTTCACAAACATCCAGGGGGCACATGCAAAATTTCCACAAAGTTTTAAACTAAAACTTGCATTTACTGGACTAAAGACAAATTACAGAACCCGGAGGGTCCTCAACACAAAATATCCAAGCCAAACACGTGCAACACACGCGCCTGGCGGGGACCTAAACGCAATATCCAAAAATCTCCGGGGTTACTATGCAAAATATCCCAAACTTTTACACTACGTTACAAAATTGTGGGACTAAACTGAAATAAATAAACCCCAGGGGGGTCCTTGCAAAAAGCCCACCCCCTCACGCGCACAGGCACGTGAGGTGACGTGGCACAGGACCTATGTGCAAGTAAAATAAATGTGCGGGGCTTACATGCAAATAATACAAAAAGTTTACGCTACAGACGAAAGTTTTGGTACTAAAGAGTAAATACAAAATGCACAGGGGTTGAGGAGCAAAATACCCTCGACGCGCGGATCCAACGGCTGCAGATCTTCACTTATACACGTTGCGTGAATCCAATGGTCGATGACGCTTCGCTTGGACGGCAGAGATTAGATCATCTGAGGACGGTCCGACGGTGGAGATGCAGCGCGATCCAACGGATGCTGCTCGACCTGGGGGGAGCTCCTCGATCCGACGGCTGGGAGGTGATGACGAAGAACACGTCGGCCGCCGGCGAGGGCGAGCTTCGACGCACGAGATCTCCGACCTCCGGTGGAGATTGGGCTTCAAAATGGGCGTGGAGGCTCCTGTTGGTCTCCTCTTCCTCCTGGAGGCGTCAAAAATCCACGGCGAGGGTCGTGGTGCTCGCGGGTAGCTGGCAGAGCTACGGGGCTTCAAAAGCTCCGGCGAGCTTCAAAACTCGTCTCCAGGCACGCTTGGGTGTGCGTTGACCTACAAAAAGAGTCAAGAGGTCCAGGGCAAACTGCCTGGACCCTTGGATGGACGTGGGGATGCGTGGAACGAAATGGCGATGGACGGCCGGAGGTGCGCTCCGGCCAAGATGACCGATTGGGCGAAATAAGCGAAGGAACTCGGATTTTTTTGGGGGTTTTTGATCCTTAAGCTAACAGGAACTAAAAGCATGCAAGAAATAAAAGGGGGAAAGCCCTCAATGGCCGGAACCAGAGGATATGTCGAGCCTCGACCGCCGGTGTTGCGGGAGGTATGGGAAGCTCCTCCGACCTCGAACACCTCGGCTGAAGACCTCGCGATGGAGCTGTCACCTCCAGGGAGCTCAGGAGCGCAAGAAGGTGGAGAGGGGTGGTCCGAAGGGTATCCAAAATCGAATTGAAGGTCGGGGGTTCACTTTATTTGGTTTGACCTTGAGCAGCAGGGGCTCAAAGACCACTGAATCTCGGGCGCCTCAGTGATCCTTGGCCCAATGTAAACACATGGCAGGCAAGGTGGATGATCGAGGAATAAGTTTGCAGAAGGGTGCAAAGCGAAATGGTGAAAGGATTGGCTGGGAAAAAACCAAGAAAATGGCTCAAAAACCAAGCCACTGAAAGGGGGTAGGTGGGGAAGACGACCAGTTGACCGGGGTCAACTGGTGGCACCTCCTGGTTGGTCCACGTGGACCAACCAGGAAAAATCCACTGGAAATGATTTGTAAAATTGATTAAAAATAGAAAAAGATTTTATTAATTTTAGGTTATAAAATGGAAAATGTTTCTTATTTTCTAAATAATTTTATGGTGATTTTTAATTATTTTTAGGAGGCTTATTTTTACAAGTTCACTTTTTAGCCCTTTATATGTATAATACCTATGTGTTTAAGTATTTTATAGTTATTCTGTGTATTTTAATTTTATAATTTTTATTTCTTATTTTGTAAAATTATAAAGTACTTTTATACACATAAAGATATTTTTATTTTATTTTTCTGATATGTTTTGTATATTTAATAAAATATAAATATGTATTGTATAGGTATGGGTATAGGTAGTTTACCTATGTATCAAATATGTAAGTATTTTATTTTGAATTTTATTTAGATTGTTATTCTAATTTTAATGTAAATAATTATTATAAGTATTATTTACAACATTATAAAAATATAAAAATAATGAATAAATAATAAATTGAATATTTTAATCTGCACAGTTATACAAGGAGGGTCCAAAACTCAACTTTCAAAATGTAGCTTCGCCAAATGCAAAACCACCGCCATTAAATAGCTTATTTTATTCTATATACATTTAAAGGTGAGTTTTATGCATTTGGAGTTTCGTTTGTGAGATACAGGTCTGGGAAGTTGGGATTCTGGATTTTTACTCAGACCATAACTTTTTATCTGTATATTATTTTTCAATGAAATCAATTTTGTATTTTTCTTTATTAAATTATCTACAACTTTTATGAACAAAGTTTCTTTATTTGATGTATAAAAAGTAGAACCAAAAATAGGTCCCAAAATAAATAAAGAATGAATAAAATAAAAGGAATTTATATTGGTATTTTGGCCCTTATCTCCCCCTACTTTATTCCTTGTCGACCTATTCATCAAGATGCCTAGGTCTCGGGGGTTTGGGTCATAAAATATTTACAATATTTTATTCTTTTTCTTTTCTTTTATTTATTCAATAATTTTGGCTTTAATTACACTATTTTACACACTAATGAGATGCACATGCATGAATGCTAAGATGGTGTTTTTAAAGCTATTTACAAGTATTTGCTAGGGTTTTTGGTGCCAAAATGATAGAATAAAGATGATGAAATGTGGATTCATCATCCCCCTATACTTTACCTTTGCTAGTCCCTAGCAAACACTTATGCAATAAGTGCAAAAAGAAAAGAAAGAAAAGAAAAAGAAGAACTTGGATTTAGTTTAATTATCAAACTTGTCTTCACAAAATCAAAGTTTGGAGCTTAAGTCGGACCTTTGTAATTTTAGTGCGGGCGGAACCTCAATGAGAACCAAATTTGAAATCCATCAGTCTTTGAGAATCCCAAAACTCTGTCCAAGTCTCCTCAATAGCCAGGTCAGAAATATCTCAATTCATACGCAAACTCTTACGACTATGAATCTGACTCGTACAGTGTAAGTGATGGTGGCTCTCCCCAACTAGAATGACAAAGAGACTGACTTCTCCAGTACGACAACCAATGATTGTTGGACATGCGAGCCCACGACGAGCCATTATGCAATAATTGTTATTGCAAGTATCATTCCCTGATCTGAAATGAAGAATAAATAATTTGCATAATAGGTCCCTCTGTACAATTAGGGTTATGTACCATGGCCATCTTAATGATCATACAGCTGTTGATTCATTAAATGAATCATAGAGGCTGGTGCTTGGATGAATATCTAATGGGTTAGATAGAGGACTCATCAAGCACCGTCAAATGATTATTAAGAGATGATCTCCAGCCTGAGTAGGAGATGGCAATCCTTTCTCACATAGGCTGATATCTGACCGACCTCTTGATGCAGGTCCTCTGCATGGGAATAGTGATTCGGAAGTGTCAGATTAGTTAAGTCAATGGGTTGACTTAGCGAGATCGAGATAACCTAAGTCCTATGTTGAATACTGTCACAGCATAGGCACACATCCTCTGACTAGAGACAGATGTGTTACTATATGTCTGAGTGTGTACATTTGGCAGACCATTAGGTTGATGACCTAATCAAGGTCTATACACCGACGAGCTGGTGTGCATATAAGGGCATATGAGTAATACGATCTCTCAAAGGGATCATACAGGTTCACTTATGAACCGGAAGACTTGAGCTCACTCATGAGGTATTGGGACCGATCAAATTCCATGCATGGTCGTCGTGCTTTGGAAGCATGACAAGAATTTGAAGGTATGATATATGCTTTGGGAAAGCATATGATTGATACCAAATCCCAATGACCAAGATTGAGAAACTTGGTGATCAAACCCTGAAGAAGACAATATAAAATAGATCTTCATCTTCAGGTTGATCATTGGTCTTCCAGTATGCATGATTTGCAGGTATTGGGAATACCTGAGGGTGATGTGATCATAAACGATTGTATAACCATGACGCTTCCAGTCCGAGGGAGTGATGAAACAGGTCTGGATTTTAGTGACTCCTCTCAGTAGAGAAGTAACTTGATCTTAGTCCAAATGTTGGACATTGATCTGAATGTGGTTCAGATGCAATGAGAAGATTAAGTATACGGACTTGATTTAATCAAGCATCTATGAGAGGTCCGTTAGATCTGGATTTGAGATGAGATCTCAACATCCAAGTCACTATATGTGGAACAATACAATCGCCCTGTCCTTATCTCCAAGTATCTGCGGAGAAGGCACATTATTCTTGAAGGAGTTCAAGAATAATTCCTATGATGAATTTAGTATCCAAGAAAGAAGGTTTTGATGATTAAATGAGATTTAATTATCAAGTATAATATGAATAAGATTCATATTGTGAGAATGTGTCCAAGATAATTAAATGAGATTTAATTATCAAGTACAATATGAATAAGATTCATGTTGAGAGAATGATTGTCCAAGATAATTAAATGGGATTTAATTATCAAGGATAAGCAGATCATGGATAATGATATCCAGAATGTCTGTGTATATTATAAATGAGATTTATAATATATCAGAGAGAGAGAGAGAGAAACATTGTAAATAACATTTGTTAATTATTAATGTGGATTGGATCCACATTAGTTAATTAATTGGAAATGTAATTCACAAATTAGTTTGGGATGTGAATATGATTCACATATTTTTTTTCAATGGCATGATTGAAATATTCACAAATTAATTTGGAATTAATTTGGTGGATATTATTGCAATAATAATTATTGCAAATAATCAAGAAATAATAATATAAATAAAAGGAGACAAAACCACCAATATCATAGGTGGTGTCACCTATGACTTAGTCATAGGTGACGCCTCCTTGATTTTAGGAGGGGTTGTTGTCTCCTCTTATTTGTTGACTTATTATCTCTTGATAAATTAATTTATGTTAATTAAATTTTGTTGATAATAATTCAACACATATTTAATTTAATATAAATTAATGTTGTTGGTTTTTAACCAACAACAATCATAGCCGTTGGATGGCTCTTGGATTACAATGACCGTTGGATCCATGAGAGCCATGGATTGAGATCCATTGGATCCCAAACTAGTATATAAAGAGGGTAGCCTTAGCCCTTGAAAGTACACCAAGTAGACGCCTACTCTACTTCTCTCTCTCCCTCTCATTCTCGTGCTCTCTCTCTCTCTCTCCATAGGGTGGCCGACCACCATTGTTGAGAAAGGAGAGAAGTTCTCGCCTTCGCCTTCGACGACTCGAGGATCTCCTTCTTCTTCGTGGCTACTTGCTATAGAGGAAGACGACGGATTTCACTTGACGAAATCAGGGGATCTATTGCTTGGATCTTCATCGAGGATTGCGGGAGGGACGCGACTCATCACCGTGCCCGCAAGTGCGTTCTTCGTGGATCGGATTTGAGACAGGAGGATCTCTTGTTTGGGATCTCGCGATCACAACCACGCTTCAAATGCATTCCTTGTACTTTGTGGATTGATGAAACGATCCGAGAAGTGTTTCGTGATCATGTGGTTTCATCATTTGATTTAAAATTTTAAAATTCCGCTGCACCTTGCGACTAGTACGACTAGTCGCCCCGATCGTATTCGATACGATCATCACGCTTCCGTGATGCGCTTGAGCATTCTCAATATCCTTCAAGTGGTATCAGAGCCTTAGGTCGAAAAAGGTTTTGGATATGATCCATGAACCATGGACGACTTGGGTTTGAAATGGTCGCGAAAATTTTTTTGGCGCATTTGAATTTTCGCAACTCTGTCTAATTGATTTTTCGGCACTGTTTAATTGTTTAAACACGAAATATTCAATTGGATTTTGTTCCCCATTAAATAAGGAAACCATAGGACTTGAGTTTACTAAATTTGGATTTAATTTGCTCAAGATATGGCCTTTTGAATATGCATGTATTCACAGTTGCGGGAACTGCAGAACAGAACGTGATTAATTTGTTAATTACGGTTTTGTTACGCCTTGAAATGCGTGAAATATCACATAGGTTCTGTTATAAATCAAGTTGGCAATATTAGGGCACTAATTTTGCGAATTTTGGATTTAAATTGATCAAGATAAGTTAATTTTAGTGATAAGGGGTCACTGCTGGAAATTGACATTTTTTGATCATGAACCTTGTGATAGTCATTCAAATAAATGTTGATGAAAATTAATTATTAATTTTCTGAAATTGGTTATTGATAAATATTTGTGGAATATTTAAAGATAATAATCAATTCCTTGAATGACACCCACTAAATCATAATGATAAGATAGTTGATCTTGATCATTGGTTAATTTGAAATCATCAACAAACATTGTTTTCATGAAAAACCCTAGGTCATCCTACAATAGTTGTAGGACAACTTTTACATGCAAAACCTCTTGCTTGAATAGGATTGGGGATTTGTTTAGCAAATCTCCTTATAATATAATCAAAAATGTTTTGATGTATATTATATGGTATAATTTCGGTTGAAAGACCGATGAGCATCTCAAAGTACATGATGATCTATCTGGCATTATCCTTTCCTGAGGTGGATATTGTGTCTAGTCGGAGATCGCTGGGGTAGCGGGTTGCAACGTATGTGGTCCGTCCCACTCTCGTCGGTACTGGCCATGACAACGGGTAGGGATTGGATAATGCCGGAGAAATCAAAGTGTGTTTCTAATTATTAAAATTCGAAATAATACGTACTTTGAGATTATACCTACTATTCAAGTAAAATTCAAAGTTTGTTGATTGATAATAGGATTGATGATTGATTTAATATGATTAAATTAATTATATCCTATGAAACACTCTATTATGAATAGATGTGTATTTCTCTTGGAAGAATTAATTATGTGAATATGATTCACGATAATTAATTATTTCAATTTGAATAAGAGGTGGAGGATCACATAAGTGACATCCATGGTCTCCCGTCAAGGCAAAGAATTTCGTCGCCAAAAGTTGTTTATAGGAGACGCCTGTCCGAAGTGACAGATCCTATATACAATTATTTGGATCGGGTTCTTTGCTTCTCGAAAGAGTAAGGCCGTATACGTAGTGACCCCAATATCGGGTTCTCATATTATTGGGGCGATATTAGATTGCGTATAGCGAGTTTTAAGCCTGTTGACGGTTGGTTCAATTAGCAACGGGTCAACATCATCTTAGGGGTGGTGGGCCCGGGTGTTAAAGACGGAATTGGGAAATGCAAGTTGGACTTGCAAGGCGGTATGTGTTCCCGCTTCTCTTTGTTTGAGTCACAGGTTCTCATATTATTGGGATGTGATAAAGATAGAGAGGAGATCCCAGATCTTGCTTGAGATATAGTGGTAAGTATATCTCTTACTTTGAAAGACGATTAGGGAATAGTCTTTCATAGTAGACATAGCAAGACAAATTTGATTTAAAATTCCTAAATCAAAGTAAAATATGTATATATAATATATATACCCTTATGCAAATTTCTTATTTCAGATAATCCTTCATAAAACCCACTCAATGTTATACTCAATAATAACCAGTAAAATATCATGGATTGGACTCATGATCCAGATATTGTACTTGCAATTGGACACATAATGTATCTGGTTGCAATGTGCAAGTTTCCTCAACATAATGAGGAATGACAATTAAATAAGACAATGAGACATCACCTTAGGGTTTGTATGTCTCTATAATCTTGATCTTTCATCGAGTGTACTTCGGAAGTGACATGTCGATGGTGATCGTAATTGTCGAATAATCCTTAAAAAAATCTAAGAAGATATTCTGGCATACATATGTGCTCTAAACATTTAATCATGAATGACATGGTTCTCTGCATTATGCAGAATGGTGGCTCGAAAGAGATGATGTATTCAAAATATTTGAATACCTACCTGAACCAATGTTTTAGGAGTCTAGATGGATGTAGATATGATGAGTGTCATCATTCTACTGTCTATACTCTAGTCATTCATGAAGCTTCATAGTATTCACATTGTATGAATTTAATGAAGCATGTATAAATGTTGAAATGCTCTTACATTGAATTCTTTTGAATTCAACATAAGAGATCCTTAGTCTTGAACAATGGTTGTTTATAGATGAAGAGAGCACAGTGGAAGCGTGGGTCGGACCCATGTGAGAAGGAAAGTCAAAGAGTTGATTGTACTTCTGTGACTTCCATATGACATCCAAAGAGTTGGATGAATGCCTATACTGCAATAACTTGATGTGTTGATAGTATGACTATCAAGTCTGTCTAGAATCCTTAGAGAAGGACTCAGATAGTGCATCATAATAATCTATATCTACATTTGATCATTGAAATTGACTTGCTCATTTGATAAGATAAAGTCTAATAATTGTATCTCAATCTTCTAACAACACTTGCAATGTGTTGTACATGTTTTAGAAGACTGGAAAATTTTGATCTTAAGGTTTATAGTTATCCACATGGGTATTGATGAAATTGTTGCAACAATCTCTGTTGGATTGATAGACTTCTCAATTTCTGTGGGAGAGCCTTAGTCTTAGAGAATGTCTCTATGACCTAGATATTAGAATACGCTCATTGTTTGTTTCTAAATATTGGAAATAAACATGAATTCTGGAATAAACATATCATAAAGAGTTATGATGGATATATTTCAGATAATAATCTAGCATCTGGTGGACTCTACTAAATTAGAAATTTGATGAATGGTTCATTGAGATTTCTAATACTGAAAGTTAAACCTTATAAGATCAATAGGAGGATAAAGATCATTTGGCAATGATTTAGCATCAAGTTTTGGACATATGCCTGTTGATTTGATCAATAGACAAGTAAGAGATGAAACTTTAGAATGCCTAAAATTTCAAATCTTACATACTTGTGAATATTGTATTCAAAGTAAAATATCCAATACACCCTTTTTTTTGGGAAAGGTGTAAGATGTCAAGGTATTCGAGATCTCATACATATTGATGTATGTGAATCATCTATGTCATAGTGAACATTGTGGATATGTGATATCTATTGATGATCATGTATGATATGAGATTTCTTCTCTTCACCTGGGAAACCTTTGAAATGTTCAAAGATTTCGTAATTTTGGTTTAGAACCAAAGTTTGAAGGAAGATTAAATGAATTTGATCTAACCAAAGTAGCAAGTACCTATTAGATGAATTCAAAGAATATCTTATGGAGATATGAATATCATTTCTATCTCAATCCTCCTGACACACCTAAACTCAATGGAGTTGTAGGAAGATACAATTAGATCATGTGTGACATGATTTGATCAATGATGAATTTTAGCATAATTATCCCTTAGTTTCTAGGTATATATTTGTAGTAGAGACTACAATATATATATCCTTAATAAGGTTCCATGCATGTAAGCTGGAATCTAGCACTTGAGAGTGCTACTTCATTAGGAAAATAAAGGATGGTATTGGATACCTACTTTACGACCTTGAGATTCTTAAAATATCTCATCTTTGAGAATATGATTCTTAGAGGGTGACTCTCTTGAGAATCAAGATGAAAATGAAGTATAGGAACTCATTTAATCTTGAGAAGATAATGAGGCACCAGAAATCGGAAACTAAAAGGGACAATTAAAGATGAAACACTAATGCCTCTTCAAATGAGTTTGAGTATGTATTCCTTGTGTCAGTTAAGTCTGACAATGGTCGGACTTCATGTGATGAAGCTCCTGAGGATCATAACATGGAAAGATGGATATTAGCAATAAAGGTCTAAGGTAGACTTCATATACAAGTGTTGTATATGGACCCTCGAGGATCCACCTATAAGGGTTAGACCCATTAAGGTGTAAATGGATCTTCAATAGAAAGAGGGAACCTGATGAGAAGGTAGAAACCTTCAAAGCACGGTTCGTAGCCATGAGCTACACACCGAAGAGAAGACATCGATTGCGATGTGGCTTGCTTTTCAGTGATCATGCTTAAACCCATCAGAATGTTGCTAACCCTAGCTACACAATTTGACTATGGCATCTTCAAGATGTGAGTCAAGATTGTATTCCTCTATGAATACCTCTTTGAGGATATTCATATAAAGTAGCCCCAGGGCTTCATGGTTGAGGAATGCAAGATGTGCTGGCTAAAGAACTCCATCTTTGGACTCAAATAAGCTTATTGTCGTTGGAACATAAGATTTGATGAAATTATAATTGTTATAATTTCAAATAGAATCTTGATGAACCATGTGAAGCTTAGTGGGAGTGCCATTGTGTTCATCATGCTAAATGTAGATAATATCCTAATCATTTGGAATGATATAAGGATGATAATAAGTGTTTTGTGATCTGGCTATTCCATACCTTGAGATATGATCTCAAAGATGCCGCTTAGATCTTAGTTCTGAAGGTGTTCAGAAGCAAAGGAAAGAGGGTATTGGGACTGTTACATTTGTAGTACACCTTGGACATGTTCCATTTTCTGGAAATTCCAAGAAAGGCTTTCTTACCTTTAAGATTTGGTACTGACCTATCTAAAGGGATAGCACCTCAAAGAGTTGAGGAAGTGAATGCTAAAAACTGGTTGCCCTTTTGTGCATCAGTTACGAGAAGCTGAAAGTATGCTAAATGTGTACAAAAGCCAGATATCTGCCATGCAGTGGGAGTAGTAAACTGTTACTAATCCTACTACGGAGATAGAATACTTAATTGCAGTAATAACAATATCTTCAAAGATGACAAGGCTTTAGAGATAGTGATCTCTAAGTCTTATCTTCAAGAAATTAAGACTTTTAGATGGAGATCTAAAAGGTCTTAACTGCGAATACCTTAGGAGATAGAGATCTCCAGGGATAAGGGTATTTTGATAAGAATAATAGAAATTACATGCTGGTTATAATAATATTTCTTTGAGTTGTAGTATCAAGGATACTGTGACTGGCAAGATTGAGTATTGGTTGCATTAGATGCAACATTCACATTAGATGCATGCACTGTTACTGGGGATATGCAAGTGCCGTAAAAGGACCTGGCGTAGTCTCGCGGGAACAGAGTGGCTGATTGGCTTACCTAGCTATTTTCTAAATAGCCTATGATTGTCACATGAGTGTGGGTTTAAATGATTAGCCCATTAATGGCTCTTTGGGCTAGTGGGAGATTGTTGGACATGCGAGCCCACGGCGAGCCATTATGCAATAATTGTTATTGCAAGTATCATTCCCTGATCTGAAATGAAGAATAAATAATTTGCATAATAAGTCCCTCTGTACAATTAGGGTTATGTACCATGGCCATCTTAATGATCATACAGCTGTTGATTCATTAAATGAATCATAGAGGCTGGTGCTTTGATGAATATCTAATGGGTTAGATAGAGGACTCATCAAGCACCGTCAAATGATTATTAAGAGATGATCTCCAACCTGAGTAGGAGATGGCAATCCTTTCTCACATAGGCTGATATCTGACTGACCTCTTGATGCATGTCCTCTGCATGGGAATAGTGATTCGGAGGTGTCAGATTAGTTAAGTCAATTGGTTGACTTAGCGAGATCGAGATAACCTAAGTCCTATGTTGAATACTGTCACAGCACAGGCACACATACTCTGATTAGAGACAGATGTGTTACTATATGTCTGAGTGTGTACATTTAGCAGACCATTAGGTTGATGACCTAATCAAGGTCTATACACCGGCGAGCTGGTGTGCATATAAGGGCATATGAGTAATACGATCTCTCAAAGGGATCATACAGGTTCACTTATGAACCGGAAGACATGAGCTCACTCATGAGGTATTGGGACCGATCAAATTCCATGCATGGTCGTCGTGCTTTGGAAGCATGACAAGAATTTGAAGGTATGATATATGCTTTGGGAAAGCATATGATCGATACCAAATCCCAATGACCAAGATTGAGAAACTTGGTGATCAAACCCTGAAGAAGACAGCATAAAATAGATCTTCATCTTCAGGTTGATCATTGGTCTTCCAGTATGCAGGATGTGCAGGTATTGGGAATACCAGAGGGTGATGTGATCATAAACGATTGTATAACCATGACGCTTCCAGTCCGAGTGAGTGATGAAACATGTATGGATTTTAGTGACTCCTCTCAGTAGAGAAGTAACTTGATCTTAGTCCAAATGTTGGACATTGATCTGAATGTGGTTCAGATGCAATGAGAAGATTAAGTATACGGACTTGATTTAATCAAGCATCTATGAGAGGTCCGTTAGATCTGGATTTGAGATGAGATCTCAACATCCAAGTCACTATATGTGGAACAATACAATCGCCCTGTCCTTATCTCCAAGTATCTGCGGAGAAGGCACATTATTCTTGAAGGAGTTCAAGAATAATTCCTATGATGAATTTAGTATCCAAGAAAGAAGGTTTTGATGATTAAATGAGATTTAATTATCAAGTATAATATGAATAAGATTCATATTGTGAGAATGTGTCCAAGATAATTAAATGAGATTTAATTATCAAGTACAATATGAATAAGATTCATGTTGAGAGAATGATTGTCCAAGATAATTAAATGGGATTTAATTATCAAGGATAAGCAGATCATGGATAATGATATCCAGAATGTCTGTGTATATTATAAATGAGATTTATAATATATCAGAGAGAGAGAGAAACATTGTAAATAACATTTGTTAATTATTAATGTGGATTGGATCCACATTAGTTAATTAATTGGAAATGTAATTCACAAATTAGTTTGGGATGTGAATATGATTCACATATTTTTTTTCAATGGCATGATTGAAATATTCACAAATTAATTTGGAATTAATTTGGTGGATATTATTGCAATAATAATTATTGCAAATAATCAAGAAATAATAATATAAATAAAAGGAGACAAAACCACCAATATCATAGGTGGCGTCACCTATGACTTAGTCATAGGTGACGCCTCCTTGATTTTAGGAGGGGTTGTTGTCTCCTCTTATTTGTTGACTTATTATCTCTTGATAAATTAATTTATGTTAATTAAATTTTGTTGATAATAATTCAACACATATTTAATTTAATATAAATTAATGTTGTTGGTTTTTAACCAACAACAATCATAGCCGTTGGATGGCTCTTGGATTACAATGACCGTTGGATCCATGAGAGCCATGGATTGAGATCCATTGGATCTCAAACTAATATATAAAGAGGGTAGCCTTAGCCCTTGAAAGTACACCAAGTAGACGCCTACTCTACTTCTCTCTCTCCCTCTCATTCTCGTGCTCTCTCTCTCTCCATAGGGTGGCCGACCACCATTGTTGAGAAAGGAGAGAAGTTCTCGCCTTCGCCTTCGACGACTCGAGGATCTCCTTCTTCTTCGTGGCTACTTGCTATAGAGGAAGACGACGGATGTCGCTTGACGAAATCAGGGGATCTATTGCTTGGATCTTCATCGAGGATTGCGGGAGGGACGCGACTCATCATCGTGCCCGCAAGTGCGTTCTTCGTGGATCGGACTTGAGACAGGAGGATCTCTTGTTTGGGATCTCGCGATCACAACCACGCTTCAAAGGTACTCCTTATACTTTGTGGATTGATGAAACGATCCGAGAAGTGTTCTCGTGATCACGTGGTTTCATCATTTGATTTAAAATTTTAAAATTCCGCTGCACCTTGCGACTAGTACGACTAGTCTCCCCGATCGTATTCGATACGATCATCACGCTTCCGTGATGCGCTTGAAGATTCTCAATATCCTTCAATGATTCCCCAATCCAACAACTCCATCCTCGAGGAGCGGGGTATTCCCTTCTAAGTTCAAGTGGCAACCAGCTCAAGAGGAGGGGGTGAAGAGAAGAATAGACGGTAGCCAGTGTAGCTACCTATCCTGGGATGCAAGACCAGTGTAGTCAAGTCATCCTGCTGCAGGCTCACATATTTGACTTTGGAACTCAAGCTTGCTTATTGACTTTGTACATACTTGCAGGCTTTTTATTTTTGTACATGCCTGAACACACATTTTTTTGAATACTATATACAACAGCATTTACATAAGGAGTTTTTCCTCTTGAGCCAGTATACTATCCCTCTTTTGAAGCTTTATCGCAACCCACAGCCTCTTGTCTTTAGTCTTCCTTACCACTGGACGGGTTGGGGTGCACTTCCCTCCCAAGAGGAGGACAAATGTTTCCACTTGTGTGCGTCTCATACCGGCAAATCCAATCCCCTCACCACTCCAACTGAGTTGAGCCATGTGAAAGGTGCAGGTGTCCAAGTTAGGTCATTATCAACAAGAGTCGTGCGTGTGCTCCGAAATACTCTACTTAGGCAGTCAAGAATCCATTGAACTAAGTCCCGTGATCCTCAAAGAATTAAGTCAACTAGACTTGAAGTACCTCAAACCCAGTTCTTATAAGGTTCCTGTTATTAGGTAGATTTTTAAGGTCCAATCAAGCTCCAATATCTGGATTTTACTTAGACTTGTTCAACTATCAAACTCAATCCGAAAAATGCGAATGCTATGCAATGCCATGCAGGATGCAGAAAATATTTTTGTGATGCAATTTTCAAGATTTTGAACTTTTTATGGATTTTTGAAAAGATGATGCATGCATCTTTTTGTATTTTTCAAAAAGATTTTTCAGATGTTTTTGGATTTTTAATTTTGCAAATGTTTTTGGGAATTTTTTTGAAAACAAAAAGATTTTGGCTAAAAACTAGGTTAAAATATGTACACGGGAGTGCTTCTTATATTTACAAGAAGTGGATTTTAAGAATTTACAAGGGTAAGTGGTCAGTTTTATACATATATATATATATAGTGGGTTTTGGTATGATGTATGTATTCCTCAAACTTATTTGACACAGGTTTTTCAAACAATTTTGAAAACTATAGTCCAAAATAATTTTTACAAACATTTTACAAACATGTACACACATTTGAAAATCATTTGCAAAGGCTTTCGAAACAGTATATGTAGATTTTTCAAAATATTTTTGCAACCATTTTTCAAACCATTTGCAAATCATTTTTCAAACATTTTATTTCACACAAAGAAAAGAAATTTTACAAACCACACATTTTTACACAGGTTGAAAACATGTAACAAAACATTTTCAAAATAGTTTTCAATAGATGTTCACAAAGATTTTCAAACTATTTTTCAAACATTTTGCAAAAAACATTTTCGCCTGATTTATTAATCAGTATATACAAAAAGAATTTGAGGAATGATAACATCTTTTTATTAAAGATTTTTAATGAATTTTAAAGAATTATTAGCCATATTATTAGGAAAATACGAAAGTACGAGTTATGGCTAAAGTATATACACAGTATATACGACCCCCCTATACTTAGCTTGAGCTATGTCCTCATAGATCGGAGAGAAAAGAGAAGACATAACTCGTACTAAGTATAGACAGATCTAAAGAATAAAGAATGAATGAAGGAATGAACGGATGAAGGTTGACCGTCCCCCATATACTTAGGATCAAATAATCCCAAGTATAGCAGACTGTACACAAAGCAGGGAGGGTCAAGGGTGGGAATGAACAGATCGTACTCAGATTGTCTCCCCCTATACTTAGGGTAAGATAACACTAAGTATAGACAAGAAGAGGAGACAATGGAGAGGATCGAAGAATAGAGAAATTCGGGGTGCACCCCCCCTGTACTTAGGACAAAGTACGTCCTAAGTATGGACAACTATCTACATGGGCGGCACCATTTTGATAGATAAAGAAAATAGAAAAGGAAAAGAAGAAAATAAGAAAAGAAGAAAATAAATCAACAGATGAAAGATTGATATGGACAGATGATCTGTACAGCGGAAGATAGAAGTGATCACCATGTATGAGATGCAGATGATATGAGTCAATGGACACATCTCATACCAGAAGAATGGGGGCAACGTCAATGGTCGGCGGATCATGATCTAGATATAGTTTCAGGCATTGACCATTGACGCGGAAGGTAGAGGAGGATGACGGTTCGGATATGTCGATGCTGCCATTGTCATGTACCTTCCTGACCACATACGGACCTTTCCACTTGCTCTACAAGTTCCCTGGGAATAATTTCAGCCTGGAATCAAACAACCATACTCTCTGATCTGGCTCAAACTGTTTATGGTTGATATGTGAATCATGCCATGTCTTCACTTTCTCCTTGTACTGTAGGCTGTTGGAAAAGGTTGTGTATCAGTTCTTCCAAGGTTGCCAATTCAGCTCTTCTCTGTTCTCCTATGCTCTCGGGATCTAACAGTAACTCAGTGACTGCCCAAAAAGATTTGTGCTTGATCTCCACTGGCAAATGGCACGGCTTGCCATAGACGAGTCGAAAGGGAGATGTCCCCAATGGATTCTTGAAAGAGGTCCGATAGGCCCACAAGACCGAGTCCAAAAGCTGTGACCAATCCTTTCGGTCTGGGCGGACAACTTTCTGCAAGATTGTTTTTATCTCCCGGTTCGATACTTCGGCAAGACCATTAGTCTGAGGGTGATACGGTGTGGCAACCCGATGGTCAATGTCGAACTCGTCTGCAAGGGCCCTAACCTTGTCATTGATGAAATGAGACCCCCCGTCTGAAATCAAGACTCTAGGTACCCCGAACCGTGAAATGAAATTTTCCTCAAAAATTTGCATACGGTTTTAGCATCTGCGGCTCGGGCGGGGATAGCCTCAACCCATCGTCTGACATAATCCACAGCGAGCAACATATGCTCGAATCCCTGACTCTTAGGAAATGGGCTCATGAAATCAATCCCCCGTGCATCAAAAACCTGATAGAAGTGAATGGGTTGCATGGGCATCATGTCTCTCTGTCCGTAGGTTCCCATTTTCTGACAATCAGTACATCTCTTCACGGACTCATCAGAATCCTTGAAGAGAGTAGGCCACCATAGGCCGGATTGAAGCACCTTCTGTGCTGCCCTTTTTCCAGAATGATGTCCTCCTGCCTCAAGCTTGTGGCAGTATGTGAGGACGCTATGATGCTCTTCTTGAGGAATACACCTCCTCCAGATACTGTCCCCTCCTTCATGATAAAGGACGGGATCCTCCCAATGGTAAAACTTGGCCTTCGCCCGAAAGGTCTCAAGTTTCTGCCTGGGCCAACCTTGTGGCATCGTCTCGGCGACAAGATAATTCACAATGTCAGCATACCACGGGAGCGAGGTGACAGCCAAGATCGCCTCATCTGGAAACGTCTCTGTGATAGGTGTGCTGGGCTCAGATTCCTTAAGATTCTCCAATCTGGAGAGATGATCCGCCACCACATTCTTGACTCCAGGCTTATCCTTAATCTCAATATCAAATTCCTGGAGTAGAAGGATCCATCTGGTCAGACGTGCTTTGGCATCCTTCTTAGCCATTAAGTACCGGATGGCGGTGTGATCAGTGTAAATTGTTACTCTAGATCCGAGAATGTAAGATCGATACTTATCCGGATCAAAGACTACGGCCAGCATCTCTTTCTCAGTTACAGTGTAATTCTGCTGAGCTGCATCCAAAGTCCGACTGGCGTAGTGAATGGCAAAAGGTAATCCATCCCTCCTCTGTCCAAGCACAGCCCCAACGGCAAAATCTGAAGCGTCCATCATGATCTCAAATGGGAGAGACCAATCGGGTGGCTGAAGGACAGGAGCTGAAACAACCATCTCTTTGAGAGTCTCGAAAGATGCAAGACACTTATCATTGATAATAAACTCGGTGTCTTTTGTCATCAAGTCAGTAAGCGGTCGGGCAATACGACTGAAGTCCTGAATGAACCGTCGGTAGAAACCGACATGCCCTAAAAAAGACCGTAACTGACGCAAGTTGGACGACGGATTGAGTTTTCTGATGATATCCACCTTGGCAGGATCGACCTCCATGCCCCTGTTGGAGACGATATGACCAAGGACCGTCCCTTGAGTCACCATAAAGTGGCTCTTCTCCCAAGATAAAACAAGTTTAACCTCTATGCAGCGCTGAAGCACACGGTCCAGGCAGTCAAGACAGGCATCGAACTCATCGCCGTAGATCGAGAAGTCATCCATGTAGACCTCTAAACAGAACCCACCATGTCCGAGAATATGGACAACATGCACCTTTGGAATGTCGCCGGAGCGTTACATAAACCAAAGGGCATCCGTTTGAAAGCATAAGTCCCAAACGGACAGGTGAATGTCGTTTTTTCTTGGTCTTCGGGCGCAATGGCCACCTGATTATATCCAGAGTACCCGTCAAGAAAACAGTAATGACTCTTCCCAGCTAGCCGCTCGATAATCTGATCAATGAAGGGTAGCGGAAAATGATCCTTCTTGGTGGCCTCATTCAATCGTCAGTAGTCCACACAGACCCTCCAAGAAGTGGGCACTTGGGTAGCGATCTCCTCTCCAGACTCATTGACAACTGTAGTGATACCCGTCTTCTTGGGTACCACATGTAGTGGACTAACCCATTTGGAGTCGGAGATGGGGTAGATAAAATCGGCGCTCCACCACCTTGAAATTTCTTTCATGACTACGTCTCGAAGATTCGGGTTCAGCCGTCGTTGGAACTCACGCGACGGCCTAGCGTCATCCTCAAGATAGATGTGGTGGGAGCACAGAGACGGACTAATCCACTGGAGATCAGCTATACTCCAACCTATTTCCTTGCGGTTTCTTTCAAGAACCTCCATCAGACGAGATTCTTGTTCTCCAGTCAGATCTGTTGAGATCATGACTGGGTACATTTTTGGCTCACCCGCAAGGAATCGATACTTCAACGACTGCGGCAGAGGTTTCTGTTCTGGACAACTGGGGGTGGCAGATCTGGCTTTTGATATGTCTGTGTAAATGCTACCAGGTCTGCATGGGAGAACTCTCGCTCTACATGAATTTCTGACGAAAGGCGGCCTGCTGAATCATCAACAAACTGCACTAGCTCGCACTCTGTCATGGTTGTCGGCTCAGAAGGAATCAGACAAGGCAAATACTCTTCAAAATCATCCCAATCAATGTCTGAATCCGAGGGATCAGAAGAAGATGAGCAAGAATGAAAATACTCGGCACCACTCATCACAACACTGTCAGCTTCAGGTATATCCTCATCCAGGGGTGTGCTCTCCCGGCTCTCGACTGCCATGAGCTTGAGATATAGTGAATTTGTAGGCAAGGCGAGGGTCGGTGCTACAGGATCTGTCCAGTTGGATTCATCATCAGTCATCACGAAATCACACACCTGGTGGATGTCTAGCTCGTCCTTTGTCAGCTGCTCGGCTTCGCTGGATTGCTCTGAGCATGCCAACTCTCTGGCTCTGATCTTGTCGATCGTATCTATTTGTATGCTTTCGCCCTCTACGCGAAAACATACCGTCCCACTGTCATGGTCGGATACCGCTTTGGCAGTGGCCAAGAATGGGCGTCCAAGTATGATGGGGGCATCGGTTACCGATTCAGGGATCTCCATGTCCAGTACAACAAAGTCCATGGGGAATTTCAAGCCATGAATGGTAACGACCACGTCCTTCAACAACCCCTTCGGCCTCTTAATCGACCTGTCAGCAAACCTAAGGACTGTCCTGCTCCGAAGAAGAGGGACAAACTCGAATCGGATGAGTAAGGCTGCTGGAAGGAGGTTGATCGAAGACCCGCTGTCTTATAGAGTACTATCGAACCGCTGCTCCTGAATCTCACATCTGACATAGGAAGCTCCTGTATCAGGTCTCTTAGCTGGCAATGTGTTCTGAATGGCGCAGCAAGTGTCATGAGTGAGCATATGGATTTGATCCCTGTGCCTCTTCTTCCTTCAGACAGTAGTTGTCTCTTTCAAGTTCTTTTTGAAGAAGGGGATATGCTCAAATGCTTCCCGTAGAGTCAGCTGAATGTAAAACCTGTCAATCATTTGGTTGCCGAACTCTACCTGCTGGTTCTTTTTTGGGTTTTTTTTCCCCTTCGCCCGACGGAGTGCCTCAGGGAAGGGGATGGTAGGGGCCTCCACAGATGGAGGTCTAAGAATCGGTCCTTGTGCCTGTGAAGGAGGAGAATCCATACAATCATCATCATGCAACACATATGGATCCGCAATGTGAACAGAAACCTTTCCTTTATTCATATTTTTGTTTTTCTTTTTGTTTCCACAGTCCATAGGTACAAAATGTGGGATCATCACAGAGGGTGGCTCAACAAAAGTAGATGTGGTGGCCTCAGTACCACCACCAGCACCTGTGTTCGCGGCATCAGCACCGCGCTCTGGTTCAGCATCCAAAATGGTGGCATCAACACCACTGTCTTCATCTGGTCTCACGACGGCATCAGCACCGTCGTCTGGATCTCCATCATTGGTGGCATCAGCACCACCGTCTTCAACATCATCATTAGCGTCATCAACACCGCTACTCTGCTCCTCTGGCACTCCTGGTTCTGCATCTGGTTGTCGCTCAGAAGAGGCGCCGCCTGCGGGCATCCTACCGCTCCTAGTAGTCACAAAATCAGCATCATCGAAAGAATAAGTTATATCACTCAAATAGTCACTAGGAGAGGTATCCTCTGTAAACTCTACCTGCTCAGACTTCCTTTTCAGATTGTTCGGATTAGGTTCAATCTGAGCGGGTATGGCGGCCTTGCCTTTTATTATGTCCCTCATCTCCTGCCGGAATTCATCCATTTCTTGCCTGAAGGATGCTCGCTGTTCGGAGAGCAAGCGGGAAAGATCATCGAGAGCTGGGTTCTCAAAGGTGGGACCCTGAGAATCGAATGGTTGTCCCTGCTGGAAATGGGGTTGCTGCTGCTGCTGGTGTTGCTGGTACGGATAGTTCTGGGTCGGTTGGGCATAAGATTGCTGAGGCTGCTGTCGCTGCCTCCACTGCTGTCCCTGATAGGTGGGACGAGGACCACTCGGGTACTGCTGTTGATGGGCATACTGGGGTTGTTGGTGTTACTGTTGCTGCTGGCTGCTCTGCTGTCCTTGAGCGGGATTCTGCTGCTGGGATGAGGAGCCACCGTTGCCCCAACGGAATCCGGGGTGATCATGACAAATCCCGGGCTGAGGGTACCAGTCGTACCAAATCTCATTGACTTCCATCAATGGGTCCTGCTCGAAGGAGGGTGGAGGAAGAACTGCCGATGGCTGCTCCGGGTGATACACCACCATCTGAGTGTCTGGAGATGGCGGTTGTGCTGGGTAGTATTGTAGTAGTGGAACCGGCTCTACCTGGATATAGTTCACCTGGCGGTACGAGGTAGAGGCTTGATTAGAACTGCTACTGCTGGGGTTAGCCGTGACCTAGGAGGCTGCTGGGAGTGAGTTTGTGCCTCCTGGACGCAAAGGATCTGTGTCTTCAGGTCACTCATGGTCTTGGCGATCTGGTCCATCTGGGCCATGCCTTGCATCTGCTTCTTCTCAAGGATCTCGAGGCGGCCCAGCTTCTCACTGATTATGCCCATGTCAGCTGTTGTTGATTCAGCTTGGGCTGCGGCTGCTGACACTGTGTTGGGACCGGCATCGATGCGGGCGATCCTCTGGAATGATCCCGCTCCTTGCAGGGGCTTCTGTTGCGTGTAGACTCGGGCTTGGGCCATCACTGTTGAATTTTCTACCATGCCCTCGTAAATGGCCCAAACGTCGTCTTCACCCTTGGAAAAGTATGACCCACCGCAAGAGGCATTGACAAGCCCCTGCAACTCTGGTGTCAGCCCACAGAAGAAACTTTGAACCAGATTGGGCTTGGATATATCATGATGTGGACACCGGTCGATGAGCTCTCGGAATCGATCCCAAGCTTCATGGAATTGTTCATACGGGATCATGACAAAGTTACTGATCATGGCTCTGGCTGCATTGATCCGGCCGAGAGGGTAGTATTTCTTCAAGTATACGGTCCAGAGATCTGCCCATGTATCAATGAATCACCCCAGGTGTTTGAGCCAATATGTGGCTCTGTCAACCAATGAGAATGGGAAGGCGATCATCTTGATCGTGTCCTCAGTCATCAACCGATCATGGATGGTGCTGCATATCATCTCAAACTCTTGGAGATGGAGGTGTGGCTCTTCGGTCGGCAACCCGTGGAATTTGGGTAGGAGCTGAATGGTATGGGGCCGCAACTCGAAGTCTCCATGGATTGGCGGGAGTCTAATCCAATGATGTGTAAGAGACGCTGCTGGGTTATGCAATTCTCTCATAATGGTTTGCGGCGGTATCTCGGCGTCGGGATCGCCTCCTCCTGCATCAGGTCCTCTTCCTCCACCGCCACCACCCCCAGGTCGGTTTTCTCTCATCTGAGCTATCTCTCTCATCAGATCACCCATGAAGGTACCCTGGTCACGGATCTGCCTCTGCATAGTCTCCAGGGATGCCAACAAGGAGTTGTTGATGGCCGCTTGATCAAATATGAAAGGAGGGTGATCATGGTCATCTGGGTGCTCGCCTCTGTCTGCCATCTCGAGATTCTCTGAAAAAGCAAAAGAGGCCATCTCAGATGCTGTCGAATGATCTGAACTCTGTGATGCACTGAATTCTGAAAATATTGGACTGAGAGAAGGAGAATGGGAAGGGTGGTCGAGGGGGAACAAGGTGGATGTAAACTCAGGCTCGGAGAGCGAACTCTCTGAGGTAGTCCTAGATGAATGAGGAGGAGTGCTGGATAGCGGTGCCGACAAGGTCGGCCTAAGAGATCTCCGTCCCGTCATCTTGATTATTGGGAAGAACAGAGGGAATGCAGAAGAAGAGGAATGAAGTGAAAGCAAAATTGCGCACAATCGTGCCGTGTTTTTTATCTTGACCTAAATAAATCTAGCAATCAAACACAAAACAGGGGTGAGTTCACCAACTCAACACATGAAGTCGTGAAGGTTCGGCTTTTATCTTGTCAATTTTAGCTTGATTCAGGAATTAATCTTTTCACGAGTCCTTAGAGCGCTACGCCTAAAGGAGAGAGAGTACTGCCGGAAAAGTGTTCCCGTACTTGTCCTCATCCTGTGTAACCTGTAACTTGCTCTTTTTGAGGTCCTTGTAACCATTCCTGAATCCCTACTCAACCAAAGAAATAGAGGGAGGAAGCCGATAGGCGAAACCGATACTTCGGATCTTGCTCGCAACGGAATCACCCGTGAGCGTGCAAGATCCTACTCGGACGCAGCCGGTGAGACAGACACACCCGTGAAGGCGTGGCCTATGCTCGGTACTTCGGACAAGGTCGATGCTCACACAATAGTGAGTCACCAATGGCGACCAAGCCCTACTCGACTACGTACGATAGTAGCGCCAATACTTCGATAATCCAGGCGATACACAAGGCAGCCACAAGTTGGGTTTTTGGCTCTAATACTTACAAAGCGCTCACCTCACTTGGAAGGAGACCTTCCCATGCAACCTGAATACAAGTGAGGGTGTTACTCTCCCCAGACAATGAATCTAATTACCAATTTTATTTTTGGTCAAGGTTTTCTTAGCAGTCCCTTTTTTAATTTTTTTGGTGTTATCGCTTCTTTTGAGTGAATTCAAACAAGCGTCTAACGATTTTTTGTATTTTCTTTGATCCTACTTTGTCAAAAAAAAGAGGGAGAATAGAGTCGGAAAAGACGATGCAAGTCGACACCAAGGTGGAAATCTCACCTTTGTGCCTAGATGATGGATGCAAAGTGAGAAGACTTACAGCGAATCCCAACTCTCTCCATGCGGGATGCAAAGCAGGATTTATAAACCTAGCTACATGGCGATATGCAACGTGGAAATCGTCCTAGGGTAGGCAATTGCTAGCGTGAAGAACCACAAGCTAGCCACTAACTCTCAATCCTAATGTCCGGTCTAGGCTCACCCCTCCTCTGCTCAACATACTTGACTTAGGAGAGAGCGCTTTGTGGAGAGAGCTCGCGGCGCGCGGATCGAAAGCTAATGACCAACTGTTTAATTAGTCTAAGTCCAAATACGATCTATAGGAACATGCAATGGTAATTAGTGTGTTTGGACCTATTCTAATCGAATCAAGCAGGCCTAGAGTCTAAGGGCTCAATCCACAAAAGAAATGAAAAAGGAAAACAAAACTAGAAAATGACAACGGAAAACGTGAGAAAAACTGCGGTGAGCCCCCAGGTGAACAAACACCCGGAAATTAGGCCCGGAGTGTCCAAGAGTCCAAGTACCTGTATTATTACAAGTTATCAAATCACTCTCTCACAAAAAATAAAATGCAACTAATCTACCACTCTCTCTCACTCCTCCTGCTCTCTCCTGCCGGCTTGGCTAAAGAATAGCCGGCTCCGCTTCCCAAGGTTGCTTCGGGTCACCTAGGCGATCCGCCTCGCTCCGCGGTCCCTCGCAAGAAGACAAGATAAGAGTGGTCAGAATAGCTCAACAAAATATGTCAAAAATGCAAGAGATGTAGAATAAAGCTATGGTAGACAATCAACACAATCAAGCAAAAATAAAGAACTACTCGTCGTTGCTCCCCGGCAACGACGCCATTTGATTTAGCCAAAATTCACGGAGTCTAAAATGGTGTCTCACACAAGGCGGAGACAACCGTCGCTGTGACGACTCACAATGAAATCTGGACTAAAATCAACAATTAACCCACACTAAAGATCAACAATTAGAAATAAATGTGGAGTTAAAATTTATTTTTAACTCTGCACAAAATGTATAGAAAGCAAGTATGCAAAGAGTTCGAACACAGGGAGCAAACAGGGTAGGTGCACAAGTAAATGTGTGTGTGTGTGTGTGTGTGTGTGAAGTGTGTGATGTCTACACTAAGCAAGCAAAGGTTTTTGTGGGTTTTTATTTTTTTTTTAATTTTTTTTTAATTTTTAATATTGTATTTTGGTTTTTAATTTTCTGATTTTTATAATTTATATTTTATATATTTTTTTAATATTGGAATATAAAGACAATGTAATAAAAGACAAGGTAAAGTATTTATAAAAATGTGCAAAAATAACCAAAAATTCAGAAATAAAATGTTTTTGATATTTTTAGGATTTTTTACTGTTTTTGTGATTTTTGGGTATTTTTCAAACTGTTTTTGGTGTTTTTAAATACTGAAATTAAGGAAAACAGTGAAATATGGATTGGCTGTGAGTAAAATGAGAATTAAAAATAGCAATCATCCACAAATTTTTTCCACACTATTTTTCAAATAAAAACAATAAAAACAGGAGACTACAGGACTTGAGTTTACAATTTTAGGAGTTTTCTACGATTTTTGAGATTTTTTTGAAGTTTTTAAGTATTTTTGAATTTTTAAGATTTTTCTTTTGAGATTTTTAATGATTTTTGGACACTAAAATAGGTTAAAAGACACATTAGGGATTTTTTTTGGAATTTTAAGAGGTATTTTACTATTTTTTGGTATTTTCTAAGCTAGACAGAAAATAAAAAGCATTTTTTTATTTTTAATAAATACAAAATAAAATAAAAGCAAAAACTAAAAATATGGCATGGAAGTACAAGCACACAGTAGCTTAAGTTTAAATTTTAGGAATTTTTGGAGGCAAAATGATAATTTAAATAATTAAAACAAGCATCCAAACATTAATCAGGCCTAGTAGGGGTATAAATGCAATTTCACAAACATCCAGGGGGCACATGCAAAATTTCCACAAAGTTTTAAACTAAAACTTGCATTTACTGGACTAAAGACAAATTACAGAACCCGGAGGGGCCTCAACACAAAATGTCCAAGCCAAACACGTGCAACACACGCGCCTGGCGGGGACCTAAACGCAATATCCAAAAATCTCCGGGGTTACTATGCAAAATATCCCAAACTTATACACTACATTACAAAATTTTGGGACTAAACTGAAATAAATAAACCCCAGGGGCGTCCTTGCAAAAAGCCCACCCCCTCACGCGCACAGGCACGTGAGGTGACGTGGCACAGGACCTATGTGCAAATAAAATAAATGTGCAGGGCTTACATGCAAATATTACAAAAAGTTTACGCTACAGACGAAAGTTTTGGTACTAATGAGTAAATACAAAATGCGCAGGGGTTGAGGTGCAGAATACCCTCGGCGCGCGGATCCAATGGCTGCAGATCTTCACTTATGCACGTGGCGTGAATCCAATGGTCGATGACGCTTCGCTTGGACGGCGGAGATTAGATCATCTGAGGACGATCCGACGGTGGAGATGCGGCGCGATCCAACGGATGCTGCTCGACCTGGGGGGAGCTCCTCGATCCGACGGCTGGGAGGTGATGATGAAGAACACGTCGGCCGCCTGCGAGGGCGAGCTTCGACGCGCGAGATCTCCGACCTCCGGTGGAGATTGGGCTTCAAAATGGGCGTGGAGGCTCCTACTGGTCTCTTCTTCCTCCTGGAGGCGTCAAAAATCCACGGCGAGGGCCGTGGTGCTCGCGGGTAGCTGGCGGAGCTACGGGGCTTCAAAAGCTCCGGCGAGCTTCAAAACTCGTCTCCAGGCACGCTTGTGCATGCGTTGACATGCAAAAAGAGTCAAGAGGTCCAGGGCAAACTGCCTGGACCCTTGGATGGACGTGGGGATGCGTGGAGCGAAATGGCGATGGACGGCCGGAGGTGCGCTCCGGCCAAGATGACCGATTGGGCGAAATAAGCAAAGGAACTCGGATTTTTTGGGGGGTTTTTGATCCTTAAGCTAACAGGAACTAAAAGCATGCAAGAAATAAAAGGGGGGAGGCCCTCAATGGCCGGAACCAGAGGATATGTCGAACCTCGACCGCCGGTGTTGCGGGAGGTATGGGAAGCTCCTCCGACCTCGAACACCTCGGCTGAAGACCTCGCGATGGAGCTGTCACCTCCAGGGAGCTCAGGAGCGCAAGAAGGTGGAGAGGGGTGGTCCGAAGGGTATCCAAAATCGAATTGAAGGTCGGGGGTTCACTTTATTTGGTTTGACCTTGAGCTGCAGGGGCTCAACGACCAATGAATCTCGAGCGCCTCAGTGATCCTTGGCCCAATGTAAACACATGGCGGGCAAGGTGGATGATCGAGGAATAAGTTTGCAGAAGGGTGCGAAGCGAAATGGTGAAAGGATTGGCTGGGGAAAAACCAAGAAAATGGCTCAAAAACCAAGCCACTGACAGGGGGTAGGTGGGGAAGACGGCCAGTTGACCGGGGTCAACTGGTGGCGCCTCCGGGTTGGTCCACGTGGACCAACTAGGAAAAACCCACTGGAAATGATTTGTAAAATTGATTAAAAATAGAAAAAGATTTTATTAATTTTAGTTTATAAAATGAAAAATGTTTCTTATTTTCTAAATAATTTTATGGTGATTTTTAATTATTTTTATGAGGCTTATTTTTACAAGTTCACTTTTTAGCCCTTTATAGGTATAATACCTATGTGTTTAAGTATTTTATTGTTATTCTGTGTATTTTAATTTTATAATTTTTATTTATTATTTTGTAAAATTATAAAGTACTTTTATACACATAAAGATATTTTTATTTTATTTTTCTGATATGTTTTGTATATTTAATAAAATATAAATAGGTATTGTATAGGTTTGGGTATAGGTAGTTTACCTATGTATCAAATATGTAAGTATTTTATTTTGAATTTTATTTAGGTTGTTATTCTAATTTTATTGTAAATAATTATTATAAGTATTATTTACAACATTATAAAAATATAAAAATAATGAATAAATAATAAATTGAATATTTTAATCTGCACAGCTATACAAGGAGGGTCCAAAACTCAACTTTCAAACTGTAGCTTCGCCAAATGCGAAACCACCGCCATTAAATAGCTTATTTTATTCTATATACAATTAAAGGTGAGTTTGATGCATTTGGAGTTTTAGTTTGTGAGATACGGGTATAGGAAGTTGGGATTCTGGATTTTTACTCAGACCATAACTTTTTATCTGTATATTATTTTTCAGTGAAATCAATTTTGTATTTTTCTTTATTAAATTATCTACAACTTTTATGAAAGTTTCTTTATTTGATGTATAAAAAGTAGAACCAAAAATAGGTCCCAAAATAAATAAAGAATGAATAAAATAAAAGGAATTTATATTGGTATTTTGACCCTTATCCCCCCTACTTTATTCCTTGTCGACCTACTCATCAAGATGCCTAGGTCTCAGGGGTTTGGGTCATAAAATATTTACAATATTTTGTTCTTTTTCTTTTCTTTTATTTATTCTATAATTTTGGCTTTAATTACACTATTTTACACACTAATGAGATGCACATGCATGAATGCTAAGATGGTGTTTTTAAAGCTATTTACAGGTATTTGCTGGGGTTTTTGGTGCCAAATCGATAGAATAAAGATGATGAAATGTGGATTCATCACGGTCCTGGCTATTAGATTAGCCTGGTATAGCGACCAGGGTCGGACTCAGGGAGCACGTGATGGCCTCGCGGCCTACGACGTAGTCTAAAAAGGAATAAAATAAAATCAAAGTCTTTTTGGTGGATTTTCAATTTTTATAAATTTTTTGGATTTTTAATTAATAAGGAAAATAAGAAAAATAAGAAAACAAGCCAATTCAAGCAATTATTAAAGCACTCAAAAATCAACCAAAAATTCAACAAAAAATGTTTTTATGTATTTTATGTTTTTTACTGTTTTTGGGTAATTTTTGGTATTTTTCTGATTTTTATTTAATTTTCTAAAAATAAAACAAGGCAGGGAAATGAAGGTACTGTCCAGTCAGGAGTAAAAGGCCAATTTAAAATGCAAAAAGGCCCTTCTAACTCCTGAAGGTAATTTTCCTGTAAACTAGAAAGTTTTAGGAAAATTTAGGCACTGGAATTATTGTTTTTGGATTTTTAAATCATTTATTAGAATTTTTACAGTGTTTTTAGTGTTTTTAAATTGTTATGAGTTTTTTATAATGAAAAATGACCAAAATTGGTCAGAAAATAAAACAAAGCAAAATACACACTGAGCAATTTTTAGAGATATTTTAATATTTTTTTGAGATTTTTCAAATTAGACAGTAAAGAAAAAGCTTGTTTTTGATTTTTTAAAAATAACAAATAAAACCAAAAATGTCTCCAAAAATTCTAGAAAATTTTACACCATGGCAGGAGCCATGTGTCCAATTTTCATTGAATTTGGAGTTAGTTTGATATTTTATTAAAAATCAAATCCTAGGTACAGTGCACTTGGACCTGTACGTAAATACTAGAAGTCCCAGGGGGTCCGGTGCAAAAATCCCAAGAGGTCACGCGTGAGGCGCGTGTCTGGGGCACACAGGGACCTAATTGCAAATAAAATAAGGTTCATGGACTAAATAATAACATGTATTAAAAGTCCAGGGGCCTTACTGTAAAATACCCAAAAATATAATGGACGTGCACAAATTCAACACGCACAGGGGTATAAATGCAATTATCTAAAAAGTTTCATTCATTCATAAACAACCCAGAACTACATGGCTATCAATGCAAATATCCCAGACAAACACGTGTCGATGCACGTGACACACTACACACAGGGGCATATATGCAAATAACAGAAAAGACAAGGTCCAAAGTGCAATTTACCTAACGTAAATAAAATACTAAAAATATTTACAGGACTAAAACTAAACTAAACTAAAGCTAAGGGCCTAAGGGAATATTTACCCTTTACTAAGTAGGCCGTCGGATGGGCGCCACGTGTGCTGATCGACGGCTGAGAACGGGGTGGCGCCCAACACTGGAATCCTCGGGCTGATCGAACGGCCAGGGCTTCGCCGCGTGGGAGATCGAACCGACGTGAGGCTCTGTGGCTAAACCTCGACGATCGACCGGTCCAGATCGCTCCTCCAAATATCGGACGGTGCTGGAAGCTTCTCGGGTGGACGGTCAAGATCTAAACTGGAGCCTGGGGTCGATCGGACGGTGTCTGGAGGTCGAGGAAGAACTGATGGCCGGCGACCTTCGTCGGCCCACTACGTGCGCTCCCGGCCTCCTCGCGGGGCTCTGATGATCGGAGAAGAAGCTCTGTGTGCTCCCGTGTCGAATGGCGGCCTCCGATGACTCGTCGGAGCTCCGAGGAGCTCAGGCGAGTCCGGCGGAGGTCAAGTTGCTGCCTCCAATGGTCCAAGCCCTCAGATGGGCTTGGATGTACCTGCAAAGCACACAAGCAGACTCGCGGGTCGAGGGCAAATTGCCTCGACCTTGAGAGAGGGGGTGACGGTGATCGGTGAGGCGGGGCGGTCGAGCTCCGGCGAGGTGCAGACGGTGGAGCTCGAAACCCCAGCTCTTGTGCGAGCTGGGTTGAATGGAAGGGCGGAGAACGTGCGCGAAGGATAGGCGAACGTGATGGAAGCGTCCGATGATCGAATCGAAGGCGGATGTCACCGGAATCGATGATGAACAGAAAATGGGCGAATTGGGCGAAACGCGAAATCAAAGAAAATAGGAAGGAAATACGGCTACCTGGGTGGACGAGTCAACTGGGCTCGAGCTGCAAGAGCTCTGGGTCGTTGCCTCGCGGATCGTCGAGGCCCGAGGCTCGAGCTCCTCCTTCAGGCGGAGCACGGCGGCGCTAGCTCGCCGGATCAGAGGTCTGGGCACCTTCTCCTCTCTTCGACACCACCAACGGCGAGCTGTCACCTCAGGGAAGGCAGTGGAGGTCACAGGAATGAAAGGTGGGGAACCAAAGATGAGGGAATGGGTGGCGGAGCTCGGCCTTTATATGGTGGAAGGTCCGGGAAGAATGGCTCGGGTCCGGCTCGATGGAGCACGGACCCCTAGGCACGATATCGGGGGAGGTTCCCGGATGATTGGGGTGTAGTTAGGACCCTGTGTTTGGGTGTCTGAAGGTCGGATCGAGTGTGGAATAAATGGGGAAGTCGGGTCAGTCACTCAAGATCCGAGGGAAGTGGTCCACAGGGGGGAGTTGACCGGGGGGTCAACGTTCCCCCGTGGACCAATCAGAGAAGGGCACGTCAAAAAGATTTGTAAAATCAATTAAAAATAGGAAATGGTCGAATTATGAAAAACTCAAAACATAAAAATATTTGTTTTAATTTTTTCTATTTTTGTGATTTTTAATTAATTTTTCAAAATAAAAATAGGGTATTTACATAATAGGGTTATATATAGGTATATATACAATATAGGATTTTTATTTTTGATTTTTAATTAGTTATTTTTATACATTTTTATCCCCATTTTATATTTTATTTATTTATATCATAAAATTAGGAATAAAAGGGTATTTTTATTTTATTTTTATTATTTATATATAATGGTGAAATAAATAGATATATACATCTATGTACATGGTATATTTACAATATTCTTTTTGGTTTTTAATTTTGTTCTTTTTATTTTGTTTTTGTTTCTATGGTTTTTATTTTATTTATTTACACCATAAAAGATAGAATATATACAAAATTTTTGGAATTTTAATTTATTTATTTATAAGGTGAAATAAATATAGACAAGTGGGCTATGTACATGATGAATATGTACAAGTTGAATATTTTTATTTCCTTTTTAATGTTTTCATTTTTATCTTGATTTTTTATTTATAAATATATACAAATATTTTCAAGCCATTTTTATTCTATTTTTGGAGGAAATAATATTTATTGTATTTACAAGTATATTTACACACATGAGCACCCTATCTCTCTCTACTTTGGCTTTTATGCGGTTAGGCCCATGCTGAGCCCTCCCTTGGGTTAGGTTGTTCAATATTTATTCTAAATATTTCCCTCCTTTTCTTTTTAATCTTTATTCTTTTATTTTTGTACAAAAACATGCTAATTATTAATTTTTACACAATGCATGCTTTTGGTAATTATTTGTATTTACACACATATACATGCATTTGCAAAGGTTTTTGTAGCTAAAATATAAGAATAAAGAGTGATGAATGAGTATTCATCACCTGTCAAGAATTGGTTTTTTTCCTTTGCATTCATTGTGAAGCAAGCTGCGGGTATATGTAATTTATCATTTGATACCACTAGATGGAGATCCTTCCTTATCCCCATTTTTTGTAAGTCAAGACGTGCTTTCAAATTATCCTTACTTTTCCCATCAATATCCATCAATGTCTCAATCACGTTATCAAACACATTTTTCTCTATATGCATTACATCTAAACTATGACGAATGAGATTATATATCCGGTAAGGAAGATAAAAAAAAGTTGCTTCTTTTTTTCCAAAGGTGTATGCATGAGTTAGTTGAAGAATTCATCACACCATCTTCATCGTCGCCATCACCAACCAAGTCCTCTACATTCTCATGCAAGCTGTCTTGAGATGTTACTTGAGCATCTACTTGCATGACCCCCTCTCTTTGGTGCTTCTTACATGTAGTGGATGTTTTCCCGTAACTGAATTTAAGGTTGCGTAATTGCCTTTCAATTCAACCCTAGATATTGTTAGCGGAGGTGAATTCAACTCTTGTGTACCATCAAATTGCTCCTTTTGGAATCGAAAAGGATGGTGTGATTCTAACTATCGGCGAGCACCCATGTAACAAAACTTTCCACCATGGGCCAACCATCAGGAATGAGTGTCTCTCATACAATAGGGACACCCATATTGACCCTTTGTACTCAATCCACTTAAATTTCCAAGAGCAGGAAAATAACTAATAGTACAAAGAAGAGCGCCCCTTAATTAAAAATATTATTTTGCATGAGCATCAAAGGCATCAATGCCTTCCCACAACTCTTTCAATTCATTAATCAATGGCTGTAAGTAGACATCAATATCATTTCTGGGGCCCTTTTTTTCCAGGAATAATCATAGAAAGAAGTATTGATGATTGTTTCATGCAAACCCATGGTTCATGTTATATATAACCAATACGACTGGCCAAGTGCTGTATTATGTACTCATTGATCTGTACGGATTAAATCCATGACTAGATAATGCGAATAGCAAATTACGACCTTCAGAAGCAAAATCTGGATATCGAGCATCAAAGCTTCTCCAAGCCAATCCATCAGCTACACGTCTAATTTTTCCATCCTTTATGCGCCCCTCAACATGCCATCTCATAGAAAAAGCAGTTTTCGATGAACGAAAAAGCCTACGAAGACGTGGTTTCAAAGGAAAGTATCGTAATACTTTAGATGGTCTTCTCTTGATTTTCTCATCTTCCTTGCGAACGTTGGCAATATCATCCTCTGATTCTATCCATCGAGATGCATTACAAACATTACATTTGTCAAGCTTTTCAAGTTTGTCTCCATGAAATAGGATACAGTCATTAGGACACGCATGAATTTTTCATAACTAAGACCTGGTTCTCTAACAAGTTTTTTTGCTTCATAATCAGTAGATGGAATTGACGCTCCTTCAGGGAAAGCCTCTTTCAACAATTCAAACAACATGTCGAGGCTCTTTGCCGACCAGCCACTCAAGCAATTAATATGATATAATCTCAATATGAACGAAATCTTAGAGAAGTTCTTACATCCTGGGTAGAGCTCTTCATCACCATCTTTTAATATGGTACGAAAATGACAAGGGATGTTATCACCATGAACAGAAGGCTCGCCATGGTTGTCATTAGTTTGATATTCATGTTCAAATTCGAAAGTGTTTTCTACATCATCACCGTTATCATTAATCTCCTTCAATGTCTTATCACATTTATGCCTTAGTGACTTGTGCCTTAGCTCAACAGGTAAATGGCACGGCTTGCCATATACGAGGCGAAAGGGAGATGTGCCCAATGGTGTCTTGAAAGATGTCCTATATGCCTACAAGACCGAGTCCAAAAGCTGTGACCTATCCTTTAAGTCAGGGCGGACGACTTTCTGCAATACAGTCTTGATCTCCCTGTTCGATACCTCGGCTAGACCATTCGTATGTGGATGGTAAGGTGTAGCAACACGAAGGTCTATGCCGAACTCACTAGCAAGGGCCTTCACCTGGTCGTTGATAAAATGAGACCCCCCATCTGAAATCAATACTCGAGGTACCCCGAACCGCGTGATGATGTGCTTCCTCAAAAATCTGCAAACTGTCCTCGCATCAGCGGCTCGGGCAGGGATAGCCTCAACCCAACGACTAACATAGTCTACGGCCAACAGAATGTACTCAAATCCCTGACTCTTAGGGAATGGACCCATGAAATCGATGCCCCATGCGTCAAAAACCTCACAGAAGTGAATGGGCTGCATCGACATCATATCACGCTGTCCACAAGTGCCCATCCTCTGACAGTCAGTACACCTCTTCACGAACTCATCAGAGTCCTTGAAGAGGGTAGGCCACCTCAAGCCGGATTGGAGCACTTTCTGTGCCGTTCTCCTCCCAGAATGATGTCCTCCTGTCTCAAGCTTGTGGCAGTAAGTGAGGACGCTATGGTGCTCCTCCTGAGGAATGCACCTACGCCAGACGCTATCCCCTCCTTCGTGGTAAAGGATGGGATCCTCCCAATGGTAGGATGTGGCATTCGCGAGGAAGGTCTCAAGCCTCTGTCTGGGCCAACCTTGTGGGACTTTCTTAGCAACAAGAAAGTTCACAATGTCAGCATACCACGGGAGTGCGGCGATAGCAAAGATCGCCTAATCTGGGAAGGTCTCACAAATGGGATCAATATGCTCAGACTCCTCAGGCTGCTCTAAACGGGAGAGATGATCCGCCACCACATTCTTGACTCCAGGCTTATCCTTGATCTCAATGTCGAACTCCTGGAGTAGAAGGATCCATCTAGTCAGTCTGGCCTTGGCATCCTTCTTTGCCATGAGGTATCGGATGGCGGTATGATCAGTATACAAGGTCACTCTAGATCCAATGATGTAAGATCTGAACTTATCTAGGGCGAATACTACGGCTAGCATCTCCTTCTATGTGAATGTATAATTCCGCTGCGTGGAATCCAATGTGCGGCTAGCGTAATGGATAGCAAAGGGTACTCCATCCCTCCTCTGTCCCAGCACGACCCCCACGGCAAAATCGGAGGCATCCGTCATGATCTTGAATGGAAGAGACCAATCAGGCGACTGGAGAACAAGAGCCTCAATAGCACACTGCTTGAGAGTCTCAAAGGACGAAAGACACTTGTCATCGACAAGGAACTCGGTGTCTTTCGTCAATAGGTCAGTCAACGGCCGGGCAATCCTGCTGAAATCATGAATGAATCGTCGGTAGAAACCGACGTGCCCCAGGAATGACCGTAACTGCCTCAGATTGGACGGCGGTGCGAGTTTTCTAATGACATCAACCTTGGCCGGATCAACCTCCATGCCCCTGTTGGAGATGATATGGCCAAACACCGTCCCTTGAGTCACCATGAAGTGACTCTTCTCCTAAGAAAGCACCAAGTGAACCTCTATACATCGCTGGAGTACTCGGTCTAGGCAGTCAAGACAGGAGTCGAATCCGTCGCCGTAAACCGAGAAATCATCCATGAAGACCTCCAAACACTCCCCTACCATGTCCGAAAAGATCGACAGCATGCATCTCTGGAAAGTCACAGGGGCATTGCATAGCCCAAATGGCATGCGTCGGAAGGCGTATGTGCCGAAGGGACAGGTAAAGGTGGTATTCTCCTGGTCCTCAAGAGCGATGGCCACCTGGTTGTAGCCCAAGTACCCCTCCGGAAAACATTAGTGGCTCTTCCCTGTCAGTCTCTCAATGATCTGGTCTATAAAGGGCAGGGGGAAATGATCCTTCTTGGTGGCCTGGTTGAGTCTCCTGTAGTCAACGCAGACCCGCCAAGAAGTGGGTACTCGTGTAGCAATCTCCTCTCCAGACTCACTGATCACAGTCGTGATGCCCGTCTTCTTGGGCACCACATGCAAGGGGCTGACCCACTTGGAGTCGGAGATGGGATAGATAAAATCGACGCTCCACCATTTCGAGATTTCCTTCATGACAACCTCTCTCAGGTTGGGGTTCAGCCGCCGCTGGAACTCACGCGACGGCTTCGCCCCCTCCTCGGGATAGATATGGTGGGAGCACAGGGACGGACTAATCCCCTGGAGATCTGCTACGCTCCATCCGATTGCCTTGCGGTTCTTTTCAAGAACCCCCATCAGTCAGGATTCTTGCTCTCCATTCAGATCGGCGGAGATGATGACTGGGTACATCTCAGGCTCGCCCGCAAGGAATCGATACTTCAGCGAAGTAGGGAGCGGCTTCAGCTCTGGACAGCTGGGTGCTAGTGGATCTGGCCTCTGAAATGTCTCTGTAAATGCTGCTAAATCTGCATGGGAGAACTGAAACTCTCTCTCAATCTCAGACTGGAGAAGGCCGCTCTAACTGACTGTCTCTGCTCTGCTCGGCATCTACCTCCTCCTCAGTTGTAGGCTCTGTGGAACTCAGGTATGGCATGTAATCCTCACAATCTGCCCAATCAGACTCTGAATCCGAGGGATCTGCATCAAACAAGGTGGCATCAGTACCACCAACATCACAAGAATCCGTGTCGCGGTCAAGAACCTGCTCTGCTGCCACTGAAGTATCCTGAACCAGGAATGTGCTCTCCAAGCTCTCCTCTGCTGTCATCTCGGCATCAGCGGTGTCTGAAAATGAGAGGATGGCCTGTGCTGCGGGGTCTGCCCATGCTGCCTCATCGTCTGTGATCACAAAGTCACAGTCTTGGTGGATGTCTAACCCGGCATCTGTTAGCTGCTCTGTATATGAGGTGGTCTCTGAGCATGATCTATCCCTGGCTCTGCTGTCCTCGACCGTCTCTATTTGTACACTTTCACCCTCGACGCGAAAGTATACCTTCCCCCTATCATGGTCAGTCACCGCCTTGGCTGTGGCTAAGAACGGATGACCGAGGATGATGGGGGTATCAGTCACTGAATCAGGGATCTCCATGTACAACACTACGAAGTCCACAGGGAATTGCAGGCCCTGAATAGTGACGACAACGTCTCGTAACAACCCCTTCGGCCTCTTGACAGATCGATCAGCAAACTGAAGGACTGTCCTGCTCTGTCTAAGAGTGCCCAACTCTAAACGGTCGAGAAGGGTTGCCGGACGGAGGTTGATAGACGATCTGCTATCTAATAGAGTGCGGTCGAACCTCTGCTCTCTAATGTGACATCTGACATAAGGGGCTCCTGAATCTGGCCTCTTGGCCGGCAGACGGTTCTGGATCGCGAAACATGTGGCTTTCGTCAGCACGTGGATCTCTGAATGGTGGTTCCTCCTCTTCCTCCTGACTGTGGTCCTGTCTCTCAACGAACGCTGAAGAAGGGGAATGTGCTGCAAAGCCTCCTGAAGAGTCAGCTGGATATGGAAACGATCTATCATCTGTTGGCTGAACTCTTCCTGATCTCTCTTTTTGGGATTTTCTTTTTTCTTCCCCTTCCCCATCTGAAGGGCTCTACGGAAGGGGATCACTGGGTCCTTCTCAGATGAAGGACTAGGAAAAGGTGTAGACGGCTCGACGGCCGGATCCGCACAAACATCAAGCACCACAGTGGGACCAGAAAAAACCAAACCTTTTCCTTTATTCACAACATGGTTCCGAGATACATCAGAAGTAGGAAAGACAACATGACTCTCAAACTGAACACTGGTGGCCTCAGCACCACCATCGGCTGGATCAACTGGAACTGGAAGACTCGCGGCCTCAGTACCGCGCTCTAGCTCGGCATAGTGGGTGGCCTCAGTACCACCTCCTCCAACTGGTGAATTGGCGGCGTCAGCACCGCCTGTGGAGTCAGCATCCTTGGTGGCATCAGTACCACCGTCATCGTCTCGAGCGGCCTCAGTACCGCTCTCCTCCTCCTCATCTGGCGCTCTAAGTGTATCCTCATGGCGTCGCTCAGACGAGGCGCCGCCTGCTGGCATCCTATCGCTCCTAAGTGCGACAAAATCAGCATCAAAAAGGTCTGCAGACATATCATCAAATGGATCACTAGGAGTGGCATACTCAGTGTAAGCTACCTGCTCATATTTCCGCTTCAGGCTGTTGGGGTTCGGCTCGATCTCGGCAGGGATGGCGGCCTTCCCTCTCACAATGTCCCGCATCTCCTGGCGGAACTCATCCATCTCCCGTCTGAAGGTAGCCTGCTGATCCGTAAGGAGGCGGGCTATATCGTCCAAGGCGGGGCTCTCGTAAGGTGGGCCATGAGAGCCCGACGGGTAGCCTCTCTGGTAATGAGGCTGTTGGAACTGGTGCTGCTGCTGCTGAGAGGGGTATGGGTGTGGTGGATGTTGCTGCTGGTGAGGCTGCTCACGCCTCCAAGACTGTCCCTGCTGATAGGGACGAGGACCATAGGACGATTGCTGCTGCTGCTGTGAAGGGTAGACTGGGGGCTGCTGCTGCGGCTGGTGCTCTCTCTGATGGCCATACTGGCCTCCCTGACCTGACGACTGCTGCTGGGGCTGGGTACCTCATGTCCCCCAACGGAATCCGGGATGGTCTCGTCGGATACCGGGCTGAGGATGGTCATACCAAATCCCGTTGACATCCATCAACGGCTCTGCATCGTACTGGACTGGCGGGAGTTCTTCCAAAGGCTGATCAGGCTGGTATACCACCATCTGCAAGTCTGGAGATGGTGGTGACTGGTAGGTGGGTTGTGGCTGTTGGTACGGCTCCGCCTGTACAAGGTGAACCTGTCTAGGCTGCTGGTGTGAGCTGGAGCGCTGGGACGAGCTGATGCTGCTGCCGTGATCGCCTCGCGACTGAAGACGGGGATGGGAAGCCGTCTGTGCCTCCTGGAGACACAAGAGCTGGGTCTTCATGTCGCTCAGAGTCTGTGCCATCTGCTCCATCTGAGTGATGCCCTGGTACTGCTTCTTCTCAATCAGCTCCATCCGATCCAACTTCTCGCTAATGATACCCATGTCCGCAGCTGATGACTCTGCCTGGGCTGCTGCTACTGCGGACGAACTGGAAGGACCGACGTCGACTCGTGTTATCCTCTGGTACTGCACGGGTCCTGGCTGCTGCTGGGGTCTGCCCTGAGTGTACAACCGGATCTGGGACATCACCATATAATTCTCGGTCATCTCCTCGTAGATGGCCCAGACCTGGTCGTGATCCTTGGCGAAGTAAGACCCGCCACAAGAAGTGTTCACCAAACCCTGGAGCTCTGGTGTCAGCCCGCTGAAAAAGCTCTGTACGAGGTTGGGCTTGGAAATGTCGTGGTGCGGGCACCGATCAGTCAGCTCTCGGAACCTCTCCCTTGCCTCATGGAACTGCTCGTTGGGGAGCATGGAGAAGTTGCTGATAAGGGCTCTCGCAGCATTGGTCCGCCCGAGTGGATAGTACTTATGCAAGTACTCGGTGCGGAGCTGCTCCCAAGTGTAGACGAACTTCCCCAGATGCTTCAGCCATGTGGCTGCTCTATCTGCCAAAGAGAAGGGGAAGGAAATCATCCTGATGGTGTCCTGGTCCACCTGACGATCGTGGACAGTGCTGCAAATCATAAGGAACTCCTGGAGGTGGAGATGGGGCTCCTCGGTGGCGAGCCCATGGAAGCGGGGGAGTAACTGCAAGGTGTTCGGGGGGAACTTGAAGTCCCCCACGATCGCTCGTAGCACAACCCAGTGATGCATCAGTGTCGATCCGGGGTTGTGCAATTCCCGCATCGGTCTCGGTGGTCCTCCTACCGCGGCTGCGGCGGCTGCTGCCGCTGCGGCGGCTGCTGCTGCCACTGCTGCATCTGCATCATCCGAGATCCTCGGCCCCTCTCTGCGCTCCTCGCGCTCTGCTCTCATCTGCTCCATCTCTCTCCTCATATCTAGCATGAACGCTCCCTGATCCCTCAACTACTGTTGAACTGTCTCGAGGGAAGCAATCAGTGTGGAGTTGATCGCACCTTGGTCCAACACAAAGTGCTCAGGCTGTGGACCTCGACTGCGATCATCGGAACTGTCGGCCATGGTGTCTGCAAAATCAAATGATCCAAACTCAGGTGCCGATAAATCTGCTAATCTCTCCTCTGGCACTGGTCTCTTGGAACCGAAAGAAAGGGGGTCGAGGGGGAACAGGACGGAATCATACTCGGGCTCGGAGAGCTGGTCTCGGCTCTCGCGAGCCAACCTAGATGAACGGGTAGACGCGCCCGAAAGCGGTGCTGCCGGAGGCTGCCTAAGAGATCGTCTGCCCATCATCTTGATGTGGCGAGTAAGGCGGATGAGATCTGGAGAAACTATGATGACAAACAAACCCCTCAGTTCACCAACGCAACGCGAGCTGAAGACCGTAAAGGCTCGGTCAAATTATCTTGTCAATTTTATTTTGGTGAACACACAAAATATCAGAGAGATTACATGACCTGCTGGGATACCCGATACTATCCCCAACCGACTGTCCCGTACGAAAGAGTCGGTAATAAGCCGAGGAAGGTATCGGAGGGCTCTACCTAGTGTACGGGTCACTCTCTCGCACAATCAAACCAACCAATGAGGGGGTTGCTCTCCCAAGACAGATTTTTAGGTCAAGTGTCTTTTAGGGTCAATAGCTTAAGCAGTCCCAATTTTATTGTTTTTCTCTTTAATATTTTTCAATAAAAACAAAAGGCCTAACGAATTTTTCGGTTCTCCTGGTTATTAAGTCAAAAAGAGTGGGAGAAGACAAAAAAGCCGATGGGCGATGAAATCAATGATGCATGCAAAGATAGAAATGCGTACATGTCTCCAGCACTCTACATGCAATATGATCCGCGCAGAAATGTAAAGACAGAAAAGAAACTACCTATATGGTGCAACGGTAAAAAGCCGAGTCCCTAAATAGGCAACTTCTACTCGAAGAACCGTCTAACTGGTCACCGATCCTTCGACGCAAGAGTCCGGTCTCGGTCTACCCCTCCTCCTCCCGACACATCGGGTTCAGGAGCAGCGCTTGGCAGGGCAGGCTACGGCACGTAGGCTCGAAGGGAGTGAGTCAGTTATTTTTATTATCCTTTTATTAGTAGGTCCAATTACGATCTATAGGAACATGCAGATAATTAAGTGTGTGGATCTTACTAATTACGGCACAGTCAAGCAGAAAGTCCTAAATCTAGGGGCTCGAGAAAAACCGCGTTAAACCGTAAAAGGCAGCGAAGAAAAACAAAACCGCGAAAAAGCCGCGAAAAACCTAAGGGTCCCCCGAGCACACCAGTGCTCGGCGAAACAGACCCGCTACAAAATCCAGTCCAAGTCCAAGTCCACAGTCTGTCCCTGTATTATTACAAATAATCAAATGACAGAAATAAAAAACTAATCTACTCCTCGCCCACTCAGCCTCTCTCTCACGCTCTCTTGCGGCTCCGTGCAGAAGGGAGTCACCTCCGAATCCCGTGGTTGCTCCGGCTCCTCGAGAGTAGCCGCCTCGGTCCTCGGGCCCTCACAAGAAAGAAGACAAGTGTCAAACCAAGAATAATAATCAAATGTGAACAAGAAATAAAACAGGGGTATATGTGTAGAAATGACAAAGGAAATAAACAAGCAAAATCAATTAGAAACAAAAAGAAAAGAAAATAAAATAAAAGAAAATAAAACAAAAATAAAAGAAAAACAAAAAGCCGCGAAAAGTCGCGGACTCAGAAAGAGCCGCGGAAAGCCGCGAAAAAGAAAATGAAAATAAAATGAAAACTACTAAGCCGTGCTCCCCGGCAACGGTGCCATTCTGATGACTCAAAAATTTCCCAAGCAACTAAGGATGAAGAAATAACAAAGGTCGTTGCGACCTTAGTCGCTCAAGAGATTACTCGGTCGATCAAGAAAAAGTAAAACAAACCACCAAAATCGAATAAAAACCAACTAAAAATGATAGCGGTCCTAGCTATTAGATTAGCCTGGTATAGCGACCAGGGTCGGACTCAAGGAGCACGTGATGGCCTCGCGGCCTACGAAGTAGTCTAAAAAGGAATAAAATAAAATCAAAGTCTTTTTGGTGGATTTTCAATTTTTATAAATTTTTTAGATTTTTAAATAATAAAGAAAATAAGAAAAATAAGAAACCAAGCCAATTCAAGAAATTATTAAAGCACTCAAAAATCAACCAAAAATTCAATAAAAAATGTTTTTATGTATTTTATGTTTTTTACTATTTTTGGGTAATTTTTGGTATTTTTCTGATTTTTATTTAATTTTCTAAAAATAAAACAAGATAGGGAAATAAAGGTATTGTCCAGTCATGAGTAAAAAGCCAATTTAAAATGCAAAAAGGCCCTTCTAACTCCTGGAGGTAACTTTCCTGTAAACTAGAAAGTTTTAGAAAAATCTAGGCACTAGAATTATTGTTTTTGGATTTTTAAATTATTTATTAGAATTTTTATAGTGTTTTTAGTGTTTTTCAATTTTTATGAGTTTTATATAATGAAAAATGACCAAAATTGGTCAGAAAATCAAACAAAGCAAAATACACAACGAGTATTTTTTTTGCAATTTTTAGAGATATTTTAATATTTTTTTGAGATTTTTCAAATTAGACAGTAAAGAAAAAGCTTGTTTTTGATTTTTTAAAAATAACAAATAAAACCAAAAATGTCTCCAAAAATTCTAGAAAATTTTACACCATGGCAGTAGCCATGTATCCAATTTTCATTGAATTTGGAGTTAGTTTGATATTTTATTAAAAATCAAAACCTAGGTATAGTGCACAGAGACCTGTACGTAAATACCAGAAGTCCCAGGGGGTCCGGTGCCAAAATCCCAAGAGGTCACGCACGAGGCGCGTGTCTGGGGCACACAGGGACCTAATTGCAAATAAAATAAGGTTCATGGACTAAATAATAACATGTATTAAAAGTCTAGGGGCCTTACTGTAAAATACCCAAAAATATAACGCACATGCACAAATTCAACACGCACAAGGGTATAAATGCAATTATCTATAAGTTTCATTCATTCATAAACAACCCAGAACTACAAGGCTATCAATGCAAATATCCCAGACAAACACGTGTCGATGCACGTGACACACTACACACAGGGGCATACATGCAAATAGCAGAAAAGACAAGGTCCAAAGTGAAATTTACCTAACACAAATAAAATACTAAAAAATTTTACAGGACTAAAACTAAACTAAACTAAAGCTAAGGGCCTAAGGGATATTTACCCTTTATTAAGTTGGCCGTCGGATGGGCGCCACGTGTGCTGATCGACGGCTGAGAACGGGGTGGCGCCCAACACTGGAATCCTCGGGCTGATCGAACGGCCAGGGCTTCGCCACGTGTGAGATCGAACGGACGTGAGGCTCTGTGGCTAAACCTCGACGATCGACCTGTCCAGATCGCACCTCCAAATATCGGATGGTGCTGAAAGCTCCTCGGGTGGACGGTCAGGATCTAAACTGGAGCCTGGGGTCGATCGGATGGTGTCTGGAGGTCGAGGAAGAACTGATGGCCGACGACCTTCGCTGGCCCGCTGCGTGCACTCCCGGCCTCCTCGCGGGGCTCTGATGATCGGAGAAGAAGCTCTGTGTGCTCCCGCGTCGAATGGCGGCCTTCGATGACTCGTCGGAGCTCCGAGGAGCTCAGGCGAGTCCGGCGGAGGTCAAGCTGCTGCCTCCAATGGTCCAAGCCCTCAGATGGGCTCGGATGTACCTGCAAAGCACACTAGCAGACTCGGGGTCGAGGGCAAGTTTCCTCGACCCTGTGAGAGGGGGTGACGGTGATCGGTGAGGCGGGGCGGTCGAGCTCCAGCGAGGTGCAGACGGTGGAGCTCGAAACCCCAGCTCCTGTGCGAGCTGGGTTGAATAGAAGGGCGGAGAATGTGCGCGAAGGATAGGAGAACGTGATGGAAGGGTCCGATGATCGAATCGAAGCGGATGTCACCGAAATCGATGATGAACAGAAAATGGGCGAATTGGGCGAAACGCGAAATCAAAGAAAACGGGAAGGAAATACGGCTACGTGGGTGGACGAGTCGACTGGGCTCGAGCTGCTGGAGCTCTGGGTCGTTGCCTCGCGGGTCGTCTAGGCCCGAGACTCGAGCTCCTCCTTCAGGCGGAGCACGGCGGCGCTAGCTCGCCGGATCAGAGATCGGGCACCTTCTCCTCTCTTCGACACCACCAACGGCGAGCTGTCACCTCAGGGAAGGCAGTGGAGGTCACGAGAATGAAAGGTGGGGAGCCAAAGATGAGGGAATGGGTGGCGGAGCTCGACCTTTATATGGTGGAAGGTCCGGGAAGAATGGCTCGGGTCCGGCTCGATGGAGCACGGACCCCTAGGCACGATATCGGGCGAGGTTCCCAGATGATTGGGGTGTAGTTAGGACCCTGGGTTTGGGTGTCTGGAGGTCGGATCGATCGAGTGTGGAATAAATGGGGAAGTCGGGTCGGTCACTCAAGATCCGAGGGAAGTGGTCCATGATAAACACGAATCTCACGAGGGTCTAAATTGGTATCTCACACAAGGCGGAGATAACCGTCGCTGTTGCGACTCTCAAATGAAATCCGTGTTTGATCAACAATTAACCCACACTAAGATCAACAAATTAGAAACAATGTGGAGTTAAAATTTATTTTTAACTCTGCACAAATGGTGTATAGTGTCAAGTATGCAGAGAGTTCGAACACAGGGAACAAACAGTGTAGTTCAAGCAAATGAATGCACAAGTGTGTGTGTGTGTGTGATGTGTCTACACTAAGCAAGAGAACAAAGCAATTTTTTTTGTGGGTTTTTAATTTTTAAATTTTTTTTTTATTTTAATTTTTAATTTTGATTTGATTTTTAATTTTCTGATTTTTATATTTTATACTTTATATATATATATATATATTTTCTTTTTTCAATATTGGAAAATAAAGGCAATATAAGATAAAGCAAGATAAAATATTTATAAAAATGCACAAAAATACTCAAAAATTCAGAACTAAGATGTTTTTGGAATTTTTATATTTTTTTACTGTTTTTGTGATTTTTGGGGATTTTTCTAGGTGTTTTTGATATTTTTAAAGACTGAAATAGGGCTAAACAGTGGAAATAGGGCTGGCTGTGACAAAAATGAGATTTAAAAATATCAGACAGTAGCTCAAAATTTTCACACTATTTTTCTAATGAAAAGAACAAAATAAGGGATAAACAGAAGCTGAGTTTGCTATTTTTGGGTTTTTCTACTATTTTATATATATTTTTGAAGTTTTTGAGTGTTTTTAAATTTTTAGTGTTTTTCTTTTGAAATTTTTAATGATTTTTGGACTGACACTAAAAGGCAATAAAATAGACACTAGGTAATATTTTTGGAATTTTTGGAGGTGTTTTGATATTTTTTTGGTATTTTCTAAGCTAGACAGTGCACAAAATAGATGTTCTTGATTTTTAATAAATATGAAAATAAAATAAAATCAAAAACTAAATAGCTGGCGTTAAAGTATAGGTGCACAGGAGCTTAAGTCTATTTTTGTGGAATTTTTGGACTTAAAATGATATTTCAAATAAATACAACAAACATCCAATTAATAATCAGGCCTGGCAGGGGCATAAATGCAATATCCAAAACATCCAGGGGCGTACATGCAATTTTCCACAAAAATATACACTTTATATTCAATTTTTGGCACTAAAAGACAATTAATAAAACTGCCTGGGCCTCCTGGCAATTTACCCACCAGGGCGCGTGACTTGCACGCGCCTGGGAGGGACCAAAATGTAATATCGCAAAAACCTGGGGGCCTACTTGCAAAATAACCAGAAATATTACACTTAATGCCAAAGTTTTGGTACTAAAACTAAATACACAAACAACCGAGGGTTCCTCTGCAAAATGCCCACCACCTCACGTGTACAGGTCACGTGAGGTGACGTGGCGAAGGACCAAAGTGCAAATGAAATAAAGCCTAGGGGTCTTTGTGCAAATATTACAGAACTTTTTAAACTACAGACAAAAGTTTAAAAACTAAATATTAAATGCAAAAATTGCGAGGGTGATGGTGCAAAATACCCTCGACGCGACGCTCCGATGATGACGCGTGGCTTGGATCCAACGGCTGGGGGAGCGAGGCGCGATCCAGCGGCTGGAGGCAATCCACTTATACACGTGGCAGCTGGGGAACGGTCGATGACGCTTCGGCGATGCACGGTCTGGATTAGATCTCCTCCGATGATCGGACGGCAGGCACGTGGGGAGATCTAACGGAGGCTGTGCGATCTGGGGAGGCCTCCTCGATCCAACGGCTGGGAGGCGATGAGGAAGAACAGCGAAGAACGCCGGCGAGGCGAACTTCGCCGCTCCAGATCTTCGTCCTCCGACGAAGTTAAGGCTCCAAAATGGACGTGGAGACTCCTGGGGTCGTCTTCTACCTCCTGGGGGCTTCAAAAGTGCACGGCGATGGCCGTGCTGCTCGCAGACGATCGGCGGAGCTGGAGAGCTCGGCTGAGCTCCGGCGAGCCTCAAAATCGCACCCAGGCGCGATTCAAAGTGCTTTGACCCTGCAAGTAGAGTTAGAAGGTCCAGGGCAAAGTGCCTGGACCTTGGGTGGACCTAATCTAAGCGCGAGGGGGAGTGGTCGTTGGTGGCCGGAGTTGCGCTCCGGCGATGATGCTTGAATGGGCGAGATGAGCGATGAAACTTAGAGATTTTTTAGGGTTTTCGAAGATTAAGCTAACAGGAACCTAATGGGATAAACAAGAAAGTGGGGCGAGCCCTCAATGGCCGCAGCCAGAGGAAAAAGGGGTACCTCGACGCCGGTCCATAGCGGAGGTGGTGGAGTCGTCCTCGACCTCGTTCACCTTGGCTGAGAAGCTCGCGGCGAAGCTGTCACCTCCGGCGAGGCTTAGAGCACTGGAGAGGCGGAGAGGGGTGGACCAAGGGGACTCGATTTGAATTCAAAGTAGGGGAGTTGGTTTTATGCGGTTTGACCCGAGACAGAGGTGCTCCAAAGATCAAAGCATATCTGGCGAATCTTGGGTCCGATGACCAAGGTTAAGCATGGGCGAGCTAGAGGGAGGATCGAGGAACAATGTTGCAGAAGATTGCAACACAAAAAGATGCAAGTCCTGGCCTCGAAAAATCCTTGAAGTTGGGTCAAAACTTAGGGTGTCAGACGCTACAGGGGTAGGTCAGACTGTTGACCTAGGTCAACAGTCCTGGCCTCCTGGTTGGTCCACGTGGACCAACCAGGAAAAACCCTGGAAAAATCATTTGTTAATTCAATTTAAAATAATAAATGGTCGAGATAAATAAAAGTTATAAAATAAAAAATGTTCAAAATTTTGTGTAGTATTTAATTCTGATTTTTATTTATTTTTAGGAGATTTATTTTTACAAGTTACCTTTTTAACCCTATATAGGTATATTACCTATGTATTTTGATATTTTATTTTTATTTTGGTATTTTCAATTTTATTCTTTTTGTTTTCTAAAATTATAAAATACTTTTAGATACATAAATCTATTTTTCTTTTATTTTTCTGATATGTTTTGTGTATTTAATAAAATACAAGTAGTAATATTATAGGTATGTGTATAGGTATTATACCTGGTAATGTATATGCAAGTATTTTTATTTTGATTTTTATTTACATTTTTATTCTGATTTTAATGCACATAATTATTATAAGTAATATTTTACAAAATTATAAAAATATAAAAATGAATAAATAATGAATAAAGAATAAATTGAATATTTTATTCAGTACAAGTGTACAATAGGGGTCCAAAAGCCAACTTTCAATCCGTAGCTCCGCCAAATGCGAAACCACTGCCATTGGATAGATTATTTTATTCTATATACAATTAAAGGTGAGTTTGATGCATTTGGAGTTGTCGTTTGTGAGATACGGGTCTGGGAAGTTGGGATTTTGGATTCTTATTCGGACCATATCTTTTTGTCTGTACATGACTTTTCTGTGAAATCAATTTTGTCTTTTTCTTTATTAATTTATCTACAACTTTTATGTACAAAGTTTCTTTATTTGATGTATAAAAAGTGGAACCAAAAATAGGTCCCAAAATGAATAAAGAATGAATAGGTTGTATAGGTATTTTATCTGTGTTTTGGCCCTTATCTCCCCCTACTTTATTCCTTGTCGACCTATTCATCAAGATGTCTAGGTCTCGGGGTTTTGGGTCATAAAATATTTACAATATTTTATTCTTTTTCTTTTCTTTATTTATTCTATAATTTTGGCCTTAATTACAGTGATTTATACACAATCTGAATGCACATGCATGGATGCTAAGATGATGGTTTTAAGGCTATTTAAAGGCATTTGCTAGGGTTTTTGGTGCCAAAATGATAGAATAAAGATGATGAAATGTGGATTCATCAGTCCACAGGGGGGAGTTGACCGGGGGGTCAATGTTCCCCCGTGGACCAATCAGAGAAGGCCACGTCAAAAAGATTTGTAAAATCAATTAAAAATAGGAAATGGCCGAATTATTAAAAACTCAAAACATAAAAATTATTTGTTTTAATTTTTTCTATTTTCTGTGATTTTTAATTAATTTTTCAAAATAAAAATACGATATTTACATAATAGGGTTATATATAGGTATATATACAATATAGGATTTTTATTTTTGATTTTTAATTAGTTATTTTTATACATTTTTATCCCGATTTTATATTTTATTTATTTATATCATAAAATTAGGAATAAAAGGGTATTTTTACTTTATTTTTATTATTTATATATAAGGGTGAAATAAATAGATATACATCTATGTACATGGTATATTTACAATATTCTTTTTGGTTTTTAATTTTGTTCTTTTTATTTTGTTTTGTTTTTATGGTTTTTATTTTATTTATTTACACCATAAAAGATAGAATATATACAAAATTTTTGGAATTTTAATTTATTTATTTATAAGGTGAAATAAATATAGACAAGTGGGCTATGTACATGATGAATATGTACAAGGTGAATATTTTTATTTCCTTTTTATTTTTTTTCATTTTTATCTTGATTTTGTATTTATAAATATATACAAATATTTACAAGCCATTTTTACTCTATTTTTTGAGGAAAATATATTTATTGTATTTACAAGTATATTTACACACATGAGCACCCTATCTCTCTCTACTTTGGCTTTTATGCGGTCAGGCCCATGCTAATTATTAATTTTTACACAATGCATGCTTTTGGTAATTATTTGTATTAACACACATATACATGTATTTGCAAAGGTTTTTGTAGCTAAAATATAAGAATAAAGAATGATGAATGAGTATTCATCACCTATCAAGAATTGGTTTTTTCCTTTGCATTCATTGTGAAGCAAGCTGCCGGTATATATAATTTATCATTTGATACCACTAGATGGAGATCCTTCCTTATCCCCATTTTTTGTAAGTCAAGACGTGCTTTCAAATTATCCTTACTTTTCCCATCAATATCCATCAATGTCTCAATCACGTTATCAAACACATTTTTCTCTATATGCATTACATCTAAACTATGACGAAGGAGATTATATTTCCAGTAAGGAAGATAAAAAAAATTGCTTCTTTTTTTTCCAAAGGAGTATGCATGAGTTAATTGAAGAATTCATCACATCATCTTCATCGTCGCCATCACCAACCAAGTCCTCTACATTCTCATGCAAGTTGTCTTGAGATGTTACTTGAGCATCTACTTGCATGACCCCATCTCTTTGGTGCTTCTTACTTGTAGTGGATGTTTTCCCGTAACTGAATTTAAGGTTGCGTAATTGCCATTCAATTCAACCCCAAATATTGTTAGCGGAGGTGAATTCAACTCTTGTGTACCATCAAATTGCTCCTTTTGGAATCGAAAAGGATGGTGTGATTCTAACTATCGGCGAGCACCCATGTAACAAAACTTTCCACCATGGGCCAACCATCGGGAATGAGTGTCTCTCATACAATAGGGACACCCATATTGACCCTTTGTACTCCAACCACTTAAATTTCCAAGAGCAGGAAAATAACTAATAGTCCAAAGAAGAGCGCCCCTTAATTTGAAATATTATTTTACATGAGCATCAAAGGCATCAATGCCTTCCCACAACTCTTTCAATTCATTAATCAATGGTTGTAAGTAGACATCAATATCATTTCCGGGGCCCTTTTTTCCAGGAATAATCATAGAAAGAAGTATTGATGATTGTTTCATGCAAACACATGGTTCATGTTATATATAACCAATACGACTGGCAAAGTGCTGTATTTTGTACTCATTGATCTGTACGGATTAAATCCATGACTAGATAATGCGAATCGCAAATTACGACCTTCAGAAGCAAAATCTGGATATCGAGCATCAAAGCTTCTCCAAGCCAATCCATCAGCTACACGTCTAATTTTTCCATCCTTTATGCGCCCCTCAACATGCCATCTCATAGAAAAAGCAGTTTTCGATGAACGAAAAAGCCTACGAAGACGTGGTTTAAAAGGAAAGTAGCGTAATACTTTAGATGGTCTTCTCTTGATTTTCACATCTTCCTTGCGAACGTTGGCAATATCATCCTCTGATTCTATCCATCGAGATGCATTACAAACATTACATTTGTCAAGCTTTTCAAGTTTGTCTCCATGAAATAGGATACAGTCATTAGGACACGCATGAATCTTTTCATAACTAAGACCTAGTTCTCTAACAAGTTTTTTTGCTTCATAATAAGTAGATGGAATTGACTCTCCTTCAGGGAAAGCCTCTTTCAACAATTCAAACAGCATATCGAGGCTGTTTGCCGACCAGCCACTCAAGCACTTAATATGATATAATCTCAATATGAACGAAATCTTAGAGAAGTTCTTACATCCTGGGTAGAGCTCTTCATCACCATCTTTTAATATGGTACGAAAATGACAAGGGATGTTATCACCATGAACAGAAGGCTCGCCATGGTTGTCATTAGTTTGATATTCATGTTCAAATTCGAAAGTGATTTCTACATCATCACCGTTATCATTCATCTCCTTCAATGTCTTATCACATTTATTGTTCATATCTCTTAAGTCAAAATCAACAACATCACCAAGCAATTCTCTCATATCAATTCATCCGACATGTCCAAAGGAAGTACTTCTAGGAGATTCGAAGTATTCAGATGAACTTTCACCAAATGGAAGATTATGATCTCCATGTGGCCATATAGGTGAACTCTCTTCACTAAAAGGATCATGTTCTCCATGAAAAGTCCATTGCGAATAGTTTAACAAAATTCCAAAACGTAGTAAATGGAGATGGACATCTTCAAGCTTCAACAACTTCATATTAAAGCATCTTGTACACAGACAATAAATGGTATCTCCTTTAAGACCTTTTTCACAAGCATACGAAATAAACTCATGAACTCCCAATTTAAATTCATCACTTCCAAGTGGTTTTCTCATCCAACTTTTATCCATTTTCCAACACAATGCCTCAATTTAGATACCTATGATCAATAAAATTACAATATTTTAGAGTTCACAAATATAATTAAATTAACAAATGTCTATGAATGATAAATATAGATAAAATAATCATGCATTCTTGCAATCCAAAAAACCTTCAATGAATATTCAAACTTGTTAAAGGTATCTTAAGAGGTCCTAAAAGTCATAGTTGAAGCCACCCTCAAATCCACATTTGAGCAACTAACTATATTTCAAATTAAGAATACAAATATTACCTTGATGCCGGAAAGTGCAACACGTAACATGCCCTAGTTCTTATGATCCTCAAATAGCACCAAAGTTAGCCCATCATGTTTTCACTACAAAAGATGATTAGACACTTAATATCAACATGTTATTTCTGACAATAATAAACCATACTCTCCACAAATAATGATCAAAATGAAAAAAAAAGAGGGAGGATAATGCCCATAACTTCAAGACAAACATATAAACAAGCAACAAACACATATTTCATACAAATAAACCTTTTCTTATTGAAAATGGAATTCATATTCTGTATAAGTTTTCATTTTTTTCCTTTATGACATTCACGAAACATTATCTGTCATCCTATGGCTTGGATAAATACTATTCTCCTTCATTCTAAAAAGTTTTCTCTTAAATGTGAACTTCTAACAATGATTAATATCTTAATGTTATTTTCGAGTAAAGAGTTTATCTTGTGTATAAAACAAAGAACATAACTATGACAAACTTCGACCTTCTTTTGGTGTGATATGATCATAGCACGATAGAGTTAAAGCTTGGAGTGAGTATTTCATATTTGTGGTAAGGGTTTTAGTTTTGACCACACATCTGTTTGTCGGTAAAAATTTTCATCTTTGGTCCTAAAGCAGACTTGACCCATTTACATTTAAATGTTTATAATTTGAGATTAAAAGATCAACTTTTGAAATACCTTTGCAAGTAGAACAAAGTCGTTTTGATTTTGAGTATTGGGTATAGGTTAAACTATTCAATGCCATTCCCCGTAATATAAAGTCGTTTTGATTTTAAATATCTGAAATTATCTAGTAGTCAAAATTACAGAACATTATATTATTATTAGTACTTTTACTAAAGTTTATGTAACGTTAATTTGATTTACATTGTTACACTGAGATTTATACGACACCATTGTTACATGTCACAAAAGCACAAAGACACACAAACACATACACACAATGGTATATGAATCATTTCATAACTATAAAATTAATGGAGTTGATTTCCTATTCAAATAAATTAAAATTTTAGTCGAAAAAGTGATTGATAATGATTTTTTATATTATAATATTTGAATTCATTCTTTGACAAAGAAATAGACTTTGTGGGTAATAAAAAACTATTGTATATTATAAGTTCATACTTTATTAACATGTTGATTAAATTTCATGTAGATATATTGGTCCCAAAGTAAAATAAAACTAATTATAGTGAGGCAAAAAATTAGAATATATAACACAATGCAAAATAATTTGCCAAAAGTAAAGGGGTCTTCTTAACGTAAATGAGATACGATTAAAGTTCTCAAAAAACAAGAGATGTGAATAAGAAATTTGGTTAGCTAAAAGTTATGTAAACTCGCCACCAAGAAAAAAATCTGCAGTTATAAGTTGCAAAGATAATAGAAATAGTTATAAGTTGAAGTAAGTATTATCATATTTAGAGTTACTAGAAGGGGAAAATATTGTGGGAGAAATGGGGATACCTTATTAAGATTTTAAAAATGTAATTTTGAGTGAGTGATGATTCAGGAGGGATGATGATTTTACCATTAATTAATGTGTCCAACCACACCAACTAATCTTTGAATTAGCAAATGCCTAGTAAAAGAGAATCTTGAGAGCTTCAAATTGACACAGAGATGAAATGTTTTAAACTAAGAGGTGAAAACTTCTTCAAATCAAATACGTGCACTTGTTTTTAATTTTGTCGTGTAAGGGTTATGCATATATCTACGTTTGACGAAGATAGCATTAACATCAAGAGCACCGTACATAATATAATTATTGATATTGATGAGTCTGCTTTTTCATTAAACATTTTTCCATAAAGTACAATTTTGTTTCAATCTTAATTTTTTTTAACCTAAATTTAATTAGATCGGTACTAAGCTTTTTCCCCAATAAATATAAAAGGCAGATCGTTAATCCAGTCATATCATCTTCGCAATCCAGTCAGATCATGAAGATCCACTAAAAATCCAGTCAGATCGTTAAAAAACCTCGATGGGGATCCACCAAAATTGACCGAATCACCTTCCCAAATCGAGATCTAAGAAAAACTAAGATCAATCAAAACCCTAGCCTTGAGAGGAACAGTGACATGCCGCCAATTTCTTCCCAAACCTTCATAAAATGTGCAAAAAAAACTATACATGAATCAGTTCGCAAAGGGAATGGACGAAATAAAAAACGCACATCAAAAAATCTCACCAAACAAACAAACACGAAGATCCATTAAAAAAATCCAGTCAGGTCATTAAAAACCCTCAAGGGGATCCGTCAAAATTAATCAGGTCTCCTTCAGAAATCGAGATTTATAAAAACTAAGATCAATCGAAACCCTAGCCTTGAGAGGAACAAGTACTTTCTCAGTCCTCCATGGATTTGAACCTCATCACAACCTGAAGGATTAAAGCATGAGATTTTGATCCGAACCCTAAATCATAAACCCTAAGTCATACCTGATGCTTTCGACTCCGGCGCTGTGGAACCTTGAAGTCTCGACTCACGCGTTATGGTAGGATCCTTGATCTCAACCTATATATATGCACATCTGGAGAGCGGAAGACACTGCTCAGGTCTGCATTGGGGTCATTGAGAGAAAAGGGCATGAGATGGGGAGACGGGAGGCAGGAAGGTGCGCAGTACGTTAGGGTTTGGTGGGCGGAAGCAACATATTCCATCTTTTCCCTTTACATATTAAAATATTAGGAAAATGGAACTTTTACACAGCAACAATTGTTGCAACACTATATCAGACAACGTGACAATAGAAAGAAAAATAAAGATATGTATTAAATAATTATATCTTATAAACTAACGTGCGTGGTTATTAATTATAATTTTAGACACATGTGTAATGCATGTCATCTTTCTTGCCATCTCCCACTTAGTATAAAATTGTTAGTGTATTAGTTTTAAATTAAAATCTTACCAACAATTTTTTTCGTTGCTATATTAAAAATGACGACGAATGAAAAAAATCGTCGCTATTTCTAATGTAATTAGTGACAGATAGCTATAATTGTCACTATTTCTAGTATAATCAACGACGAATAAATATAAACGTTGCTATTTTGATAACCTTACAAATATCACGACACATATAAATAATCGTTGTTATTTAATCGTCGTTGTAGCTTTACTTTGTTGTAGTGTGCCCCTAGTAATTACAATCCTAACATGTTCCTAGATTTAAACATTTGTTATGCTTATCTTTCCAACTTGTTTTCATCGTATCTTACAATTCGATAACAATCTCTTTTGAACAGATAAAACAACTTAAAGAAAAACTAAAAAAAGATTCATTGTTGCACTGAAAGGATATTAATCTTTGAACGCGTCATTGGTAAATTATCAATTTGATAATATATATTTTTTACATTTGTGTCCATATTGGATTTTGCAATTTCATTTGTGACCCATCTTTTTTGCGATATCAATTGTGTGACCCCTCTCGAATCCGGGTACCCGTTTACAACACTTTCGCGGTATTACATTCACGAAAAGATCGCACAAGTTGTGAAAATATGTGGGGATTTTTTTGCTTGTTGCCTTGACATTCAAATCAATGTTTACAACCCCAAAACAACAGACAGATGTGCCATCAAAATTTCAGTCATTGTATTTCATATATTTCTACAGTATGTACAAGAGGGCTGACAATACATACATGTATTCTCAAAAATTATTTAGAAGGGAAAGCAAAGCATTTGCATCGTGGCTGAACAAAAACTAACAGAAGTAACTATACTGTCTGGTATATACCCGGGTGCCAGGAATCATCCATCAGCTTCTGAGCTGAAGGCTACTTGCTCATTACATGTGAAAGATACAAGAGACATCAGCGAGTGCCAGTACTTCCCAAAAATTTAATACAATAATCAAACATTTAAAGTGGTTGCAAAAGAAACAAGTAGTAAGGTATGGTGATTTAAAAACCCACAACTACCTGCAAAAATTACAACTACTTGATATGAAAAAGATTTTCGTGCTGCATTAAGGAAATATCCTCAAATTTAACCATTACCCCATTATATATGTCATATTCCTTTATAATAGTTTAATGGCTTATAAGTACAATTTATCCACTTACCCCTTAGCTCATATATATAATTTATATATTGAGGTCGTGTTTTGGATCTTGATAAGAAGTTGGTGAAGTGATGTTTTATTTAACTCTTAGTTTGTTGATGATGGAAAAGACAATATTCTAATATAGTTCTCAATTCTATCTGACGTTTCAAGCCTTGTAGATAGTATGTGGTCTTGTTCTGTGTATGGCCTCACTCTATGACTCCAAGACATGAATAATGTCTTTGAGTTTGGATGCCTCCGTATGCATGTTGTGCCGTGTAATGCATCCTAACTAGATTCTCAACACGTCCACTAACTTAATTATAATGAGCTCTTGTAAACACATATTATAATTTACTTCGTCTCTCATACAAGATCCATAATGCTTCGTTATGAGTTCAATTGTAACTCTCCAATTTCAACTGTAACTGACTCATATGTAACCATAGATGATTAAAATGCATAAACAATGATTGGAACGTAGCATCGCCGAGCCTATAGGTGGACCAAAACTCAAGAGATGAGGTAGTCTCCCAAGGGACTCGTCTGTCTCGCCCTCTTTATTGAAAGTGCGATCCAATAGAAGGAAAAGCCTACTCCAAAACTACGCCACCGAGATGGGTGAGAGAGACTCTCCGGAAAAGTCACTATATAAATTGACCTGACTAGTACGAGCTAATGATCTCGCATGAAAAAACTAAAATCGATAATCCTCGCACGAGTATCCTAAAGTAGAGGGTCAACGGAGCTGTCAAAAGTCGGGATCCCAACAAGGTGTGAAAATACTGCAAGCTCGCTTAAAAATCGAAAAGAGATTGGGATCTTAGACTCGTACACTAAGCGATTGCTGCCCTAATTGGGCTTCCTCTTCTCCCGCCTAGGGGAGGGTCACCGCGCCCTCGCACAGTCAGGTATAAGGTTCAACATGACGACACAATTAATTTATAAGTCAATATTGGTTCACAATAATCTTCACTTGTTTGTCTACTTAACAATTTCTTAAATCTTTTTGTAGTTAATCGAGCAGATCTAGCTCTCCTGATCAATAATCTTATGAACCATTTATTAACTTCATAATAGAAGAATATTAATTTTTGTAACTCAATCTTTTGTATAAGATCGTGAGATTGATACTAATACGAGTTCATTGGATGTTAAAGAAAAAATGGATTAATTAATACATCTATCATGTGCGTTCATGTATCCTTGTTCATGCGACTCTCTCAGAGAGGGAGAGATAGAGAGAGATTACATTATTATTACTATTACAAGCAAGATGACTTGGAAAGTACTTTTATTTGGTTCCTTTGATAACGGTGGACAAGAGTTCCAAGGAGAGAGAGCGAAGAAGGTGATCCCCAACACTAATGACCTTCCAAGAAGGTACCTCAAAGACAGATGATATAGCTAATCTCATTTCATCTTTACACGAAATAAGTGTTATGTCTTGCATAAGTGATTGCAACTAACAACACTTTAAGATGGTGTTTAAGAGGTGTTTCTAGCGCTGAAGAATTTGTGGCCTTGGGTGAAATTGATGCATCCAGAATACCCTTTCCACCATAATCGGAACATGAGATTCTTGCAACAAAGATACTATTGTCAATAAAACTGGCTCTCAATGATGTGGCGAGCTGCTTCTTCAGGGTTAGAAGACACATTCAAAAAAGTCACTTAAAATTTCCCAGTCAAATATATTTCATTTCATTTCCATCATTTTTTCTTACTTTGCAATGGCATACAAACAAAAGAGAATTATATTTTCTAAATTAAATTCATCATTTATTTTTTTACAGTAGTCGAATCATTTCCTCGTTTCTCTTATTTTAGTTAGCAACCACAAATTACATACAAAAAATGGAATATATATTTTTAACCTACAGGTACAATATACATCGTATATTTATATATCATAAAAGTTATTTGAAAAATTCTCCTGTACAACAGTACAACAGAATCTACTTCAGATCTAAAAACACTAGATCGGTAAAAATAAGATGAACATCCACGATCCAAACAAATATCCCAAATAAATGTGGAAAATCTCCATTCACATATGATCCGAAATGTGTACAAAACACATGCATGGAAGTAAGAAGAAAAGGATGAACTATGCACATGATCGAGTATAATATGCATGTGTTGGCATCAAGGATGAGAGAAAGGACCTATTTTCTCCAAATTTGGAGATCAATCTCCAGCATGCATCAGGGTATTTCTAAGAGGTTTGAATAACTGCTATTGTTGCAAGGAGGAGCTCTAAATATGGAAGCAATTGCAACTGCTCTATCAGCTGTTGTGCAACAGCTTAAGCTTCCAAATAAAGTTTCAGAATCTGACCTTCACAGTTCAAGAATTTGAGATCCAAAAGCTCCAGACGTGAGAGAGTCGTGACTCTCTTGGTTGTAGAGAAGTAGAAAAGGGAAGACGTGGGAATGAAAAGGGGAAAGGAAGAAGGATTATACCTCTTTTTTCTCGAGATTGGAGAAGGACAGCGGCTTCTAAGAGGTTTCTAGCTGCTGGAAATGGCTGAAACTTCAAGGGTGAGGGAGCAATAACTCCAACTGCTTCTTAAAACCAAAAGAAGAGAGATGGAGTCTTTCTCGTTAGAGGAATTGGAGGAACTGCGGGGAAAATATAAGGGCAAATTTGACATAAATAAGAAGAGAGGACCCCCTTTGGTTTGCGAAATGGAGAGAGGATAAAAGGCCAAGTGGAAAAGAAATTTGGGAGGTAAGTGGAGGTTGTTGGATTTTTTCCAGCAGTTTGCTATTGTTTTTTAAAAATAAACTATTTTTTATTTTTTAAATCGAATTCTCTCCTTATTTGTCACACTTAAAATTGACAGTATTTTCGCCTCGAGTGTTTGATTTCGACATGCAAATCTTGATTTGATCGTCTCCGAACGACGATCAATATGACTATAATATTGATATACTTTTGATCGGGTTTGGATGTCTGAAATTCTCGAGATACGGTTCCGGTTTATTATTAAATTTCATGATTTTTAAATACCAAACAGCCTACGATTGGCGGACGATCGATTTCGCTGGACTTGTTTCGTCGAATCAGATTTTATGGTGATTTTAGTTTGTTTCGCGGTTTCCGAATTCATGATGCCGTTTTTGGGGCACACATTACGATGTGATTGATTCTTGACCGATTTCGTCCGAACGACTTTTGGTTTATAATCAATTGATCGATTCAGGATCTATCAATATTAATTGAACAAAATTGGTCACTCATATTTTTAATCGGGTCGAGTTCGGATTTAATTGGACCCGGTGTTACAAATTATGTTCCTACCTTCTGACACGGTTATGACTTGTACCATTGCATTATTTTTGCATTAGTGAAATAAATCAAACCATATTTTACACAAAATCAATGCTCGATTTGATGATATTTTCTTACAATTGGGCCCATGTAGATTTTTTAAAAATACACTTATACATTTCTTTTTCTTTCCGAATACACTCGTAACTCTGAGTTAACATTCCTTTGAGAAATGAATGGGCGAAACTAATTCGAGGGACACAAATATTGATTGAGCAGGAAGGTAGAGTGATATTGCAAAGAGGGAGCATAACTGTTATTAAAAGATCAAGAAGAGCATATATGAAAAATTCCCCTAAAAATTTTCGTTACTGTATTCGATGCTATATTTCTTGCATCGAATTGCATAATACTGTTATCCGTTATCGTTTTCTCATGGTATTGGATAATTTAACAGTGATTAGTTTATAATTTTTAAAAAATCTAATATATAATTATTGTTATATAATGTGTCAGTGACTAATATGATATCGTTGCAAATTTACCATAGCATATACTAATTTTGTAAAGAATAATATTTTTGTAAGAATTTAACATTAGGAGATGTGAACAAATATATATTTCAGATCTATTCCTTTTGTTTTTTAATATCCCAAATCCCCTATATTGAAAATAGTCGAATATTTGATTACACTTGCTAGTGTTACGTAAATATTCATCATTCTACATGTCATCAATAACTTTGCGTGTCGAATCTGAAATTTTCCTTCAAATTTAGGTACATACCTGGTTAGTTTAACATAGAACTAATCTCTTTTTACATCGAATATATCTCTCGACGACAAATTTGGAGGACTTTTTAAATCTTGTTGTAACTTTATAATATTAGAAGTTGTAAAAAACATGCCAAAAATGGTGAAAACGACACGTATCATTCTACTAATGTCTTTGATGTATGGGTACACTAGCCAGATGTACCAGTACACAAGGAGGTCTAAAAATTCAAGTTCAGCCACGGATTCATCAATAGGGGCGGAACTAGTATACTTTTGAGGGGGTCATGGTCCCCTCTTAATTACTCCATTTCACTTTATATAATGTTGTCGAATTTTGGTATGGCCCGTGCTTCAAGTTTAAATATAGAAATGATACTTTTGAAAATTATCATTTGTGCAATGACTTATTGGCAAAGCGTTGCGTCTTCCACTTATTCCACCAAGGTTTGAATCTCATCCCTCTCTGCTTTTGTTAAAAAAATTAGCTCTACTCACTTTACAAATCTTCATATTTTCTTTTACTTAAAAATAATAATTCCATCCTTTTTCTGTTAAATTTTCTACTCAACTTTATAATTACAATTTGATATAAAATTAGATTGTGACTCATTTATCTCTCCCGTTAATTTTAATTCTCTTTATAAATGAAATAAATTTTGATTGTTATTTTTAAAATATGTTTTTTAACTAAAACTATTAAATATTCACCATTTAAAAATTGTCTATGCCTTATTGAAAAATTGAAATAGCATTGGCATGGTAAGTTTATCAAAATTTAGAAATCACATTTGAAATTGTTGACTCTATTTTTTAAAAATAACATTAAAAATATATTTTTTTCTTATACATGATATGTGTATACTTGACCTCCCTTGATAAAATTCATAATTCCACCCATGTTCTTCGATTCACCAAAAAGTGTATCGATACATCGTCATTTGTGCATGTGCACCGGTATACCTGACCATGCTCTAGCACACTAGTGATATGTACCTTTGCACCGAACCCTCGTATATGTATACACATATGAGTACACACACGAGCACAGTTGATAAGATGGATGCTTTTACAGATCTTTTGGCCAAGTTGGATATAATCATGTTTTAGAAAGATTGAATAATGTACATACGTATGAATATGTGAACTAAATGGGCTCTGATGTATTAAAATTACGCGAGATCTTAACACGTTGCGAAGGATTATCGAAGTGTTAAGAACAGTGATGGATCCACTGTCGTCTCATGTGTGAAATTTCATGACAATGGGGTGCTGCGGAATTAGGTGCCACGAGGGAATTTATATGCATTATTTACCCCCCAAGTAAATACTACATGATTACGATAAGGGACGAGTTGAATGATGCGCTACACTTAGCCACACGGATGTATCTAGTGTCGCTTAAAGTTTGCAGATGATGTGGATATCGATGCTCGAGATAGTACCGTGCATGCCCACATAGAGTGTAGCCTGAGTGCTGTCATTTTATGAAAGGTGATGTGCGATGTGATTATGAAGTCAGAGTCTTGGAGATATGTGATTATGCTTTTACTGTCCCTAAGGGTGCGTTTGGTTGGCGGGTTAAGGCATGTTAAACTGGTAGAGGGTAACCTGTTTTTATGTTTTGGTGTTTGGATAGAGGGTTAAACTGAGGGTGGGTTAGAAGTGGGTTTGGGGTGATATGATTGTATTGGAGTTTGAAAAAGTGAGTATTTATTGTGATGTGATTGTATTGAAGTTTGGAAAAGTGAGTAGAAGTGGAGTAGTTTATAATTTTTATATGATATGATGGTACACTATATTATTTTTTGATAGGATTGATGATGTATAATTGATTTATTTAATTTTTTAAAAAAAGAATAAAGTGGGGCCCACAGGGAGAGAGGGGATGTGAGTTAATGGGAGTAAACCCTCCTAACCCGCGGGTAAACTGGTACCCGAACATGGCCTAATTATTAGCAGATAACTAAATCGTTTAGGAAGCTCTTCGATCAAATACCAAACGCTTCACAACTTTGGATAATTGGATCAAACACTGCCAAAATGTCGACAGGGTGGACAAACTTCAACTGTTTTGCTGACCTTCTTGCATTGGATTTGACATCGATAAATAAGGGCTACTTCGAAAAGTAATATCCAATAACTCTTGCTATGGCACACGCAAATATATAATGGTAAGCATTTATATAAATGAGAAGCACATGCAATAATACTATCTATAATGAAAGTAGCTCGTGGGAATAAAATAATATCTATTGGAAAAATATAACCAATAGTGTTGTTGCCCACGGAAATATGTTCTTAACAAGTCTCACAAGACAATCAAACGTTAACTTTGAGAGTACATGCAAATCCGAGTAAGCAGTTCTCTAAACTTCAGACCCCGCTAATAATTCTCATAATCATGAAGAATACACACACACTTAGATCTTCGAGTTTTCCCTCAAACGCCGTCGAGGTTTCTTCCTCTGGTTTCGACCATCGAGGTATCCCTTCTCCCTCGTTTCTTCTTGCTTCTTTTTATTCACTGTAGTTCTAGGATCATTTCACCCCTTGGATCTTCGAGTTCCATTCGCTATCTCGCCCAATCGCACCCCCTCATCGGAGCGCACCTCCGATCGAAAATCCAAGTCACCGCTCTGCCTTCATCCGACCACCTTCGCACCTCCGCGGGGTCCAGGCAGCTTGCCCTAGACCCTCTCACCTATTTTTGCAGGTACTGGGAGCATAACATCGCCTGGGGACTCTGATTCCAAGCTCCGCCGGAGATACCTGGAGCTCCAAGCCCCGCCGCCTTCGCGACAACGTCACAATGCCTCTCCGATGATTTTGAGGGACCCAGTAGCCCGAGCATCACCGCAGGAGTCTCCCCGACCTTTTTGTTGCGACACAGACCACCAGAGTCGTGCCACGAAGTTCCTCCCCGTTCTTCCTCCGGGTGCCTCCACCGTCCGATCAGAGGCCTGGTCCAGTTCGCTCAGCAGCCGTCCGATCTAGGCCCGCGTCGACCGTCTATCTCCTCGCCAGATCTGATCTGGGCCACTCATCGCTGAATCGACATCGCACGTTGTGCGCGCCACGTGGATAAGTGAGCGGCTCCCAGCCGTTCGATCGCACACATGCTATGTATTTTACACTTTCGACCCAGCCATTTTTGTATTTCTACTTAGTCGATAAACTTTTATGCGTAGTTTAAATATTTTTGTAATATTTGCATTTAGCCTCCTATACTTTTAATATTTGCATTTAGGTCCTGTCCACGTCACCTCATGTGACCCGTGCACGTAGGGTGGTGGGCATTTGCAAGGACCCCTCTGGGGTTTGTTTATTTTAGTTCATGCCAAAAACTTTTTATTTAAGTTGTAATATTTTGGTAAAATTGCATGTTAGTCCCTGGAACTTTGTAAAATTGCAAAAATACCCCTGTCAGGTCACGTGCGCCGTGCGCGTGAGTTTGGACTTTTTGCAGAGACCCCCTTTGAGTTTAGGTATTTATATTTAGTCCAGAAAATTGTGTTTAATGTTATATATCTTTTGGAAAAATTATTAGTAGGCCATTGGACTTCTGTGTATTTACGTTTATGCCCTTGCTGGTATTGTATTTTTGTGTGTATGTTTGCATTTATTTCATGCACCATTTTAACTCGAAAAAGTACCAAAAAAATAAAATAAGCTCCTGTTGCATTGTAGCTTAACAACATATTTTTAGTTTGCATTTTTATTGCATTTGCATATTTATTAAAAATCAAAAATATGCATTTTCGCCCTTGTTTGCATTAGAAAAATATATAAAAATTATAAAGAGTCTTTGAAAATTTTTAAAAAATTATATTTCATGTGTTTATCCTATTTTCATTTTCTTCCCAGAACTCCCTAAAAATTACAAAAGAACACCCCTAAAAATAGCAAATTCTCAAAATCTTCATAAAAATATAGAAAATTCATAAGAACTCCAAAAATTGTGTTTTCTATCTTTGAAATTTTCTTATCTTATTATCTATCTATAAAAATTAATTTGTAAATTTTCACTCCTGATTTCTTTTTTATATCTATATTTTTGTCTCAAAAATATATTGTATTCACTATTTACTAGTATTTTTTATTTAAAAAAAATACCAAAAAATTAGGAAAATCCAGAAAAATTAAAAAAAAAATTAAAAAATATAAAATCACAAAAACATTTTATTTTCTATATTTTGAGTATTTTTTCCTTATTTTTATTTCTCTCTTATCTCTAGTGTATATATATATATCCCTTATATATCATATCTATATTAAAAGAAAAAGAATATAAAAAAGTATAAAATATAAAATTAAAATATGAAATCAGAAAATAAAAATCAAAATAAAAAAATATAAATCAAAAATAAAAAAAGTAAAAATAAAAAACCCACCAAAAAAAGCACTTATAGGCATTTGATCGCTTTCACATTTTTCTAGTGTTACTGCTTTATTCTATCCTGTCTACTCCATGTGTTCGACACTCTACACATACTTACACTATACACATATTTTGTAGAGTTATAATAAATTTTAACTCCACATTTACTTTTATTATTTGATTATTGTTGTGGGTTAATTGTTGATTGATTCAGGATTTATTGAGGGCCGTCACAACGACTTTGTCTCCGCCTTGTGCGAGGCATTTTAGACCCCTTTATTTCTCGCTTCATCACCCGTCAATTGGACGGGTCGTGGACATGTGCCATAAAGCCCGACCCGGCCCACACATATGAAAATACATGTTTAAAAATTATATTTTAGCTACATTTAATTTTTTATACTTCAAGTTTTTGTTTTACATTATCAATATTATATCTTAATTTATAGTTTACATGCAAAGTAACACATATTATGATTATTTGAATTTAGAAAGATTAGATGTTGCTAAAAAAACTTAATTATCTATGTAATTTTGATTAAAAAACTAATAAAAAAATAACTTTACATTCGGCCAATAGGCCGGCCCGTTCCGGTCCAAACCTTAGCTGGGCATGGGCCTTGAGATATGGCCCATAGACCGGACCGGGCCGAACCTTGGACATGAGGATTTAGAATGTCGGCCCGTTCGGCTCGACCCATGGCCCGACCCGCACTTTGGCAAGGTCTACTTGTATATAGTGGCAAAGGGAGGCTGAGCCGAGTGGCTCACCTCCGCCGTCCGATCAAAACCGAGAACGAGGTTGGATGATGCCCCACTGCCCGAAAACCCCCGAACTCTCTCCCCCGACCAGTCTCAACTGCAAGTCCTTTCCCGCTGCACGTCTCCGAAGAAGCAAAACCCACCACCCATACCCCTCCTCGGCCCTCACTCATCCCTCATCGTCTCCCCCGTTCTCCATATCCGCCCTCCCTTCACACGTCTCCTGGTCCTCGGCGGCAGCAGAGAAGAGGTCCCTCGCCGCACTTAGGGTTCCTGGTAGGCGGCTCTCTCGTCTCTGCCATCCCTACTTTGCCCGACTACAAGTGGATTTTCCCTCAACTCTGCACTGGAGCGGGCAATGTCTGGATCAGTGGAGTCCATCCCACTGGACGAGGAGATTGAAGGAGAATATGAAACCTCGGCAGATCTCCTCTTCTTCAGAATAGGCGCGGCTGTCCCGTTGAAGCCGTCTGATTCCAGATATGATCTGAAGGATCCCCCGAAACAACCTTTGGCTGTTTCACAGCGGTTCGGCATGCTGTTTGTAGGGCATTCTGAAGGTCGTATCCAATTGTTGACACGATGCAACATCCTTTTCTCACTATTGATGCAGATATCACAGAAAATTGACCTATATATTTTCTGGGTTTTTGATTGTCAGGTTTCTTTGTCGCCAAGACAAAGAACGTGATTGATTTGGCCAAAGAGATCAAGGAGACCATTGAGAAGGAAAAGAAAGAGGGGGTTACGGAAGGACACAAGCGCCATACCATTCAGGAGGCCAGCATTGTAGATGTGCGGATTGGGAAGGTTTCCATTTTATCGCTTTCAACGGATTCATTGACTCTTGCTGCCACTGTTGGCGGAGAAATTCACTTGTTTTCCGTCCCTTTGCTTGCCAAGAAGGTATACTTTAGTTCAAATATCTATTTATGTTGATTATGTAACGAGTCCTATTGCCTTTTCTGCTTAGACTTGTAACGGATGCTTTTGCTCTTTAAATCCATTAGCTTTACCGGGGTAGTAAGTCTTGTTCTCGATGTAATTTATTCAAAATATTACTTTGTGAATTGCTAGACATCCTAGCTGTATGTAAGACCCGTTTGGAATGCTGTCGTCTAATATTATTGCATATTGTCCTTTACTTATAATTCACATCTTATATTTAGTTTTAATGTAATCAATCACATAATTGTGCAATACAATTCGATGTGTTAGATTGTTTCACAAATTTTATAAATAGACCGGGAAAAGAGTTCTGTTTACTCACTGTGCATTGTATTGCATGACAAGGAATATGCATTACATTGCTTTCAATTACACGGAAAACAATACTATGGAATATTATCATATGTCAGGAACTAAAATCATTCATATATATGCAATCCGGACATACCACATCGAGGATGATGGATGCCATGATATCAAGTGGTCATCCTCTATCGTTTTTCTTCTTTAAAAGCTAGAGATTGGGTCTATCAACTGGTTTAGGAAGACGATGTCCTTCCACAGGTTACCTACATTCATTATTTCGAAAATATACCGCTTTGGACGTATTTGTGTCTGTGCTATAAAATGACGATGACTATTTTTGTTCAGAGCTGCACATATTATAAGTTCACTTGCTGGTTCTGTTTAAAACTGCTTCAGGTCCACATCATACTTGCGCCTCTTCTTCCATGCAGAAAGAAGATCCATTTTTGCTGTGCTCTCCTAGCAAGTCTGGCCCAGTCAAGGATTTGCAGTGGTGCAAAAATCTAGGGAAATCTTTTATTGTCCTCTTGACTTGTGGTTCATTATTCCATGGTAATATGGATGGCCATCTTAAGGAAATCATGGACAACGTTGATGCTGGTTCGTAGATACTTTGTGAAAGTTCTCTCTTCTAGTTATTAAAATACATGCAAACAATTGAATATCTTGAAGGCTTAATCGCTTTGTTTCTTATCCATTCTGAAGATGACTGTCCGAAAGCCTTTATGGAGTCGACAGAGATTCACTCATGTACTTTTCTTTTGTGTAGTTGGCTGGAACATGGAAGGAAGCCTACTCGCTGCTTCAATCAACGGTACTTTGAGAATTTTGTCCCAGAAGTTTGAGATTCGTGCTGCAATGAATCTTTTACTAGAGTCCAAAGGTGCTGACAAATATTCTGGATGTCGTATGAAAGGTATTTTCTTTGTAATATTTCTGTGCAAATGTGCAGTTACATTCGTAAACCAAGTTGTATTCCCAACACGATACAATCTATTGGATCTAATGTGTTCTTGGAGTTTTCAAATAATACTGTATATGGTGTATTGCTTTTGTTTGGTTCATATAGTAATGAGTAAAACACCCATGGAATTCTCTTTGGTTCATGTGTTTATTACTTATTGCATGCATATAATGTAATCGGTCATCTCACTCTTAAGCCTGGTGGAAACTAAAAGATGCATATTTTTCCTCAACCGAGTTTGCATTAACAGCAGTTGGTTTCTTTTTGAAGTTCTGATAGATATTTGATCCTATCTGATATTTTTAATTTCTGATAGGAATTTGGTCCTCTGCAAGATCTGCACTGCTATTCAATTAGCAAAGTTTGGATAGAATTATGGGTATGCGGTTGCTGAATTTGACAGTGAAGCCAAGCCGACATGCCTTTAACAAAACACCCATGTTATCTTTTTTTATGGAGTACATGTTTTTTTCATAGAACTCACTTAGCTAAACACATCATCTTTTTGAGCTAAAGGACAAAAGGACACATCTGCGGAGTGACCCGCAACTTTAATTGTAAATTTAGATAAGCCTCATGTCTTTTGCTAGACGTTCCATGCATCTATTATATCAACCCATTTTTTCTTTGTATCTACAAACGATAATATCTTTAGTTCTTTACCAATATTTCATGTGTTATTCCTATACATCTATTTCTTTAACAACTCAAGATCTATAGATGGAACATTGGGATCGTGATTTTTTTTAAAGAGCTCGTAGCAACTTTAGTGCCGATTTCAAAAGAATATAGAAGTAACGACTAACGACCCTTCCATTACCACATTATTCTCCAAGGAGTCCGATACTTATGATCTTATTGCCGAACATGCATCTCTAGTAATATCATTCTCCTCTCTCATCTCTTGAATATCAACAACTTTTTGACTCATCTTCTTTGCAATGTCATTAAGATACGCGATCATCTTCTTCTTCGTCTCTTCGTCCACCTTGGGACATGCTGCTATGTTGCCTCTTCGGTGTGCTACATGTTGCTTGAACCTATACATGCCTCTATTGACACCCTTCTTCCACAGTCTGCAAGTAACCGTATTTGGATCCACACAGTTTGAAAGGTAACCTATTGCTTTGCCGGATCAATTGATCCCCGCGACACATAAAAAGATGAGTTGCTTTTGAAAGCAACATTCACCGGAGGTGTAGCCATCTTCATAGTCACAAACTCACAAGGTACTAATCAGCAAACCCTAATTTTACAAACACAAAGATAAATAAAAGATGTGATAATTGACTAAATTTAGGTTCTATTTACATGAATTTGTTGTATTGCATTTAGCATAATAAACACGAAGCTACTAAGCATCCTTTGAACACACATCCTATGGAATTAATATGTTTAAGCATATGTTTCAAACTCTTGAAAGTAGGGTAGGGAAATTGCAAAATGATTAAAACAATTAAACAACTACAAGCAAGATAAGACACATGAAAGATACATGTAAGCTGGGTAGAGCAACCACAAGCAAGAGGATAAATCTTATCAAGTAAAACACACGAAGTCTTATTAATATAAGGTAGAGCAACTACAATATATAAGAAATGGAATGCAAACATGGTAGAAAGGTACATGCATCCTTTACAACAATCGAAAGTTAAAAAAGCAAAAATTGCTAAATATAAAAAACCCTAACCTAGGGTGCACCGTTCTTGGTTAGAGAGGCTCGTAGGAACACGACAAAAGGAGATGGGACCTCCCTTGGTGTCGGTGATGTAGGGGACGGAGGTTGCGGTGACCAGAGGTGGAGGAAAGGAGCCCAGAGATGCGAAGGCTGAGGCGGATGAAAGGAGTTAGGGAGTTTCGCGTGTGAAGCAAAGATTTTCGAGTGGACAATAAGCCCCACTTTTTCCCCTAATCGGGCATCCCAGTTGACTGGAACGACTCCAACAAAAATCTACCAAAGTTCTTATGCAGAAATCGGCTGAGTAGTTGGGCGACTAACCATACTACTCGCATGAGTAATCAGGTCCAACTAATTAAGGCTTGATTTGGCCTAGCCGGCTCAGCTACCGTCACGAGTCGACTAATCTTGCCAACTAATCGGGCTAGTCGGTTGATTTTTGCAACAAGGAGCCCCCTTTTCTAATCTTCTTCTTACGACAAGGGTTCCACGAAGAGAACCTATCGCACGTCGCCTTTATATCATCGAGAAGGAGGATATTGAAGATTTGGGATTGACGAGCACCTTGAATTTGGAGAGGAGAAGGTATCACCGTTGTTTTGTCGAGATGCTCGACCTGGTGGAGCCATTACATGGCTTTAGAGGAAGATGACATCTGCCAGTTGGTAAAGCATCGTCTGTTGGTGGAGCTTTGATGGGGCCTGGATGTCACGGTGCTGCTGCTAATGAGAGGTGGAGGAGGGTAATGCTGCCTCAGGAGACGATAGCAGGATTAGCGAGGGAAGCGGCAACGTTCACGGGGCATTGGCAGTAGTTTATAGGATTCTGTTGGCAACCCATGATCTTCCTACACAAGCTCTGCAATATTTCACCGAGGAGGTGCTACGATGGAGGTTCTCGCATGCACAAATCATTGATCAGACGAAAAAATGGATGTGAACATCTCTGGGCCTGATCAACATGGCATGATCTGTGGGGATGGAATCGCTACACCTCAATGGAATTGTTGGAGGGCATGATCTGCGTTGATGCTACTACATGCTACTTCATCTGCTTAAATCTTCTAGAGTTTACAAAACAGACCCATGGGACATGAATTTGGCATGTAGATGCATACTTGAATTGTGCAATGTCTGGGATTGGAGTTCTTGAGGATCGACATAACTGCTTGCGTGCGCTGCAACGATATGGAGGTATTGCAAGGAGGCACATAACTAGGGTTTTATCGAATTTCTAAGATCGATGACGATCAAAATTGAACCGCTTTGATAATGGAACATGAGCTTCAAGAACAAAAATCCAAGAATCGAACCCGCTCAGATACAATGTAGAAAACGATGAATGCTGAAGTGTATCAGAGATTAAAGAAATATAAACAGTGAAAGAACATCATGATTTTACGTGAAACCCTATTTCATAAGTAGCTAGATGAAACCACACGAGAAGGCCTCTAATGGGTCGGATATTCTTTGTTGCTCTTTCTCTCTCTCTTAACTGTTATAATGGGTGTGGCCCACCATAATGACCAAGTCCCACTAATAGATGATTTGTTATGTAGATGTGGTAATTACCCATCTCTGACACATACTCTAACAAGATTATATGCGGAGAATGCAATTGAACTTGCTAAGGCCCTATTTGAGTCATGCCCTCAACCATTATTAAGTGTGATCTAATGCACACTTTGCGGTGTATGTCATCAGTTATTATTGGTGTATACCCTCTTCTTTATTAAAAGTAAGGTTCACGAGATTTATTTTCTCTGACACCATTAATATGCACTAGATGTATTTCCCAAGAAACCATTCAGTTTTAGTTACATTTATCGACTTTGAGAGGTATCTGTAATGCACCAACTCAAACCCACAGTACGGTCAGTACCTTTTCAAAAAAAATAAAATAAAGCACCAGTAATACTTCAGAAAGTTGGGTAAATCACATGCTTGTAGTTTTTATAGCTGAACGGTTTCTGTGTTTATCTAATTATAAAATATATTCTCGTTTGACGTTTCTTTCACAATCTGGTAAAGGTTGAAGTTTTTTTCTGTATCATGACAGTTGACTCCATCAAGTGGACAACCAGCAATACTATTATAGTTGGGTGCATTCAACAGGACGAGGATGGCAGAGGGAGTGATTACTCGGTTCAAGTCATTATTTGCGTTGGAAGTGGGTTTGAGGTAAGTAATTCGGTCCTTGCCTATTATGTGTATGTATTAACGTGGGCAAAGTGCTTTGATGCTACAAACTACTGTAATGATGTATATCTTGTGAACAATTTTCAGTTTGACATGTCAAATGACTTGTTTAGTAGGGCACTGAAAATAATCTTAGTTTAGTAAGACAAATCTTTTTTATTTTTTTAAGAAAACGTTGAGGATTTGCATGATTAGAGGGTATATATATTGATTCTTCTAATCTTATGATTGTTTTATTTTTCATTTGTAAAATTTGCTTGAGTTTTAAAAATACCTGGCATTTATTTAATTCTATCAACTGTTTAGATTTGTTTACATCTATTTCAAAAAGGATACTTATTGTACAAACTATTATACATATAACTAGTGGATACCCACACGATGTGCAGGTAAAAGTTACTATATCCTAAAATGTTACGCGATTCAAATCCATAATAAAAGGAATATATAATGTTCCAAGAAAAAATCAAGGAAATGTACATTTTTATCATTTTTTCTGGTCCCGACATTTGCAGTAACATTTGCATTAGTCAGCATGACCTAATCGAAGATGCACTTCATTGCTTGTGCCTCTATAGCTCCTTTGGGTTAAGGGGTCTTGGATGCTCCTATGGACACCTCCAGACCCATACGCGACTAGCTTGAATTTCAATGTCAAACAATTCTATGCTAAATTTTCAGAGAGTTGGCGCAAGTACGAAGGCATTGAGTGAAGCATGCGATTTCAACAAGTCAAGCACATTCTAAGTATTAAAAGTAGGAACACGGAAGCGATAATCAAATCAAGAACATAAAAATAAAAATGAGAACACTCATATCTTACGTGGAACCTTACTCCACGAGGAGTAGGGTGAAACCATGGGAGAAAGCCTCTAGCTTCGAATATTCTATTATAAATCTCACCGTGCTGTTTATAATTTATATAGCCCCATAGACAAACTAAGTCCCAAATAGATGATGTGGGACTAATCATGAGAGCATGGTAATTGGATCCTAGAAAGATCTAATTATCCATCTAATACATACTCCTACACTCAAGCTGGAGCTAAGAAAGCTGCAACTTGCAACAAAAGAAAATGTACACAATATATCTTCACTTGATACATCCTAAAGGAGACATGAAAAGACCTGCTCGGAGTAGTCGTTGCGATGAGGAGGCATGTGCCTAGAGTAGAGTCGTACTAGGATGAGACCTGTGTTTGGAATGGACGATCGAGAAGATGATTGGTAATTTGGTATGCAGTGGATATGTCGGAGTGTTGGTCTTCATGTTGTTGTTTAGCATTAGAAGTGTAAGATCCCAAGTAGTAGAAGTCCATCTCGAATAGTTGATGTCGAACATCAGAATTACAATGGTCATCTCCCATACAAAGATCTTGAGAGTGGGCCTCTCTTAAATTGAAACTTTGAGAAGAGACCTCTTTATACATGTCTCACGTAGTCATTCTCTCACATAGTGAGCTTGGAGTCGTGATATTTTATGGGAAGCCACGAGTTGAGGAGTATGATGGACATGGTACAAAGTGGGGACATCTTGGATAGAAGAATATGCCTTGCTTCCACTTCCTCTTTCTCCTATATTGTCAATATATGGAAATAGATAACCATGTTGGGAGAAACAATGTAGAATAAGTATCTTTTCCTCTTTTTTCTTCTAATAAGCCATCCTTCCTTTTTCTCGGCTTTTCCTTCCTTTTATCTTTATACGCCATCCCTTTTTTTATACCATAACGTAATGTCCCGTTGGGTCCAAAGTTAGAATCGCAACCCTCTTTTTTGGATACCCTAACAACCTCTATTTACGTAGTGGTATCACCCCCCCTTATCTCTTCAAACTTGACTAGGGTTCCAAGAGGGGAATCCATTATTACTGTTTGGATCGTTGGGGATAGGAGACAGAGGTCTTCGCACGTGGATCGGAGACGCCAAGAACATTGCCACCTCGAGAGGGTGGTAGCGCCATGCTACGAAGGGGAGAGGAGCTGCAATGCGCTGCGCCCGGGGGGGGGGGGGGTAATCAAGGGTGGGGGGCATGCACGAGGAACAACTTGGGGCTAGAGAGGGAAAGGAAGCATGGTCTTTGGCACTTAGATCAAGTGCTGGTGCATAGTGGTTGGGGGCGTAATGGGTGCACATGAGATTTGTTGGCACCACATGGAGGTGATATAATGACCACTGTTGCATAATAGGTTTCCAGATTTGTGGCGCCCCTCTTCTCCGGCCGATGATTTTAGAAGGTTCCATCGGTAGCATATTACACAGTAGGGCTCGAGAACGTGGGAGGGGGGATCACAAGTGCTTAGGTGAGAGTTCTCGGGAAAAGCTTATATTGGAGACTTCACAAAGAACTCCTGTGTTGTAGATCTCAGATGAGAGAATGGTTGGTGCTGGCGGGAACTCGTACACATGGAAGCATTGTTGGATGGAGGAGAAGCTTGTGCACTAGGCCGTTAGCTCCCATACAGGGAGATATAGGTTCCAGTAGGGGAACCTTTGGCACTTAGGTGAAAATTTCAAGAACACCATAAGGATAATAACCAGCATAAAAATCAAAACTCGAATAATCGAACCTCAGAATTGAACTTGATATTGAGGAAATGTGAAAATGAAAAGTTCTTTTCATCATAGTCCTAGGGTTCTCTGATATAGGAGTAAAGCTCTGCGGGAAAATGACATATAATAGACTAAAGAAATAGAAAAACATAAATAAAGACTTAGAGATATGTGTATCTCAACATTCCCCCTCTAGCTGGAGCATATATGTCTATCACGCTCTGCTTGGAACAACAACGGTGAAAAGGACCTGTCGTAAGAGTTCGGTAAATTTGTCTGCAATCTGATCGCCTGATGCAACATTGGAAGTGGAAATAAGCCCCTTTTGGATCAAATCACGGGTGTAATGACAATCTACTTCAATATGTTTCGTTCTCTCATGGAAGGCTGGATTATTAGCAATGAACATAGCTGCTTGATTATCACATTTGAGATGCACAGGAAGAGACACCTCATTAGTTAGGTCAGATAGGGCTGACTGGACCCACATCATTTTCGTGCTTCCTAGGGCCATAGCCCTATATTCGAATTCAGCGTTGGATTGAGCAACAACTGTTTGTTTCTTACTCTTCCATGAAACCAACGAGCTACCAACAAACACAGTAAAGCCTGAAGTGGAATTCCTGTCCTTGGGACACCCAACATAATATGCATTTGCACATCCAGTGACTGTAAAAGACGCATCTCTTCTGAAAAGAAGGCCTGCACCTGGAGAAGATTTCAGATATATTAAGATCATGCAAATTGCATCCGTGTGGGGCCTATCTAGGTTGCTTCATAAACTGACCGACTCTACTCATAGCAAATGATATATCATGTACATTTTGTCATGCCTGTCTCAGATAGAAGATCCATAACATACTTCCTTTATGTCATAACCATACCCCACTGATTTCGTGCAAGCTCTAAGCCAAGGAAGTAACGTAGCTTGTCATGGTCCTTGGTTACAAACTACCATCCAAGGAAATCCTTAGCTTCCTGAATGCCCTTTTCGTCGTTGCCAATAACAATGATGTCATCAACATAAACTAGAACAATTGTACATCGCTGAGTTCTCTTAACAAAGAGAGAATGATCTGCAGTAGATATAACAAACCTATTCTGTTCAATCAACTCAGAGAGCTTCTGAAATCAGGCCCTCGGACTCTGCTTAAGGCCATATATGGCCTTTTGGAGACGACATACCATCGGGAACCCCCTAGTTTCAAACCTTGGTGGCTGCTGCATGTAAACTTCCTCCTGCATATCTCCATACAAAAATGCATTCTTGATATCTAATTGGTAAGGTTGTCAATCACGTACCACAACAACAATTAGAATCCACAGTGTAGAGTGACGCACAACATGAGAAAATGTGTCCTGATAATCCACCCATATGTCTGGGTGAACCCACGTGCAACCAATCTGGCCTTATATCTGTCTACAATAACATCAGCTCAGTGTTTTACAGTAAACACCCACTTGCTGCCAACAACAGACGCACCTGGAGGAGCATGTACAACACTCCACATACCCTGAGACTGTAAAACTGTCATCTCCTCCTCTATCACCAGACGGCACTGACTGTTCTGCAATGCCTCTTGATAGGGCCATGGTATCTCCACGACATACATGCCCACAACAAACCTATGAAAATCCTCTGAGAGATGATCCAAGGAAACATGTGAAGCAAGAGGATGCATAGTGCATATACGCCTCTGCTTCCGTAGAGCAATAGGTACATACATATCCTCAGTACTTGCAGAAGGTGTATCATCTGGGACATCCCGCACCTCAAACTGTACATGCAAATCACCAGTGCCATTAGAAGAACTCAAATTCTCAGAACATACCTTGGGCATGCTGAATGATGGAGGAGGCACATGGGCACGAGGTCGGCGCTGGTAAACCTGGGGAAAGAAAGCTGGTGCGGTAGATGGCGGTGGAGGTGGTGGTGGAGACGATGATGGTACAATGGAGATCGGAGATAGATGCATATAATCCTCTTCTCCATCCTCTGAAAGAATGAGCTTATCACCATTAGGAGAGAAATATATAATAGACTCAAAAAGGTGACATCTGCACTAATGTAGTACCTTCTTCGAACATGGTCGAAGCAACGATATCCCTTTTGGGTCTTGGAGTACCCAACAAACACACATTTCACAGCTCTAGGAGAGAGCTTGTCAAGACCAAGAGACATCTGATGAACAAAAGCCACTGAACTGAAAACACGAGGTGTAAGTGAGAAAAGATCCGTCTCAGGAAACCCAATCAAGAACGAAATCATTTCTCCCAGAACCAAAGAGGGCATATGATTTACCATGTAACAAGCAGTTAGAACCGCATCCCCCAGTACGAATGAGGACCACGTCTCTGAATCGAAAGTCCTGGTAACATCTATAAGATGGCGTGTTTTCGTTTAGCCACCTCGTTCTGTTGAGAAGTATACACACAAGATGTTTGATGCACAATTCCATGGGATGCAAGAAACTGAGAAAGCTGAGTATTGCAAAACTCTAGAGCATTGTCTGAACTTATAAACTTGACTTTTGTTGAAAAAATATTCCTTATTTCATTAATAAAGGACTGAATAACCAGACCAGCATCAGACTTGTTTTTAAGACGAAAGACCCACAACAATATGGAAAACTCATCAACTGCATCAAGATAAAATCTATGCCCCTGATGATCTGAGACACGACTGGGACCCCAAATATCAGAATGAATTAACTCAAAGAGACTATGACTACTCCGACCCTGACGACTCAGGAAAGTGGACCGATGGTGCTTCCCAAGTTGGTAGGCCTCGCACTGAAAGGTAGAATGAGGAGAAATCCGTGGAAGAACGTGACACAACTTTTGCAGAGGAAGATGACCAAATCGAAGATGCCATATATAAGGAGACGTAGACCCAGTACGAATAGAAGATGCACCGAGATAAGGAGATTGCACCAGTCTGTAGAGCCTCCTTGCTCACGACCAGATCCAATCACCCTGCCCGTGAGAATGTCCTGAAACACAAGAGCAAATGGATCAAATATAACACGATAGTGTAAATCCTTAGTGATTTGACTAATATATAGTAAATTTATAGAAAACTCAGGTGCGTACAGAACATTCTGAAGACTCATTGCATGAGTTAATTGCACCTCCCCCTGAGCAGTAATGGGAGAATATATCCCATCTGCTATCACAACAGATAATCCGGTCTAAGTTGGACTTAAGGCACTAAACTGATCCCTGCCACCACAGAGATGATGGGATGATCCTGAGTCCATGATCCATTTAGACAAATCTGCCCTGTAACAACTAGTAAAGGCGTATGCTATACATGATGTAGATGCTGATGCAGAAGCAGCTACCTCTGAGGATCCTGAAGGAGAGCTGGTTTACCCAGGAGTATGTATTATCTCCTTGAGCCTCGCCACAAGTTCATCAAATCTCAGATTAGATGCAGGTGAAGAACTACCGACTTGCTGGATCTGCTCTGCCACACGTGCTGAAGCTGGGAACCCATGCTTGGAATAACATGTTTCTTCAGACTGACCTGGCCTGTGACATTAAGTATAAAGCTGATGAGGGGGCGACTACCCCTCCCCTGCACAGCCACCTCGACCACGAAACTGTGTAGGCCCCCCTACCACGGGATGATGCCATGACCGAGGATGTCTGAGACAACTGAGTACCACCATAAGATATGAAGAGCCTACTCAACCTGCGATATGCCTCCTCCATTGGAGGTATGGTGGCATCAGTAAGAATATGTGCTCTAGCTGCATCATACTCATGATCAAGTGCCGCTAGAAAAACTCTCGTCATCACTGAATATCTATATGCCTTGAGTTGCTCTGGTGTGGTAGTCAAGGGAATGTAACCTTGTAACTTCTCAAACTTACCACTTAAAAGTGTAAAGGGTATGGACATGACGACCATTCTACTTCGAAGTGAAGATTTTGTGTTGAAGTTGCAGAATCTTCAACTCGTTCTTTGTTGGAGAGTATATAGCTGGGGGAATGCCCCACATAGCCTTTGCCGTGGGCTGACTCAAAATGTCATTGGCTATCTGCATGGATATCGTTCCAGAAAGCTATACATGTGCATAAGCGCGTCGTCTGCCTCCCATGAGATGTTATCCTTAGTCTTGTTGACAAGCTCCTCCTGTGTGAGGATATGCTTCTTGCCATTACACTGCATTAATTAAACTCATGAACTGCATGGCCCAATGTTCATAATTCGTTCCATCCATTTTCACAATGGGTGCTGGACCTTTGAAGGCACCTAGGTAGGGTTGAAAACGGTTGGATACAGATACGAATATATGTATAATCAGATCCTTATCCATTTTAAAATGCGAATACGGATGCGGATACGAATATTGACGATTGTGAAAAATGTGTTACCATATTCTTAAAAACGAATACGAATGTGAAACAAATATGAATCGGATACCAATATTAACATAAATATTTAATAGATTAACTAAAATATACATGTTATTATGGTTTACACATAAAATAGATATAACATATATAGTAATTTCGTAACAATTAAATCAAAAATGGTGAATGCAATCATAACGCGTAGTTATAAATGAACTTATTACTATACTTATGTATGAAAACGAATATACGGATACGGATATTAGGGAATGTCAAAGTAATATCCATATCCGCATCCATTTTAAAATGAATACGAATACATATGTCAATATATGTATAAAACGAGTACGATAGCGGATCAGATACAAATATATTCACATTCATTTTCATCCCTACACCTAGGGATGGAATATCTGCTTTGTTGTCTAATATGATGACAACAATCTCCTAAGACTGGGGTTGTAAACTGGACGAATAAAGTCTACACGGACATATAGGAAGACGATTGTGGGTGTAGACTCATACCACAACCACTTCCATTCTTTGAAGTCTCCTTTGGGTGGCTAGGGTATTTTAGATAATCACGTCACACTCCAGAAAACCAAAGGTGAGCCAAACTAGAAGCCTGCGACGGTGTACGGTCAAAAAGGCAGTGCGGACATCACATGGGGGCACGTGGAAGCGTAGGCTACGCCGGCGACGATGTGCAATGGCTTGTTCACGTGGAGGCGTGAGAAGTGCTGCCGGTTGTTGTGCGTGTGAGGCGTTGTGCGCGTGGGGAGCGAGCGCGGAAGCGTGAGCAGCACCGGGGGCGGCACGCTGCTGTACGCGTGAGGGCATTGCGGGTGTTAGGGTTTTGGTGGGGTCGGGCTCTAGGGCACAGGCTCCGGTCTAGGACCGTCGCTCTGATACCATGTGGAAATGTGAAAATGAGAAGTTCTATTCTTCATAGCCCTAGAGCTCTTTTATATAGGAGAAAAGCTCTGAGGGGGTGTTTGGATAGTGGGTTTAGATGGGTTAAACTGGTTGCAGGTAACCCATTTTTGAGTTTTGGTGTTTGGATAGAGGGTTAAACTGGGGGTGGGTTAGAAGTGGGTTTATTATGATATGATTGTATTGGAGTTTGAAAAAGTGAGTAGTTATTGTGATGTGATTGTATTGAAGTTTGAAAAAGTGAGTAGAAGTGGAGTAGTTTATATTTTTTATATGAGATGATGGTATAATATATTATTTTTTAATAGGATTGATGATGTAAATTTTATTTATTTAATTTTTTTAAAAAGGAATAAAGTGGGGCCCACGTGGAGGGAGAAAATATGGGTTTGGAGAGTTAACCCACCCCGGGGTGGGTTAACCTTGTTGCCGAACGGGGCCTGAGGGAAAATTACATAACTAAAGAAATATAAAAACATAAATAAAGATGTAAAGATATGGGTATCTCAACCGATACCATGTTGAAAATAAGAATGCAAAAGCGATACACAAATCAAGAACATAAAAATAAGAACAAGAATGCTTGGATTTTATGTGGAACCCTACTCTGTGAGGGGGATGAAACCACGGGAAAATGTGTCTAGAGCCGGATATTCTAGTTATAAATCTCTCAATGAGTACCAGGGATGTGGGGCTCTTTATATTGCCCCACAGACAAATCATAGTCCCACTAATAGATGATGTGGTATTAAACATGAGAGCATGTTACTTTGATCCATCTAATACATATTCTAACACTAAGTAATTCTAGCAAATGTTCTTTCCTGTTACGTCTTTGGGTCTCGGCATTTGCATTAGTAGGGCCTCTTGAAGACAGATGGTTCCTCTGGGCTAAGGGAACCAAGATGTAATCGACAACTCGAAGCCATACATGACTAGCCATACAAAACATTGGGAATTGAGGCTAAAATCAGGGTTTTTTGGGGTTTAATTCAAGTCACGTAGAAACCTATTTTTATAAAATAAATTGAGATTCCTGGTCATGGATCACGTACTCACCCCTTAAGAAAATCTAATCGTTACACGAAATTGGCGACAACAAAAAGGAAAAAAACTTCGAATAACTGTTTTCTTCATCGATATCTACAAGTCCTGTTACATTGGCAATAAGTCATACATACACACCTGCAACCATAGATCACGTTGTAATCCCTACATCCGGTAGCATGGATTCAACTCTTGTCATTTTCTTCACTTTAGGAGCAACCAAGGTTTGAATTTTTGATTTTGTTGCGCCCTCCCCTCCTACAATCGAGGTTTCAGTGAAATTTCGGGAAATTTCAACCGTTTCGATGGAAATGCCAAAAATGGCTCAAAAAATCATTTTTCGACCAATTTTTTTTGCAAATTAAGATCTTCAAGTTATTACAACAATAAATAACTTACAAACGCACACTTATATCACACATATTACTCACATATGTCCCTTATATTATACATCGATCATATCGGTCATATCAACCAAATCGATGTTATTGCTGATTCTTGGGTTATACAGGCAGCGGTAAAAAGCCGAGTCCCTAAACAGGCAACTTCTACTCGAAGAACCGTCTAACTGGTCACCGATCCTTCGATCCAAGAGTCCGGTCTCGGTCTACCCCTCATCCTCCCGACACATCGGGTTCAGGAGCAGCGCTTGACAGGGCAGGCTACGACACGTAGGCTCGAAGGGAGTGAGTCAGTTATTTTTATTATCCTTTTATTAGTAGGTCCAATTACGATCTATTGGAACATGCAGATAATTAAGTGTGTGGATCCTACTAATTACGGCACAATCAAGCAGAAATTCCTAAATCTAGGGGCTCGAGAAAAATCGCGTAAAACTATAAAAGGCAGCGAAGAAAAACAAAACCGCGAAAAAGCCGCGAAAAACCTAAGGGTCCCTCGAGCACACCGGTGCTCGGCGAAACAGACCCGCTACAAAATCCAAGTCCAAGTCCACAGCCTGTCCCTGTATTATTACAAATAATCAAATGGTAGAAATAAAAAACTAATCTACTCCTCGCCCACTCAGCCTCTCTCTCACGCTCTCCTGTGGCTCCGTGCAGAAGGGAGCCGCCTCCAAATCCCGTGGTTGCTCCGGCTCCTCGAGAGTAGCCACCTCGGTCCTCGGGCCCACGTAAGAAAGAAGACAAGTGTCAAACCAAGAATAATAATCAAATGTGAACAAGAAATAAAACAGGGGTATATGTGCAGAAATGACAAAGGAAATAAACAAGCAAAATCAATCAGAAACAAAAAGAAAAGAAAATAAAATAAAAGAAAATAAAACAAAAATAAAAGAAAAACAAAAAGCCGCGAAAAGCCGTGGACTCAGAAAGAGCCACGGAAAGCCACGAAAAAGAAAATGAAAATAAAAAGAAAACTACTAAGCCGTGCTCCCCGGCATTGGCGCCATTCTGATGACCCGAAAATTTCCCAAGCAACTAAGGATAACGGAATAACAAAGGTCGTTGCGACCTTAGTCGCTCAAGAGATCACTCGGTCGATCAAGAAAAAGTAAAGCAGACCACCAAAATCGAATAAAAACCAAATAAAAATGATAGCGGTCCAGGCTATTAGATTAACCTGGTATAGCGACCAGGGTCGGACTCAGGGAGCACATGATGGCCTCGCGGCCTACGAAGTAGTCTAAAAAGGAATAAAATAAAATCAAAGTCTTTTTGGTGGATTTTCAATTTTTATAAATTTTTTGGATTTTTAATTAATAAAGAAAATAAGAAAAATAAGAAAACAAGCCAATTCAAGCAATTATTAAAGCACTCAAAAATCAACCAAAAATTCAACAAAAATGTTTTTATGTTTTTTTTACTGTTTTTGGGTAATTTTTGATATTTTTATGATTTTTATTTAATTTTCTAAAAATAAAACAAGGTAGGGAAATGAAGGTATTGTCTAGTCAGGAGTAAAAGGCCAATTTAAAATGCAAAAAGGCCTTTCTAGCTCCTGGAGGTAATTTTCTTGTAAACTAGAGAGTTTAAGGAAAATTTAGGCACTGGAATTATTATTTTTGGATTTTTAAATTATTTATTAAAATTTTTATAGTGTTTTTAGTGTTTTTCAATTTTTATGAGTTTTATATAATGAAAAATGACCAAAATTGGTCAGAAAATTAAACAAAGTAAAATACACACTGAGTAATTTTTTTGTAATTTTGAGAGATATTTTAATATTTTTTGAGATATTTCAAATTAGACAATAAAGAAAAAGCTTGTTTTTGATTTTTTTTAAAATATCAAATAAAACCAAAAATGTCTCCAAAAATTCTAGAAAATTTTACACCATGGCAGGAGCCATGTGTCCAATTTTCATTGAATTTGAAGTTAGTTTGATATTTTATTAAAAACCATAACCTAGGTACAGTGCATAGGGACCTGTACGTAAATACCAGAAGTCCCAGGGGGTCCGGTTCAAAAATCCCAAGAGGTCACGCGCGAGGCGCGTGTCTGGGTCACACAGGGACCTAATTGCAAATAAAATAAGGTTCTTGGACTAAATAATAACATGTATAAAATGTCCAGGGCCTTACTGTAAAATACCCAAAAATATAACGCACATGCACAAATTCAACACGAACAGGGGTATAAATGCAATTATCTAAAAAGTTTCATTCATTCATAAACAACCCAGAACTACAAGGCTATCAATGGAAATATCCCAGACAAACACGTGTCGATGCACGTGACACACTACACACAGGGGCATACATGCAAATAGCAGAAAATACAAGGTCCAAAGTGCAATTTACCTAACGCAAATAAAATACTAAAAATATTCATAGGACTAAAACTAAACTAAACTAAAGCTAAGGGCCTAAGGGAATATTTACCCTTTATTAAGTAGGCTGTCGGATGGGCGCCACGTGTGTTGATCGACGGCTGAGAACGGGGTGGCGCCCAACACTGGAATCCTCGGGCTGATCGAACGGCCAGGGATTCGCCACGTGGGAGATCGAACGGACGAGAGGCTCTGTGGCTAAACCTCAACGATCGACCGGTCCAGATCGCTCCTCCAAATATCGGACGGTGCTGGAAGCGGGGTAGACGGTCAGGATCTAAACTGGAGCCTGGGGTCGATCGGACGGTGTCTGGAGGTCGAGGAAGAATTGATGGCCGGCAACCTTCACCGGCCCGCTGCATGCGCTCCCGGCCTCCTCGCGGGGCTCTGATGATCGGAGAAGAAGCTCTGTGTGCTCTCGCATCGAATGGCTCCCTCCGATGACTCGTCGGAGCTCCGAGGAGCTCAGGCGAGTCCGACGGAGGTCAAGCTGCTGCCTCCAATGGTCCAAGCCCTCAGATGGGCTCGGATGTACCTGCAAAGCACACTAGCAGACTCGCTGATCGAGGGCAAGTTGCCTCGACCCTGTGAGAGGGGGTGACGGTGATCGGTGAGGCGGGGCGGTCGAGCTCCGGCGAGGTGCAGACGGTGGAGCTCGAAACCCCAGCTCCTGTGCGAGCTGGGTTGATTGGTAGGGCGGAGAACGTGCGCGAAGGATAGGAGAACGTGATGGAAGGGTCCGATGATCGAATCGAATGCGGATGTCACCGGAATCGATGATGAACAAAAAATGGGCGAATTGGGCGAAACACGAAATCAAAGAAAACGGGAAGGAAATACGGCTACCTGGGTGGACGAGTCGACTGGGCTCGAGCTGATGGAGCTCTGGGTCGTTGCCTCGCGGGTCATCGAGGCCCGAGGCTCGAGCTCCTCCTTCAGTCGGAGCACGACAACGCTAGCTCGCCGGATCAGAGGTCCGGGCACCTTCTCCTCTCTTCGACACCACCAACGGCGAGCTGTCACCTCAGGGAAGGCAGTGGAGGTCACGTGAATGAAAGGTGTGGAGCCAAAGATGAGGGAATGGGTGGCGGAGCTCGGCCTTTATATGGTGGAAGGTCCGGGAAGAATGGCTCGGGTCCGGCTCGATGGAGCACGGACCCCTAGGCACGATATCGGGCGAGGTTCCCGGATGATTGGGGTGTAGTTAGGACCCTGGGTTTGGGTGTTTGGAGGTCGGATCGAGTGTGGAATAAATGGGGAAGTCGGGTCGTTCACTCAAGATCCGAGGGAAGTGGTCCACAGGGGGGAGTTGACCAGGGGGTCAACGTTCCCCCGTGGACCAATGAGAGAAGGCCACGTCAAAAAGATTTGTAAAATCAATTAAAAATAGGAAATGGTCGAATTATTAAAAACTCAAAACATAAAAAATATTTGTTTTAATTTTTTCTATTTTTGTGATTTTTAATTAATTTTTCAAAATAAAAATAGGGTATTTACATAATAGGGTTATATATAGGTATATATACAATATAGGATTTTTATTTTTGATTTTTAATTAGTTATTTTTATACATTTTTATCCCCATTTTATATTTTATTTATTTATATCATAAAATTAGGAATAAAAGGGTATTTTTATTTAATTTTTATTATTTATATATAAGGGTGAAATAAATAGATATATACATCTATGTACATGGTATATTTACAATATTCTTTTTGGTTTTTAATTTTGTTCTTTTTATTTTGTTTTTGTTTTTATGGTTTTTATTTTATTTATTTACAACATAAAAGATAGAATATATACAAAATTTTTGGAATTTTAATTTATTTATTTATAAGGTGAAATAAATATAGACAAGTGGGCTATGTACATGATGAATATGTACAAGGTTAATATTTTTATTTCCTTTTTAATTTTTTTCATTTTTATCTTGAATTTGTATTTATAAATATATACAAATATTTACAAGCCATTTTTATTCTATTTTTGGAGGAAAATATATTTATTGTATTTACAAGTATATTTACACACATGAGCACCCTATCTCTCTCTACTTTGGCTTTTATGCGGTCATGCCCATGTTGAGCCCTCCCTTGGGTTAGGTTGCTCAATATTTATTCTAAATATTTCCCTCTTTTTCTTTTTAATCTTTATTCTTTTATTTTTGCACAAAACATGCTAATTATTAATTTTTACACAATGCATGCTTTTGGTAATTAATTGTATTTACACACATATACATGCATTTGCAAAGGTTTTTGTAGCTAAAATATAAGAATAAAGAGTGATGAATGAGTATTCATCACCTGTCAAGAATTGTTTTTTTTCCTTTGCATTCATTGTGAAGCAAGCTGCGGGTATATATAATTTATCATTTGATACCACTAGATGGAGATTCTTCCTTATCCCCATTTTTGTAAGTCAAGACGTGCTTTGAAATTATCCTTACTTTTCCCATCAATATCCATCAATGTCTCAATCACGTTATCAAACACATTTTTCTCTATATGCATTACATCTAAACTATGAGGAAGGAGATTATATTTCCAGTAAGGAAGATAAAAAAAAGTTGCTTCTTGTTTTCCAAAGGTGTATGCATGAGTTAGTTGAAGAATTCATCACATCATCTTCATCGTCGCCATCACCAACCAAGTCCTCTACATTCTCATGCAAGCTGTCTTGAGATGTTACTTGAGCATCTACTTGCATGACCCCATCTCTTTGGTGCTTCTTACATGTAGTGGATGTTTTCCCGTAACTGAATTTAAGGTTGCGTAATTGCCATTCAATTCAACCCCAGATATTGTTAGCGGAGGTGAATTCAACTCTTGTGTACCATCAAATTGCTCCTTTTGGAATCGAAAAGGATGGTGTGATTCTAACTATCGGCGAGCACCCATGTAACAAAACTTTCCACCATGGGCCAACCATCGGGAATGAGTGTCTCTCATACAATAGGGACACCTATATTGACCCTTTGTACTCCAACCACTTAAATTTCCAAGAGCAGGAAAATAACTAATAGTCCAAAGAAGAGCGCCCCTTAATTTGAAATATTATTTTGCTTGAGCATCAAAGGCATCAATGCCTTCCCACAACTCTTTCGATTCATCAATCAATGGCTGTAAGTAGACATCAATATCATTTCCGGGGCCCTTTTTTTCCAGGAATAATCATAGAAAGAAGTATTGATGATTGTTTCATGCAAACCCATGGTTCATGTTATATATAACCAATACGCCTGGCCAAGTGTTGTATTTTGTACTCATTGATCTGTACGGATTAAATCCATGACTAGATAATGCGAATCGCAAATTACGACCTTCAGAAGCAAAATCTGGATGTCGAGCATCAAAGCTTCTCCAAGCTAATTCATCAGCTACACGTCTAATTTTTCCATCCTTTATGCGCCCCTCAACATGCCATCTCATAGAAAAAGCAGTTTTCGATGAACGAAAAAGCCTACGAAGACGTGGTTTCAAAGGAAAGTATAGTAATACTTTAGATGGTCTTCTCTTGATTTTTACATCTTCCTTGCGAACGTTGGCAATATCATCCTCTGATTCTATCCATCGAGATGCATTACAAACATTACATTTGTCAAGCTTTTCAAGTTTGTCTCCATGAAATAGGATACAGTCGTTAGGACACGCATGAATTTTTTCATAACTAAGACCTAGTTCTCTAACAATTTTTTTGCTTCATAATAAGTAGATGGAATTGACGCTCCTTTAGGGAAAGCCTCTTTCAACAATTCAAACAACATGTCGAGGCTCTTTGCCGACCAGCCACTCAAGCACTTAATATGATATAATCTTAATATGAACGAAATCTTAGAGTAGTTCTTACATCCTGGGTAGAGCTCTTCATCACCATTTTTAATATGGTACGAAAATGACAAGGGATGTTATCACCATGAACAGAAGGCTCGCCATGGTTGTCATTAGTTTGGTATTTATGTTCAATTTCGAAAGTGTTTTCTACATCATCACCGTTATCATTTATCTCCTTCAATGTCTTATCACATTTATTGTTCATATCTCTTAAGTCAAAATCAACAACATCATCAAGCAACTCTCTCATATCAATTCGTCCGACATGTCCAAAGGAAGTACTTCTAGGAGATTCGAAGTATTCAGATGAACTTTCACCAAATGGAAGATTATGATCTCCATGTGGCCATACAGGTGAACTCTCTTCACTAAAAGGATCATGTTCTCCATGAAAAGTCCATTGCGAATAGTTTAACAAAATTCCAAAACGTAGTAAATGGAGATGGACATCTTCAAGCTTCAACAACTTCATATTAAAGCATGTTGTACACAGACAATAAATGGTATCTCCTTTAAGACCTTTTTCACAAGCATACGAAATAAACTCATGAACTCCCAATTTAAATTCATCACTTCCAAGTGGTTTTCTCATCCAACTTTTATCCATCTTCCAACACAATGCCTCAATTTAGTCAATAAAATTACAATATTTTAGAGTTCACAAATATAATTAAATTAACAAATGTCTATGAATGATAAATATAGATAAAATAATCATGCATTCTTGCAATCCAATAAACCTTCAATGAATATTCAAACTTGTTAAAGGTATCTTAAGAGGTCCTAAAAGTCATAGTTGAAGCCACCCTCAAATCCACATTTGAGCAACTAACTATATTTCAAATTAAGAATACAAATATTACCTTGATGCCGGAAAGTGCAACACGTAACACGCCCTAGTTCTTATGATCCTCAAATAGCACCAAAGTTAGCCCATCATGTTTTCACTACAAAAGATGATTAGACACTTAATATCAACATGTTATTTCTGACAATAATAAACCATACTCTCCACAAATAATGATCAAAATGAAAAAAAAAGAGGGAGGATAATGTCCATAACTTCAAGACAAACATATAAACAAGCAACAAACACATATTTCATACAAATAAACCTTTTCTTATTGAAAATGGAATTCATATTCTGTATAAGTTTTCATTTTCTTCCTTTATGACATTCACGAAACATTATCTGTCATCCTATGGCTTGGATAAATACTATTCTCCTTCATTCTAAAAAGATTTCTCTTAAATGTGAACTTCTAACAATGATTAATATCTTAATGTTATTTTCGAGTAAAGAGTTTATCTTGTGTATAAAACAAAGAACATAACTATGACAAACTTCGACCTTCTTTTGGTGTCATATGATCATAGCACGATAGAGTTATAGCTTGGAGTGAGTGTTTCATATTTGCGGTAAGGGTTTTTAGATTTGACCACACATCTGTTTGTCGGTAAAATTTTTAATCTTTGGTCCTAAAGCAGACTTGACCCATTTACATTTAAATGTTTATAATTTGAGATTAAAAGATCAACTTTTGAAATACCTTTGCAAGTAGAACAAAGTCGTTTTGATTTTGAGTATTGGGTATAGGTTAAACTATTCAATGCCATTCCCCGTAATATAAAGTCGTTTTGATTTTAGATATCTGAAAGTATCTAGTAGTCAAAATTACAGAACATTATATTATTATTAGTACTTTTACTAAAATTTATGTAACATTAATTTGGTTTACATTGTTACACTGAGATTTATATGACACCATTGTTACATGTCACAAAAGCACAAGGACACACAAACACATACACACAATGGTATATGAATCATTTCATATTTATAAAATTAATGGAGTTGATTTCCTATTCAAATAAATTAAAATTTTAGTCGAAAAAGTGATTGATAATGATTTTTTATATTATAACATTTGAATTCATTCTTTGACAAAGAAATAGACTTTGTGGGTAATAAAAAACTATTGTATATTATAAGTTCCTACTTTATTAACATGTTGATTAAATTTCATGTAGATATATTGGTCCCAAAGTAAAATAAAACTAATTATAGTGAGGCAAAAAATTAGAATATATAACACAATGCAAAATAATTTGCCAAAAGTAAAGGGGTCTTCTTAACGTAAATGAGATACAATTAAAGTTCTCAAAAAACAAGAGATGTGAATAAGAAATTTGGTTAGCTAAAAGTTATGTAAACTCACCACCAAGAAAAAAAATCTGCAGTTATAAGTTGCAAAGATAATAGAAATAGTTATAAGTTGAAGTAAGTATGATTATATTTAGAGTTACTGGAAGGGGAAAATATTGTGGGAGAAATGGGGATACATTATTAAGATTTTAAAAATGAAATTTTGAGTGAGTGATGATTAAGGAGGGATGATGATTTTACCATTAATTAATGTGTCCAACCACACCAACTAATCTTTGAATTAGCAAATGCCTAGTAAAAGAGAATTTTGAGAGCTTCAAATTGACACAGAGATGAAATGATTTAAACTAAGAGGTGAAAACTTCTTCAAATCAAACACGTGCACTTGTTTTTAATTTTGTCGTGTAAGGGTTATGCATATATCTATGTTTGACGAAGATAGCATTAACATCAAGAGCACCACACATAATATAATTATTGATATTGATGAGTCTGCTTTTTCATTAAACATTTTCCATAAAGTAAAATTTTATTTCAATCTTAAATATTTTAACCTAAATTTAATTAGATCGGTACTAAGCTTTTTTCCCAATAAATATAAAAGGCAGATCGTTAATCCAATCATATCATCTTCACAATCCAGTCAGATCATGAAGATCCACTAAAAATCCAGTCAGATCGTTAAAAAACCTCGACGGGGATCCACCAAAATTGATCGAATCACCTTCCCAAATCGAGATCTAAGAAAAACTAAGATCAATCAAAACCCTAGCCTTGAGAGGAACAGTGACATGCCGCCACATTCTTCCCAAACCTTCATAAAATGTGCAAAAAAAACTATACATGAATCAGTTCGCAAAGGGAATGGACGAAATAAAATACGCACATCAAAAAATCTCACCAAACAAACAAACACGAAGATCCATTAAAATATCTAGTCAGGTCATTAAAAACCCTCAAGGGGACCCGTCAAAATTAATCAGGTCTCCTTCACAAATCGAGATTTAAAAAAACTAAGATCAATCGAAACCCTAGCCTTGAGAGGAACAAGTACTTTCTCAGTCCTCCATGGATTTGAACCTCATCACAACCTCAAGGATTAAAGCATGAGATTTTGATCCGAACCCTAAATCATAAACCCTAAGTCATACCTGATGCTTTCGACTCCGGCGCTGTGGAACCTTGAAGTCTCGACTCACGCGTTATGGTAGGATCCTTGATCTCAACCTATATATATGCACATCTGGAGAGCGGAAGACACTGCTCAGGTCTGCATTGGGGTCATTGAGAGAAAAGGGCATGAGATGGGGAGACAGGAGGCAGGAAGGTGCGCAGTACGTTAGGGTTTGATGGGCGGAAGCAACATATTCCATCTTTTCCCTTTACATATGAAAATATTAGGAAAATGGAACTTTTACACAGCAACAATTGTTGCAACACTATATCAGACAAAGTGACAATAGAAAGAAAATAAAGATATGTACTAAATAATTATATCTTATAAACTAACGTGCGTGGTTATTAATTATAATTTTAGACACATGTGTAATGCATGGCATCTTTCTTCCCATCTCCCACTTAGTATAAAATTGTTAGTGTATTAGTTTTAAATTAAAATCTTACCAACAATTTTTTTCGTTGCTATATTAAAAATGACGACGAATGAAAAAAATCATCGCTATTTCTAATGTAATTAGTGACAGATAGCTATAATTGTCACTATTTCTAGTATAATCAACGACGAATAAATATAAACGTTGCTATTTTGATAACCTTACAAATATCACGACACATATAAATAATCGTTGTTATTTAATCGTCGTTGTAGCTTTACTTTGTTGTAGTGTGCCCCTAGTAATTACAATCCTAACATGTTCCTAGATTCAAACATTTGTTATGCTTAATGTAATTATTAAATATCAACCATATTTTTCCAACTTGTTTTCGTCGTATCTTACAATTCGATAACAATCTCTTTTCAACAGATAAAACAACTTAAAGAAAAACTAAAAAAAAAGATTCATTGTTGCACTGAAAGGATATTAATTTTTGAACGTGTCATTGGTAAATTATCAATTTGGTAATACATATTTTCTACATTTATGTCCATATTGGATTTTGCAATTTCATTTGTGACCCATCTTTTTTGCGATATCAATTGTGTGACCCCTCTCGAATCCGGGTACCCGTTTACAACACTTTCGCGGTATTACATTCACGAAAAGATCGCACAAGTTGTTAAAATATGTGGGGAATTTTTTGCTTGTTGCCATGACATTCAAATCAATGTTTACAACCACAAAACAACAGACAGATGTGCCATCAAAATTTCAGTCGTTGTATTTCATATATTTCTACAGTATGTACAAGAGGGCTGACAATACATACATGTATTCTCAAAAATTATTTAGAAGAGAAAGCAAAGCATTTACATCGTGGTTGAACAAAAACTAACAGAAGTAATTATACCGTCTGGTATATACCCGGGTGCCAAGAATCATCCATCAGCTTCTGAGCTGAAGGCTACTTGCTTATTACATGTGAAAGATACAAGAGACATCAGCGAGTGCCAGTACTTCCCAAAAATTTAATACAATAATCAAACATTTAAAGTGGTTGCAAAAGAAACAAGTAGTAAGGTATGGTGATTTAAAAACCCACAACTGCCTGCAAAAATTACAACTACTTGATATGAAAAAGATTTTCGTGCTGCATTAAGGAAATATCCTCAAATTTAACCGTTACCCCATTATATATATATCATATTCCTTTATAATAGTTTAATGGCTTATAAGTACAATTTATCCACTTACCCCTTAGCTCATATATGTAATTTATATATTGAGGTCGTGTTTTGGATCTTGATAAGAAGTTGATGAAGTGATGTTTTATTTAACTCTTAGTTTGTTGATGATGGAAAAGACAATATTCTAATATAGTTCTCAATTCTATCTGACGTTTCAAGTCTTGTAGATAGTATGTGGTATTGTTCTGTGTATGGCCTCACTCTATGACTCCAAGACATGAATAATGTCTTAGAGTTTGGATGCCTCCGTATGCATGTTGTGCCATGTAATGCATCCTAACTAGATTCTCAACACGTCCACTAACTTAATTATAATGAGCTCTTGTAAACACATTATAATTTACTTCGTCTCTCATACAAGATCCATAATGCTTCATTATGAGTTCAATTGTAACTCTCCAATTTCAACTGTAACTGACTCATATGTAACCATAGATGATTAAAATGCATAAACAATGATTGGAACGTAGCATCGCCGAGCCTATAGGTGGACCAAAACTCAAGAGATGAGGTAGTCTCCCAAGGGACTCGTCCGTCTCGCCCTCTTTATTGAAAGTGCGATCCAATAGAAGGAAAAGCCTACTCCAAAACTACGCCACCGAGATGGGTGAGAGAGACTCTCCGGAAAAGTCACTATATAAATTGACCTGACTAGTACGAGCTAATGATCTCGCATGAAAAAACTAAAATCTATAATCCTCGCACGAGTATCCTAAAGTAGAGGGTCAACGGAGCTGTCAAAAGTCGGGATCCCAACAAGGTGTGAAAATACTGCAAGCTCGCGTAAAAATCGAAAAGAGACTGGGATCTTAGACTCGTACACTAAGCGATTGCTGCCCTAATTGGGCTTCCTCTTCTCCCGCCTAGGGGAGGGTCACCGCGCCCTCGCACAGTCAGGTATAAGGTTCAACATGACGACGCAATTAATTTATAAGTCAATATTGGTTCACAATAATCTTCACTTGTTTGTCTACTTAACAATTTCTTAAATCTTTTTTGTAGTTAATCGAGCAGATCTAGCTCTCCTAATCAATAATCTTATGAACCATTTATTAACTTCATAAGAGAAGAATATTAATTTTTGTAACTCAATCTTTTGTATAAGATCGTGAGATTGATACTAATACGAGTTCATTGGATGTTAAAGAAAAAATGGATTAATTAATACATCTATCATGTGCGTTCATGTATCCTTGTTCATGCGACTCTCATAGAGGGAGAGATAGAGAGAGAGATTACATTATTATTATTACAAGCAAGATGACTTGGAAAGCACCTTTATCTGGTTCCTTTGATAACGGTGGACAAGAGTTCCAAAGAGAGAGAGCGAAGAAGGTGATCCCCAACACCAATGACCTTCCAAGAAGGTACCTCAAAGACCGATGATATAGCTAATCTCATTTCATCTTTACACGAAAGAAGTGTTATGTCTTGCATAAGTGATTGCAACTAACAACACTTTAAGATGGTGTTTAAGAGGTGTTTCTAGCGCTGAAGAATTTGTGGCCTTGGGTGAAATTGATGCATCCAGAATACCTTTTCCACCATAATCGGAACATGAGATTCTTGCAACAGAGATACTATTGTCAATAAAATTGGCTCAATGATGTGGCGAGCTGCTTCTTCAGGGTAAGAAGACACATTCAAAAAAGTCACTTAAAATTTCCCAGTCAAATATATTTCATTTCATTTCCATCATTTTTTCTTACTTTGCAATGGCATACAAACAAAAGAGAATTATATTTTCTAAATTAAATTCATCATTTATTTTTTTACAGTAGTCGAATCATTTCCTCGTTTCTCTTATTTTAGTTAGCAACCATAAATTACATACAAAAAATGGAATACATATTTTTAACCTACAGATACAATATACATCGTATATTTATATATCAGAAAAGTTATTTGAAAAAATTCTCCTGTACAACAGTACAACAGAATCTACTTCAGATCTAAAAACACTAGATCGGTAAAAATAAGACGAACATCCATGATCCAAACAAATATCCCAGATAAATGTGGCAAATCTCCATTCACATATGATCCGAAATGTGTACAAAACACATGCATGGAGGTAAGAAGAAAAGGATGAACTATACACATGATCGAGTATAATATGCATGTGTTGGCATCAAGGATGAGAGAAAGGACCTATTTTCTCCAAATTTGGAGATCAATCTCCGGCATGCATCAGGGTATTTCTAAGAGGTTTGAATAACTGCTATTGTTGCAAGGAGGAGCTCTAAATATGGAAGCAATTGCAACTGCTCTATCAACTGTTGTGCAACAGCTTAAGCTTCCAAATGGAGTTTCAGAATCCGACCTTCACAGTTCAAGAATTTGAGATCCAAAAGCTCCAGACGTGAGAGAGTTGTGACTCTCTTGGTTGTAGAGAAGTAGAAAAGGGAAGACGTGGGAATGAAAAGGGGAAAGGAAGAAGGATTATACCTCTTTTTTCTCGAGATTGGAGAAGGACAGAAGCTTCTAAGAGGTTTCTAGCTGCTGGAAATGGCTGAAACTTCAAGGGTGAGGGAGCAATAACTCCAACTGCTTCTTGGAACCAAAAGAAGAGAGATGGAGTCTTTCTCGTTAGAGGAATTGGAGGAATTGCGGGGAAAATATAAGGGCAAATTTGACATAAATAAGAAGAGAGGGCCCCCTTTGGTTTGCGAAATGGAGAGAGGATAAAAGGCCAAGTGGAAAAGAAATTTGGGAGGTAAGTGGAGGTTGCTGGATTTTTTCCAGCAGTTTGCTACTGTTTTTTAAAAATAAACTATTTTTTATTTTTTAAATCGAATTCTCTCCTTATCTGTCACACTTAAAATTGACAGTATTTTCGCCTCGAGTGTTTGATTTTGACATGCAAATCTCGATTTGATCGTCTCCGAACGACGATCAATATGAGTATAATATTGATATACTTTTGATCGGGTTTGGATGTCTGAAATTCTTGAGATACGGTTTCAGTTTATTATTAAATTTCACGATTTTTAAATACCAAACAGTCTACGATTGACGGTCGATCGATTTCGCTGGACTTGTTTCGTCGAATCAGATTTTATGGTGATTTTAGTTTGTTTCGCGGTTTCCTTATTCATGATGCAGTTTTTTCGGGCACACATTACGATGTGATTGATTCTTGACCGATTTCGTCCGAACGACTTTTGGTTTACAATCAATTGATCGATTCAGGATCTATCAATATTAATTGAACAGAATTGGTCACTCATATTTTTAATCGGGTCGAGTTTGGATTTAATTGGACCCAGTGTTACAAATTATGTTCCTACCTTCTTACACGGTTATGACTTGTACCATTGCATTATTTTTGCATTAGTGAAATAAATCAAACCATATTTTACACAAAATCAATGCTCGATTTGATGATATTTTCTTACAATTGGGCCCATGTAGTTTTTTTAAAAATACACGTATACATTTCTTTTTCTTTCCGAATACACTCGTAACTCTGAGGGCCCGTTCGGTAGGGGAATAAGCAGGAATAAGGATGGGGAATAAGGGGAATAAGGGTCTATTCTCCGTTCGGCTGGAGGATAAGAATAAGGAGAATAAGGTGGAATAAGGCTTATTCTCTGTTCGGGTGGGTTTTGTGGGATAAGGAATAAGGTTTGAAAGTTAGTTGAAGTTGTTGGTTTTTATTAGGAGTGATGGGTTATAATATGTAATTATAGTTGGCATATAATTGTCAAGACATGCCTCTACAGTGTATCCATTCCTTCGTCAAAATAAATTAAACTTAGTTACAGACAATAAACAGCCCCTTTCTTTACAACATTCAAGAAAAAAAACACCTCTACAGTACAACGACCTTAAACAACATTACAACAACAGCAGCAACAACAAAATTATATATTTGCATACAATTGCAGAGGGAAAAATGAGGAGAAGAAAAAGAAGAAGAAAGAGAAGAGAAGAGATATGCAAAAAGAAGAGCAAATGCTGTAGCGTGATCAACGTATCAAAGCATGAACGAACGAAGTCACCAGTCCAATGTGATGTTCCTGCAAACATAGAGCTCGTCGATGTAGCTGATGATGGGTCTCGATGCCTCGATGTACCTCTTCATCTCCCTCTGCACGGACTCGTCGCTCTCGTTGAGCCTCATCACCAGCTGCTCCTTCGTGGGGAGGGCGTACATGCCCGCCCCCACCGCCTTCCTTATCGCCCACGTGTGGAACGGCGCGCACACCTGCGTATACGCCGTCTGCGCCGCCTCCCTCAGCGAGCCGTCGTCGATCACCAGGAACTGCTCGAACAGCGCCTTGATGAGGTCCAGGCCCTGCCTCACCCTCCGCAAGTTCCTCGACAGGCTCCCCGGCTTCCTCACCGTGTCGTTCTCGACGTCGCGGTCGAGTATTGAGCTCAGGCTGCCGTACGTCTTCGACGCCTCCGCGAGGTCGTGGACCTTGGAGACGTACTCCATCTCCGCGAACTTGAATGCGAGCCCGAGGCAGCCGAAGAGCACCGAGAGGAAACGAGGGACCAAGCGACGTCGCACACCGGAGGCTCGCGCGATGGTCGGGCGGGGGAGGGGCAGGGGATGTGCGGCGAACGGAGGGGCGCGGGAGGGAAGGGGAATAAGGTCGGGGGAGAAGCGCGATCGAAAGGCAAAAATGGGGGAATAGCCGTACACCTCGGGGACCCCAATTTTCCTTATTCCCCCTTATTCTCAATGCTCTATTCCCCTACCGAACAGCCCCTGAGTTAACATTCCTTTGAGAAATGAATGGGCGAAACTAATTCGAGGGACACAAATATTGATTGAGCAAGAAGGTAGAGTGATATTGCAAAGAGGGAGCATAACTGTTATTAAAAGATCAAGAAGAGCATATATGAAAAATTCCCTTAAAAATTTTCGTTACTGTATTCGATGCTATATTTCTTGCATCGAATTGCATAATACTGTTATCCGTTATCGTTTTCTCATGGTATTGGATAATTTAACAGTGATTAGTTTATAATTTTTAAAAAATCTAATATATAATTATTGTTATATAATGTGTCAATGACGAATATGATATCGTTGCAAATTTACCATAGCATATACTAATTTTGTAAAGAATAATATTTTTGTAAGAATTTAACATTAGGAGATGTGAACAAATATATATTTCAGATCTATTCCTTTTGTTTTTTAATATCCCAAATCCCCTATATTGAAAATACTCGAATATTTGATTACACTTGCTAGTGTTACGTAAATATTCATCATTCTACATGTCATCAATAACTTTACGTGTCGAATCTGAGATTTTCCTTGAAATTTAGGTCCATACCTGGTTAGTTTAACATAGAACTAATCTCTTTTTACATCGAATATATATCTCTCGACGACAAATTTGGAGGACTTTTCAAATCTTGTTGTAACTTTATAATATTAGAAGTTGTAAAAAACATGCCAAAAATGGTGAAAACGACACATATCATTGTACTAATGTATTTGATGTATGGGTACACTAGCCAGATGTACCAGTACACAAGGAGGTCTAAAAATTCAAGTTCAGCCACGGATTCATCAATAGGGGCGGAACTAGTATACTTTTGAGGGGGTCATGGTCCCCTCTTAATTACTCCATTTCACTTTATATAATGTTGTCGAATTTTGGTATGGCCCGTGCTTCAAGTTTAAATATAGAAATGATACTTTTGAAAATTATCATTTGTGCAATGACTTATTGGCAAAGCGTTGCGTCTTCCACTTATTCCACCAAGGTTTGAATCTCATCCCTCTCTGCTTTTGTTAAAAAAATCAGCTCTACTCACTTTACAAATCTTCATATTTTCTTTTACTTAAAAATAATAATTCCATCCTTTTTCTGTTAAATTTTCTACTCAACTTTATAATTACAATTTGATATAAAATTAGATTGTGACTCATTAATCTCTCCCGTTAATTTTAATTCTCTTTATAAATGAAATAAATTTTGATTGTTATTTTTAAAATATGTTTTTTAACTAAAACTAGTAAATATTCACCGTTTAAAAATTGTCTATGCTTTATTGAAAAATTGAAATAACATTGGCATGGTAAGTTTATCAAAATTTAAAAATCACATTTGAATTTGTTGACTCTATTTTTTTTAAAAATAACATTAAAAATATATTTTTTCTTATACATGATATGTGTATACTTGACCTCCCTTGATAAAATTCATAATTCCACCCATGTTCTTCGATTCACCAAAAAGTGTATCGATACATCGTCATTTGTGCATGTGCACCGGTATACCTGACCATGCTCTAGCATACTAGTGATATGTACCTTTGCACCGAACCCTCGTATATGTATACACATATGAGTACACACACGAGCACAGTTGATAAGATGGATGCTTTTACAGATCTTTTGGCCAAGTTGGATATAATCATGTTTTAGAAAGATTGAATAATGTACATGCGTATGAATATGTGAACTAAATGGGCTCTGATGAATTAAAATTACGCGAGATCTTAAAATGAGTACGTCAAATGCGAGTAATGGGAATGTCGAGTCATGTTATATAGAAGTATATCGTTGAAACTCGCCAACACGTTGCGAAGGATTATCAAAGTGTTAAGAACAGTGATGGATCCACCATCGTCTCATGTGTGAAAATTCACGACAATGGGGTGCAGCGGAATTAGGTGCCACGAGGGAATTTATATGCATTATTGACCTCCAAGTAAATACTACACGGTTACTATAAGGGACGAGTTGAATGATGCGCTATACTTAGCGCACACATATGTATCCGGTGTCGCTTACACCCAATATTGATACTCGAGATAGTACCGGGCGTGCCCACATAGAGTGTTGCCTGGGCGATAGCATTTGTGAAAGGTGATATGAGGTGTGATGGTGAAGTCAGAGTCTTGAAGATATTATGATCATGCTTTTCTATTCATGTACGAATAATGACTTGCACGTGCGGATAAGTGAAAACGATTTTAGTTTGGATATCATATTGCGTGCCCTACACAATTGATACCACTTCGAGAGTGCGTGGGGATTGCAACACTGTCAATAAAGGGGAGGTGCTAGTAGTACACGATGATTATTGCAAGTAAAAGTAAATTAGGGAAATCAAATAGTTTGGACAGGCTAACCAGATATTTAACCACAATGCACATTGACGTTTACGTGCAAAGCCAATACGATGAAACCCATGATCAAAGCCTTACTGATTTAAAATTTCCAATAAACCGAGCCAATCGATGGTTTTATTATCCCTAATTATTTGCAGATAACTCAATCATTTAGGAAGCTCTTCGATCAAATACCAAACGCTTCACAACTTTGGATAATTGGATCTATACCCCGAAGTTGATACTAGCAGACCACCAGAGTCGTGCCACGAAGTTCCTCCTCGTTCTTCCTCCAGGTGCCTCCACCGTCCGATCAGAGGCCTGCTCCAATTCGCTCAGCAGCCGTCCGATCAAGGCCCGCGTCGACCGTCGATCTCCTCGCCAGATCTGATCCGGGCCACTCATCGCTGAATCGACATCGCGCGTTGCGCGCGCGCCACGTGGATAAGTGAGGGGCTCGCAGCCGTTCGATCGCGCATATGCTGGGTATTTTACACTTTCGACCCAACCATTTTTGTATTTCTATTTAGTCCATAAACTTTTAGGCGTAGTTTAAATATTTTGGTAATATTTGCATTTAGCCTCCTATACTTTTAATATTTGCATTTAGGTCTTGTCCACGTCACCTCACGTGACCCGTGCATGTAGGGTGGTGGGCATTATGCAAGGACCCCCTGGGTTTGTTTATTTCAGTCCAGGCCAAAAACTTTTTATTTAAGTTGTAATATTTTGGTAAAATTGCATGTTAGCCCAGGAACTTTGTAAAATTGCAAAAATACAACTGTCAGGTCACATGCCCGTGCGCGTGAGTTTGGACATTTTGTAGAGACCCCCTTCGAGTTTAAGTATTTATATTTAGTCCAGAAAATTATGTTTAATGTTATATATCTTTTGGAAAAATTATAAGTAGGCCATTGGACTTCTGTGTATTTACGTTTTTATGCCCTTGCTGGTATTGTATTTTTATGTGTATGTTTGCATTTACTTCATGCACCATTTTAACTCGAAAAAGTACCAAAAAAATAAAATAAGCTCTTGTTGCATTGTAGCTTAACGCCATATTTTTAGTTTACATTTTTATTGCATTTGCATATATATTAAAAATAAAAAATATGCATTTTCACCCTTGTTTGCATTAGAAAATATATAAAAATTATAAAAAGTCTTTGAAAAATTTCAAAAAATTATATTTCGTGTGTTTTAGCCCATTTTCATTTTCTTCCCAAAACTCCCTAAAAATTACAAAAGAAAACCCCTAAAAATAGCAAAATTCTCAAAATCTTCATAAAAATATAGAAAATTCATAAAAACTCCAAAAATTGTGTTTTCTATCTCTGAAATATTCTTATCTTATTATCTGTCTATAAAAATTAATTTGAATTTTTTCACTCCAGTTTGCTATTTTATTTCTATTTTTTTGTCTCAAAAATATATTGTATTCATTGTTTATTGGCATTTTTTATTTTAAAAAATACCAAAAATTCAGGAAATTCCAGAAAAATTACAAAAATATTAAAAAATATAAAATCACAAAATATTTTATTTCCTGTATTTTGAGTATTCTTCCTTATTTTTATCTCTCTCTTATCTCTAGTATATATATATATATCCCTTATATGTCATATCTATATTAAAAGAAAAAGAATGTAAAAAAGTATAAAATATAAAAAATAAAATATAAAATCAGGAATTAAAAATCAAAATATAAAAATATAAATAAAAAATATAAAAAGTAAAAATTATGAACCCACCAAAAAAAGCACTTATAGGCATTTGATTGCTTTCACATTTTTCTAGTGTTACTGCTTTATTCTATCCTTCTGCTCCCTGTGTTCGACACTCTACACATACTTACACTATACACATATTTTGTAGAGTAATAATACACTATACTTACACTACACTATACCCATACCCCTCCTCGGCCCTCACTCATCCCTCATCGTCTCCCCCGTTCTCCATATCCGCCCTCCCTTCACACGTCTCCTGGTCCTCGGCGGCAGCAGAGAAGAGGTCCCTCGCCGCACTTAGGGTTCCTGGTAGGCGGCTCTCTCGTCTCTGCCATCCCTACTTTGCCCGACTACAAGTGGATTTTTCCTCAACTCTGCACTGGAGCGGGCAATGTCTGGATCAGTGGAGCCCATCCCACTGGACGAGGAGATTGAAGGAGAATATGAAACCTCGGCAGATCTCCTCTTCTTCAGAATAGGCGCGGCTGTCCCGTTGAAGCCGTCTGATTCCAGATATGATCTGAATGATCCCCCGAAACAACCTTTGGCTGTTTCACAGCGGTTCGGCATGCTGTTTGTAGGGCATTCTGAAGGTCGTATCCAATTGTTGACACGATGCAACATCCTTTTCTCACTATTGATGCAGATATCACAGAAAATTGACCTATATATTTTCTGGGTTTTTGATTGTCAGGTTTCTTTGTCGCTAAGACAAAGAACGTGATTGAATTGGCCAAAGAGATCAAGGAGACCATTGAGAAGGAAAAGAAAGAGGGGGTTACGGAAGGACACAAGCGCCATACCATTCAGGAGGCCAGCATTGTAGATGTGCGGATTGGGAAGGTTTCCATTTTATCGCTTTCAACGGATTCATTGACTCTTGCTGCCACTGTTGGTGGAGAAATTCACTTGTTTTCCGTCCCTTTGCTTGCCAAGAAGGTATACTTTAGTTCAAATATCTATTTATGTTGATTATGTAACGAGTCCTATTGCCTTTTCTGCTTAGACTTGTAACGGATGCTTTTGCTCTTTAAATCCATTAGCTTTACCGGGGTAGTAAGTCTTGTTCTCGATGTAATTTATTCAAAATATTACTTTGTGAATTGCTAGACATCCTAGCTGTATGTAAGACCCGTTTGGAATGCTGTCGTCTAATATTATTGCATATTGTCCTTTACTTATAATTCACATCTTATATTTAGTTTTAATGTAATCAATCACATAATTGTGCAATACAATTCGATGTGTTAGATTGTTTCACAAATTTTATAAATAGACCGGGAAAAGAGTTCTGTTTACTCACTGTGCATTGTATTGCATGACAAGGAATATGCATTACATTGCTTTCAATTACACGGAAAACAATACTATGGAATATTATCATATGTCAGGAACTAAAATCATTCATATATATGCAATCCGGACATACCACATCGAGGATGATGGATGCCATGATATCAAGTGGTCATCCTCTATCGTTTTTCTTCTTTAAAAGCTAGAGATTGGGTCTATCAACTGGTTTAGGAAGACGATGTCCTTCCACAGGTTACCTACATTCATTATTTCGAAAATATACCGCTTTGGACGTATTTGTGTCTGTGCTATAAAATGACGATGACTATTTTTGTTCAGAGCTGCACATATTATAAGTTCACTTGCTGGTTCTGTTTAAAACTGCTTCAGGTCCACATCATACTTGCGCCTCTTCTTCCATGCAGAAAGAAGATCCATTTTTGCTGTGCTCTCCTAGCAAGTCTGGCCCAGTCAAGGATTTGCAGTGGTGCAAAAATCTAGGGAAATCTTTTATTGTCCTCTTGACTTGTGGTTCATTATTCCATGGTAATATGGATGGCCATCTTAAGGAAATCATGGACAACGTTGATGCTGGTTCGTAGATACTTTGTGAAAGTTCTCTCTTCTAGTTATTAAAATACATGCAAACAATTGAATATCTTGAAGGCTTAATCGCTTTGTTTCTTATCCATTCTGAAGATGACTGTCCGAAAGCCTTTATGGAGTCGACAGAGATTCACTCATGTACTTTTCTTTTGTGTAGTTGGCTGGAACATGGAAGGAAGCCTACTCGCTGCTTCAATCAACGGTACTTTGAGAATTTTGTCCCAGAAGTTTGAGATTCGTGCTGCAATGAATCTTTTACTAGAGTCCAAAGGTGCTGACAAATATTCTGGATGTCGTATGAAAGGTATTTTCTTTGTAATATTTCTGTGCAAATGTGCAGTTACATTCGTAAACCAAGTTGTATTCCCAACACGATACAATCTATTGGATCTAATGTGTTCTTGGAGTTTTCAAATAATACTGTATATGGTGTATTGCTTTTGTTTGGTTCATATAGTAATGAGTAAAACACCCATGGAATTCTCTTTGGTTCATGTGTTTATTACTTATTGCATGCATATAATGTAATCGGTCATCTCACTCTTAAGCCTGGTGGAAACTAAAAGATGCATATTTTTCCTCAACCGAGTTTGCATTAACAGCAGTTGGTATCTTTTTGAAGTTCTGATAGATATTTGATCCTATCTGATATTTTTAATTTCTGATAGGAATTTGGTCCTCTGCAAGATCTGCACTGCTATTCAATTAGCAAAGTTTGGATAGAATTATGGGTATGCGGTTGCTGAATTTGACAGTGAAGCCAAGCCGACATGTCTTTAACAAAACACCCATGTTATCTTTTTTTATGGAGTACATGTTTTTTTTCATAGAACTCACTTAGCTAAACACATCATCTTTGTGAGCTAAAGGACAAAAGGACACATCTGCGGAGTGACCCGCAACTTTAATTGTAAATTTAGATAAGCCTCATGTCTTTTGCTAGACGTTCCATGCATCTATTATATCAACCCATTTTTTCTTTGTATCTATCAAACGATAACATCTTTACCAATATTTCATGTGTTATTCCTATACATCTATTTCTTTAACAACTCAAGATCTATAGATGGAACATTGGGATCGTGATTTTTTTTAAAGAGCTCGTAGCAACTTTAGTGCCGATTTCAAAAGAATATAGAAGTAACGACTAACGACCCTTCCATTACCACATTATGCTCCAAGGAGTCTGATACTTATGATCTTATTGCCGAACATGCATCTCTAGTAATATCATTCTCCTCTCTCATCTCTTGAATATCAACAACTTTTTGACTCATCTTCTTTGCAATGTCATTAAGATACGCGATCATCTTCTTCTTCGTCTCTTCGTCCACCTTGGGACATGCTGCTATGTTGCCTCTTCGGTGTGCTACATGTTGCTTGAACCTATACATGCCTCTATTGACACCCTTCTTCCACAGTCTGCAAGTAATCGTATTTGGATCCACACAGTTTGAAAGGTAACCTATTGCTTTGCCGGATCAATTGATCCCTGCGACACATAAAAAGATGTGTTGCTTTTGAAAGCAACATTCATCGGAGGTGTAGCCATCTTCATAGTCACAAACTCACAAGGTACTAATCAGCAAACCCTAATTTTACAAACACAAAGATAAATAAAAGATGTGATAATTGACTAAATTTAGGTTCTATTTACATGAATTTGTTGTATTGCATTTAGCATAATAAACACGAAGCTACTAAGCATCCTTTGAACACACATCCTATGGAATTAATATGTTTAAGCATATGTTTCAAACTCTTGAAAGTAGGGTAGGGAAATTGCAAAATGATTAAAACAATTAAACAACTACAAGCAAGATAAGACACATGAAAGATACATGTAAGCTGGGTAGAGCAACCACAAGCAAGAGGATAAATCTTATCAAGTAAAACACACGAAGTCTTATTAATATAAGGTAGAGCAACTACAATATATAAAAATGGAATGCAAACATGGTAGAAAGGTACATGCATCCTTTACAACAATCGAAAGTTAAAAAAGCAAAAATTGCTAAATATAAAAAACCCTAACCTAGGGTGCACCGTTCTTGGTTAGAGAGGCTCGTAGGAACACGACAAAAGGAGATGGGACCTCCCTTGGTGTCGGTGACGTAGGGGACGGAGGTTCCGGTGACCAGAGGTGGAGGAAAGGAGCCCAGAGATGCGAAGGCTGAGGCGGATGAAAGGAGTTAGGGAGTTTCGCGTGTGAAGCAAAGATTTTCGAGTGGACAATAAGCCCCACTTTTTCCCCTAATCGGGCATCCCAGTTGACTGGAACGACTCCAACAAAAATCTACCAAAGTTCTTATGCAGAAATCGGCTGAGTAGTTGGGCGACTAACCATACTACTCGCATGAATAATCAGGTCCAACTAATTAAGGCTTGATTTGGCCTAGCCGGCTCAGCTACCGTCACGAGTCGACTAATCTTGCCAACTAATCGGGCTAGTCGGTTGATTTTTGCAACAAGGAGCCCCCTTTTCTAATCTTCTTCTTACGGCAAGGGTTCCACGAAGAGAACCTATCGCACGTCGCCTTTATATCATCGAGAAGGAGGATATTGAAGATTTGGGATTGACGAGCACCTTGGATTTCGAGAGGAGAAGGTATCACCGTTGTTTTGTCGAGATGCTCGACCTGGAGGAGCCATTACATGGCTTTAGAGGAAGATGACATCTGCCAGTTGGTAAAGCATCGTCTGTTGGTGGAGCTTTGATGGGGCCTGGATGTCACGGTGCTGCTGCTAATGAGAGGTGGAGGAGGGTAATGCTGCCTCAGGAGATGATAGCTGGATTAGCGAGGGAAGCAGCAACGTTCACGGGGCATTGGCTATAGTTTATAGGAATCTGTTGGCAACCCATGATCTTCCTACACAAGCTCTGCAATATTTCACCGAGGAGGTGCTACGATGGAGGTTCTCGCATGCACAAATCATTGATCAGACGAAAAAATGGATGTGAACATCTCTGGGCCTGATCAACATGGCATGATCTGTGGGGATGGAATCGCTACACCTCAATGGAATTGTTGGAGGGCATTATCTGCGTTGATGCTACTACATGCTACTTCATCTGCTTAAATCTTCTAGAGTTTACAAAACAGACCCATGGGGCATGAATTTGGCATGTAGATGCATACTTGAATTGTGCAATGTCTGGGATTGGAGTTCTTGAGGATCGACATAACTGCTTGCGTGCGCTGCAACGATATGGAGGTATTGCAAGGAGGCACATAACTAGGGTTTTATCGAATTTCTAAGATCGATGACGATCAAAATTGAACCGCTTTGATAATGGAACATGAGCTTCAAGAACAAAAATCCAAGAATCGAACCGCTCAGATACAATGTAGAAAACGATGAATGCGGAAGTGTATCAGAGATTAAAGAAATATAAACAGTGAAAGAACATCATGATTTTACGTGAAACCCTATTTCATAAGTAGCTAGATGAAACCACACGAGAAGGCCTCTAATGGGTCGGATATTCTTCGTTGCTCTTTCTCTCTCTCTTAACTGTTATAATGGGTGTGGCCCACCAGAATGACCAAGTCCCACTAATTGATGATGTGTTATGTAGATGTGGTAATTACCCATCTCTGACACATACTCTAACAAGATTATATGCGGAGAATGCAATTGAACTTGCTAAGGCCCTATTTGAGTCATGCCCTCAACCAATATTAAGTGTGATCTAATGCACACTTTGCGGTGTATGTCATCAGTTATTATTGGTGTATACCCTCTTCTTTATTAAAAGTAAGGTTCACGAGATTTATTTTCTCTGACACCATTAATATTCACTAGATGTATTTCCCAAGAAACCATTCAGTACGGTTTCTGTAATGCACCAAGTCAAACCCACAGTACGGTCAGTACCTTTTCAAAAAAAATAAAATAAAGCACCAGTAATACTTCAGAAAGTTGGGTAAATCACATGCTTGTAGTTTTTAGAGCTGAACGGTTTCTGTGTTTATCTAATTATAAAATATATTCTCGTTTGACGTTTCTTTCACAATCTGGTAAAGGTTGAAGTTTTTTTCTGTATCATGACAGTTGACTCCATCAAGTGGACAACCAGCAATACTATTATAGTTGGGTGCATTCAACAGGACGAGGATGGCAGAGGGAGTGATTACTCGGTTCAAGTCATTATTTGCGTTGGAAGTGGGTTTGAGGTAAGTAATTCGGTCCTTGCCTATTATGTGTATGTATTAACGCGGGCAAAGTGCTTTGATGCTACAAACTACTGTAATGATGTATATCTTGTGAACAATTTTCAGTTTGACATGTCAAATGACTTGTTTAGTAGGGCACTGAAAATAATCTTAGTTTAGTAAGACAAATCTTTTTTATTTTTTTAAGAAAACGTTGAGGATTTGCATGATTAGAGGGCATATATTGATTCTTCTAATCTTATGATTGTTTTCTTTTTCATTTGTAAAATTTGCTTGAGTTTTAAAAATACCTGGCATTTATTTAATTCTATCAACTGTTTAGATTTGTTTACATCTATTTCAAAAAGGATACTTATTGTACAAACTATTATACATATAACTAGTGGATACCCACACCATGTGCAGGTAAAAGTTACTATATCCTAAAATGTTACGCGATTCAAATCCATAATAAAAGGAATATATAATGTTCCAAGAAAAAAAATCAAGGAAATGTACATTTTTATCATTTTTTCTGGTCCCGACATTTGCAGTAACATTTGCATTAGTCAGCATGACCTAATCGAAGATGCACTTCTCTGCTTGTGCCTCTATAGCTCCTTTGGGTTAAGGGGTCTTGGATGCTCCTATGGACACCTCCAGACCCATACACGACTAGCTCGAATTTCAATGTCAAATAATTCTATGCTAAATTTCCAGAGAGTTGGCGCAAGTACGAAGGCATTGAGTGAAGCATGCGATTTCAACAAGTCAAGCACATTCTAAGTATTAAAAGTAGGAACACGGAAGCGATAATCAAATCAAGAACATAAAAATAAAAATGAGAACACTCATATCTTACGTGGAACCTTACTCCACGAGGAGTAGGGTGAAACCATGGGAGAAAGCCTCTAGCTTCGAATATTCTATTATAAATCTCACCGTGCTGTTTATAATTTATATAGCCCCATAAACAAACCAAGTCCCAAATAGATGATGTGGGACTAATCATGAGAGCATGGTAATTGGATCCTAGAAAGATCTAATTATCCATCTAATACATACTCCTACACTCAAGCTGGAGCTAAGAAAGCTGCAACTTGCAACAAAGGAAAATGTACACAATATATCTTCACTTGATACATCCTAAAGGAGACATGAAAAGACCTGCTCGGAGTAGTCGCTGCGATGAGGAGGCATGTGCCTAGAGTAGAGTCGTACTAGGATGAGACATGTGTTTGGAATGGACGATCGAGAAGATGATTGGTAATTTGGTATGCAGTTGATATGCCGGAGTGTTGGTCTTCATGTTGTTGTTTAGCATTAGAAGTGTAAGATCCCAAGTAGTAGAAGTCCATCTCGAATAGTTGATGTCGAACATCAGAATTACAATGGTCATCTCCCATACAAAGATCTTGAGAGTGGGCCTCTCTTAAATTGAAACTTTGAGAAGAGACCTCTTTATACACGTCTCACGTAGTCATTCTCTCACGTAGTGAGCTTGGAGTCGTGATATTTTATGGGAAGCCACGAGTAGAGGAGTATGATGGACATGGTACAAAGTGGGGACATCTTGGATAGAAGAATATGCCTTGCTTCCACTTCCTCTTTCTCCTATATTGTCAATATATGGAAATAGATAACCATGTTGGGAGAAACAATGTAGAATAAGTATCTTTTCCTCTTTTTTCTTCTAATAAGCCATCCTTCCTTTTTCTCGGCTTTTCCTTCCTCTTATCTTTATACGCCATCCCTTTTTTTATACCATAACGCAATGTCCCGTTGGGTCCAAAGTTAGAATCGCAACCCTCTTTTTTGGATACCCTAACAACCTCTTTTTACGTAGTGGTATCGCCCCCCTTATCTCTTCAAACTTGACTAGGGTTCCAAGAGGGGAATCCATTATTACTGTTTGGATCGTTGGGGATAGGAGACAGAGGTCTTCGCATGTGGATCGGAGACGCCAAGAACATTGCCACCTCGAGAGGGTGGTAGCACCATGCTACGAAGGGGAGAGGAGCTGCAATGCGTTGCACCGGGGGGGGGGGTAATCAAGGGTGGGGGGCATGCACGAGGAACAACTTGGGGCTAGAGAGGGAAAGGAAGCATGGTCTTTGACACTTAGATCAAGTGCTGGTGCATAGTGGTTGGGGGCGTAATGGGTGCACATGAGATTTGTTGGCACCACATGGAGGTGATATAATGACCACTGTTGCATAATAGGTTTCCAGATTTGTGGCGCCCCTCTTCTCCGATCGATGGCTTTAGAAGGTTCCATCGGTAGCATATTACACAGTAGGGCTCGAGAACGTGGGAGGGGGGATCACAAGTGCTTAGGTGAGAGTTCTCGGGAAAAGCTTATATTGGAGAGTTCACAAAGAACTCCTGTGTTGTAGATCTCAGATGAGAGAATGGTTGGTGCTGGCGGGAACTCGTACACATGGAAGCATTGTTGGATGGAGGAGAAGCTTGTGCACTAGGCCGTTAGCTCCCATACAGGGAGATGTAGGTTCCAGTAGGGGAACCTTTGGCACATAGGTGAAAATTTCAAGAACACCATAAGGATAATAACCAGCATAAAAATCAAAACTCGAAGAATCGAACCTCAGAATTGAACTTGATATTGTGGAAATGTGAAAATGAAAAGTTCTTTTCATTATAGTCCTAAGGTTCTCTGATATAGGAGTAAAGCTCTGCGGGAAAATGACATATAATAGACTAAAGAAATAGAAAAACATAAATAAAGACTTAGAGATATGTGTATCTCAACATTCCCCCTCTAGCTGGAGCATATATGTCTATCACGCTCTGCTTGGAACAACAACGGTGAAAAGGACCCCTCGTAAGAGTTCGGTAAATTTCTCTGCAATCTGATCGCCTTATGCAACATTGGAAGTGGAAATAAGCCATTTTTGGATCAAATCACGGATGTAATGACAATCTACTTCAATGTGTTTCGTTCTCTCATGGAAGGCTGGATTATTAGCAATGAACATAGCTGCTTGATTATCACATTTGAGATGCACAGGAAGAGACATCTCATTAGTTAGGTCAGATAGGGCTGACTGGACCGACATCATTTTCGTGCTCCCTAGGGCCATAGCCCTATATTCGAATTCAGCGTTGGATTGAGCAACAACTGTCTGTTTCTTACTCTTCCATGAATCCAACGAGCTACCAACAAACACAGTAAAGCCTGAAGTGGAATTCCTGTCCTTGGGACACCCAACATAATATGCATTTGCACATCCAGTGACTGTAAAAGACGCATCTCTTCTGAAAAGAAGGCCTGCACCTGGAGAAGATTTCAGATATATTAAGATCATGCAAATTGCATCCGTGTGGGGCCTATCTAGGTTGCTTCATAAACCGACCGACTCTACTCATAGCAAATGATATATCATGTACATTTTGTCATGCCTGTCTCAGATAGAAGATCCATAACATACTTCCTTTATGTCATAACCATACCCCGCTGATTTTGTGCAAGCTCTAAGCCAAGGAAGTAACGTAGCTTGTCAAGGTCCTTGGTTACAAACTACCATCCAAGGAAATCCTTAGCTTCCTGAATGCCCTCTTCGTCGTTGCCAATAACAATGATGTCATCAACATAAACTAGAACAATTGTACATCGCTGAGTTCTCTTAACAAAGAGAGAATGATCTGCAGTAGATATAACAAACCCATTCTGTTCAATCAACTCAGAGAGCTTCTAAAATCAGGCCCTCGGACTCTGCTTAAGGCCATATATGGCCTTGTGGAGACGACATACCATCGGGAACCCCCTAGTTTCAAACCTTGGTGGCTGCTGCATGTAAACTTCCTCCTGCATATCTCCATACAAAAATGCATTCTTGATATCTAATTGGTAAGGTTGTCAATCACGTACCACAACAATTAGAATCCATAGTGTAGAGTGACGCACAACATGAGAAAATGTGTCCTGATAATCCACCCATATGTCTGGGTGAACCCACGTGCAACCAATCTGGCCTTATATCTGTCTACAATAACATCAGCTCAGTGTTTTACAGTAAACACCCACTTGCTGCCAACAACAGACGCACCTGGAGGAGCATGTACAACACTCCACATACTCTGAGACTGTAAAACTGTCATCTCCTCCTCTATCACCAGACGACACTGACTGTTCAGCAATGCCTCTTGATATGGCCATGGTATCTCCACGACATACATGCCCACAACAAACCTATGAAAATCCTCTGAGAGATGATCCAAGGAAACATGTGAAGCAAGAGGATGCATAGTGCATATATGCCTCTGCTTCCGTAGAGCAATAGGTACATACATATCCTCAGTACTTGCAGAAGGTGTATCATCTGGGACATCCCGCACCTCAAACTGTACATCCAAATCACCAGTTCCATTAGAAGAACTCAAATTCTCAGAACATACCTTGGGCATGCTGAATGATGGAGGAGGCACATGGGCACGAGGTCGGCGCTGGTAAACCTGGGGAAAGAAAGCTAATGCGGTAGATGGCGGTGGAGGTGGTGGTGGAGACGATGATGGTACAATGGAGATCGGAGATAGATGCATATAATCCTCTTCTCCATCCTCTGAAAGAATGAGCTTATCACCATTAGGAGAGAAATACATAATAGACTCAAAAAGGTGACATCTGCACTAATGTAGTACCTTCTTCGAACATGGTCGAAGCAACGATATCCCTTTTGGGTCTTGGAGTACCCAACAAACACACATTTCACAGCTCTAGGAGAGAGCTTGTCAAGACCAAGAGACATCTGATGAACCAAAGCCACTGAACTGAAAACACGAGGTGTAAGTGAGAAAAGTTCCGTCTCAGGAAACCCAATCAAGAATTAAATCATTTCTCCCAGAACCAAAGAGGGCATATGATTTACCATGTAACAAGCAGTTAGAACCGCATCCCCCAGTACGAATGAGGACCACGTCTCTGAATTGAAAGTTCTGGTAACATCTATAAGATGGCGTGTTTTCGTTTAGCCACCTCGTTCTGTTGAGAAGTATACACACAAGATGTTTGATGCACAATTCCATGGGATGCAAGAAACTGAGAAAGCTGAGTATTGCAAAACTCTAGAGCATTGTCTGAACTTATAAACTTGACTTTTGTTGAAAAAATATTCCTTATTTCATTAATAAAGGACTGAATAGCCAGACCAGCATCAGACTTGTTTTTAAGACGAAAGACCCACAACAATATGGAAAACTCATCAACTGCATCAAGATAAAATCTATGCCCCTGATGATCTGAGACACGACTGGGACCCCAAATATCAGAATGAATTAACTCAAAGAGACTATGACTACTCCGACCCTGATGACTCAGGAAAGTGGACCGATGGTGCTTCCCAAGTTGGTAGGCCTCGCACTGAAAGGTAGAATGAGGAGAAATCCGTGGAAGAACGTGACACAACTTTTGCAGAGGAAGATGACCAAATCGAAGATGCCATATATAAGGAGACGTAGACCCAGTACGAATAGAAGATGCACCGGCATAAGGAGATTGCACCAGTCTGTAGAGCCTCCTTGCTCACGACCAGATCCAATCACCCTGCCCGTGAGAATGTCCTGAAACACAAGAGCAAATGGATCAAATATAACACGACAGTGTAAATCCTTAGTGATTTGACTAATATATAGTAAATTTATAGAAAACTCAGGTGCGTACAGAACATTCTGAAGACTCATTGCAGGAGTTAATTGCACCTCCTCCTGACCAGTAATGGGAGAATATATCCCATCTGCTATCACAACAGATAATCCGGTCTAAGTTGGACTTAAGGCACTAAACTGATCCCTGTCACCACAGAGATGATGGGATGATCCTGAGTCCATGATCCATTTAGACAAATCTGCCCTGTAACAACTAGTAAAGGCGTATGCTATACATGATGTAGATGCTGATGCAGAAGCAGCTACCTCTGAGGATTCTGAAGGAGAGCTGGTTTACCCAGGAGCATGTATTATCTCCTTGAGCCTCGCCACAAGTTCATCAAATCTCAGATTAGATGCAGGTGAAGAACTACCGACTTGCTGGATCTGCTCTGCCACACGTGCTGAAGCTGGGAACCCATGCTTGGAATAACATGTTTCTTCAGACTGACCTGGCCTGTGACATTAAGTATAAAGCTGATGAGGGGGCGACTGCCCCTCCCCTGCACAGCCACCTCGACCACGAAACTGTGTAGGACCCCCTAACACGGGATGATGCCATGACCGAGGATGTCTGAGACAACTGAGTACCGCCATAAGATATGAAGAGCCTACTCAACCTGCGATATGCCTCCTCCATTGGAGGTATGGTGGCATCAATAAGAATATGTGCTCTAGCTGCATCATACTCAGGATCAAGTGCCGCTAGAAAAACTCTCGTCATCACTGAATATCTATATGCCTTGAGTTGCTCTGGTGTGGTAGTCAAGGGAATGTAACCTTGTAACTTCTCAAACATACCACTTAAAAGTGTAAAGGGTATGGACAAGACGACCATTCTACTTCGAAGTGAAGATTTTGTGTTGAAGTTGCAGAATCTTCAACTCGTTCTTTGTTGGAGAGTATATAGCTGGGGGAATGCCCCACATAGCCTTTGCCGTGGGCTGACTCAAAATGTCATTGGCTATCTGCATGGATATCGTTCCAGAAAGCTATACATGTGCATAAGCGCGTCGTCTGCCTCCCATGAGATGTTATCCTTAGTCTTGTTGACAAGCTCCTCCTGTGTGAGGATATGCTTCTTGTCATTACACTGCATTAATTAAACTCTTGAACTGCATGGCCCAGTGTTCATAATTCGTTCCATCCATTTTCACAATGGGTGCTGGACCTTTGAAGGCACCTAGGTAGGGTTGAAAACGGTCGGATACATATACGAATATATGTATAATCAGATCCTTATCCATTTTAAAATGCGAATACGGATGCGGATACGAATATTGACGATTGTGAAAATTGTGTTACCATATTCTTAAAAACGAATACGAATGTAAAACAAATACGAATCGGATACCAATATTAACATAAATATTTAATAGATTAACTAAAATATACATGTTTAATATGGTTTACACATAAAATAGATATAACATATATAGTAATTTTATAACAATTAAATCAAAAATGGTGTATGCAATCATAACGCGTAGTTATAAATGAACTTATTACTATACTTATGTATGAAAACGAATATACGGATACATATATTAGGGAATGTCAAAGTAATATCCATATCCGCATCCATTTTAAAATGAATACGAATACATATGTCAATATATGTATAAAACGAGTACGATAGCGGATCAGATACAAATATATTCACATTCATTTTCATCCCTACACCTAGGGATGGAATATCTGCTTTGTTGTCTGATATGATGACAACAATCTCCTAAGACTGGGGTTGTAAACTGGACGAATAAAGTCTACACGGACATATAGGAAGACGATTGTGGGTGTAGACTCATACCACAACCACTTCCATTCTTTGAAGTCTCCTTTGGGTGGCTAGGGTATTTTAGATAATCACGTCACACTCCAGAAAACCAAAGGTGAGCCAAACTAGAAGCCTGCAACGGTGTACGGTCAAAAAGGCAGTGCGGACATCACACGGGGGCACGTGGAAGCGTAGGCTACGCCAGCGACGATGTGCAATGGCTTGTTCACGTGGAGGCGTGAGTAGTGCTGCCGGCTGTTGTGCGTGTGAGGCGTTGTGCGCGTGGGGAGCGAGCGCGGAAGCGTGAGCAGCACCGGGGGCGGCACGCTGCTGTACGCGTGAGGGCATTGCGAGTGTTAGGGTTTTGGTGGGGTCGGGCTGTAGGGCACAGGCTCCGGTCTAGGACCGTCGCTCTGATACCATGTGGAAATGTGAAAATGAGAAGTTCTATTCTTCATAGCCCTAGAGCTCTTTTATATAGGAGAAAAGCTCCGAGGGAAAATTACATAACTAAAGAAATATAAAAACATAAATAAAGATGTAAAGATATGGGTATCTCAACCGATACCATGTTGAAAATAAGAATGCAAAAGCGATACACAATTCAAGAACATAAAAATAAGAACAAGAATGCTTGGATTTTATGTGGAACCCTACTCTGTGAGGGGGATGAAACCACGGGAAAATGTGTCTAGAGCCGGATATTCTATTATAAATCTCTCAATGAGTACCAGGGATGTGGGGCTCTTTATATTGCCCCACAGACAAATCATAGTCCCACTAATAGATGATGTGGTATTAAACATGAGAGCATGTTACTTTGATCCATCTAATACATATTCTAACACTAAGTAATTCTAGCAAATGTTCTTTCCTGTTATGTCTTTGGGTCTCGGCATTTGCATTAGTAGGGCCTCTTGAAGACAGATGGTTCCTCTGGGCTAAGGGAACCAAGATGTAATCGACAACTCGAAGCCATACATGACTAGCCATACAAAACATTGGGAATTGAGGCTAAAATCAGGGTTTTTTGGGGTTTAATTCAAGTCACGTAGAAACCTATTTTTATAAAATAAATTGAGATTCCTGGTCATGGATCACGTACTCACCCCTTAAGAAAATCTAATCGTTACACGAAATTGGCGACAACAAAAAAGAAAAAAACTTCGAATAACTGTTTTCTTCATCGATATCTACAAGTCCTGTTACATTGGCAATAAGTCATACATACACACCTTCAACCATAGATCACGTTGTAATCCCTACATCCGGTAGCATGGATTCAACTCTTGTCATTTTCTTCACTTTAGGAGCAACCAAGGTTTGAATTTTTGATTTTGTTGCGCCCTCCCCTCCTACAATCGAGGTTTCAGTGAAATTTCGGGAAATTTCAACAGTTTCGATGGAAATGTCAAAAATGGCTCAAAAAATCATTTTTCGACCATTTTTTTTGCAAATTAAGATCTTCAAGTTATTACAACAATAAATAACTTACAAACGCACACTTATATCACACATATTACTCACATATGTCCCTTATATTATACATCGGTCATATCGGTCATATCAACCAAATCGATGTTATTGCTGATTCTTGGGTTATACATACTGGAAATGGATTATCATTCTATAAAACTCTTAAAACTACAATAGCTTACAAATGCACACTTATATCATACATATCTTTCAACCGTGCGCCTTATATCACACATATCGGTTATATCAAACATATTGTTGAGCTGACTGATAGATATTGGAATTGGAACAATTAGAAGACGTCTTTTGTTCATAACAATAGATGAGCATTTGATTCTAAAATGTAGATAATGATTTATTAAACAATATTTCGTTCATAGAAATATTTGTTATGGACAAAATTCTAATGAATTATAGAATTAATTACATTCTTACAGTAAAGATTTTTTGATGCTATGCTTACAGTAAAGATGCATCTATTTACGAAGATAAGTGACAAATGGAATGAAACGAACATGCTATATCGGATATCTAGAAGCTATATAATTGTTTCATCTCCATTGCTTAAAACCAAAGGATGGGATGCTCCCCAAGGTGAAGAATCATTATATGTACCCCCCGGTCGCACCATACCTTATTAGGTGGGGATCTCGTGCCTGGTCAGGGAGCTAGAGGGAGGGGGATCTAGGGGGAGTAGGTGCGCTTCCCCTGCGAGGTTGCGGGGGAAATGTCCCCGATCTAGAATAAAATATATAAATTATTATGTGTTTTAATATTGAGAATATGTAAATAAGTAGTAAAATTAAGTTCACATAGATAATATTGTTGATATACATAGGTATCGACGAAATTTCATCGATATTGGTTGAAATCCGGGAAATTTTGTACTAAAATGCATGAATTTCAATCGAAATGGGTCGATATTTCAAAATATCACTTATATTTCGATCCGTCTCGGTCGAAATAAATCGACATATAGGTTGTGTCGAAATCGAAATTTCGACGAGATCTTGCCGAAATTTCGTGAAATTTCAGTCCATTGGAGCAACACCTACATCCAATGAAGATTTGGCCCCACCCACCATGGGTGGCTGGAATTCGTGATCAAGTCACCACTTCTTGTGTAGCGTGATAGTCACACAACTGAAATTTAAAGCACGTCATGGTTTCAAGTGACCTTAGCTTATGTAATTATTTTAACCATTCTTCTTATGTTAAAATGAAGATGTGAATTACCGTTGCTAACATGCTCCGTAGGAGGTGATTTATCTTGTGCGATGATCCTTATTTTGTTGGCCTTCTGAACTGGATATCCATGGGGAACTTATATTATGTAATCTCAAACTAGAATCCTCTGCCTTACATTTGTGTGATGGAGTTGCTAGAACAGATTAAAGTTTTTTGAAAGGAAAAAGGGAATGCACCGTGTTGCTGTATGCTAAAAAACTTCACCATTTACCACCAAGAGTTATTACATTCCTAATACAAGTATGGAAATCACAAATTAATGATCTAAAAAAAATAAACCACAAATTTACATGTCTCATCTCTCATTCAACGCATTGGTATGTGCCACAACATTATCAACAAAGAAGCGATCATGATTAAACACCCTCCCATATCTGGTCAGCCAGAGTGGCCAAATCACAATCATTGCTTTTAAAAACGCGTCTCGAGGCATTTTTCAAGGAAAAACACCTCGAGGCTATAGCCTCATGCAGCCTCAGTGAGGCAAGCGTCTCGAGGCTTATGAGGTGCGGCCTCATATATGAGGTGCTTTTTTTTATTTTTTATACAATATTTTTTCTTTTCTTTTTGATTGTGAGCTTTTCATCTTTTGTAGACAAGTATTTTCAAGTCCTTAAGCTCACGATTTACTGAAATGTATTTTTTTGTTTACTAACATATAAAGCTTATTTTTACTTTGTTATGCATGTTTTCCATAAATCAACATGAACAAAAAAATTGAGTCTTGAGTTCTTAAATATAATGCCTCTACTCTTTACTATGAATCAAGCATAAATACCTTCTTTATTAAAATGTTTGGATGCAAGTTCCCTACTTTGACTTATATTTAGAAAAGTATATTTTTGTAAACACGTCTCATCTTTTCTCTATTCAATCGAGACTACATGAATACACATCAAAGCATGCATGAACAAAGATGGTCATAACATGCAATATTCAAGTATTTATCCCACAATCCTTATGTTAATGTAAAAAGTGATAACTGATTTACTAGTTACTTTCTTGTCATTTTCAATTGAATGACTCACATATCTCACCTAATTTTGAAAATAATGTGTTACATCTAGTCCCTTTAGTGAAATTTTGTTCAAAACTTTAAATTTTACGCAGAGTTACCTATTATTGTGCTTGCAAATCCTTGTTTACTTGACTTCTTACAGATTTAGAGTCCAAAAAAAGAGAGTTATCTAACAACTTAGATGTTTAAGCCATAATGTTAGCCTTAAAAAGTCACGAAGTTACGTATTTAATCATATATATTTAATTTCTAGAACTTGAAAATTGTAATTACGAGTAATTATTGTGTTTTATGAAAAAATTTCTTCACGAGTGAGGCTTACGCTTCGATATGCCCTGAGGCTTACACCTCGAGACAATAATGAGAAAATGTCTCTATACGTCTCACGTTTTTTAAAACCTTGATCACAACCACATATATCAGTCTTTCCTTCTCCATACCATTCTGATCCATCCCAATGCTCCAAAAACTATGTACTCTTTTAGAACTCACATCTCTATTCTCAAAGTAATTCCATATCTCCATAAATCTACCACATGTGAAAAAGAGATGGTTAACATCTTCCGCTGCGTCCATGTACCTTGGGCTCCCCGGATGAGCTCCCTGAATGAGGTGTGTGAATCTATCCTTCGTCAGTAGTCTCCTTCTAAACAATTGCATAGAACCTTCATTTGAGTTGTTGGAACCTTCCATTTCCATATTCGCTTACAATGTGCTATTCTGCATCACAACCCCTTGGATTGAAGGTCATATGACCCCTCAAAGCCCTGTATGCCTTCTCAACTGGAAATTTACCATCACACCGTATCCAACAATCCCACCCATTCATGGGCCCAGCTATGTCCTCAAGTTTCACCAGCATAGTAAGAAGCTCCTCCACCCGTTGCACAGAGAGCTCCTATCTGAACTGAGGAAAGAATGTATGCCCATCCCATGCCTCCGCCACTGAACAATCCTGATTTTCCCAAGCACTTTCAGCCAGGGTACGATTATACCAACACTAATCACTGGATCCAATCAGAACTCCGAAGTTAAGCGTGCTTGGGCAATATTAGTACTAGGTTGGGTGACCACCTAGGAAGTCATTGTGTTGCACCCATTTTTAAACTCAGCCATGATTGGTCCCAAGCCCGATTAAATTGAGCAGGGTTGCACGTTAGGCAACTGACAACCAGTGCAGGAGAGATAAATTTCTAAATAATGTATTTAAGAGTTTGTCTCGAGATCGTTCAGATAAACTCCTAAATAGTGTTCTTTTAAGAATACTATTTAAGAGTTTGTTTCGAAACCATTTAGATTTTTTAAACATGGATTTAAGTAAACATCTAGATTTCATTGGGACGTTCCCTACTTGTGACGCATTGCATCGCCCGAATGCGATGAGAAGTTGGCAAGGGCCGCTACATCGTTGCTCGGATGTAGTTTAAAATTTGCAAGGGTTCTCGCATGAGGAACATATGCGAGTAAATAAGCTAGTTCAGCTACATCGTCGTCCGGATGCAGTCCAAAATTTGTAAGGATTCTTGCATGATGGACACATGCATGTGAAGAAGATAGTCCAAAAGAGGGTGCAGAGGCAGTTACAGATTTGTAGTTGGAATATTGGCACTAAGACTTACAAATCGACGGAGATAGTTGATACGATGGGTAGACTGAAGATTCAATTATTATGTCTATAAGAGACAAAATGGGTTAGAGAGAAAGCAAGGGAGATCTAGAAGACATGTTCTAAACTTTAGTATTCAGGTAAAGATAATGGCAGAAATGGTGTTGGAGTGGCTATTCATAAGGATTTGATGGATTGTGTTATCGAGCTGCAAAGATTTGGGGATCGAATTATATTGCTGAAAGTGGTGCTCGAAGAAGAAATTCTGAATATTAGTTTATGCACCGCACAATTGTTTAGATGGTAGTATTAAGCAAGTTTTTTTAGAGGATTTGGTTAGGAATACCACAAAGAGAGATGATTTGCCTAGGTTGAGATCTTAATGGACATGCGTGAGAGGGTGCTTCAAGGTAAGCTAGTGTTCATGGAGGACATGGCTTTGGGGATAGAAATGAAGATGATTTTGTAATGGCTTATGATCTTTTCATTGCAAATACTCTCTTCATGAGGAGGGGGGAGCATTTAGTTACTTATAAGAGTGGCTCGACGGGAACCTAGATAGATTACTTTGCGTTGAGAAGAAGAGATTGGTTGTGTTGCAAAGACTGCAAAGTAGATTCAGGAGAGAGTCTGAGCACCCAACATCGCTTGTTACTCTTGGATGTGCAAGTAAAAGTACCGGTAAAGAAAAATAGGGTTTCCAAGATCACTAGAACTAGATGGTAGGATCGTCAATTGAAGCAATCAAGCTTAAGAGAGAAGGTTTTAGAGACTTATCTTAGGATTGTAACGGAAGTACTAATGAGATGTAGGAGGCGGTAGCATCTTGTTTCCGAAGGGTAGCCAAAGAGATGTTAGGCGAGTCAGAGGGAGGAGTTCCATGCCAAAATGAGGCTTGGTGGAGGAGTGGAGGGGTGCAAGAGAAGCTCAAAATTAAAAGAGCTTGCTTTAAAGCTCTGTCTAAGGATAAAACATATGAAACTGTCACAAACTACAAAATAACGAAGAAGTGAGCAAGGAAGGCGGTAAGTGAAGCTAAGTCAAAAGCTTATGAAGTTTTGTACAAAAATCTTGACTCTAAGGCGGTCCAAAAGGATATATTCAGGTTGAGTAAAGCAAGAGAAAGAAAGTCCAAAGATTTTTCTCAAGTGAGATGTATTAATGATGAGGAAGGTCACGCGCTTGTTACTCAGAAGGATACATAGACTTGATTTAAGCTATACTTCCATAAGCTTTTCATTGGGGAAGGAAATAGAGAGATCACTTTGGGAAATCTTGTTAGTAGTGAATGTTACTTGAATCGTGCAAGCTATAGACGAATACAAAGGAAGGAAGTAGATGAGGCTTTCAAGGTTATGAGACATGGAAAAGTGTATGACCTGATGACATCTCTATCGAAGTTTGGAGAGTTTTAGGTGAGCATGGTTTGAGTTGGCTTACAAATTTATTCAGTGTTATTTGGCGAAGCAAGAAAAGCTGAAGAATGGGGGAGAAGCATCGGAGTGCTTCTTTATAAGAACGAAGGAGACATTCAACATTGTTCAAATTACAGAGGTATCAAGCTGTTGAGTCACACTATAAAAATTTGGGAATGTGTGATTGGGAGAAGGTTGAGGCAAGTTTCCAAAGTAAAAGAAAACCAATTCGGTTCATGCGGGGTCGCTCAACTGTTGAAGACATCTACTTGCTCAGGAGAGCAATGGAGATTTACAGAGATAAAGGGATGAACCTCCATATGATTTTTGTTGATTTAGATTAGGCTTATGATTCTATCCCATGAGATATATTGTGGAGAGTTTTGGAGAAAAGATAAGTACCCGTATTATACATTAATCTCATAAAAAATATATATGATAGGGCTTCATCTTTTGTAAGGTTACAGTCAAGGTTCAACTTTGAGTCCATTCCTTTTTATTTTGATTATGGACGTGTTGACAAGTCACATTCAAGATGAGATACCTTGGTGTATGTTATTCGCTGATGATATTGTGTTGATTGATGAGACTAGATATGGAGTAAATGAGAAGTTTGAGGTCTGGAGACATTCATTAGAGACTAAAGGATTTCGTATAAGTAGGACTAAGATTGAATATATGGAGTCTGCTTTTGATGGAAGTATCGGTGAAGGAATCAAGGTTAAAATTGGTGATGATAACATTCAGAAGAGAGTTTCTTTTAGATATTGGAATCTTGTTTGCAATGTGATGGAAAAATTGATGGAGATGTTACAAATAGAATAAATGCATATTGATTAAAGTGGAGAGGAGCCTCTACTGCTCTCTACAATAAGAAAATTTCTTTGAAAATCAAAGGAAAGTTTTACAAAGCATCTGTGAAACCTGCTATGCTCTATGGATCTGAATGTTGGCTTGTGAACCATAGACATGTACAGAGAATGGCCGTAGCAGAAATAAAATGCTAAGGTAGATATGTGGACACTCACGCAAAGATCGGATTTGGAATGATGCTATCAGAAGGAAAGTTGGTGTAGCTCCGATCGAGGATAAGATGCGAGAAAACTGCTTAAGGTGGTTTGACCATTTGCAAAGAAGGTCAACTGATGCATCGGTGAGGAGGTGTGTGTTTTGGAATGTTGACCTGGCTAAAAGAGGGCGAAAAAGAGGGTCAGGAAGTCCTAAGAAGTGTTGGAATGAGACTATACGAGAAGATCTTTGTTTTTTTGGATCTAAGCCCGAGAATGACCCAAGGTCGAGCTGAATGGAGGCAAAGAGTCCTTGTAGCTGACCCTGCTTAATGTGGGAAACAACTTTGTTGTTGTTGCTGTACTTTCTGTCGTGGAAACCTAGTGGCCAATGCATCATCCTCATTCCAATCACGTGTCTAGAATTGAAAGCCCGTACCGTCCTCAACCATAGACCTCAAAAAAGACCGTATCTCTTGCGCCCCACTGCAGATGCCCACCCAAAAAGAGGATGCAACACCAAGATCCCCATTGCTCGGGAACGAAAGCTAATGTTCGTATATCCTCAGAATAGTATTGCACACTAGGTTGTCGAAATCTTCCTAAATATGGGATATCCACTTCCTGAGTTAGGCATTGTTCATCTCCTCCAGGCTCCGCACTCCAAGGCCTATATCATCCTTTACGCACAACACCATCCTCAAATCCACCAACGGGAAGCGATTGGATTGCCCATTTGATAACCAGAAAAACACTTAATGGTGGACTACATCCTCTTCCTAACACCAACATGCACAAGCTTAGAGGATATAAAAAAGATCGGGATCGCTGATTGGACCAAACGCAAAAACACCAGCCTGCCACCCCTTGACACGCAAACATACTTCCACCCGAACAGCTTTTGCTCCGACTTCTCAATCACCAGTAACCGATCAGTAGTGCTCATCCTGCCAATAACCAGCGACATACCATTGTTGCGTATCGGCAGATCCGTCTGCGACCATCTCAACCGTGTAGTGCAGATTTTAGTCTCCACCTCTGACATGCCAAATGGAACGAACTCCGACTTGCCCCTGTTCAACTTGAACCCATCTACAACACCTAAAAAGTCCAAGACCACTGATGGCCACTGATGGACCTCTTCAACTATCCGCCCCATCCGCAAAAAGTATTATGTTGTCAACGTACTGGTGGATGCAAATAGACATCCCGTTCTTCGAATAGCCATTGCAATATCCCCTAGATATCGATCGCTCAACCATGTTTCTCAGTGCATCATATGCAAGAATAAAAAAGTAATGGGGCTAAGAGACATCCCTGATGAATACCTTGTTATAGCTGAAAGAATCCCCCTTCGGATACCCCATTGATAAGAAAAGGGCATGGCACGGTTGTGATGCACCTCTTCATCCAAGAAATTCATTTTGTGACATCCGGATCTGAATAACCCGGATCCGCGGGTATCACAATTTGGTATCATAGCATTGGTACCTCGCTACACACATTTGCAATATAAAGTCCCGATCACATTAAGTTCTCGGATAGCGATAGTCTTCTGACTTGTCGCAAGTCTGAGAGGGAGATGTGATATTCAAATTCAATAACCAAAGATGTCATCAATTACAATTAGTTTTCATATAGTATCCCAAGAAGAGAAAAAAATAGTTAGAAATATCAACGAATGTCAACTATTGTGATTAATAATATTGGTTCTCGTGCAGAAACAGGATGTCCAGAGTTGGTAAGGAGACAACGAATCGTTTGGAGCGCATCGTGATCGCCTTCACTGACCTATAGCAATAACATAATGCCATGCGAGGTCAGAAGGACGAGATCTTGGGCCAACAAACATGGATTGCCGACAAACAGGCTGACATAGAGTTGAGGTTCGAGGAGCTGTCTGATTTCACTTACCACCCATCTCAGGATGGAACATAACAAGACCAAACCGGCCTATAGAGGTTCAACAACCTCAGTTCGATGATCGGCTTGAGGAGATACCGGTACATGGAGTTGAGGATGGAGATTATGACATGAAGCAAGACCCTGTACTCTTTGCAAATGAGGACATACACGAGCACTCCACCATTCACAGGCATCATTCGGTTTTAACTTCATATCAGCGAGCCAATGTGCCCATGTTCGAGGGTATTGCAGGATCAGATGAGGCTGGGCAGTGGCTAAAGAGGGTGCTGAAGGTACTTTGGATGATTCACGCCTCACGAGACTCGTTATTATCTTTTATGGAGTATTCGCTGCCATCATTCGCCGAGAGATGGAGGCAACAATTTCCGATTTGAGATGTGAGCCTACATGGGACGATTTCGAGATGAGATTCAGATCTTACTTCTTTTCAGGGAAGTGGAAGGAGTCTCAATGCTGACTATTCACAGAGCTTAGACATGGGCGGATGGCAGCTAGAGAGTACTTTTTTCGCTACACCGAGCTGTCGCGATCATGGTTTTAAAAGGCGGCGCCTCGAGGCGCAAAGGCGTATGCCTCAAGGCGAGGCGGGCCTAAAGTGCCCCGAGGCGCACGCCTCAGGTACAGACTTAGGGGCGTACGCCTCAGCCCCGCCTAAGCACTCGAGGCAAGGCAGAGGCGTAAGCCTCGAATCATGAAGCTTTTTTTACATTTTTTGCTATACATAACCCTATTTTTTGTTGGCATTATATTTTTTATTTTTGTATTTTTGTTTCCATGTTAAATCTTGCATATTTCTATACATATAGCTCCATGCAAAGAGAAGAGATAGGTTGAAACAAGCGAAGTTACATGATCTTTTATATATCGTATTCAATTTATCATACATCTACACATACTAGTTCTATTACACATATTTTTGTTTGAATTGTTATAGAATTTTATATTAGTTGCAAGTTTGCAACTTGATGTTGTTGTTTGGTTGTATAAGTTGTGAGCTTAGAATAGTTATCACATATATGATATATGAAGCAATGTTGAAAAATAAACACGTGAAGACTGAAGTAAAATAATTATTACATTTTATTGTGAGTACCTGAATACAAATAATATCATTAGTAAAAAAATCGTCGGGGGCGCTGCCCCCACGCCCCCGCAGGGGGGAGCGCACCTGCTCCCCCCTAGACCCCCCCATAGGCTCGCTACCCCCGTCTTGTTGGGGTATGATATGGCAGGAGGGGATGCATATGGCAGTTCTCCAACTACGTCCAACAAGACAATTGATTGGGATTCAAGGCATATTAATATTTTTTATTTGCACTAAAGATTATGGTTTCTTTTGTACTTTAGTATTAAGTATAGACTTTAGTTTAATACTTATATAGAGTCATTGAAGTTGGAATTGGAACTTGATATTCTGTATATTAGTGGCATAATATTAGTTTTTTTAAACTTCAATGCCTTTATCGCTTATGTATTGTATCTTTTACTAGTTTTAAATTATTCCTGAATGTGTTTTTGGTAAAATGTAATAGTATTATATACTTTTTAAATGTATTTTGCTTTAATTTTAATTTTTTTTTCAAAAAAATTGAGGCTTACGCCTCGACCGCCTCGAGGCTTACGCCTTACCTCAATTTCAGAGAAAATGCCTCGGACCGCCTCGCGCTTTTTTAAACCTTGGTTGCGAAACACACCTGCAACCGCTGCTTTTCTGGATGAGAATATGGAGAAGTTCATCAGAGGGTTACGAGAAGAGGTGTAGATGAAGCTAGGGATGGGTGTGGGCCGGGCTGGGCCGGGCCGGGCCCTGAAGGTCGAGGCCCATGCCCATACAAAAATTCGGGTCTTGGACCGGGCCTGGGCCCACAATTTTTCCCTGTTCGGCCCAAGCCCAGGCCAAGCCCAATCCTAATGGGCCGGGTAGACCCATCTATTGGTGCTAGGTCCATGGAAGAATTGGATTTACTACATCGATTATTCTGTGGCTTGACCGTGTATACTATTTAAAATAAGGGTGTTCCACACGTTGAGTCTGGTAACAACGCTACAATATTTGATATTGTGTAAAAGTTCTACTTCATTTCATTATAAAAATGAAGTGATATAATATGGTGTTCTAACCATCATTTATTTATTTGAAAATTAACTAAACCAAGATTTATAAGTATTTTAATCTAATTAGAATAATAAGCAGTGACTCTGGTCTCCTTTATTATTATTTCTAAACTAGTGCTTACCTTTGTACCTCACCCACCTAACTTTTCAAGATTGTACACATATGAAGATGATGATTATATTATCAGCAGTACGACATCGACTTCAACAGGAATCTTGATTCATGTGAGCAATAATTCAACAACAACAACAAAGCCTTTTCCCACAATTAAGTAGGGTCGGCTGCATGGATTCTTCGCCTCCATTCAGATCTATCTTGGGTCAATCTCGGACTTATATCCAAAAAACTAAGATCCCTTCGTATAGTCTCTTTCCAACACTTCTTGGGCCGTCCTCGCCCTCTCTTAGCCGGCTCAACATCCCAACACTCGCATCTCCTAACCGGTGCATCAGTTGACCTTCTTTGCAAATGACCAAACCATCTTAACCGGTTTTCTCGCATCTTATCCTCGATCGGAGCAACACCAACTTTCTTCCTGATTGCATCATTTCGAATCCGATCTTTACGTGTATGTCCACACATCCATCTTAGCATTTTCATTTCTGCTACAGCCATTCTCTGCACATGTCTATGGTTCACATGCCAACATTCAGAACCATAAAGCATAGCAGGTCTCACGACTGCTTTGTAAAACTTTCCTTTAATTTTTAAAGGAATTTTCTTATCACAGAGAACAGCGGAGGCTCCTCTCCTCTTTAGCCAGCCTGCATTTATTCTATTAGTAACATCTCCATCAATTTCCCCATCATGTTGCAAAATAGATCCTAAATATCTAAAAGAATCTCTCTTCTGAATGTTATCGTCACCAATCTTCACCTCGATTCCTTCACCATTGCTTCCATCAAAGGTGCATTCCATATATTCCGTCTTAGCCCTACTTATACAAAAACCTTTAGTCTCCAATGCATGTCTCCAAACCTCAAGCTTCTCATTTGCTCCATCTCTAGTCTCGTCAATTAACACAATATCATCAGCAAATAACATACACCAAGGTAACTCATCTTGAATGTGACTTGTCAACTCGTCCATAATCAAAGTAAAAAGAAATGGACTCAAAGTTGAACCTTGATGTAAACCAATGTTGATATCAAAATAGTCAGTCTTCCCCGTCGGGGTCCTTACACAAGATAAAGCCCTATCATACATATCCTTTATGAGATTAATGTATAGGACGGGTACTTGTCTCTTCTCCGAAACTCTCCACAGTATCTCTCGTGGGACGGAATCATAAGCCTTCTCCAAATCAATAAAGATCATATGGAGATTCTTCCTTTTAGCTCTATAAATCTCCATTGTTCTCCTCAACAAATGGATGGCTTCAATAGTGGAGCGACCTGGCATGAATCCGAATAGGTTTTCTTTTACTTGGGAAACTTGCCTCAACCTTCTTTCGATCACATGTTCCCAAATTTTCATAGTGTGACTCATCAGCTTGATACCTGTGTAATTTGAACAATTTTGAATGTCTCCTTTGTTCTTATAAAGAGGCACCACGATACTCCTCCTCCAATCTTCAGGCATTTTCATGTGAGCAATAATTGCTCAAATAAAATTTGGTGAATGCAAATTAGTTGATAAATATAACATTTTGAAAAATAAATGCAACCAAAATCACTTATCCCTCGGGCTGGGCAGCGGGTTAATATCGGGTCGGGCCCTCGGGCCGGATAGGGCTGGGCCGAGCCAAACCCGAGCCCGACTCATAAAAATTTCGGGCCCAATACTTTGGTCCAAACCCGACCCATTATCCATTTGGGCTTGGGCCGGGTCAGGCTTTTCGGACTGGGCTTCGGGCAGGGCCAGGCCGGCTCAACCCAATGCCCATCCCTAGGGGCCCGTTCGGTTGGGGTGTTACCCCTCAATTTGGGCGGGTTACCCCCCAAATCCCAGATTCCTAACACACTAGTGGGGCCCACTCCCTTTCCATCAAAAAATTATATATTATACCATCATATCATCTAAAAATTATAAAATACTCAACTTTTACTCACTATTCCAAACTTCAATACAATCACATCAAAACAACTACCCACTTTTTTAAATTTCAGTACAATCATATCATAATAACTACCAACTTTTTCAAATTTCAATACAATCACATCACACAAACCCTCCCAACCGTTAACCCACCAACTAAACACACAAACACAAAAACGGGTTATCGTCTCCCGGATAACCCACGAACCAAACACACCCTAAGTGAAGCTGTCCGGACTACATATCACTTCTATCTCCCAGGCTACTTACACAGAAAAAATTTGAGGACATCAGAGAGAGATGTTTTGGGAGTTCATCTTGAGCAACACCCACAACACAATAATCATTCAGACTGCTATTATGACCGTTCTAGCCGCAGAGATTAGCCGGGCGATTTCATCCTTCAGGTTCGACATTCTCTGGTAGTGCTCGCTCATCTCCATCGACTATCTTAGGAGGAGCACTTGCCAGACGTGGCACCAGTTCAACACGACCATCTGGATCGTAGAGATTGGACAGACCCCCTACAGGATTGACTCAGAGCACCGACCCAACTACTGCGCCTAACATGTCAGGCCGATGTTTCTTGTGCAACAAGTGGAGACATTACCGTCTCATTGCCCCCAGGCATCTGGTGAGCCTCGACCGTAGCAACAACCGTCACAACGGCATGCACAATGTACTGGGAGTTTCCGTGTCGAGGACTCCTACTTCAGGAGGCCACCGAGACAAACACAGAGTGTGGTCGGTTCGAGTTCCGCACCGGCTAGACATAGACAATTGCATGCAATGATCGGGGAGCATGCATGATCAACAACTGCTGTGGTGAAAGGTATGATTTCAATCCTGAGTCGGCCTTTCTATATTTTGTTTGATTCTGGAGCGACACATTGCTTTATTGCTTCGAGGTTACTAGCTTCATTAGCTAGAGTTGTATAGGTCCTATATCCTCCTTACTACATCCATGGGTCAGGTGGCTCGTTGTTTGTCATTTCACTGATAGTTAGAGATTTACCAGTACTGATTGGCGGGCATGAGATGATTGCATACTGTCTGCTACTAGAGCTTGACGAGTTTGATTTGATTTTAGGCATGGATTGGTTATCAACTCATCATGCCTTAGTTGATTGCTTTAGGAAGATAGTTGTCTTCAAGATTCCAGATTTACCCGAGTTCACCTTTAAGAATACATCACATGACTCCAACATGGAGTACATCTCAGTGCTGAAACCGCAGAGACTTGTTGATCGGGGATGTGAATCATATTTAACATTTATTCGAGAGACATCCAATCATGAGCCGATGACCCATGATATCAGAATAGTATCAGATTACCCAGATGTATTTCCTAATGAGTAACAAGGGTTACCTCATTAGAGAGTGATTGAGCTCGAGATCACATTATTACCTGATACACAACCGACTCGATGGCTCCTTATCACATGGCACCAGCTGAGTTGAGAGTGCTGATGGTGCAGATTCAGGTGTTACTTGACTTAGGTTTCGTAAGGTCGATCACTTCACCTTGGGGTGCTCTGGTTCTTTTTGTTAGGAAGGATGGATCGATACGATTGTGCATTGACTACATACAACTGAACAAGAGAACGATGAAGAACTGTTATCCTCTGCTATGCATTGTTGACTTGTTTGATCAGCTCCAGGGATCTTCGATGTTTTCGGAGATCGACCTTCGATCTGGCTACCATCAACTGAGGATTCAAGAGTTAGGTGTTCCGAAGACAGCTTTCATAACTTGATATGGGCACTATGAGTTTGTGGTGATGCTGTTTGGGCTCACCAATGCCCTTGCAACATTCATGGACATGTTGAACATGATCTTCCGTCCATACTTGGACAAGTTTTTAACGGTATTCATTGATGATCTGTTGATATATTCTCAAAATGAACGGGATCACGCGAATGATATGAAGATTGTCCTGGAAACATTGCGAGAGCACAAGTTGTATGCCAAGCTGAGCTGTGAGTTCTAGTTATCCCAGATCTCATTTATTGGGCTTGTCATTTTTTGAGCATGTATCGTAGTTGATCCTGAGAAGATTGAGGCAGTCATGTCTTGGGGGCAACCCAAGACAATCACTCAGATTTGAGGCTTCCTTGGACTAGCAGGCTATTAAAGAGGCTTCGTCAATGGATTTTCTTGAGTTCTTCCTCTAACACGGTTGACACAGAGGAGAGTTCTTTTTATTTGGGATGATTCATGCAAGCAGGCCCTCAGGATATTGAAGGAAAGATTGACGACTGCGTCCCTTCCTGCACTTCCTTCAGTTATCCAGGATTATGCAGTCTATACAAATGCCTCAAGAGAAGGTTTAGGAGTGGTGCTGATGCAGTTACGTGATTGCTTACGCATCATGCCAGTTGAGGCCACATGAGCGGAATTGCCCCAACCATGACTTGGAATTGGCGGCAATTGTCTTCGCCTTGAAGATCCGGCACCACTATCTTTACGGGGGTGAACTTTGAGTTTTTCACGGATCACAAGAGCTTGAAGTACATTTTTAATCAGAAAGAGCTGAATATGAGACAACGCATGTGGCTTGAGCTGCTGAAGGTTACGACTGCCTCATCTCTTACATCTCGATAAGGGAAATGTGGTGACTGATGCACTTAGCAGGGGAGTTCGTGCTGAGGGTACACCAAATGGGTAATACACGTGGGATATGCTCGTAGCTTTAATTGATTGGCATCCTTAGGAGAATGCATCCATATCTATTGCTGTGCCTCCACGAGTCAACAGTCTTTGGTATTGCATAGTAGAAGGACATCGGTCGGATCCTTGTATCAAAGACAGATACATACGTGCCATCAAGGACGAATTTGATGATTTTATGGAAAGCTGGGTGGGTCGTTGTGCCCAACAATGAGCAGTAGTTTATAGATATTCTTGATGAGACACACAATTCACAATTGTCTATTCATCCTGGTGGGATGAGATGATGCGCGATGTGGCACATCATGTTACCAGATGCTTGACCTATCGGATAGTAAAGGTTATTGCAATCTCTCCCTATTCCCGAGTGGAAGCGGGAGAGTATTTCCACGAATTTTATCATTGGACTACGGAGGACACCATGTGGCCATGATGCTATTTAGGTCATCGTTGACAGGTTGACCAAGTCAACCTATTTCGTACCTGCTATCATGACCTATACTCCATATAGATTGGCCAAGTTATATGTGCAGAACATTATTAGGCTCTATAGTTTACCACGCGAAGTAGTGTCTGACAAAGTCTCGAGGTTCACCTCACACTATTGGTAACTGTTCATGTCAGCGCTGCAAAAAGAGCTTGTTGAGATTCTTATATTATTGTTGTATTTATTTATATTGTTTATTTCTCTTGTCTTGTTTATGTAATTTACCTTTTGAGCTTTTCTCCTATATAAGAGAGCTCTAGGGTTAGATGGAATACAACTTTTCATTTCACCTCAACATGGTATCAGAACGACTATCCTAGATCAGAGCCGTGACCTAGCCCTAGCCCCTCCCCACCAAAACCCTCTTCAGCCTGCCGCCTTTTGCCGCATGTGCGCCTTGCGCCGCACGAGCGTCAGCCTGCTGCTACCTTCCTCACGTGCGACACAGGCAGCCGCCGTTAAGGGTCTAAATATTGTATCGGTTTCGGATATCGTATCGATACCCTGTCGATACGATATTTCGTCGAAATTTCGACGACATTTCGCCCATATCGACCATCATTTCTGAAGAAATGACTGAAAACTGTCCTCATATCGCCATTTCGCTCGAGATTTCGGTTCCTTGTCGAAACCGAAATTTCGCGAAAATTTCGCGAAATCTGAAACCATGGCCGCCGTGCATCGTACGGGCCGCCACATGCAGCCTCCTTCCTCGCACGCCGCCGCAGCTCGCTGCTGCCGTTCCTGCGCCTGCTGCTGACCAACGTGTGCCCCCCTTTCACCTGTGGATTGATGCCTCCGCCCCTCTTGAGCTGCCATAGCCCTCCGTGTCCCGCTTGTAGCCTTCGATCTTGGTTTCCAGTCCTCGTTTGAATCTCTAAGGGTGTGACGTGTTCATCTAAAATACCCTAGCCAACCAAAGGCAGCTTCGAAGAATGGACGATGTTGTGGTATAAGTCCACACCCACAACCATCTTCCCATATGTGTGTGTAGACACATGTCGTATTTGTTGCAAGTTCCAGTCTTGGTAATTGTTGTTATCATGGTTGACAACAAAGCAAATGTTCCATCCTTAGGGGGCTTCAAAGGTCCAATCCCCATCGTCAAAATGGATGACACGAACTATGAACTGTGGGCCATGCAGTTCATGAGTCAGATATAGTATAATGGCAAGAAGCACATCCTCACGATGGAGGAGCCAAGTGGCAAAACTGTGATAAATGCCTCATGGGAGGCGGATGATGCCTATGCACGAGTATGACTATTTGGGACTGTGTCATCAGAGATAGCTAGTGATATTCTGAGTCAGCCGACTGCGAAGGATATGTGGGACATCCTCACTGCCACATACTCAACGGCGAAGAACGAGTTGAAGATACTGTAACTCCAGCATGATATCTTCACATCCAAGCAGAACAGTTGTCCCCTTCATACCATCTATTCTTCCTTGAGGTGTATGTTCGAGAAGTTGCATGGTTACATTCCCTTGACTGCTATACCAGAGCAGCTCAAGGCTTACAAAGACTCCGTGATGACATGAGTTTTTCTGGCAGTTCTTGACCCTGAGTTTGACGCTGCTCGTGCCCAGATTCTTACTGATGCTACCATACCTCTAATGGAGGAGGCATATCGTAGATTGAATTGGCTATCTATATCTTCAGGTGGTACCTTGCAGCAACAGATATCTTCAGCTATGGATGCATCTCGTGGTAGGGGAAGTCATATACCATATCGTGGCAGAGGAAGCTCTAGTCGTGGACGAGGAGGGGGTGGTCGACCCCGTCAGCCTTGCACCTATTGCGACAGATCTGGCCATTCTGAGGAAACATGCTATTCTAAGCACGGGTTTCCTGCTTCAGCTCAGGTTGCAGAACAGGCACAACCAGTTGGGAGTCCCTCACCTGTTGCTGATTAGAGATTTGATGAATTTGTTGCTCATCTCAGGGAGATTATGCCCACTACTGGGTTGACTACCTATCCTTCAGAATCCTCAGAGGTGGCCTCAGCACTAACGTCTACATCAGGTACAACATATACCGTTACTACTTGTTACATGTCAGACTTGTCAGAATGGATCATGGATTCAGGAGCATCACATCATCTATGTGGTGACAGAGGCCAATTTAACGTATTTCGCCCGGCTCAGAATGGCCGATCTGTCGTGATAGTAGATGGGACACATTCTCCCATCATTGGTCAAGAGGAGGTGCAATTGACCCCTAGAATGAGACTTCAGAATGTTCTTTATGCACCTAAATAATCTATGAGTCTACTTTCAATTAATCAAATCACCAAAGACTTACGTTGTCGTGCTATATTTCATCCATCTACTCTTGTGTTTCACGATATACTAACGAGCACAGTGATTGGAACTGGCCGTGAGCATGTGGGTCTCTACAAATTGGTGCAATGTCCTTATGCTGGCGCCGCTTCTCTTTGCACTGGATCAGTTTCTCCCTATATGTGGCATTTTTGATTTGGTCATCTTCCTCTGCAAAAGCTATATCGCATTCTTCCACAGATTTCTTCTCGCTCCACCTTTCAGTGCGAGTCCTGCCAGCTTGGGAAACATCAACGCTTTACCTTTCAGAGTCATCATGGTCGTAGCCGTCATCGTCTGTTTGAGCTATTGCATTTTGATATTTGAGGTCCCAGTCGTGTTCCAGATCATCAGGGGCATAGGTTTTATCTTGGTGCAGTTGATGAGTTTTCGAGATTGTTTTGGGTATTTCTTCTTAAGAACAAGTGTGATGCAGGTCCTATTATCCAATCCATTATTAATGAAATAAGAAATATTTTTTCTACGAAAGTCAAGTTTATTCGTTCAGATAATGCATTAGAGTTTTGCAGTACACAACTTTCTCAATTCCTTGGGTTCCTTGGCATTGTGCATTAAACATCGTGTGCATATACGTCCCAAAAGAATGGGACAACAGAACGAAAACACCGTCATCTGTTAGACGTCACCAGAACTCTGTTGATTCAGGGCCGTGCCTCCCCTGCTCATGTGCCACCTTCGTCATCCAGCATGCCTGAGGTATGTTCTGAACATTTGGGTATTACTGATGGTAGTTGTGATTTGAATGTACAGATTAAGGTTCAAGACATGGATACTATCTCTTCTACATCTGTTGAGGATCTAAATGTGCTTATTGCACTAAGGAGGCAGAAACGGGCATGTACTATGCATCCTATTGGATCTCAGGTTTCCTTGTGGCGTCTTTCCAAGGATTTTCAGAGATTTGTTGTTGGTCTGTCTACCGTGGAAATACCACGATCATATCAGGAGGTACTACAGAGCAGTCAATGGCGTCTGGCTATGGAGGAGGAGATGGCAGCTTTACATTCATGAGATACGTGGAGTGTTGTCCATGCTCCACCAGGTGCATCTATTGTTGGTAACAAGTGGGTATTTACTGTGAAGCGTCGGGCTGACCGTATAGTAGACATATACAAGGCCAGATTGGTTGCTCGTGGGTTCACCCAAACCTATGTGGTTGATTATCAAGACATGTTTTCTCCTGTTGCACGTCACTCTACCCTGCGGATTCTTATTGCTGTTGTCGTGGTTTGTGATCGGATGCTTTTCCAATTAGATGTAAAGAATGCGTTCTTGTATGGAGATCTGCAGGAGGAGGTATACATGCAGCAACCACCTGGGTTTGCTGCTGAGGGGGAGTCCAGTATGGTGTGCCGTCTTCATAAGGCTATCATGGCCTTAAGTAGAGTCTGAGGGCTTGGTTCTAGAAGCTTTCGGAGTTGATTGAACAGAATGGATTTGTTAGATCCACTGCAGATCATACTCTTTTTCATAGGAGAAATGAAAGAGGTATTGTAGTTGTTTTGATTTCTGTTGATGACGTTATCACTGGCAGCGATGAACATGGCATTCAAGCAGCTAAGGACTTTCTTGGGCAACAGTTTGTCACCAAGGACCTTTGCACGCTTCGTTACTTCCTTGGCTTGGAGTTTGCACGTAATTAACATGGTATGGTTATGGCGCAAGGGAAGTATGTTACTGATCTTCTATCTGAGACATACATGATAGGATGTAGACCAGCTATTACCCCAATGGATCCTAATTCTAGGCTCTATGATGATGACTCTGAGGAGGTGGACAAGAGACGATACATAGAGCTTGTTGGGAAATTATTATATGTTACTATTGCTGGGCCTGATATATCTTTCACTGTGAGCAGAGTAAGCCAGTTCATGGAGCAACCTAGGCAGGCACACATGGATGCAGTGCGCATGATCTTGAGATATCTGGAGTCATCTCCAGGTACGGATCTTCTTTTTAGAAGGGATACTTCTCTTACAGTTACTGGATGTGCATATTCAGATTATGCTGGTTATCTTAAGGACAGGAAGTCCACTTCAGGCTTCATCGTGTTTGTTGGTAGCTCATTGGTCTCATGAAATAGTAAGAAACAAACTGTTGTTGCTCGGTCTAGTGCAGAGTCAGAACATATGGCCATGGCCCAAGGGAGTACAGAAATGATGTGGGTCAAGTCTATCCTGACTAATCTAACGATTGAGGTGCCTTTTCCTATGCACCTGAAATATGATAATCAAGCAGCCTTGTTCATAGCTAATAATCCAACATTTCATGAGAGAATAAAGCATATTGAGGTAGGCTGTCACTACACTCGTGACTTGATCCAAAGTGGCTTATTTCAACGTCTTATGTCGCTTCAGGTGATCATATTGCAGATATGTTCACCAAAGCTCTTGCAAGAGGTCCCTTTCATCATTGTTGTTCCAAGCTGAGCATGATAGATATATATGTTCCAGCTTGAGGGGGAGTATTAAGATTCTTATGTTATTGTCGTATTTATTTATATTGTTTATTTCTCTTGTCTTGTTTATGTAATTTACCCTTTGAGCTTTTCTCCTATATAAGAGAGTTCTAGGGTTAGATAGAATACAACTTTTCGTTTCACCTCAACAGAGCTGAAGATGAGTTTCGCATACCATCCACAGACTGATGGAAAGAGCGAGTGCACCATTCATACCCTTGAAGATTTGCTACGCGCACACACTGTAGAGTGGAAAGGTTCTTGGAAGGATCACATGCCATTGGTAGAGTTCATGTACAACAACAACAACAATCATCACTTAGTATCGGTATGACACCATTCGAAGCCCTATACGAATGGAGATGCCTCACATCTTTCAGTTGGCATGAGGTAGGTGACCACGCTCTTTACTCCGTAGATCTCTTGGAGGAGACTGCGAGGGTTGTTGATCTTGTGAGGTGGAAGCTTCTGACTGCACAGAGCCTCCAGAAGAGCTATGCGGGTCGTTGGAGAAAAGATTTGGAGTTTTAGGTAACCCGATCATCTTCTCTTAATCTATTGCAAATATGACTTATTCAAGAATGAAGATTTAACTTAATAGTCCATACCAATGAAATTCCTCTAAATGCATGTGTGAGATTGAGTGTTTCTACGAGTATCTCCCATGAAGGGAGTAAAGAGATTTGGTGTTCGTGGCAAGTAGGCGCCACGATTGTAGGATCGTTTGCCTGTGTAGGGAAGGTAGCCTATCAAGTTGCCTTTCCTCCATATCTATCAACTATACATGATGTCTTCCACATATCCAACCTGATGAAGTACATGCACGACCCTCGACACGTCATCAGCTACGAGAATCTTGACGTGGAGCCCGTTTTGACACATGAAGAGAGGCTAGTGCAGATACTTGATAGTGATGTGAAGAAACTTCGCAGCAATGAGATTCCTCTAGTCAATGTGCTATGGTACCGACATTGCATCAAAGAGGCGACATGGGAGATTGAAACGAACATGCGGGCATGATACCCACATTTATTTTCAGGTAATCATCAAAACAAGCCCATTTTATTGTACATGTTAAAAGAATTTGACTTGCTTTTACTTTGAGGTTTTTATGTGTTCAAAATCCTTTGAGGTTTTTATGGCAGGATGAAGCTTAGATAAAACACCTATTGACATTGATCCGAGTCTAGAGGATGAGACTCCCTTTGATGTCTTATATTTATGGATTTGAATAACTCGGATCCACGAGCATCACACATTTTTCTGGGAAACCCTGCTTATAAAGAGAGGCCTAAAGGATGCGCCAATCCACGCAATCATAGGTCTTTATAAAATCAACTCTCCACAATCACCTTTCACTTTCCTCAATTGCCTATCAGCAACAATCTCAAAACCAAAACCACATTTTTCATGAGTTGCCTGGTTGTTAAAAGGCACTTTGTGTTGATGAGATAATCTTGTTCACCATCCCCCGCAAACGATTGGTTAGCAGCTTGACCACCACAAGGTAAATCGCATTGGATAGAACAACTGGTCTGCAGTCCTCAATTATGGTTGCCACGTCCTTCTTTGGAAGCAAAATAAATAAATAAATGATCGATCGAGGCGATCAAATCTATAGTTTCCCTCATCAAATTCCACCACTCCCAACGCCTCCTCCGCAATAATATCCCAGAAGTCCTTGTAGAAAAAGATTGGAAAACCATCCGACCTAGGGCAACCGTTTGGATTCAGCCCCAAAACAGCATCCCGAACCTTCAACGTCCTAAATCCCCTCGTCAAAGATTTAGCGTTCAGGTCAAGAATATGACCCACTTCTAACCTAACCACTGCGACCCGCAATGTGATGGTCTCTTGCTCATGCTTCTGAAGTACCCAGTAACCTCCATCGCTATCCCCCACCTCATGAAAAAATTAGTATTTGCATCACCTTCCTTCGGCTACTTCTGCCTCGACCTCTGTGGCCATTCGAACTCACGCTTTTGATCCTCCTCCAAATTTTTAGAACCACCCCTTGGTTCACGAGCTCATGTTCATCCAACTTCCTCGCATCCTTTACGACTACTGAGTATAGTCTCCCCAACTCGACCTGTGCTTGGTTCACCCTCATCTCGCGCCCAGCTCGTGTGTCCATTTTGAACTCCATAAGAATGCATCGCAGTGCTGCCAACTTCATTGCTAATCTCACCATAGGTCCATAGCTGACTTATTTACCTCTAACTCCGACTAGAATGAGCACACCATATCACGAAAGTCCACTTCCAATAGCCAACATCGCTCAAATTTGAAGTATGATGAAAAACCCCGGCCATTGCAAGAATCAAGACACAAGGGTGTATGATCCGACCTTGACTTGAGAAGGGAGGTCGCAGTGGTCAGGTTGAACATAGCCAAGGTCTTAACAAATAGAAGAAAACTGTCTATGCGTGACCAAGACGAGGAACTCCCCAAGTGTATATACAGTTAGCAACATCCATTACCTCCATGGCTAGTTCCTCCACAACCTCACCAAACAAACTAGACCCATGATCTTGCACACCTCTCCTCTCTGTTTTTCCTCTGCATATAACGTGATGTTAAAATTCCTAGTCACAATCCAAGTCATCTCCGAAAAGAAAGATCTAATCTGCCGCAACTCATCCCACAACACCGTAGTCGCGGAAGCACCCGCAATATCGTACATCGAGGTCACAACGAGATGGGACTGATCCGCCTTGTTTGTGAAAGCCACAAAGACCGAATGCGCCACAATAATTTCGTCAACTTCTTCATACATGTCACCATTACAAGCCACAACCATTCCCCCCAAGCTTCCATTTGCCAGGACAGTTCTGAACTCATTAAGATGGGGACCCGTGGTGGAGCTTCATTTCACTGACTCCCAAGATTCTATTTTGGTCTCCTATATGCATGCGATATCGGTTTTCCACTTCGCAAGCATGGACCCAACAACGAAAAGCTTATCCGGCTATCTCATACCCCTAATATTCCATGATATGTGCTTCATTAGGAAATCAAGGGGGATGTCCCGCTATTCGAACCCCCATTATTTATGCAATCTCCTGTTCGTAGCGCCTCTCTTCTACATTCTCACCACTCCTCTCTGTTGCCACCTTACAAATCACCCCCCTTTTATCATCTTATTCAACATTCATCATTACCCATCCATGTTCCTTCTCAGTAGCGGCAATCACCACCACCTGATTATTACAGATCGGTACAATGCCCCCCTTCCGTCGCCACCAACAAAACCACCAATGACCCCCAAATCGGGATCACACTGAAGCAACCTGAACTCCCATTCCAACGCATTCGACCGTCAACGCTTCCGTGAGCAGGTATGCATCTATGTCGCCAATTTGGATGTCGATCCATCAACAATTGTTCCATTCTGGTTGCGCTGCACCGGTCCCCAACACTTAACCCCCTCTATCCTTCTCCCGACGCGAAGAAGATTTCCCCTTTCTTTGACGACCCAGACTTGTTCCAGTTCTAGAACATTCCCTACCCCTTCTACCGCGATGGACAACACCATTTGAAGAGCCCCGACACCTCCGTTGGTGGAGATCGCAACCACCGCCCTGCGTTTTGGAGATGTCATAGCCCCTTTAGGTTAGCCTCTAAGCTTGATATTGACCCAATCATCAAACTCAAGCTCGATCTCGGTACAAGCTACTGAAGAGTGAAGACCCAACGACGCAACAAGCGTCAGTGCCCTCCTAAAATCACTGCAAGTCACCAAAGAAGAAATATCTGCATATGTACCCAATCTCGCACCCTTAATCGGATGGATGGATGTGTCTGAGCACCACCACACACCGACAACATGTATTGGGGGGTTCGAGATTGTCTAATCGAACTTGTACCAAAAGTTCCCAAAGCAGAGTTCAGACATGGTTGTCTTAAAGAGTTTTGCTTAAAATCCAACCTAAAGTCTGTTCTTGAGCCACCAACCGACGTAGGCTTCAAGAAATCGAAGGCGGCGTTAGGGCTTTCCCAATGCAAACCTTGGGATATATCTACCCTTGTAGCCAGTGACCATCGGACTTTCTGTCGCCAATCGCATCCCTTGCCTATCTCTGATCACCGGCATTGCCAACTTCGACGTTCCCTGGCTTCTAGGACCCGCAACCACAAGGGGACCATCCTCCTTCTGATCCACATTGTTTTTTTTTTTGACGCTCAAAAGAGGGGGATACACTCGACGGTGTTCACCCCAATATATTAAAAATAAATTGTAAAGAGATTTTACAGAAAAGCTAAACAGGTAAAGCAAAAATGAATACCCGATTGGGTATCCTAAAGCAATGGCCCCCCCATACAACCAAAGGCATCCTACCCAGTACACTAATCCTCCAGAAGACGCTTAGCATGGATAGAAATGTTTTCCCTGTAGAATCTCTGGCCCACAAAGAGGGCCTCATTCCTCCCCAGCCATATGCTCCACAACCTCGCTATCGGATCCAGTAAATGCTTCCTGTCCCTGCCCCTTGAATTCACCAGACTCTCGCATAAAGCAGGAAATGAGACGGAATTTACCCAATCAAGATCAACCCAAAGTCCACGAACGGGGCCGCAATCAAAGAAAAGGTGAGTAATTGTTTCCCGCTCCGCACCACAAAGGCCGCACATCGACCTAACATTAGGAAATAGAGTTGCACACCGATCACGAGTCAATAGTCTTCCCCTGCGAAGAAGCCATAAGAAGATGCCAATGCGCTCAGGTAACTTCAGGCCCCACAAGAATCTGCAGTCACGCACAAAAATATCGTCATCGACATGATTGCTAGAAATGAGAGCAGAGTACGCCTTCCTCGTGGAAAAAGACCCATCCTTCCAAGCCCAGTGGTCCCGACCATCATTCGGTTGGGCAACATCAGCAAGCTGACCCATTAACGAGAGAAGATCGTCCAAACGTTGATCCGAAAGGTTCACAGCAATCCGAGGACTCCAGCAGCCGTTCTCCCAGCACGAGGCCACCGTCGCCTCCTTATCCTCCACCAAAGCAAAAAGACGCGGGAAAGTATCCTTGAGAGCACCCCTTCCGGACCAGTCATCGGACTAGAAACGAAAAGAGTTCCCCTTGCCCAGTACCGGTTTAAATAGCAAGCAATTATGCATAAAAACATTCATCACTCCTCGCCAAAATGGAGAAAGGTGGCGGGACGGGTTCCCCCGAGTAACGCCCATCAAATCCTCTCCCAGCAATTCCCGCAGGACATTAATCATAAAATTCTCCTCATTTCCCCAAACTCGTGAAGCCCACTTAAGCAGTAGAGCGTCATTTACCAGTTCTAGGCGCCTGACCCCCAAGCCCCCAACCCGCTTGGGCTGAGATACAACATCCCACCCCACCATATGAACCCCCCTTCTCCCCTCCCCCTTCCGACCCCACAAGAAACCACACATATACCTCTCCAAGCGCAACCGAATCCCCTTCGGCATACCACGAACCGAGAAGAAATAAATGGGAATAGAGGATAGCACCGCTTTGAGAAGAACCAGCCGCCCACCTCGTGATAATAAAGCCGCTCGCCACCCAGCTAGGCGAGCCTCCATCTTCTCCACCACAACCTTCCAATCACGGAGCCGAACACGTCCGACAGCTAGGGGCAGACCGAGATAATCAAAGGGGAGGGCATTGGGTTTGGATCCCAGGAGCTGAGCACATTCCAAAACCTCCGCCTGCGACATGCCGAAGGGTACCACATTGTTGCTTGCAATGGTGATTGGGACTGCCTCCCCTTTGCCACAAGCTCCACCTCAGAACCCTCTCTAGGTAGCATGCTGGAGCTGCACGCCTCAATGACTTCGCCTACCTGTTCAAGGCATCCCACATAATTTTGAACCTTCTGCACCTCAAGGGGACCCACACAATTGAGAGTTACCGTTCCTGCTCATCGTTCCCTGCACCGCCATCAAGGAATCGTGGCCTTCACCATGAAATTGCTCCTCTTGACTCTGGTGAGATACCATTTTCCAATGCCCCCACATTCACCTCCCTCGCCCCCTTTTGAAGATCGACCCCTATTGCATAGATCTCCTCCGTGCAACCAAACCACATCAACTGAAGTGCCTCCTTCCTTCACCGCTATCAGCCTTTCCCTCATTTTTCGCAAGGCCTTCGCGTCACCATCTCCCACAACAAGCCCGTCCAACGGGCACTCGTTCGATACATCCTTCCCAAGCCATAGTAGAAGCTCTCCACTCCACATCAGACAACAAGCCCACTGGTAGGGTCATCATCATCGACTCCACTTGCTCATCATCGACCTCGATGGCTGTAACAATCGGTTTCATCGTTGTAGTCAACTTCTTCGATCAGTTTCCCCTCTTATAGCGCGTTCCCTTCGTCGATGCCCCGACTTCCTGCAATGAAAGCACAACTTCTCCACTGCTTTGCTAGACCATGCCGGATGGTCATAGGCTCTAAAGCTTAAGCACCTTCATCCTTCGCCAACTCCTCCATAACCACATCCTCCTGCAGAAGACAATCTGTTGCAAAGAACAACAGTTTAAGAGGTTCGGAGGGGTCTGGTAAACAATTTCAGGCTCGGAGGATGGCGAGTGTGCTCCGGAGTGGCGGGTTGCCGCGTCGTGAGGGAGAAGTAAAGAAGGCCGGTGCTACGGAGGGAGGGCTATGGTGTTGGCGCAGGAAGGGAGGTGTGCGTGGTGTCTCGAGCGGGGGGGGGGGGGGGGAGGTTCTCCAATCACGCGAGGAGGGGAGCGGTGGTAAGGGGTGCTTGGAAGTCGGTGGGGGAAGCAGCGACGTTGCAGTGGTGGAGGGGGGACCTGGCGATCGTGGAGGGAGTCCGCAGTTCGTGGCGAAGGAGGGGGAGGATGCTGTCTTAGGGGGGGCGGTGGGTGCATGTCTCCCACCGGAAACCGGGGAGGAGCTGTTGGCGCTGCGGTGTGAGGGGGCACGTGGCGACGGTTTGCGTTGCAAGGCCGTGGTGTTTTGCTTGTGGGGGTTTGGGACACAAGTTGGCTGACTGTGGTTCTCGTTCGCAGTTTGGAAGAAGTCCGTTTTCGTTGGGAGGATCGGCTGTTCAGCCAAGGATATCCCACGCAAGGGTGCCGGTGCATGGTGTTGAACGTCGCTCTTTAGCTCAGGTGGTGACGGGTGGTGCTTGCAGCTCCTTGGTGGGCGATGCATCTTCAGCTCGAAGCGTGGTGCCTGCGGCGACCAAGGAATGCTGTGATGTTGCTTTTAAAGTTCGGAATGAAGGCGGTCGGAGGTCGGAGGGTGGAAGGGCGGTCGTTGGCTTCTTCGTGGATGAGTGCTTGCCCATTGCTGAAGTGAACAACCTTCTCTGTGAGGTCCTGGGCGGTCAGTTCTCCGGGGACGTCGTCGCTCTTGGCCCAAGGAGGTGCTGTGTTAGGGGACTGTCGAACGAGCATCGTCTCAGGCTGATCCGTGGTGGGTTGGTGGGAGGACTCGCTTGGAGGGACCTGCGATTTGCGGACGGGGCCTGCGTTGATATCGAGGTCTGCGTTGCTGAGGTTCGTGGTATCCCCTTCCTCTCTCGTTCGGTCCACTGCCTCAAGAGACCGCTGCGGAGGTGGGGTGAGGTTCTGGCGGTCACCGAGGATGGAATGTCTCCGGGGTCGGACCCCATCGTGACGATGGTGCTCATGGAGTGCAACAAGTCTTTCTTGGATGAGGCGATGGGGCGGGTCTTTTTCGAGAACTTGAAGATCGGCCGCTTCTGCTGCAGGCTGGAGCTTTCGGTGGTGTCTCCTCCGCCGCCTCCGGTGGTGGTTGGTGGGGTCGTGCCTTCCGAGTAGGGACGTGGGAAGGGCGTCGTTTCGTTTCTCGAGGCACATGACCCCCTGTATGGCGCTTCTTCAGGAGGTTCGTCCCACAATGATGTTTTCGTGCGCCTTTTCGGTTCCAACGTACGTCCCCTCAATCCCTTATCATGGGATCGCTGCATGGATGCTTCTCTTGGCGGTTTCTCTGGTGACGTGGCGGGAAGTTGCTCGGGGGTCGAGTGCGATTTCTGTATCTGGAAAGGGGAGCCCGAGATCTCGATACAGGCCTTCTCTTCTGATTCTCGGGTGACCCGCTTTATGGCTGCAACCTCATTCGGACCCTGGTGTGGATCCGTGAGGCAGTTTATTCATCTGGATCCGTTTGAGTTGGATACGACGGCCCATCACTTACCCGCTCTTGGTCAGATGCTTGTGGGGTCGACTGGGGGGGGGGAGGGAGTCCACCGCTTCGTGACTCCCAACCTCTGTCCCTCCACGTGGATGAGGACGCGGGCCTTCGGCAGGGGTCTCCTCCCTCGCCATCCCGACCTCTCCTCTCTTCTCATTGTTCTGAGGCTCCAGTGGACGTTGCGGTGGCCGCGGAGGTTGAAGGGGAGCCTGGAAGAAGATCTGCAAAGAGGTACAGGAGGAGAAACAGATCACGCACGCGGGAAGGGGAGACTCAGACTTGCTTCACTTTGAAAGAGGCAGTGGCGGCGGCTGCTGGTGTCTTCCGATCAGGTGGGTGTTGTGAAGGTTCCTCATGAAGGTACTTTCATGGAATGTTCGGGGGTTGGGGGATGCGGATAAGCGGAGGTCGTTGGGTGCTAGGTTCAAGGAGTGGGGCTGCGATGTGGTGTAGCTTCAGGAAACCAAGCTTTGGGACTTGGGAGAGGATCTTTGGCGGTCGTTTGGTGCGGGGAGCTTGGATGAGGTTCGTGCTCTGGATGTGGAGGGCTCTGCGGGTGGACTCCTCATTGCATGGAGGTCGGCGGCTTTCTCTTTCAACTCGGTCGTCCGGGGGTGCCATTCAATTACAGTGATCCTCACGAGACTGGAGGATTGTTCTGCTATTGCGTTCTCCTGTGCTTACGGTCCTTGCTGCTACATTACGAGGAAAGCTTTGTGGGAAGAGCTTATCGGGGTTAGCCCCCAGACCGCGGGTCTTCCTTGGCTGATTGGGGGGGATTTTAATGTAATTTTGCGCACGTCGGATAGACCCCGTTCGAGGGGGGGTGCGGATCCGGGCTCGACAGATTTTTCTCAGCTTATCGACTCCTTGGCTCTGGAGGATCTTCGTGCGACTGACGTTCTATACACGTGGAGAAATTCTTCCTCGAGGTCTTGCATTGACAGGTTTCTAGCTTCTGGGGAGCTTATGACGGCTTTCCCCCTTGCTCTTGTTTCCTCCCGCCCGCGCTCCTACTCGGACCACACCCCTATCGTGTACGAGAAGTGTTGGCTTCTGGAGGACAGATTCAGGAGCTTCGTGGCGGATGTTTGGGGACAGGAGTGTGGTGGGGGGTCGGCCGTGGTGAGTTTTGCTTGGAAGTTGGTGGTTTGTGGAAAAAATTGGCCGGTTTTAAGAAAGTCTCGAGGGCTGCTCGGGCGACTGCCAGAAGGGAGGCGGAAGAGATCGTGACCTCTTTGGATGCTTTGGAGGGGGTCAGAGATCTTTGTGCCGACGAGTTGGCTTCAAGGTCGGTGGCCCAGTCGAGGGTGGAGCTGGAGGACAGGAAACGAGTGCCGGAGTGGCATCAGAGGTCAAGAATCTTTTGGTTGAAGGGGGGGGGACACAAACTCGGCCTACTTCCATCGGGTGGCTAGCGGCAGGAGGCGCTCGAACTTTATTCGCTCAATCTCGTTTGATGGCAGGGTGGTGGCGGGGGACATCGACTTGGGGAGGGAGGTTGCACGGTACTTCAGGGACCTTTCCTCTACGCGCACACCTAGGCGGTGGTTTTGGTCAAGGGAGGGGGCCCAGGCTCTTTCGCCTTTGCTTAGCGACGATTTGTTGAAAGAGGTGACTCTGGAGGAGGTCAAGAAGGCCGTCTGGGATCTCAACGACAGTGTCTCGCCAGGGTCGGATGGGTTCCCGATTACCTTTTACAAGGATTTTTGGGAGCTGGTGGGGCAGGAGGCCTTGGAGGTTATTATCGAATTTTACAGGGGTAATGCTAGATTCGACAAAATCAATAGGGCTATCATTGTTCTGCTGCCGAAGGTTTCCTCCGCCGAGCGTATAGAGGACTTCTGTCCTATTGCTATCTCGAATGGTCTTTATTTGATTGTGGCAAAGCTATTCGCTTGTAGGCTGGCCCCGTTCCTGGATGGTCTTATTTCTCAGGTGCAGGCGACCTTCATTCGTGGTCGTCAGATTGATGATGTCACAGCCTTGGCTTCTGAGATGGTCGCGAGTTGGGTTAGGGATGGCGCTCGTGGTGTGCATTGGAAAGTCGACTTTGCTAAGGCTTATGACTCGCTTGATTGCAATTTCCTGTGGTTGGTTCTGAGAGTTCGTGGTTTTTTGGAGATTTGGATCTCTTGGATGCGTCGCTGCGTCTCCACGGCTTCTTTCTCGATCATGATTAATGGGCGCCTGGCGGGTGATCGTTTCCAGCCTCGGAGAGGGGTGCAGCATGGCTGCCCCCCGACCCCCCTTCTGTTTGTCCTGGCGACTGATGTGCTTGCTCGGATGGCGGCTCGTGTGGTTGATAGCGGTCTCTCTATGGGTTTCTCTTGCGGCGATCGAGCGATCCCGATCCTTCAATATGCCAACGATACGATCGTGTTCATTGAAGGAGGGTGTGACGAGGTCAGGGGCATGGCCGCGACTTTGGAGGTGTTCAATGAGTTATCGGGCCTGCTCATAAACTCGAGCAAGTCCAAGGTGGTTCCTTTCGGCTTGAACGCGGAGGAGGCGTCTGATTGTGGTCGGGCCCTTGCCTTGCCCCCTGCCATTCTTCCGATTGACTACTTGGACATGCCTCTGGGGGCGTATAGGTCTCGGCTTCGCGACTGGTCCAAGGTGGTCGAAAAGGTGGAGTTGAGGCTCTCCGGGTGGAGCTCCACCTTGTTATCGAAGGGTGGCTGCCTCGTCCTCATCAAGTCGGTTCTATCTTCCATCCCCGTTTATATCTTCCATCCCCGTTTACTACCTTTCCAATTGGCAGCTGCTTGTCGGGGTCCGCAGGCGTCTGGAGAGGTTGATGCGGAAGTTTCTGTGGGGGAGGAGGGGGCAGTCGGCATGTGGGCCACATCTGGTGGGCTGGGGGGAAGAGGAAGTGTGACGGGGGCCTTGGCATCCGTAGGCTCGACCTTGTGAATGATGCTCTTCTCTTGAAATGGGTGAACAAATTATGGGGTGACAACAACGACTTCTGCTCGACCGTCTTATGTGAGATTCTTGGCCTACGTGGGGTGATGCTTGGGGCGGTTGGCGATCTCCGCTCTCGGACGCCGTTCTGGCACGGGGTGGTGTCGGTTGGGCAACGTTACTCCGGCCTTTTTGCCCCTAGTCTTGGGGACGGAAGGACTTTCAGTTTCTGGTCGGACATGTGGGCTGGTGGGGCTCCTCTTAGGGAGTCGTTTCCGCGGTTATTTGCTTTGGCGGCGAATGGCCACGCTTCGGTGGCTTCGTGTTGGTCGGGGGATGGCTGGCTTCCGACACTTCTTGGCAACCTCTCCGAGCAAAGGTTCGACGAGCTTCTTAGTCTTCTGGATGCTATTGTGAATGCGCCCAGACCCACGACGGGGAGAGATCACTGGGCTTGGCGGGCGGGGTCCTTCACGACAAGGAATGCTTTCATTGCGATCTCCCAACACCCTTAGCTGCGAGCGGACCCGTTGAGTCGTGATTGCAACTTTTTATGGTCCCTGAAGCTCCCGGAGCGGGTGCCCATCTTCCTGTGGCTTTTTCGCAGGGGGAGGATTTTAACAAGGGATCGATGTGCTAGGTTGCTTGGCGGTCTGGCTTCGGTGGACTGTGCTCTCTGCGGCAACGACGTGGAATCCTTGAATCACCTCTTCTTCTCTTACCCTGTGATTGTGGGTGTTTGGGTGGAGGCGAGGTGGCTTGGATTTCTTCTGCCGATTCGACCGCTTTCTGGGATTCTGTTCTTTCTAACAACGGTAAGGATCACAGGGACTTCTTGAGTCTCTTCGCGTGCATTTGGGCGATCTGGTTGGGGCGTAACGCCACGATTTTTAGATGCCAACGTTTCTACAAAGAAAATGTTTAGTCTCTTTCGGCCTGTCTAACTGTCGACTGGTCGATGGTGTAACCTTGTGGGGTTGGTGGGGTGGGGTGGCTTCCTTCCCCCTTTGTATATGCTTTTTGTTTTTTGTTCTCTTGCCTTTTAATAAAATTGAAAGGGGCGAGCACTACGACGTGTCTCCCCCGAAGTGTTAGACTTCAAAAAAAAACCACATCCTCCTGCACCTCTCCTTCCTCCCTCTTTATGACGGTGGCCCTCCTATCTCCAGGGATGTCAGCATCCTGCCCTCCAGCACCACTCCCGCTCCCTGTCACATTGCTCCTCCTCCCACGTGCTCTGCTCCCACTCATTCAAAACTAAGAAATATCAGAGCAAATTAAAGTTGCTCCTCCTAGTAATGGAAAATAAAGTTTAGTTAGTACTTATTATTTGATTCAGGAGAGAATAAAGTAATCCCATGAGAGAGTTTGACAACCCAACATCACTTGTTAGTCTTGGATGTGCAAATAAAAGGGATGATAAAGAAAAGGAGGATTCCTAAAACCGCTAGAACTAGATGGTGAAATCTTCCACTGAAGCAATCGAGCTTCAGGGAGAAGGTTTTAGAAGACTTATGTTGGGATTGTAGCGGAAGTGCAAAGAGATGTGGGAGGCAACCACATCTTGTATTCGAAAGGTAGCCAAAGAGATGCTAGGCGAGTCAAATGGAGGATCTCCAGGTCAAAAGGAGGCTTGATGGTGGAGTGAAGGGGTGCAAGAGAAGCTCAAAATTAAAAGAGCATGCTTTAAAGCTATGTCAAAGGATAGAACAGAGGAAACTGTCACAAACTACAAAATAGTGAAGAAGGAAGCAAAGAAGGCTGCAAGCGAAGCTAAGTCAAAAGCTTATGAAGTTCTCTATAAAAATCTTGACTCCAAGGAGGGCCAAAAGAATATATTTAGGTTGGCCAAAGCAAGAGAAAGAAAGACCAAAGACCTTTCTCAAGTGAGATGCATTAAGGACGAGGAAGGTCATGTGCTTGTTACTCAGAAGGATATAGAGATTAGATGGAAGCATTACTTCCATAAACTTTTCACTGGAGAAGGAAGTAGAGAGATCACTTTGGGGGATCTAGCTAGTAGTGAAAGTTACATGAATCATGCGAGCTATAGACGAATTCAAAGAAAGGAAGTAGAGGAGGCTTTAAAGATTATGAGATCCGGGAAAGGTGTAGGACCGGATGACATCCCTGTAGAAGTATGGAGAGTTTTAGGTGAGCGCGGTTTGACTTGGTTTACGAATCTATTCAATGTTATTTGGCGAAGTAAGAAAATGCCTGAAGATTGGAGGAGTGTCTTGGTGCCTCTTTATAAGAATAAATGAGACATACAAAATTGTTCAAATTACAGAGGTATGAAGCTGATGAGTCACACTATGAAAATTTTGGAACGTGTGATCGAAAGAAGATTGAGGCAATTTTCCAAAGTAAAAGAAAACACGTTCGGATTCATGCCAGGTCGCTAAACTATTGAAGCCATCCATTTACTGAGGAGAACAATGGAGATTTATAGAGCTAAAAGGAAGAATCTCCATATGATCTTTATTGATTTGGAGAAGGCTTATGATTCTGTCCCACGAGAGATATTGTGGAGAGTTTTGGAGAAGAGACAAGTACCTGCCTTATACATTAATCTCATAAAGGATATGTATGATAGGGCTTTATCTTGTGTACGGACCCCGTCTGGGAAGACTGATTATTTTGAAATCAACATTGGTTTACATCAAGGTTCAGCTTTGAGTCCATTTCTTTTTACTTTGATTATGGACGAGTTGACAAGTCACATTCAGGATGAGTTACCTTGGTGTATGTTAATTGCTGATGATATTGTGTTGATTGACGACATTAGAGATGGAGTAAATGAGAAGCTTAAGGTCTTGAGACATGCCTTGAAGACTAGAGAATTTCGTATAAGTAGGGTTAAGACGGCATACATGGAGTGCACCTTTGATGGAAGCAATGGTGAAGGAATTGTGGTGAAGATTGGTGACAATAACTTTCGAAAGAGAGATTCTTTTAGATATCTGGGATCTATTTTGCAACATGATGGGGAAGTTGATGGAGATGTTACTAATAGAATAAATGCAGGCTTGATAAAGTGGAGAGGAGCCTCTACTGTTCTCTGTGATTAGAAAATTCTTTTAAAAATTAAAGGAAAGTTTTACAAAGCAGCCGTGAGACCTGCTATGCTCTATGGATCTAAGTGTTGGCCTGTGAACCATAGATATGTGTAGAGAATGGCTGTAGCAGAAATGAAAATGATAATGTGGATATGTGGACACACACGTAAAGATCGGATTCGGAATGATGCAATCAGAAAGAAAGTTGGTGCAGCTCCGATCAAGGATAAGATACGAGAAAACCGCTTAAGGTGGTTTAGTCATTTGCAAATAAGATCATCTGATGCACCAGTTAGGAGATGCGAGTGTTGGGATGTTGAGTCGGCTAAGAGAGGGCGAAGACGACCAAGAAGTATTGGAAAGAGACTATACGAAGGGATCTTAGTTTTTTTGGATATAAACCCAGGATTGATCCAAAATAGATCTGAATGAAGGCGAAGAAATCATGTAGCCGACCCTACTTAATTGTGAGAAAAGGCTTTGTTGTTGTTCTTGTACTTATTATTTGATTCATCCCACACACACTCGTCATAGACAGTGTGTTTTTCCATGTTCTTTAAACATATATGTAATCTCGATATCACGTAGGAATTTTATATTTCTTTAAAAGGTTTTGTTTAGAAAAAGAACATTTACTATCTTTGGAATTTGATGATACACCGTTCGTTTGTACTTTAGTCAACTGCATGCATGGATGTCGATCAGTATGTAGTTGACGGAGGGTTCATTTGTGGGAGAGGATAATTGGACCTCAATATATGTGGATATCTCACTCAAAAATGCGTATATTGCTATGGTGAGGCTGAAACATGAGGGGAATGGTGTTCTGGCTAGAGACTAGGTTGATTTGGAAGGTGTTTTTGTGGTTGATGAAGAGTGACGACTAGGGCTGTTAGAACAAAGTTTTTTCCGGATACAGTGGAAAAATTCCCCCCTTTGCACCTTTTTTCATCGCTTTTCTGCTAAGGAGGTTCGTAGACAGGCCATAGCTAATTGGATGAATGCGACATGTACAGAGGATACGTGTTCCGATTTGACAGAGGATACATATTCCGATTTCGGTAGTGCTGTGTACCATTCCAGGAAAGAGAGGGCAAAGCCTTCTTCTGTTTTGGTGATCTTTTTGGGGAGAGCGTTTTTTGTTGATTTTTTGTGTATGCTAATTCGCAGTATATGTTTCGAACCTCAGATATGTAATTTGTAAAACAGAGTATTAATGTAGTTTATGCCTATGGGCAGCATCAGTAGGGAGTGTTACACTCGTCATATTCTCAAAAAATTACTTCTAGTAAAAAGTGGTTATTCTAGAGGAACAACGCGGAGTGACGATGCCGGTTAAGAATCGGTGTCTTCGGCGCCTTAAAGAGATGAACAAGGCACTGCAGGCCATGTAGGTATTGATTAAGTGTGGAGAGGGCACCGATCTGTTATATTGTATGGTGTGAAAATTTATGACTCTCCTATAGATTTTCTGATCCTTATGGTGCCATCAACGCACCATCTTTTTTTGGCTAGGGATTTATGTGCTAGAGATGACACCCCTCTACCCAAGCGATCGGGGTGATCGTATGTATTTCAGATATTAGTGGGATTATTGGTCTGAGCATGGAACACTCTGTGATAGTTTCCCAAGGTTGTTCAGTCTAGACAGGACCTCTGGGCGACTGATGCCTGATTTAATGGCTTTTAGCTACTATCTTTTCGCTCTGAGCTTTTGGATCTGTGCATGCCGAAGTTTCTGAGGGCTGGTGAGGTTTTTACTTTTTACTGACATGAAGTGCTCCTCTGATGGGCTGACTACTGGTCTTGGTTTGGTGGCGATTTCTGTCAAAAGGATGTATAGGTTCGGGCGACTGCATCCATGTTGTTTGACCCTGGGATCCTGATCCAGGATGGTAGGAGGATTGGAAGTTGGGAGGTTCCTCTAATTGGCTATTAATTGGGCTTTGTGGCTCGATCGGACCATGGTGGTTTTTGATCATGAGTGTGGAAATCATGACTAAACATGCCAGGGCTCCTGCTGCTCCTGTAATTCTTATGTAATTGTGAATATTTAGTGTTGGATGTGCTTCCTTGGATTCTCACCCTTTTTTCTTCATCATACCGGGATTCTAGGGCCCTAGCCATCTGAACAATACATCATATTAGGATTCTGCAGTCTTCAGCTCAATGGCCTAACCAAGAAGTTGGAAGCTCGTATTAGCCTTAAAGTTCATGAATACTAGCTCTTTCCAAGTGCAGCAGTAGTAGTTCAATGCCACTCATGCAAAAGACGGCGGCCTTCTCTTGTCGATTATCTTTTCATTGCCTGCAGACTCTGACCAGTCCACGTTCATCCGATCTGGAGATGGCTACTGGGCACTGGATTGAGGGTGCTATTAGAGAAGTTATTTTGAGATGAATGCTCTATGGTGGTTGGGTATTGGCCGCAAGGAGAATCTATCTGGAAAGCAGAAGTATAAATGTTTATGGGACTACCTTTTTAATTAGAAAGCTATCTTTTTGACGATCTTTGTTACCGTACAAAAATGAAAAATGCTAAGGTGGATGCGTGGTCATACACAAAAAGATCGGATTTCGAATGATGTGTTTGTATGGAAAATTGGTATAGTTCCAATAGAGGATAAATGAGAGAAAATCGTTTAAGATGGTTTGACCATTTGCAAAGGAGGTCGGCTGATGCACTAGTTAGAGGATGCGAGATTTGTGATGTTGAACCGTCTAAGAGTGGCGGGGAAAGCCCAAGAAATGTTGGAATGAGACTATTGGATGTGATCTTAGTTATTTGGATTTAAACCTGAGAATGACCCAAAATTGGATTGCCTTGTATGTTTTGAGGCTGGTGTCACCATTTTGATTGTTTCGTCTACTACTTGTCAATTTATATTATGGACCCAGCTTTGCAGTTTCTGGAATAGGACTATCCGAAGGGATCTTACTTATTTTGATTTAAGCTCGAGAATGGCCCAAGATAGACATGAATGGAGGCAAAGAATTTATGTAACTGACTATACTTGATGTGGGAAAGGCTTTCTTGCTGTTGAACTTTGCCATCTGAAATTTGTTAGTACGCTTTTAGTTTTGGATTGCCTTTTATGTTTTGAGACTGGTGTCATCATTTTGGTTATTTTGTCTATTACCTGTCAATTTATTTTCTGGACTCAACTTTACAGTTTCTGGAATTATAGTTTGAAAGATTTGGTGCTTGAGCAGTTGGTCCCTTTGTTTCATTTTGCAGGCTTCCTCAAGACCGTTTGTGATTACATTTTCTGAACCTTTTCGTGGCATGTGTGACCAAGTGTCTGGTGGAGGGCCCCACCTTTTTACGAGTTATTTGGAGCGCTGGTATACTTTTTATGCTTAAGAACAATTTCAGTGTGTTTCTTACAGCCAGATATTCTTCGTTTTTGAGTACGTCTGCCATGAACAAACACTCTTATGGTTATATTTTTGCCCCTGAAGAATCCTGTGAATTGATCAATGCAAAGTTTTGTGTGCATACCACTGATACAAGATCAGTGTAGTCACATGCTATGAACGGTCCCTTGCAAATCACTGTATGGGGTCATTTCTTCACGATATTTTTAACATCCTCATTCTGTTTTGAACGAAAACTTGCTCTGATGTTCTCTCCTTTGTTTGGTATAGTATTGCCTTGCACTAAGAGCACCTTTACAAAGATTACGAACGTAAAACACTTCCGCTTTGCTTGATCCAAAGCATGAAGAATAAATTGTCGTTTGCAGATATCATCGTCATGTAGATACTGATTGACACCTTGAATAGGATGATAAATTGTTTTCACCCTGTGTACATGGTAGGAGACTCGCTGTTCTGGCCAACAGGGCAAACATGGATGATCATGTTATTTTATTGGAATTCCTCATAGATGATGACATCAAAAAAGCGGCACTTATTGAGCTTGAACAAGAAAAATACATGCCAAGAATCGAGCTTCAAGGTATTTTATTTTACTATATTGTTGGTTGATGAATCTGGAATTTTTTGGTTGCCAATGCTTGTTTACCTATAGCATATTGGGCTTTAGGATCAAGGGGGGCTTTTCCTAAATCCTTGAACCGGTGGGGGAGTTGTTTGTGTCTTACATGTGATGTCACACTTTTTCAAACCGGTGTTAGGGAATAGAAGAGGTTTTCGCTTCTGTACAGATGACTGGACTGGGCGTGGTGTGCTTTATAGGGATGCAAACACACGATACAGATACAAATATAGGTGTTACCATCCTTATCCGTTTTTAAATATGATTGCATATGCAGATGTAGATATCGATGGTTATGTAAACCGCGTTACCATATCCTTAAAAAACGAACACGGATGTAAAATATATGCTAATCGGATATGAATAATATTATAAATACTCTATAGATTAACTTAAATATACATGTATTGGATGGAATACACATGATATGAATATACTAAATGTGCTTATATTGTAACAATTATGCCAAATATGGTGAAAGAAGATATATAGTTATGCTAAATATGGTTCAAAATAAGTCTACAACTATATTTATATACGAAAACGGATATACGGATTGGATACATATGTTTATTGATACCAAAGTGATATACATATCTGTATCCACTGTTAAATGGATACTGATATGGATGTCCAAATCTGTGTAAAATGGATATGGTGACAGATCAGATATAGATATATCCCTATCCATTTGCATCTCTAGTGCTTTACAATCTCTCCCACGTTTTGTGCTAGCTTCGAACGGTGTGATTTTTGTCAGTGAGGCATGGGATGTCAATAATTGGTGCCCACCTTTTTTTTCCGAGCTTTCAGATCAAGGAATGGTCGGGTTCTTGACGCTTTTGGAGGTTCTGATAGGAGTAAGGATCCCCATGGTTGGTTGTGGCTACTAGGCTTGGATGAACAATCACTTTTCCGTCGACTCGTCTTACATGGCTTTTATGAGATATTGATTACCAACCCCAGCATCGTGTCCTCAGATTGTATGCTCATTTAGGAGTGCAAGGTCTCGTAGTGGGTCAGGGTTCAAAGACCATTGGCTTTGGCATGGTGGTTTTTTTTCTCAATTATGAAGGTATGCAACACTAACAACCTCACGCGCCTTCGCAGTGAGTGACAAGGAACATGATTGCAAGTTTATTTGGACCGTGCACATAGCCTTGAAAATAAAGGCCTTCTTGTTGACTTCGCAATGGGGTGGACTTTGCCTAAGGTATGATGGGATTTTTTCTACTTTGGTGCTGATGATTCTTGTTTAGTTTGCAACTCAGCTTGAGAGGACCCTACACACCTTTTCTATGCTTATCAGCATGCGAGGCAAGTATGGGAGGCATTGATTATTACTTGGTTGGATCCTTCTTCTCACTCTACCTTTTGGAATAGCCTCATCATGAATCAGTTCAGACCCGCCACATAACTTTAGAGTCTAATTGCAACTCTTTGGTCCATTCAGCTTTCTGATAACGTTGTGTTTCTCATGGAGGTGCAATACTATATTGAAAATGAAACTCATCGTGCCATGTCCTTTATTGAGATTTGGCTTTTGTAAGTTTGTCGTTTTAATATATTTTGAGGAGGGTAGCAACCGAGGGTGTTTCCCCTTTTTGATTAAAAAATAGGATTTTCTTTTGGTTGGTGGGATGTAACCATCTGCCAACGAGGATTAGGAGGGTAACAATCTTCCAAGGTGCGGGCAACTCCCGTCAAAGATTTTTGGTGGATTGTAAGAATGTGGACTACCTGTTCTTTTTTTTATGACCTCTCCCGACTAGTATAAGAGACAATATATCTTAGATATCGTGCCCGCAATTTGTGCAAACACGTGCTGGACCTCTTTGGATCAACAAAGGGATGGGTTGGGGCACACATACTTTGGTTGGCTGCAGTATTTCAGGCCTTATTGGTTGGGGAGAAATGGCATTATCTTTCATGTTGAAATTTTTCGTGTGGAGAATGTAACATGAAGAAGCTGATACGAGCTGGGTAAATATCCGGAGTTTGGATTTGTTCTGGAACTCTTTGATTGAGGCAAAGCATCATCCCAGAGAGGAACTTCTTCGGTTGTTGGCAATAATCTGGGCTTTTTGGTTAGCTAGAAATGATGCCCGCTTTTCTTCTTAGTGTTTCTATTGCGAGAACTTTTTCCATTCTAAGGCTCTTCTTGAGTCTTGGCTTATGTAGATCTTTCTTTAGCATCTCTTCGTCTTTTTAATATATGGGGGCATATACCATAGTTTGTTTCCCCCCTTTTTGGCTAAAAAAACTATCGGTCCTTGTAATCTTACACCATGATTTTCGTATACAAAGTTTTTTTGGGTGGATGTCTCCTCGATGCCTCACCCTCTTTTTCTTCAAAAAAAGTGATATCTGGTATCTATATATTGTCTTCAAGATGATCAACATGATTTTTCTAATTATTAATGGTACCATTTGTAATACATATAACTTTGAGTTGAATATTAGTATAATTTTTGTTATTGAGAGAGAGAACCATAGGATTCTTTATATAGGTGGAGACCTAGGGTGAGGGTTACAATAGGAGATAACTCTATACCGAATCAACCGAATGAGGCCTGTTTGGTTGCTGGGTTGGACTGGGTTGGGTTGGGTTGGGGTACCCCTGTGAATAGTAAAATGCACCCCTGTGAATAGTAAACTGTGAGGAGGATTGAGAGGGTTGGAAGGAAGGGTACACTAGTGTACCCCAACCCAACCCAGTCCAACCCATTAACCAAACATGCCCCTAGGGTTAGGGTTTATATAATAATACTTCTAATACTCCCCTTTAAGTTGGAGCATTTATATCATTCATGCTCAACTTGTTGTAGCATTTATTGACTTGTGTACGTGCGAGTGGTTTGGTGAACATATATGCTGTCTTATCTATAAAGGGTACACTAGGAGTATGGAGCAATACCCTCCACATTGGATCTATAGTGTAATGGTAGTTAACATCCACATGTTTGGTACGTTAGTTATATGGGTTGTCGGCTATATGAATTGTGACTTGGTTGTCGCGTATGCGCTCCATAATGTCGTTCGTATCGAGTCCATACTGGCTTTGCTGCTGCGTGGGCCATGGCTCTGTATTCATTCTCATCTTTTAATGTGGAGAACACTGCTTGTTTCTTGGTGCTTCAAGTTACCAAGCTTCCTTTAATGTATGTGCTAAACCCAATAGTAGATTTTCTATCTATCATGCATACTCCATAATCTGCATTAGGGTAGTCTATGAAATAGAAGGCAACGCCTTTCGTGAACAACATGGCCTTCCCTGGAGTTGAGTTGATGTATCTTAGGATCATTATGCATGCGTCAAAATCGGTTGAAATAGGAGAGTCCATTATTTACTTAGTTTGCCGACTGTAAGATCGTGTAATGGTTAGATACAACGATCGACAGCAACGAAACTTGTATCGAAACCATAGATCATCTTTTTCTACAATGCACAAAGACATTGATGGTTTGTATGGAAATTGGGGCTAGCTCCCTGAATTTACAAAGTGTAGACTCATTTTGGGTCTCATTATTTCGGGAGCGCAGTCATCCTACGGAGGAGCTTCTGTTGCCTGTGGCTACCTTGTGGATCATTTGGTTAGCTCGTAATGGAGCGATCTTTTTGGGTAGATATTTTATTGCAAAAATGTAATGTCTCATGCTAGATTTTTTTTAGAAACCCGGGTCCTGTAAGTATCCCTGCACTTCCTTATATTTTTAAATAAATTGGGGCGGACATCATAAGCGTGTTTCACCTATTTGGACTAAAAAAATGTTAGATACAATGATTTGCCCACTAATCATCTATAACGACCTGTATGTTTGATAGTTCTGGGCTCATTGATACATACCTTAGTATCCATAAATATGTGTTGGCTTTGATCCCAGCATCATTGTCTCTTGGAGAAGATCAGATGCATCCTTTCGTTGGGGCATAACTAGACTCCGATTGGATCTAGCTATTTCATTCCTTAGAAGGTATCTTAGTAGCCTATGTCTTTCATCTCAAATTGTTCTTCTAGCTGCTTTTTTACTTATGTAATGCCATCAATGTCATCTCCTTTGAGGATGATATCATCTACATAAACATGTATGCCGTAATTCCTTTTCTATTATTATGTACAAATAAAAATGGTTATCTGATGATTTAATGAGGCCCGAACTCACTAGTACTCTTGATAATTTTTGGAACAAGGAGCAAGGGCCCTAATTAAGCCCGTATATGACTTTGTATAATAAGTACACCTTCTGACACTCTTCTTGAGCCTTGAAGCTGGAAGATTATTGCATGTATATTATCCCATGAAGATCTCCCTAAAGAAAATCATTCTTTACATCAAGTTGACGCAAGGGCCAACCAAGCTGTACTGTAACAACCATGAGAATTCACAACCATCAGAGAGAATATGTCAAGGAAATCAACTCATTGGTTTATGTAAACACCTTTGCTACCAAGGAAGCCTTGTACCAATCAATCGATTTGTTAGGCTTGTGAATCAATGTGAATACCCATATGGATACCACCACCTTGTCGTCTCTGGGTGGATCAACAAGCTGCGTGAAACTAGTGCAATCATCTCCTCTTGTGTTAGTCGTCTTTTGGAGTCACGACGGGCCTCGACATGTGTACGGGGGATGGCTGTATTAGACAATGCTTTAGTGAACTGTGTATAAGATGGTCCATGTCCAGAAAAGGATAAAACAACTGAATTAGGATGATTGGTAGTTGGTATATTGCCTGGTCCCCTTCCTGAGAGCCATAGGAAAGTCAATTGTATCACTCGCATGGTCACCTTCTGCTCATGTTTTTGAGTCTATGGAGCATCCTATGGAATATGAACAAGAAGAGGAGAAGTGTTTATTATGGGGAGTGGAGGAGATTGTGTTTTGGACATGGGGATAAGATTGAAGGGACTCTAAGAATGTTATATTTGCATTAATGTAGTACATCCTGGATCGATGGTTGTAGCATCGATATCCCTTCTGATTCCCAATGCATCGATATTAGTTTGTCTTTGCATGGGCTAATTAGTTGTACCTTGAACAAAGGAACATGGAGCACTGCTTTCCCTAGAATAAGGACCTAAATGGGAACTACTCATAAATAGAGGCAGAGGGCATAAAATTGATAATAAAAGTGGCAGTGGGGATCATATCTCCCAAATATGTCGAAGGAACATGATAGCCCATAAACATTATGCATGCAATATGAAGTTTATGCGGATGTTTGCGTTCAATAACTCCATTCTGTTTTTTTGATGTAAAAGAGGGAGAACTCCTGAGGTAGGAGTCACCTCAGCAACACATTCATTAAACAAAGGTAGAGTACATCAACGAGAAGCCCAAAAATGGTAAAGAGCATTACAATGCGACACAATATTCTCCGAAAAAAACCTCTGGTTTTTAAATATCAGCTCATTCTGACCAGTCCATAAGGACCACATCACTGCAAACGGTTTGGAACAGTCATCCGTCGAACCCATGCCCACTGCGCGAATCGATCTCTAAAATGCCTCTAACCCGCTGACCTCCACCTAAGAGATCCCCACCGCCCTTCAAACCTGTGTCGATGTCGCACAATTGAAGAAAAGGTGGTCCGCGTCTTCCACCGCGCCCTCACACCTGTCGCAACCAGTGTCTACCAAGCCGAACAGTCTCCCCCTCTCGCTTTATCACACAAGCGGTTGCTTCTCTAACACCAAAGGAAAATCTTTACTCTGCATGGGATCCTGGCAGCCCAAATAACCTTCATGTCTGCACACAGCTCCTCATCTCGCACCACTGCTAACCTTCTCATTGTATCGTAAGCTTTCTTTATTGAGAATCTCACACCTTCCCATTCAAAATGGTCAGCTTCATTCGACAACTCCCCCGGTGGAGTCCTTCATGCGTTGATCCGATAGATCCGAGACGAACCGTGGTGCCTATGAGCCAGAGTCCACCACCTCAGCAAGAAGCGCATCCCTATCATCCGCCAGAGCCAACAGTTTAGGGAATCGTCGCCTAAGAGCACCCTCCCCCGTCCCGTCGTTTAGCCAAAATCTAGACACTGAGTTCCCATCCTTGGACGCAAACTAGGAACAAGATTATGCAAAACGACGTGAATCCCGACCCGTAGCGGTGATTCGAACCTCCTATCCGCCACCAAAGCCCCCTGGCATCATAAATACTCCTCAAGACCCTGGCCGCCAACAAGGTTGAAGAGCCCCAAACATGAATCACCCACTTGACCAACAAAGCTTTGTTCATGAGCTCTACATTACGGACCCCAAGGACTCCATCGGAAATCCCCTTCGTAACATCCTCCCAACACACCAGATGCAACCCGAACCTCTGCTGTCTCCCGTTCGACCAAAAGAAGTACCTCATCAAAGACTCAACCTTCGTTTTAACCCCAACTGACATCGACCTAATGGAGTAGAAGAAGATCAGGATGACAACGAGCACGTGCCTAAGGAGGGTCAACTTCCTTTCCTTAGACAGAGTGACCGCCTTCCATCTAGCCAACCTCTCTTCCATTCTGTTGGGATGTATAACCCCATTCTGTTGGGATGTATGATCACATGTAGTCTGATGTAAGATTGAATGAGAAGACATAATAGACTACATGTCATGGGAGAGGAATTCTCTAGCATTGTTAGTCCTAATATATTTGACAGATATACTAAATTGAGTCTTTATTTTATTTATAAATCAAACAATAGCTGAAAAAACAGTAGCTTTAATTTACAATAAGAAAGTCCATGACACATGGGAGAAGCATCTACAAATACAAGATAGTATCCGTCTTTCAGATGATCAAGATATCTGCTGGGTCCCTATACGTCAAGGTGAATAAGCTCAATAAGGGTACCGGAATGGATGGTAGCAGATGGAGGAAAGGAACTCCTATGGTGCTTTCCCAATTGCCAAGCCTCACACTCTAGGTTGGCAATGGGAGGGAGGTGGGGAAGAACTCGATGTAGTTTCTGCAGAGAGGTATGATCCAAATGCTGGTGCTAGAGAGTACCGGAAGTAGCTGAAATATGAATCCAAGAGTAGGCAACAAAACCATATGATTAGTTGTGATGATAGGAACCCCTTCTTAACGACCCACATCAACCATCCCCCTAGTCAGAATGTCTTGAAAAACACAAGAAACATCATCAATTAAAGCTTTACAGTTGGGTTCCTTGCAAATTTGCTAGACGGACAGAAGGTTGATTGGAAACTCAAGAATAAAAAGTACATTGTTGAGTTTGATGTTACGGGTCAAGTGGAGATCTCCTTTTCTTTCAACGGAGGAGAATATGCCATATGTAATTTAGTTAGTCCAGGGTGAGCTTGGCGCATCTAATGGAGTAGAGTATGTTCCCTACATAGGTGGGTGGAGGTTTCTGTATCAATCAACCATTCTTTTTTTGCAACATATTTTGTTGAGCCAATATATATTCCTGTACGGACAACTATATGTATTTCTTGAAGATCGCTTTGGTGTGAGTGCATGGTGTCTCTAGGATGGAGTGTGAACCCCCGAATCTGCGTGACAGTCTTGGGTTGCTCCCAAGACATAACTTCATCAATCTTTGTAGGATCAACCGTGATACCTGCTCCAGAAATGACGTGCCCAAAAAATGAGACTTGGGATAATCAGAACTCACACTTGCTCAACTTGGCATATAGTTTGTGCTATCGCAAGGTGTCCAAAATAATCCGTAGATCATTCGCATGATCCCATTCATTCCGTGAGTATATGAGCAGATCATCAATGAACACCACTACAAACTTGTCCAAGTATGGACGGAAGATCCGGTTCATCATATCCATCACCACAAACTCGTATTGTCCATAGCGAGTCCTGAAAGCGGTCTTCGAAATATCAAACTCTCTAATCCTCAGCTGATGCTAGCCTGAGCGAAGATCGATCTTCGTGAAAACCGAAGATCCCTGGAGCTGGTCGAACAAATCATCGATGCACGGCAAAGGATAACGGTTTTTCACCGTTCTCTTGTTCAACTGCCTGTAATTGATGCACAGTCTCATGGATCCAGATCCTTCTTCTTGACAAATCGAACTGAAGCACCCCAAGGTGAAGTGCTGGGTCTCACGAATCCCAAATCAAGTAATTCCTGTAACTGCACCTTCAGCTCCCTAACTCAGCTAGTGCTATGCGATATGGTGCCATAGAGATTGGTTGTGTATCTGGCAGCAATGTGATCTCGAACTCGATCTCTCTCTCAGGAGGTAATCTTGGTAGCTCATCAGGAAATACATCTGGATATTCTGATACTACTCGGATTTCCTGTGTCATCGGCTCCTGATCCGATACGTCTTGAATAAATGCAAGGTATGAATCATATCCCTGATTAACAAGTCTCTGAGCTAGCAACACCGAGATGTACTCCATTGTGGAGTCATGTATAGTACCCTCAAAAGTGAACTCGGGTAAACCTAGAATCCTGAAGACAACTGTCTTCCTAAAACAATCAACCAGTGCATGATGAGCAGATAGCCAATTCATGCCCAAAATCAAGTCGAACAAGCTGTAGAAGTAGACAATCTGCGATCATCTCGTGACCGCCAATCAGTATGGGCAAGTGCTTGACTATCAGGGAAATGACAAACAACTGGCCACCTGGCCCTCGAATGTGATATGGAGAAGACAATGTCTCTGCTACTCTATCTAAAGAAGCGAGTAGCCTCGAAGCAAGAAAAGAGTGTGTCGCACCAGAATCAAATAAAACCTGGAAAGGTCGGCCCAAGACTGAGACCATACCTTTCACTACTGTAGCCGCTGAACGTACTTGCTCCTCAGTAACTGCATGTAACTGCCCCTGCCCAGCTGGTGCAGCACTGGAACCTGCCACACTCTGGGTCTGTCTCTGCTGCTGTCGCTCAAGTTGGAGTTCCTGCCACGTAAACTCCCTGAACGCAGTGCCTGAGACTGTGACTGTGAATGCTGTGGCTGAGGCTCACCAGAAACCTGTGGGCACTGTGATCGATAATGTCCCCACTCGTGACATCGATAACATCGGACTGGCCTGGTAGGTGGAGTAGCTGTGTCTGTACTCCGGGCTGGTCTTGCAGGTGGTCTGTCTGTTCGCTGCGACCCAGATGGTTGAGCGGAATCCGTGCCACGTCCGGCAAGTGCTCCTCCTAAAGTAGTCGATGGAGAAGAGTGAGCACTGCCTGAAAAGGTTGAACCTGTAGGTCGGAACTGTCTGCCTGACCTTTGCTGCTGAAACAGTCGACGTATCGGTCCAAAAGATCTCTGCGGTCTAGGTGCTGCTACATACGAGCTCCCGAAACGTCTCCCTCTGATGCCCTTGAACTTCTCCGCAACATCGATAGCCTCGGAGATGGAAGTGATGTGTAGTCCAGCTAATTTCTCCTGTACCTCCTCTCGCATGCCGCCAATGAATTTTTTCAGATTCTCCTTTGGAAATGCGCCAGCTGCTCGTGTATGCCGTGATAGCTCTGTGTATCAGATAAAGTAATCTCTTGCTGTCATCTGTCCCTGACGAAGCACTGCAAATAGTCGGCGCTGGGAATCCTTCCACTTCGCAGAAAAGAAGTGGGCTTTGAACTTCGTCTCAAAATCGTCCCATGTAGGCTATCGACCTAACTCAGATACTACGGCATCCCACCATCTCTCAGCAAAATCTGTAAGTGAGTACTCCATGAAGGATAGCCACGTGTCTCGTGGCGCGCGAATCATCCTGAGCACCTTCATCACTCTCTTCAGCCATTGCTCAGCAACATCTGGTGAACCTGTGCCCTCGAGCAAGGGTATGTTGGCCCGCTCGTAGGATGTGAAAACCGACTGGTGCCTGTGAATAGCTGAGTACTCGTGTGCACCCCCGTCAGCAAAGTCAACAGGGTCCTGCTCCCTGTCTAAGTCTGCATCATCTGCTCTATGCTCAGGTATCTCCTCAAGTGGATCATCAGGATGAGGCTGCTCTACCTCAATAGACTGGTGCTGGTCCTGCCGTGTTCCATCCTGTGATGAATGGTACGTGAAATCTGATAGGTCTTCAAACCTCATTTCTATGTCTATCTGTCTGTCGGCGATCTCAGTCTGCTGTGCCAATATCTACTCCTGCTGACCTCGCATGGCATCCTGCTGCTGTTGGAGGTCGGTGAGGGCAGTCAATATGCGTGCCAACTGGTCAGCCGTCTCCTGACCGGGTCGAGATGCCATGACTCTGCATGAGAACCATTTATTAGTCATAAAATTTATTGTTCGCAAATAATATGATATATGCTTCTTCTCTTCTTGGGGTATAATATGAAAAGGATTTTTATCACTTGTGCCCCTCCGAGATAACGCAATATCAGTTATGCCCCTATCTTTTTTGTAATATCAGTTGTGCCCCTCACTTCTTGCCGTTTTATCAGTTGTGCCCCTTGGGGTAGTTGCCGTCCATCCACAGTACGAACGGGCGTTAACTTTGAGGACATAAGTAGAATTAATTATAAAGAAAAGGTTCAACGGTCATTTTGACACCCTCTTCCTCATCCTCTTCTTCTTCCTCATCTTCCCCCATCCTCTTCCTCCTCCTCCAACCTACTCCTCCTCCCTCTCTGTCCGGAACCGCGCGCAGGTCGCCATTGGCCCGGTCCTCCACGCCCAGGTCGCCCCCTCCCTCGGCATCTTCTCACAGTCCTCGTCGACAAAGGAGATCCTGATGAAATCATCAAGATATTCTTGGAATCTTCGCATGGCACGGTTGGAGACATTGATCTCCGGCCCGTAGAAATAAACCTTTGTCGGGGTTATCTAGACTCTATGAACATTAACTAAGCCAGAATCTGGGGTAATGTACGGATGATCCAGGCAAAATATGGAGGACTGCGAAGACTATCCGCAGACAGGACTTGGCGGCACGAATCCACTTGCGGATCTTGGACTCGAGTGACTCCCAAAGGAGGCGCTGGACGTCGCCGATGTTGAGCTTCTCCACGCCGAGGTGCTTGAGGCTCTGGTCGACGGCGGCCTTGCGGACGCTGTTGTAGGCCCTTCGTATGCTATAGGGGGTGTCCTTTAGATGCTGGGCGTGAGGAGCTCGAGGCGTCTGGGAAGGAGCTGGGGCAGGGGGGCGCTGGGGAAGAGGGAGGGAGGAGGGAGAGGTGCGGGGTGGAGGGAGTAGAAGGGGGCTGGGCGTGAGGAGTTCGAGGCAGCTGGGGAGGATCTGGGGCAAAGGGAGATGCGCGGAGGTGGAGGGAGGGCGGAGGGGGAGGGCAGTGGTGTGCGTTCTCCAAGAACGGTGGCTGCAGGGGAAGGTCAAAACCATGAGGAGCAGCTGGGAGCAGGGGGAGATTTCGGGCGGAGCAACTCTGGGGCAGGGGGGTGCTGGGGCGGAGCAGCTGGGTGGGCGGAGGAGGGGATGCTGGTGCTGGTGCTAGGGGAGGAGCGGGGATGGCGGAGGAGGAGCTGGAGGTTGGGGCGGAGGAAGAGAAGAGGGAGGAGGAAGAGGATGGAGAAGGTTTCCAGTTTTACCCCTCCTACCCAAACTATGGTTTGATTAAATCATGGTTAAGTTCAACTCATTGACGGTCAAACTAACGGAAGGGCACAACTCGTGACAGAGAAAGAAGTGAGGGGCACAACTGATATTACCAAAAAGATAGGGGCATAACTGATATTGCGATATCTCGGAGGGGCATAAGTGATAAAAACCCATATGAAAATTAACGAAATCGGTGACATCTTTGGTAATTGAATCTGAATGTCATATTTCCCTTCTCGGACTCACGACTAGTCGGAAGACTGTCGTTATCCGAGAACTTAATGCGATTGGAATTGAAATACTGCGAATGTGCGTATCGGGGTACCACTGCTCTGATACCAAAAATGTCAACACCTGAGGATCCGGGTACCCGTTTACGCTACTTTCGCGGCATTTCATTCACATAAGATTCGCACGAGGTACAGAAAAACAGGAAAATTATTCGCGCGGCTATGTTCACACATGACATTCACATTCTTTGCATATACCACAGAGACAAGAAAATAAGTGTCACCACCATTTCATTTCATAAACTTTCATATAATTACATCATGCACACGGATCTGCCAGTATACACAATATATCCCAAAATTTTGTACAGAGGAGAAAGAGAAACATTTACATCATAATTTGAAACAAAAACTGAGATAAAAGAAACTATACCGTCTAGTGTATACCCTGTCTCCTGGAAGCATGAACAGCTACTAAACAGCAGGCTGTTTTCCTGCCAAAACATATTTAGGATAAGAACAGAGTCACAATCGTGAATGCAAATCCGTAGTTTAAAAAAATAAATAACAAGTAATTTATAATGTGCAAAAGAGAGCAAGTAGAAAGGTGGAACAAGTACAATTTACATCTACTTGTGTAAGTAAAAAGGTTTTCAAGTTGTTTGTAAGCATCTTTCATGATTTCCCATTAACCCAGCATTTCCCATATATGACACATGAATGTATGAGCGTAAGTATATATCCTCATTTTCTTCAGAGATCATGTTTGTGAGTGATGATGGAAGAGTTTGAGATTGGAATGGTTTCTTGATTTTTTTAGATTCTTAAGTCTAGCGGATAGTCTGTGGTCTTGGTTAGTGTGCAACCTCACACTATGACTCTAAGACTTGGAAAATGTCTTAGGATTGGGGTGCCTCCGTAGGCATGCGGTGTAGTATAATGCATCCTAACTAAGTTCCCAACACGTCCACTAGTTTAATGGGTTTTCAAATTAGATTATAGTCACTTCCATTTTCTCAACTTTAATTGTAATTCCTTCAAATTTCAAGTGCAACTCTCTCAGATCGAACTCCATATGATGTAGATATAGATATGGATGATCTAGATGTAGAATCGCCAGGTCTGTTAACGAAAGTAAACTCAAGCGGCGAAGAAGCCTACAAATGGCTCTTCCGTCTCGCCCTCTTATTGGAAGTGCGGTCCAATAGAGGGGTAAGTCTACTCCAAAACTACGCCACTAAGACGGGTGAGAGAGACTTTCGGAAAAGTCAATCTTGAAAAATGGCCCGACCGGTAACGGGTAACCGAGCTCGTACGAAAAACTAAAACCGAGGATTCCCCGCCTGGGTATCCTAAAACAAAGGGTCAGCGGAATTGGTCTAAAGTCGGGATCCCAACGAGGCGTAAAAACACTGCGAGCTCGCGTAAAATCCATGAAAAGACTGGGATCCTAGACCCGGGCACTTGGCGGCCGCTGCCCAAACTGAGCTTCCTATCTCCCGCCCAGTTAAGGGTCACTGCGCCCTCGCACAGTCATGTGTAAGAATCACTGTGACCAGCACTATATTAATCATCAGATTTTATAGTTTTCATATTCCTCTCTTGATCTCTTATATGATCAACTTAATAAATCTAACTATATTAGCAACAACTCTTCTTAATAATGATCAATATTTTAGTAGGGTATGCTTAAAGGATGATCTCGTGAAGATTGTCATTGAAATCACAAGTTATCAATGATTGATTTGATCACTCCAGAGTTATTGATAAAAAAACGAGTCTTTTAGATATTGATATCCCAGATGGTCCTTATGAGACTATGGTTGAGGAACAAGTGTGGTCTTTTATTGTTAATGTATCTTGAGTTGTATTTCATTGTGATAATTACTAAACAAAAATAGTTGAAGTGAATGATGATATATTAAAAATCTGTATACCGAACCTCCACATTTTATCATTGATTTATCCCCAACTCAATAGCTTGAACCTTGTACTTATTATCCTCTAATCCTATTGTCGATACATATTTGATAACTATATTATCTCATCTTATCTTATTTAGTGTTTGAAGTCAGTCTATGAAATGTAACATATTATTATAAAACAAAATTTGGGAATTAAAACTCAGTCTGTGAAATGGAATTTAGTGTATATACATGGAGGTGAACATATCTATTCCTTAGTATACATTGACCAATTCGGACTCATAGTTATGTACAAGAATGTGATCTAATTGACATTTCACTAGTTTTTTTAAAGAAAGTCGTTATCAATTAATGATTTCATAAAATAGTACCAGCTACCAATTTTTCAGAGACGAAAGTCTGTACTGTACCTATTAAGAGATAACTAAAAATCCAGACAATTGTCGAATTTTCCTAATTTATATAACCGTAACTATTTAGAGATTCCGGGACATTTTCCTAATTTCTTAGTTTATATTACTGTAACTTTTAAGAGATACTGTACTCCAGAAAATTTTACTAATTTCATAATTAGTATATTTGTACCAAATAAGAGAACTAACATTCCACATAACTTTTCCTAATTTTCTCATTTGTATACCTCCCGCATACGTTGGAACTGCATGACAAGAAAGGATCGATCATTGACATCCAATTTAGAGGATAAATTCTTATCTATCATCAACCATTACAAGGAAATTAAATGAAATTTGAAATGAGCATACGTGGTAGTAAACAGAAAGAAGGGGGTTGTACTGACAATGCTTCAATAATATATTATAATTGAGTGTCATGTTTACTAGATCCAATAATTAGAGATAAATACTCATGCATGCAATAAGTGAATTCTAGTTGATATTGCAACATATAGATTCTGTTGATCTGAAATTAAGAAGAAGTAGGATGGAATCAGATTTTTAAGGGAAAGAGGAAGAAATTGGAAGAATGACATGTAGCAAGAGGTAGGGAAAGGAATTGCACAAAAATTCAATGTAATAAGCATATATGGCAGCAATGAGGACAAGAGAGGGGATTGTACCTAATTAGATGTTTGCATGCAACAGATTTTGAGTGCAGAAAAAGGGGCTGCAACAACTTCTTTAGTTGTCGGAGATGGCAGCAACTGAGAAGCAGGACTGAGGTCCTTCGACTTGGATTTGGTTTAGGGATTTGAAAAGAAAAAAAATAGACAAGAGAAGGAAGGGTGACGGGAAATAGGGATGTGGGGATATTACGTTGTGTTTGGAAGGAAGAGAGGGTTGATATTTATAGATGGGAGAGAGGTCTAGACTTCAGCCAAGTGGAGAGATATGGAAGACCAGCTGTCCTGGAAAGCAGACATGCAATCCGCTGCTGTAAATATTTTTTTTAAATTTATTTTTATTATCTTATTTATTTATTTAGGATATTTAAGCAAGTCCGTATTCGCGCCTCAAATGCTGGATTTCGACGCGAAATATCTCTATTTGATCGTCTCGGAACGACGATCAATATGAGTATAATATTGATATACTTTTGATCAGGCTTGGATGCCCGAAATTTTAGAGATGCGGTTTCGGTTTGGGATTAAATTTTGTGATTTAAAAAACTTCAAACGACCTCCGATCGACGAACGGTCAATTCCGTTGGTCTTGTCTCGTCGAATCGGATCTAATGACGGTCTCCATTCGTTTTGCGGTTTCCGAATTAGCGTCACGGCTTTTTCACGGCACACATTACAGTGCGGCCAATTTTTAGTCGATTTCACTCGAACGACTTTTGATTTATGATCAATTGGTCGTTTTAAGTCATCTAATGTTGCAGATAACTTTATTGGGTTAATCGGACCCTAATCGAGTCGGGTTCGGGTTAGGCGGATTCCAGATGTTACATTGAGCCTGTTGAGGGGCTGCATTAAATTTTCAAAGTTCCCTTTTGGGACTACCATATATTATCCATCACCTTGTAGTTACAACTCGAGCAGTATTAGTGGTATATCCAAGCTTCCTGTAGCAGACATCCTCATAGTGCCCTATTTTATGGTAGATTGTACACTGAATTGTGCTACACCCTCGTCCTCGTATGCAACAAGCACGATCATGGCACTTGTATGTGTTGCGAACCTCTTCGTTCAGATGGGGTAACAAATTTAGTAATATGATTCTAGGCCTTTGTCGCAGTGTTGGTGTGACATAGTGCTAAACGACTCGGAGTGCTGTAGGCCTCCTTACTGGTGGGCATAGTGGAGGTAGTGATCGTTTGGCCTCATACATCAACATAGCCGAGTCAAGTCTTGTAAAGAACACGATATTTGCCTTGTGTTGGCGGTATTCATTCTGTATAGGGCGTGTACATCTTGGAACACAATCATCGTAACAATCTATATGCCAAGGAGGAAGCACAAGCTTTATGCAAAGTTAAGCAAATGCGAGTTCTGACTCATGGGGTTAGCATCTATGTCGTGGTCTTTATTTTCGAAAAAAAGGTGGGATGGGCCTCCATTAGATTCCCTTCGAAAGAATATAATATATTAGAATATAATTGGTAGCATTTCTGATTTGGTGTTTCTTACATCATGATTTCCCTTGATCCCACAGAGGTCGATATAGTAGTGTGGAAGTGGGAGCACAGTTAGTCTCTGAAAGACTAGTATATAAGGGCTTTCCAGGTTTTTATCTAGTTCAAAGAAGATATCAATATCTAATGGATAAATAATGGGTTCATATCAGAGATTCGTCATTGAGGATCGTTGTTTCCTGCTCGGTTGATGCCAGTAGTGAGATCCTCATTTTGCTAGCCTTCTATTTCAAAAGGGGGAAATACCCATTTAGGGGATGTCCTGGTTGCTTGAGATTCATCTTGTCAAAGTATGCCGGAAACGTCCCGCTGGAGTCCTTTTGTCCATATATTGCTTCCACATAAGTCCACATGTCGCGAGCAATCGTATATTAGATCGATTTATCTGCATTTTTTTGACGACACTGACCATGATCCATGAGCTCACCATTCCATCGTCTTTTGCCTACGTAACTTATATTCCTGTCTTGGCAACATGATATGACTCAAGTAAAATATGCTCCTTATCGTATCCATGCATGATCATCCTGAACATGTGTGACCACTTGAGGAAGTTGGTCTCGTCCAACTTGTGGATCGAGTGGAACGAGGGTAGGCAAGCACGACCTTCATTATATGCATGGTACGTCACCTTTGAGTAGGACATCTATTATTGTAAAGGCAATCCCACATGCATAAAAATGTGATATATGATAATGCTTGGATCATACCTCGAAGGATATGATCAAAATTTGCTGGAGAGTATTTAATCAGAACACATGGGGTGTGTGAAAATAATCAGCTTAAACCTGTGGCGGTTATGATGGACATCGTAGGAGTTTAGAGAACTCTAAGGAGGGTTGCTAGTGGTTACGGGAGATTATTTGTCGAGGAACAACGGTTGTCTGCGATTGGAAAGCGGTGGATGCATCGACATAGGCACTCGGGGGGGGGGGGATTTCTCATGGATGTAGGGGATGGGATGGGGGCTATGAGAGACGATGGTGTTTAGATGCGGGGGCTGTGTGGGTGGTGGTGGAGGCGTTGGTTGGAGGGGGCCACATGGGGGAGGGAGAATCTACAACATGGTTAGGTGGGGTTGGGAGGGATTGAGGGGCTGCAGGAGGTGGCATTGGAAGGAGAGCACTGAGGGGGTTTCGATGGCATGATAGGAGGGGCTGGAGGGGGCGGCGGTTGGAGTAGGGGGTGTCGATGGCATGATAGGAGGGGTTGGAGGGGGCAACGATTGGAGTAGTCGGGGGGGTGGGGGTTGAAAGGGGCGGTTGTGGCTTGGGGCTGTTGCATGGAGTTGAGGGGTAGGGAGGCAACGTGCTGGATGTGATGTTTGTAGAGTATGGGGGGTAGAGCTTTACTCCTGTACCAAGTTGAATATCGGAATGAGTTTTTCTTATTGAGTCAATGAACACTAGGGCTCCTTTTATATGTGAAGACCAAGGGTTATGGTTACAATTGGAGGTGACTCTATACTCAGTTGACAGAATTACCCCAAGGTTAGAGTTTTGGGTTTACGTAATAACACTCAACACCATGTTTTCAGACTGCAACTTCAATGTGTAATAATTAATCATTGCACATGAAGATTGTTTGTAGAGATATTTCTATGTTCTATGTATCATTTCTGCTTTTTTTACTTTCTTATATCCATCTTATGTAATTTTCCCATAGGCCTTCTCTGTATAAGAATGGCTAGGGTTCTCTGGAATAAACAATTCGTTCTCTTCTTCCAACATGATATCAGAGCCACCTTTCTCTCTCTTATCTCATCGTCGCCGCCCCCCTCCCCCATTCCCTCTCTCACCGCTGCCGCCCCCCTTCCCTCTCTCAGCGCCGCCACCCCCCTTCCCTCTCTCACCGCCGCCCCACCCCCTCCCCTCTCTATCTCTTTCGCCGTCTCTTGGCCTATGGGTTTGAGTGCATAAGTCTACATATGCACTGAAATCCTCAGATGTTTGTGTGGACATTCATTTCTCGGTACAAAACCCTAGTTCTATTTCTTCGGCAAGATGTCAGAAAACAAGGTCGACATGCCCTCCATAGGCGCTTTCAAAGGTCCCGTGCCCATTGTCAAGATGGATGGGACGCACTATGAGCTCTGGGCTATGCAGTTCATGAGTCTCATGAAGTCAAATGGTAAGAAGCGCATTCTTACAAAAGAAGAGCTAGCGGAGAAAACTGCGGTTTATGTCGCATGAGAGGCCGATGATTCGTATGCCAAAGTCTGGCTTTTAGGTACACCGACGATGGAGATTGCTAATGATGTACTCCATCAGCCCACTGCTAAGGCGACGTGGGACATCTTTGCCGCAACATACTCACAGGTGTGGAACGAGACCAATATCCTTCAACTCCAGCATGACATATTTACTGTTAAGCAGACTAGGTAGCCTCTTCATTCATTGTATACATCTTTGCGGGGGATGTTTGAGAAGCTCTACAACATCATTCCCCTTACGATGACTCCCAAGCAGCAGAAGACTTTTGGAATGCTACCATGGTGGGGGTCTTACTAGCAACACTTGACCCTGAATATGATGCTTCTCGCTCGCAGATTCTTACGGATGCTACTATTCCTCCAATGGCAGAAGTGTACCACATGCTTAGCCGGATTACAGTCCCGTTTACTGCTACTGCTCAGCCTCCTTCAATGACGACGACCTCCCGATTCAAAGGAGCCTCCTCTTCGTTTCGTGCCCGTTGCCCTCATGGTAGAGGCGACCGCATCCATCAACCCTGCACATTCTGTCATCGCCCAGGTCACACGGAGGATACATGCTATTCTAAGCATGGTTTTCTGGCATCAACGCGTATAGCCGCGCACGTTGCATCTCCACCGGCATCTGCTTCTGACCAGAGGTTTGAGGAACTTGTTGCCAGGTTGCGAGATATCATGCCTTCCGTCTCTATAGCATCTCTGGGAGGCAACTCCGATATAGCTGCTTCAGCCTCTGCCAATACGTCAGCCACTGCTAGCGCCTCAGGTAGTGCTTATGCTTTTACTTACTGTCATGGATCTGACATTTCAGAATGGACTATGAATTCCGACGTGACACATCATCTTTGTAGGGACAAAGATAAACTTACATCCTACAGAACGGTTCCACCAGGGAGAACTGTAACAGTAGAAGATGGGACCCATTCTCCCGTCATCGGACAGGGGGAGATCAGTTTGATGCCTTCTATGCGCCTACAGAATGTGTTGCATGCTCCAGAATTTTTCGATGAATTTATTATCTATCAGTCATATTATGAAGGATTTGCACTGCCGCGTTATTCTTGTTTTTCAGGACATTCTTACGGGCAGGGTGATTGGTTGTGGCCGTGAGCAGGATGATCTTTATCGCCTGGTCCGAACTCCCTATGCTGGCTTCTTCTCTTAGTCAAGTGGACCCGTCTCTCCCTTTACATAGCACCTACGCTTTGACCATCTCCCTTTTCAGAAGATGTGTCATATCTTGCCGCAGATTTCATTGGGTTCTACCTTTCAGTGCGGAGCGTGTTAGTTGTGAAAGCATCACATATCCGTTTTTCCTAGTCAATGTTGCAAAAGTCGGTAGTCGGTAGTCATTCGGTTGGGTCACTGGGATTAATCGACAGTCAGAAGACTAATCGAATTTCCAATCGAATTTAGTCAGATTTTAACTGGCTTTGAATTTTATGATTATTTTAAATATATAACTCATTTTTATACATATATTTACATAGATTTTGTACATTTTTATACTACCATAATAAAATAAAAGAAGCACTTGAATTTAAATAAAACATTAAGCATATTATAATATGTTTGCTTATAAAAAAGGAAAACATTAAAAAATATGGTATCTCCAAGCAAAAATTGGTCGATTAGTGCACCTAGTCGGAATTAGTCGGTACTCGGTCGGCCACCCCACTGACTATACTAGTCGGACCTACTAGTCGGGCCAGTCGGGAGACTTTTACAACACTGTTCCCAGTCGTCAGTGTCGGAGCAATAGCTCCCCTTTTGAATTATTTCATGTTGACATTTGGGGTTCGAGTCACGTCCTTGATCACCAGGGACTCATGTTTTACCTAGTTGTTGTTGATGACATTTCTCGATCGTCATTGGTATTTTTCTTGAAGAATAAATGTGGAGCAGGGGATGTGATCAAAATCTTATAAATGAAGTGCATAATGTTTTTTCGTCTACTGTGAAATTTGTGAGAACGGATAATGCTTTGGAATTTTGTACTCGTGCTCTTTCACATTTCTTCTTGTCTCGAGGCATTATCCATCAAACAACTTGTGCTTACACGTCTCAACAGAATGGCATTGCAGAGAGAAAGTATCTTCTTCTTCTTGATATCACTCGGACTCTACTTATTCAGAGTCGTGCTCCACATTCCTTTTCGGGTGATGCAGTCCTTACAGCATGTTATCTGGTGAATCGTATGCCCTCCTCTGTCTTAGGCGAGAAAGTTCCTCTTTCCATTGTCTTTCCTGACAAGGAGTGCGTCTTTGGCTTTGTTGCTTTCGTCCACCGCTGACTACGGGACTTGACAAGCTCTCACCTAGGGCTGTCAAATGTGTATTTGTTGGGTACTCTCGGACTCATAGGGGCTACCGATGCTATGATCCTTTAAGCATGAAATATTATGTCAGTGCTGATGCCACATTTTTGAGTCTGTGATGTATTTCTCTCCTACATGTGACAGGTTGGCTTCATCTACATCTGATGATGAGGTTAATGTGCTACCTCTGTGGAAATGTAATGGAATGAAATAAGTGCATTCATCGTAGCCCTAGAGCTCTCTTATATTGGAGAAAAACTCTAGGGAAAATTACATAGATAGCCAACAAAAAATAAATAAACTATCGAATAACATATAAAGAGATATAAATATCTCAACCCCCTCAAGCTGGAGTATAAATATCTATCATGCTCAGCTTGGAACAACATCGGTGGAACGGTCCTTTTGTAAGTGCTTTGGTAAACATGTCAGCAATCTGATCGCCTGAAGCAACGTGAGAAGTAAGTATAAACCCTATTTGAATCAAATCACGGGTATAGTGGCAGTCAACCTCAATGTGCTTTGTTCTTTCATGGACGACATGATTATTTGCTATAAACAACCTAGCTTGATTATCACATTGTAGATGCAGAGAAAGAGGCACCTCCATCGTTAGGTCAGTCAGAACGGACTTGACCCACATCATTCCTGTGCTCCCTTGGATCATTGTCCTATACTCTGACTCAACGCTAGATCGGGCTACAATTGTCTGTTTCTTTCTCTTCCATGAAACCAACGAGCTGCCTACAACACATTGAAATTAGAAGTTGACTTTCTATCCTTAGGGCACTTAAGCCATAATCTGCATCTGCACATCTTGTCACTGTCAGGGTGGTATCTCTCTTGAATGGAAGTCCTGCACTTGGAGAAGACTTGAGATACCTCAAGATCATGTTGACTGCATCCATATGAGACTGCCTAGGTTGCTCCATAAATTGGCTAACCATGCTGATCGCAAACGATATGAGGTCTGGTATTGGTGATATACAATAGTTTCCCTACCAATTCTCTGTACTGTCTCTTATCTACCTCTGGAGAGTCATTATCATAAAGCCGTGCATTGGGATCCATTGGAGTAGGAATCCTATCATATCCGTCTCGGATAAGAGATCAATGACATATTTTCTCTACGTCATTACCATCCCCTGCTGGTTTCTCGCAAACTCTAGTCCAAGAAAATACCTCAGCTTACCAAGATCCTTGGTCACGAACTGTTGTCCAAGAAAATCCTTGGTTTTCTGAATTCCTTCACTATCACTTTGCTTGTGAGAATAATAGCATCCACATACACCAAAATAACAACCATACCTTTCTGGGTCCTCTTAACAAAAAGAGAATGATCCGCAGTAGACCCGACAAAACCTTGTAGTTCTATCAACTCTGAGAGCTTCTGAAACCAAGTCCTCGGACTCTGCTTAGGTCCATATATGGCCTTATGAAGTTTACACACGATGCTAGACTCCCCCTCAAGAGTAAACCCTGGTGGCTGCTGCATATATAATTCTTCATGCAAATCCCCATATAAGAAAGCATTCTTGACAGCTAATTGGAAAAGGGGCCAGTCCTTAACTACAACAGCGACAACAAGAATGCGTAATGTAGAGTGACACACAACAAGTGAAAATGTGTCCGTGATAATCCACTCCATAGGTTTGGGTGAATCCACGAGCAACCAACGTGCCTTGTATCTGTCCACGGAACCGTCTATGCGGTGTATAATAGTAAACACTCACTTACTGCCAACTATAAAAGCACCTGGGGGAGTGTGCACTACACTCTACGTACCACGAAATTTGTAAAGCGACCATCTCCTCTTCCATAGCAAGACGCCAAGGGCCACACTGTAATGCCTCTTGATAGGATCTTGGTATCTGTACTGCTGATAAGGCAACAACAAATCTCTGAAAATCCCCAGATAGCCACGCCAGAGAGACATGATAGGACATAGGTTGTATGGTACATGCATGCCGCTTCGTTCTTAGGGCAATAGGGACGTCCAGGTCCCACTGTATCCTCAGAAATAGTATCTTCCAGAACATCCTGCATGCTCAAATCACCAGTGCCATTAGTTGAACTTAAGGACACATGACATACCTTGGGTGTGCTGGATGCAAGGTTGTAAAGTCGGTAGTCGGTACTCGATCGGTCGGGTCACTGACTAAGGATTAATCGACAGTCGGGCGATTAATTAGATTTAGTCAAGCTTTAATGGGCTTTGTTTTTTTTAAATATATAAATTCATTTTTATACATATGTTATTATTTATTTGCATAGATTTATATATATTTTTACAATCATAATCATGGTATTAAAAGGCTAGCCTCGAGGCGGTCGAGGCTGTCGAGGCGGAACGAGGCGAGGCTTTTTAGCCTCGAGGCATACGCCTCAGATGGAATGGATGAGGCCTACACCTCAGAAGGTCGAGGCGGTCCGAGGCGGTGAGGCGGTCGAGGCGGGGCGGTCTGTGAGGCGTTTCTGGAATTTAAAGCTTTTTTAAGGATTTAAATTATCTTATGGTAGTTTAAAGTGCCTATAAATGTATAGTTGTCTAGGATATATATTTACAAGATGAATGCTTGAAATTTTAAGTTTTTTCATATTCATATTAAGCATTAAACTTGTCTGATTTTTCCAAAGAAATTCTTAATATTACACCTTTAAATACACAATCAATAAAGTTTAAAGAAAAGCTAGTGCTAAGTGAGGTGACATAATGAGAAACATAATATACCAACTAGGAAAAACAAGATTGGATTCAAGGCGTGTCAATGTTGTCATATTTTATATATTAGTCATGTAACAAATACATCTAATCATAATTTTTTATGCACCACAATATTTTTTAGTGAAAAATAGATCGTCTTTGATATTTTAATGACAATTATAGCTAATGATTCTATTTTTGATTGGGTAGAAAATTAGTAGATAGGTTTATGGAATTTACATATCCTTTCTTTCACGTTCTTATTTTCATAATTTCATCATATATTACAATGTTATATATTATATCTATATCAATTAAGATAATTTCATCATAAATATATTTATTATACTTTTTGTAAGTATTTTTCAATATAAACTGAGGCTTACGCCTTGACCGCCTCGAGGCTACGCCTCGCCTCGCTTTCAGGGGAAAACGCCTCGTTCCGCCTTTCGTTTTTTAAAACCTTGATCATAATGAGTCAAAAGAAGTAATTGAATTTAAATAAAACGCTAAGCTTGTTAGAATAGGTTTGCTTTTAAAAAAGTATAAAATATATAATCTCTGTTCATGAAAGCGGTCCGTGTGGCCGCATATGCGGCCCGGTCTCTTCAGCGCACCGATTACCTGAAACCCGCCTTTATGTGTCATTTGCGCATATATGGCCCGCATATGCAGGCTATGTGGGTGCATATGCGCTCTGTGCGCTGCTTAAGGTCCGGTTGGGTAATCAAATCCGGATCTTAAGATCCAGATCTTATGTTATTGTGATTCTATATATTAAATCAGATTATGTAATACTATCTTTGATGATTTTGATATTTAGTTGTACTATTTGAGCTCTACATGAAAACCATTTTTCTTAGATCTTCTGTTGGACCACATTTATTCGTAAATTCACTTTAGTTGTAGTCACTTTTGTAGAAATTTATTTATTTTTAAATAAAAATAGAAAACCGCGTAGAATCGCATATACCCCGCATATGCCCCCGCATACCGCTTAATCGTTATTCGGTGACCTGTCCAAACGCATACGCATACCGCTTTCCTGAACCTTAATATAATATCTCCAAGTAAAAATTTATTGACTAGTGGACCTGGTCGGAATTAGTCGGTACTTGGTCGGTCACCCCACTGACTAGACTAGTTGGACCTACTAGTCGGGTGACTTTTACAACATTGGCTGAATGTTGGCGGCGGCACATGAGCATGAGGTCGGCGTTGGTAAACCCGAGGAAAGAAAGTAAGTGTGGTAGGATGTGGAGGTGGGTTGCGGCGGCGACGACAATGGTGGTGATGATGGTGAAGTTATTTAGATAGGAGGAGGTGGCATGTAAACCTCTTCTCCACTCTCCGAGGAAACAAGCTTGTCACCTGTAGGAGAGAAATACATGATGGATTCAAAATATGTGACATTTGCACTAACATAATACCTTCGCTAAGCATGGTCAAAGCAACGATACCCCTTCTGGATCTTGGAATACCCAACAAACACACACTTGACTGCTTTAGGATAGAGCTTGTCAAGCCCTGGAGACATCTGATGAACAAATGCAACGCATCCAAAAAACACGAGGTGTAAGAAAGAAAAGACCCTTCTCGGGAAACGCATTCAAGAATGGAATCTTTTCTCCCAGAATCGATGAAGACATACGATTTACCAAATAACACGCAATGAGGACATCGTCGCCCTAGTAAGATTGGGGAGCACAATTCTGAATTAGAAGAGTCCTAGTGACATCCAAGAGATGTCGGTGTTTCCTTTCAGCCACACCATTCTGTTGAGACGTATAAGCACAAGACGTCTGATGCACAATACCATAAGATCTAAGAAATTGAGAGAGTTGTGTACTAGAAAATTCAAGTGCATTATCAAAACGAATATACTTGACATTTGCAGAAAAGACATTGCTTATTTCATTAATAAAAGACTGAAGCATCAGACTTGTTCTTAAGCAGAAAGACCCATGACAATCTAGAACACTCATCAACAACAATAAGATAAAAATGATGTCCCTGAAGATCGGGAGCACGACTGTGACCTCAAATGTCCAAAAGAATCAACTCAAAAAGACCATGACTACTTTGACCCTGATGACTTTGGAATGTAGACCTATGATGCTTCCCAAGCTGGCAAGCCTCACACTGGAAAGTAGAGCGATGAGAGATCTGAGGAAGAACATGCCGCAACTTTTGTAGAGGAAGATGACCAAAACGGAGATGCCACGTATACGGAGAGACAGATCCAGTGCGAAGAGAAGAGACAACATCATACGAAGATTGCACTAGTCTGTAAAGACCTCCTTTCTCACAACTAGAACCAATCACCTTGCTCGTTAAAATGTCCTGAAACACAAGAGCAGAAGGATAAAATATGGCACGACAATGCAAATCCTTGGTGATTTGACTAATTGATAATAAATTCATAGTGAATTCAGGGGCATCAAGAATATTCTGAAGCCGCATTTCAGTGGTTAAATGCACCTCCCCCTGACCAGTATTGGGGGAATGCGTCCCATCAGCTATCACCACAGATCTACCTGACTGAGTCGGGCTATAGACCTGAGTTGGTCTTTGTCACCACAGAGATGATGGGAAGCTCATGAATCCATGATCCACTCTGACAGGTCTGCCCTGTAACAGCTAGTAAAAGCATAAGCTGTACCTGCTGTGGATGTATTGGCTGAAGCTGAGGCTGCTACCTCCTAAGATCTTGACTGTGAGCTAGTTGGCTTGGGAGACGTCATGATCTCCCTAAGCCGAGCAACTAACTCATCAAACCTCTGATCAGATGCGACAGAAGAACTGCTGCCCTGCTGGATCTTGTCTGTCACGTGAGCTGAGACAGGAAATCCATGCTTAGAATAGCACCTTTTCTCTAAATGACCAGGCCTGTGATAGTAAGTGCAAGGCTGACGAGGAGGTCTACTGGTCCCTCGTCTTCCACGACCTCCACGGCCTTGAACTGCGTAGTGCTCCCCCTACCACGAGATGCTGCCATAGATGAGGAGGTCTGAGACACGGAAGAACCACCAGAAGAAATGGAGAGTCTGCTCAGTCGACGATATGCCTCCTCCATCGGAGGTATAGTGGCATCAGTAAGAATCTGTGCTCTAAGTGCATCATCCTCAGGATCCAATGCCGCTAAAAAATATCATGTCATCACGGAATCCCTGTAGGCCTTGAGTTGCTCTGGTGTAGCAGTCAAGGGAATATAACTATGCAACCTCTCAAACATACCCCTTAAAGAAGTGTACATGTATGGAGAGGACGACCATTCTGCTTCGAAGTGAATACATCATGTTGAAGTTACCGAATCTTTGACTCATTCTTCGCCGGAGGATATGTAGCGGCGACAATGGCCCACATGGCCTTTGCCTTGGGCTGACTCAAGATGTCATTTGCTATCTCCATGGATACTGGTCCAGAAAACCACACTCGTGCATACACATCATCTGCTTCCTATGAGCCATTAACCCCAGTCTTGTTGACATGCTCCTACTGTGTGAGGATATGCTTCTTGCCATTACATTGTATTAGACTCATGAACTGCATGGATCGCAGTTCATAATTAGTTCTATCCATCTTCACAATGGGTGCTGGACCTTTGAAGGCACCCAGGGATCGAATATTTTCTTTGTTGTCTGACATGATGACAACAATCTCTCAAGATTGGGCTTGCAAACTTGGACAAGGAGTGTCTACACAGACATCTAGGAAGATGGTTGTGGGTGTAGACTTATACCACAACCACTCCCATGCCTTGAAAGCTTCTCTGAAAAACTAGGCTGTGATGCTCACGTGTTGACGGAGCACAGTTGCTCGGAGCCGCTCACGCATGGGTGTGCAGACGCACACATGTGTGCAGTTGTGCGCTGGCTGGAGGCGCCCACAGGTGCGCAGTTACGTGCGGGCTGGAGGTGCACAGGCGCGAATGCTCGCATGCCCATGTGCGCAAGGCTCAGGCGCGCTAGGGCTCAGGTGCGCGTGAGTGCAGGGGCGAAACGCGCGGCAGCGTGAGGTCGCAGACGTGCGTACGAGCGTGGGGAGGGAGGGCAGTGCAGACCTTGCGGCGATAGCATGTGGGGTTTTCGGTGGGGACGAGGAATTAATGCATAGGCTCTGGTCTAGGACTGCCGCTCTGATACCATGTAGAAATGCAATGGAATGAAAAAAGTGCATTCATCATAGCGTAGAGCTCTCTTATATAGGAGAAAAGCTCTAGGGAAAATTACATAGATAGCCAACAAAAATAAATGAACTATTGAATAACATATAAAGAGATATAAATATCTCAACAACCTCCTCCTCTGAGTCCATCTTCTACCACACCAGTCCTGCTGTTTCACCACCACCACCACCTCCATCACCACCACCACCACCACCGGTGTCACCGTTACCAAATTTCTATATCCGTCGGCCTGTCCATGCTCATGGTACTCTTCAATCATCTAGTGCGCCTCAGGTTTTTCCAGATAACATTACTAACGATGGATCTGACGATGTACCAGTGCATGGATCTTTATTGGAGATTCACATACCGATGAGTACTTTTTTCGATGATCTGAATGTACCTATTGCCGTCTGGAAGCATGAGCGAACCTGTGCTTCATATCCGCTTGCTTCACAGGTTTCCTTTCACCATCTCATAGAGGAGTTTCAGAGGTTTACTGTTGCCCTATCTACCGTGGACATACCACGGAATTATTAGGATGCCTTGAAGGATAGTTGCTGGCACTCAACCATTGAGGTGGAAATGGATGCTCCGAAGTCGCGGGGTACCTGGAGCTTGGTCTCTGCTCCCCCAGGAGCATCTGTTGTCAGCTGCAGATGGGTATTTACTGTCAAATATCATGCATATGGCAACCTTGATCGCTACAACGCGAGGTTGGGGGCGCGAGGGTTCACTCAAACATACGACGTGGATTATATGGACACATTTTCTCCAGTCGCGCGCCACTTGACTCTACGTGTACTCCTTTTAGTTGTTGTGGTACGTGATTGGCTCTTGTTTCAACTTGATGTTAAGATTACCTTTTTTATGAGAATATGCAGGAAGAAGTCTACATGCAGCAGCCTCCATGGAAGGAGATATCGATATCTATATCGATATATCGACGATATATCGGCGATATATCGCTATGTCAGGAATCTTTCTGAAGGAAATGCCTGAAAATCGGATATATCGATATATCGATTTCGATATCGGTCCCATGTCGATATCGATATATTGGCGATATATCGCCGATATATCGGGATACAACCTTCCATGGCAGCCTCCGGGGTTTGCTGCTGAGGGGGAGAGTCGGATGGTGTGTAGACTTCACAAGGCAATATATGACCTTAAGTAAAGCCCACGGGCATGGTTTCGGAAGCTTTCTGACCTAATTGAAAGGCAATGGTTCAAAAGATCAAATGCTGATCATTCTTTGTTTGTGCAGAAGACTCCCATAGGTACTGTTGCTATCATGGTTTATGTTGATGATATACTTGTTACGAGCGATGGTATGCAGGGGATAAAGATGACAAAAGTATTTCAGGGCCATCAGTTTGTTACTAAGGATCTTTGCACTCTACGATATTTTCTAGGGTTGGAGTTTGCTAGGAATGCGCAGGGTCTGGTGATGATCCAAAGGAAGTATATTATAGACATGCTTGTTGAGACAAGCATGATCGGGTGTCGACCCTCGACTACTCCTGTGGATCCCAGCATGAAGTTATATGATGATGATACATATGAGGTTGACATGAGAAGATATAGAGATGGTGGGAAAGCTTCTTTATATTACTATCACTAGACCTGATATCGCTTTTGCAGTGAGTCGGGTGAGTCAGTTCTTGGAGCAGCCCTGATAAGTGCACATGGATGCCATATAAATGATATTGAGATATCTACAGTCTTCTTCAGGTGCATGACTACTATTCAGGAAAGAAACAAACATTTCGGTTTCTGCATGTGCTGATGCTGACTATGTATGATGCCTTATGGATCGGAAGTTTACTTTAGGTTTTGCAGGGTTTGTTGGTAGTTCTTTAGTTTCTTATAAAAACAAGAAATAAACAATGGTGGCTAGATACTATTGCAGAATCTGAGTATAGGGCCATGTCACAAGCAAGTACAGAGATGATGACATGATGTGGGTTCGAGCTGTGTTAAATGATTTGCATATAGATGTACATCTACCCATGCAGTTACAATGTAATAATCAAGCAGCGCTATTCATTGCTAATAATCCTGCATTCCATGAAAGAACAAAGCATATTGATGTATACTGCCACTATACTAGAGATATGATTCAAAAGGGCTTGATTTCTACTTCCCATGTCTGTACAGGAGAGCAGACTGCCGACATTTTAAGGGGCTTGATTCAAGAGGGCCATTCCAGAAGTGATCTTCCAAGCCGAGCACGATTGACATCTATGCTCCATCTTAGGGGGGGGGGGTTGTAGAGACATTTCTATGTTCTTTGTATCATTTTTGCTATTTTTACTTTCTTTGTATCCATCTTATGTAATTTACCTATGGGCCTTCTCTATATAAGAAAGTATAGGGTTCTCTGGAATAAACAATTCATTCTTTTCTTCTAACATTGTTAAATTGAGAAAACAATCTTTTCAAATATTGAAAAATCAGGTAAGAAATGATTCTTAAACTTGTATTGCCCACTGGGAAATCTATGGCTTTGACGACACAACCGAGGGATCTACTTTGATTAATCCTTCATCTGAACGGTTCTTTATGTCCATCGTGTATGTCACCGATGATGTCACATTGGATTTCAAATTTCAAACATCTTTTATGGTCGAACTGTACAAAAAGGAAAATTTTCTAATGTCCCTCATCTAGATCACGGCCGAAATCGTGTGGGACGGCAGGGTATCATGGTGCTTTAGAGATGGTGATGACATTACCGCTGCAAAGTCTGCATAGCAGTTGAAGCTGGGGTGGAGCTGCTTGAGTGGAGCTGCGATGGATGTTCTGTGTGGGAAGCCATGCTGCATGGAAAAGATGATGTTGCTGGAGCAGCAGCCAGCTGTGAGGCTCCATGGGGAGAGGTCGGGCGGTAGAAAGAGTGTGGTGGTCTTGAACACGGTCTGTGACCGCTTCTATGATTCCTTGTGCAACGAAATGCCCTTGTATGTTGAATAATATGCACTAGATCTCATTATATATGAGGCTAGGGTTCGGATTAACTCCAAGGAAAGCAAAATACACAAAAAACTGCGAAGATGTGGCACTCAAACGCTAAACCTAATGCTCACACCCTAGCATAAATATTTATATAATTAAGAAGAATGCAAAGTATATGTATAGTTATAATGTTCAGAAGACCAAACATTTAAAATCCTCATTTTTAAAATATTTTCCTAAGCCAATAAGATTTAGCATAATCTAGCGGCATGAGATTAGTGAAAAGGGTATACACTTAAATAAGCGAAGTTTATGGGTGTGTTAATGTCAAGTGAAAATGGTATACTCTTAAATAAGCGAAGTTTTTGGGTGTGTTAATATCAATAACATATGAGTATACATGCCATTGGCCAATAATTCGAGAATATCTCATTTGTTCTTCCGCCAGAGGTCGTGGGAGGTTTGGGTGACATGTGGCATGCCCGGTTGCCATTGGGATAGTGTGACTCTTTCTGGAGCTCCGTGGGGTGCGGTTGGAGAGGCTTGGTGGAAGGCAGAATGAAGGTGATCGCACACATCTTGGCTATTTGACTAGCAAGGAGCAGTTTGGTTTTCAAAGAAACGAGGTTCTGCCTTGAGAATGTAATCGAGTGTGCCATGGCTCTATATGATTTGTGGATCTTGTAATTTTTGTCTATATTTTATAATAGAAAGTTTGGATGGGCCTCACACGGAGGCTCGTCTTATTTTTCCTCAAAAAAATAAATAATTCGTGGATATTTATGTTAGGCTCCTTTGAATCTGATGGAAATAGCTACGTGAGTTTGGTGGTTATTCCATGAAAGGCTACTTAACTCTGACACAATTGTTGTAGCGTACTGCATTATTGCATTCTCAGTGATCGTACTCTCATTACTCACATGTTTCTATTTACAGAAAATGGGGATGATAATTTTATTTTAGGCCTCGATGTTGATAAGATATCTTTATATGAGAAACTCAGTGTCATTAAAGGAGAGGAAGTCGTTGAGATATCTCCATATTGCATTCTATTGTGCCTTACTAGTGAAGGGAAGATTGTCTTGTTCCATGTTGCAAGGTAGCTTCTTTGAACTGCTAGGTTGTGGTTGATAGGTTCCTTTTTAGTACTTTTTTAACTAGTGTACCATTGTGGATATTTTTTCTTATTACTACTTTCGTGTTTTTTGTATATCTAGGAGTTCAGATCCTCCTTCCCCTCTCCCAGTTTCCTGTGAGGTGCTTGATGATTTCAACATTCCAGAAGATAATTCATCCATGACATTGTTCCCTCCAAATGAACCACCTATTGTTGTTCCCTACTTGAAGAATGATAAACTGACATCTGAACCACCTATGGTTCCCATCTTGAAAGATGATAAACTGGCATCTTCGACTGCTAAACTGGAGCAAAAAGACCAGATACCTTCTGCTCTTCTACTGAAGAAAATCGACGACAGTCTTGCTTCAAGCACTGGTATGTGTTGTCAATTAACTTCCTGCACATAATGTATATAGTGATCATTTTGACGAGAGAAAGTGTGCAGATGCTCCTCTCTGTTTGTGTGTTTGCTTTTGGAGCTAGTTAGAAGCATCTAGTTTGACCACTTACGTGGGGAGTTTTTTCATGCTGTAGATGTTCCGTCTATGGCTGGTCGTTCCAACACTATTGAATCTTTAGAAATTCATGTTGATCGAGCACGTGGGGCACCATTCTCAGGGTTTTCTAGTGCTCAATCCTCTGTTCTGGAGCCAGTCGCAGTGCTGCCTAACAAACAAGGATTTGCTCAACCCCAGCCACTTGGAAATTTTAGCAAACCAAGTGTTCAGGCCGTCAGTGCAGGAACATACACAAGCAAAGTCTCAGACACTTCATCTCCCAAACCCAACTTAATAAGCAGTAGTATTGGCATGAATCTTCAAAGTACAGGAGATTTTTTTAGATCAACTGATGCTAGTACAAAGGGGTGTAATTCAAGTATTTCTCAAGGTGGGTACCTTGGATCGAGATTGTCTGGAAAGCACATCGTCTCAGAAGCTGGTAGTGCAAACTTCTCTCCCTTGGCATTTAGCTCAAGTTTATCATCTTCAGTTGATGCTAAAGATCGTGGAGGGTTCCAGGCCCAATTTTCTAGCACTCGGAGCTTTGTGATAAATCATGCAGCTGGCACTAAGTTTACTACTCGTATATATCTAGATTTTTTATTTGTTTTACATGATATGCCACTTAAGATTTCTGGTGGTGGAGGAAATTAGTGCTTTGTTTTTGTTGTCTTATTGCAGCTGTTGTCAAGGGAGATCATGCACAAGGAAAATTAATTAGTGTACCTGCACAATCTGAAGGTCATCCATCTTACAGAGCGCCACAGACATTGGGTTCCTCAGAGCTTTCAGGGCATGTGTATAATGTGAGACTTCCAATTTCTTCAGTAGCTGACTACAATCTAACATGATTTAATCGGTAGATTTCGCTTTTCAATGTGCATGTTGACACTTTTGTGGCTTTGCGCTCTTCTATCTTTACTGATAGAACTTTGGAGTGATAAAATTAAGAAAAGAAATAACAAGGATTCATTAATTACTGCAGTTGGGACTTTTTTGAGGCCCAAAAAAGGGGAGACACGTGAAGGTGTCTGCCCCAGCGTTACTAGATCAATGGATAAATACTAGGACAACGGAGGAAAAATGAATTGCTTGATATTCATGAGACCCTAGGGCTCTCTTATACAGGAGAAAAACCTTTGGGTAAATTGCATGAGAGGTACATGTAGAACACGGAATATAAAATAACACCAAAGATGTATAATAATCTCAACACTCCCCTCAAGCTGGAGCATATATATCTATCATGCTCAGCTTGGAACATCTTTTAAAAGGACCTTTAATAAGAGCTTTAGTGAATATATCAGCTGTCTGATCTCCAATAGAAACATGAAACATGGATATGAGACCCTTCTGGATCATGTTTCTGGTATAGTGGCAATCCACTTCTATATGCTTCGTACGTTCATTGAATGCAAGATTATTTGCAATAAAAAGTGCTGCCTGATTGTCACATAATAGCTGCATAGGAAGAGGTACATCTATTGCAAGATCAGTCAAAACTGATCTAACCCACATCATCTATGTGCTTCCTTGAGCCATGGCCATGTACTCGGACTCTGCATTAGATCTAGCAACTACTGTCTGCTTCTTACTTTTCCATGACACAAGTGAGCTGCCAACAAAAATAGCGAAATCAGAAGTAGGCTTCCTGTCCCTAGGGCATCCTGCATAATCTGCGTCTGCACGTGCTGTCACTTCAAGAGAAGTGCCTCTGCTGAATATATGCCAAGTACCTGGTGAAAATTTCAGATATCTCAAAATCATAAGGACAACATCCATATGTACCTTCCTGGGATGCTCCATGAACTGTCTCACCTTGCTCACAACAAAGGATATATCTGGCCTGATGATGGTAGTATATAAGAGCTTCCCAACCGGCTCCATGTATCTCCTTTTATCTATCTCTTCAGTGTCCTCATCATATAATCTCATACTTAGATCCATAGGAGTAGTAGCATGCTTGCACCCTGTCATATTTGTCTCTAGTAGAATATCAATAACAAACTTCCTCTGGGTCATCACAAGACCACGCTGGTTCCTAGCGAACTCTATTCCAAGGAAGTATTTTAGATTGCCAAGGTCCTTGATCACAACTGCTGACTTATGAACTCCTTGGCTGCTTGAGTGCCTTGCTCATCATCACCCGTAAACAGTAACATCGTCAACATAGACAAAAATAGCAATAATACATCTCTGTGTCCTCTGAACAAAAAGTGAGTGATCTGTAGTGGACCGAGCAAACCTCGGGCGCTCTATCAACTCTGAACGCTTTTGCTACCAAGCTTTCGGACTCTACTTCAGGCTATATGTCGCCTTGTGGAGCCTACACACCTTCTGAAACTCACCCTCAGCAGCAAAACCTGGTGGTTGCTGCATAACAACCTCCTCATGTAGATCTCCATATGGAAACACATTCTTCACATCAAGATGGTAAAGAGGCCAGTCTTGTGAAATCGCAACTGATAGGAGAATTCGCAATGTTGAGTGTCTGGCCACTGGAGAGAAGGTATCCTGATAGTCTACCCCATAAGTTCGGGTGAGACCGTGTACTACAATCCTTGTCTTATAGCGATCTACACTGCCATCTACTCGCTGCTTCACTTTGAAGATCCGTTTGCACCCCACAACAGATGGACCTAGAGGGGCAGAAACAACAGTCTCGGTACCACTGCATTGCAAAGTGGCCATCTCCTCTTTCATGGCAAGTCGCCAACTGCTATCCTGTATGGCCTCCTGATATGTTCGTGGAATAGTAACAGCTGAGAGGGCCATAACGAACCTCCTGTACTCGTCTGAAAGATGGTCCAAGGAAACATGCGCAACTTGAAAATATGTGGCACAATTGCGACACGACTTACTCAAGGTAATAGGTACATCGAGATCATCTGCCTCTCTGTTCTCTGGTACCAACCCCTCCTATGTAATTTCCTGTAGATCAAGCATACCTGTGACATCAATAGAAACAATGTGTTCATCCCATACCTTAGGCGTGCTGGATGACAGGGAAGGCGCTGGAGTAGAGAGGCGAGTAGAAGACATGCGAATGTAAAATCGATGTAGGGAATGTGTTAGGGTAGATAGCGGTGGAGGTGGTGGAGGCGGTGGAGGTGAAGGTAAATGAGACTCAACATGAGGAGATGGTGTTGGTGATAATTGAGGTGGAGGAACAAAGATATCCTCACTAGAGTCAGCATTAGACAACCTATCACATGTAGGAGAAAAATACGCAATAGATTCAAAAAATGTGACATCAGCACTAACATAATATTTTCTCCCAACATGATCAAAACATCTATACCCTTTTTGGGTACGAGAATAACCAACGAACACACATTTGACAGCTCGAGGAGAGAACTTATCACGACTGGAGTAAAATCGTAGACAAAAGCCACAGATCCAAAGACCCTGGGAGTAAGGGAGAATAAATCCTTCTCAGGAAACATAATCAAGAAAGTAACTTTTTCTCCAAGGATAGTAGATGGCATCCGGTTCACCAAGTAGCAAACAGTGAGAACCACATCACCCCAAAATGAATGAGGAGCTCGACTCTGAATCAAAAGAGTCTTCGTGACATCCAAAAGATGACGATATTTGCGTTCAACAACACCATTATGCTGTAAAGTGTAAGCACACGAACTCCGATGAACAACACCAATAGATCTGAGAAAGTCAGACAACTCTAAAGTAGAAAACTCCAAGGCATTATTAGAGCGAATAAATTTCACATTATCAGAAAAAATATTCTTGACCTCAATAAGAAAAGATTTAATGACTTGACCGTTATCAGACTTATTCTTTAACGAGAAAACCCAAGATAAGATATAGAAATCATTCACAAAAACCATATAAAACCGATGTCCCTGATGATCGGGAACACGAGTAGGACCCCAGATATCAAAAATGAAGCAACTCAAACGGTTGATTACTATGACAAATCTGACGACTCGGAAAAGTGGAACGATGGTGCTTCCCAAGCTGGCACACCTCACAGTCTAAGGTAGCATGAGTAGAGATCTGTGGAAGAACATGACGCAGCTTCTGTAGAGGAAGGTGTCCAAAGCAAAGATGCCACATGAAAGGAGAAACAACTTCAGAAGGGATAGTAGTAGCACCATCACATGGAGACTGAACAAGTCTCTAAAGCCCTCTCTGCTCACGACCACTTTCAATCACTTTTCCCGTGAGTATGTCTTGAAACACAAGAGAAGACGTATCAAATATGACACGACAATGTAAAATTGTAAATCATTTGTAATCTGGTTAATAGACAAAAGATTCATCTGAAATGCTGGAGCATGTAAAACATTCTGCTGACGCATCGAGGGAGCTAGAACAATCTCCCTCCTGACCAACAATGGGTAGATGATCCCCGTTAGCTATCACAACTGATCCACCATGAGGGATAGACCTGTAAGAAGTAAACTGTGCTCGATCGCCACACATATGGTGAGATGCTCCAGAGTCCATGATCTAATCAGACAAATTTGAATTGCTACTACTGGTAAGTGCATAAGCAATATGCCAATACCCGACGAACTCGAAGAGGCTCTGGTAGCGTGTGCGACATCAGACAGTCCTACAGTCGAAGTGGTAGGAGTAGTCATCATATCTCTCGGTCTAGAAATAATATCATCAAAACATGCCTCATAAGCAGGGGCAGGACTAGGAGTAGGCTCGGTCTGTTCAACAACACGGGCTTATGCAGGATACTCATGCTTCAGATAGCGTGTCTCCTCATAATGACTGGGACGGTGGCACTGTGAACACATATCATGCTGACGTCCTCCTCCTCGACCACGAGGTCCTCGCCCACGAAATTGTGAAGTACCCCCTCTGCTACGAGAAGCTGCCATAGCAGAGGGAGTTTGAGCCGCAATAGTTGATGAAGTAGTGATCTTGCTAAACCTCTTGTATACCTCCTCCACTGGACGTATCGTCTCTTCTGTAAGTAGTTGAATTGGTGCTGCATCGTACTCAGAGTCAAGAGATGATATAAAAACTCCTGTCATAGTGGCATTTCGATACGCCTGCTGCTTCTCAGTGCTGGTAGTAATAGGCTTGAAACTATGCGGACGTTCAAACATGCCTCTAAGATGAGAGAAGTGTGCATGAAGAGGTCAACCATTCTGCTTGGTCGAAAAAAAATCAAACTACAATTGTAGAATCTTGCTCCCATTCTTTACCTGCCCATATGTGTTTGCTAAAAGTCCTACATAGCCTTTGCTGTGGGTTGGTTGACAATATCTTTGGCAATATCCTTGCGAGCATATGCATCATCTTGCTTCCAAGAAGCATTAGCTCGAGTTTTGTCCTCCGGCTCCGAATCCTCAGAATGTGCTCCTTGTTATGGCATTGCGTCATGGTGCGAAACTGCATGGACCACAACTCATAGTTGGTCCCATCCATCTTCACGATGGGAGTCGGGCCCTTGAAGGCATCGAGAGATGAAAAAAGCATCACCCTTTTTTTCTGGCATGGTAACAAGAACGCCGATATCCGGAACAAAACTGAGGAGTAGACCGCTATGAATGAATCTACACATTCATATAGAGGATTGGTTGTATCTGTAGACTCATACAACCATCCTCATCTCCATATCTCCCTGTGTACACGTCCAAAACTGCATGAGCGAGTGCGCGAGGGCACAAGTGCACGTGAGCGCGGATGCGCGGGTGCGCATGGGCGCAGATGCGCGGGTGTGCACACGGGTGCACATGGGTGAAGATGCGTTGGTGCGTGGGCGCAGATGCAAGGGTGCACGTGGGTGCGTGGCCGTAGATGCGTGGAGGCGCAAGATGTGCAGTGGCACTGGGGCGCAGGAGCTCGGGTGTATGCGGTTGGGGAGATGTTGTACGAGAGGGTGCTGTATGGGAGGGGCATGTGGGCTGGGGATGCGACGAGGTTGGGGGAGGGCGTGTAGGGTTAGGGTTAGGATTGGTGGGACCCCGGTCTAGGACCGTTGCTCCGATACCATGTTGGTAGAAAAATGAATTGCTTGATATTCATGAGACCCTAAGGCTCTCTTATATAGGATAAATACCCTTGGGTAAATTGCATGAGATGCACATGAAAATAATGAAATATAAAATAACACCAAAGAGGTACAGTAATCTCAACACTTAATAATATTAAAAAGCTATCAGTGATTCAGTGATTCATAATAGTCACCAAACCGTTCTAGTTTGGTTTGCTGATTACTGGTCTGAACATAATTGAATGTAGAGTAGAATATCTTGCTGATTACTTAGTTACCAAACCATTCATTTAGAAAATCTTCTTATTCTTGAGTAGGCTGCTAGATGTTGCGATCTTATCTAATTAATGAGTATTTCTTTATACGAACAATTAACCTAACTGCTGTTAATAGGCTCAGCTCTGTTGGTTGGTTGCCATATCCGTACTTAAATATAATAACAGAGCCAACCCTTGGTTTTATTTGGTTCATTTAGAAAATCTCCTTGTTCTTTAGTGGTCTGCTAGATGATGTGATCTTTTCTAATTAATGAGTATTTCTATATACAACCAATTAACCTAATTGCAGTTAATAATGCTACATTGATTGGTTGCCATATCCATACTTAAATATAATAAGCAAGGTGTGAAATATCGATATTTTATCGGTCCTCTCGCAAAAGGATATATCGGGGATATATGGGGATTTATCAACATCTGTGGAAATGTTGGAAATGGCTCAAAATGCTATTTTTGCCGTTTTTTCCGCAAATTAAGATCATCAAAGTTATTAAAACAACAAGTAACACACAAATACACACTTGTATCACACATATCGGTCATTTATATCCCATATATTGCATATATCTATCAGATCGAACATATCACTGTTAGTGTTGATTGCTGACTTATAGATATTGGAAATGGAGTTCATCCTAGTTCTTTAACACTAAATAACTTATAAAGATATACTTAGATCACACATATCGATAATCTATGACCTTTATATCGTACATATCAATCATATCAAAAATGTCGTTATTAATGTTTATTGGTAATTAATAAACATTGGAATTAGAATCAAAGTAGCTAAGTTAACCCCACTTAGAAAACATGTTTTATTCATGGAAGACAGTGAATTGAATCATTTGATTCAAAAAATATAGATTATGATTAATGCAACAATGTTTCTTTCATCTAAATAACTTCCGATGATGGATAAGGTTCTATTGTTATAATGAAGTAAAGAATTAATTATAGACTTACAACAACTAAAGATTTAACTATTCACACAAATAAATGAAAAGAAATGTTAATTAATGCAATATTATAGAAGATACTATCTGGTCATGGGCGGTTTAGAGCCAGTAGTTCCGTGGTGCATTCGTATGGCCCCTCTGTCCTGTTGTCTCTCATAGTGCGTCACGGACTTAATGAACTCGCAGTAGTTCTCCCATGTAATGTACGAGTACGTGGCCTTGTAATGCGTTACATACTGCATGTGCGGGTTTTCCTTTCATAACTTCTTTTCACAACAAAACTCATAAACTACAAATTAATTCTCTTTATATCTCACTAAATACTTTAACTGTTACGGAAAAAACTCAAGAATGTGCAATACTTAATCTATAGGAACAAAACTCCTAAGAAATTTCACTCATTCAACATAAAAATTGGAGATGATCTAGTGTTTACCTCAAAGAAGGAAGGAAGGAGCGTTGGAGAACCTTGGAGAGGAGTTCGTAGCAGAGTTGGGTCGAAATGGGGGCGAAATGGGTGGAAATTTGAGCTAGCAGATTTCTTTTGTCGTCGATATATCCCAACATCCGATATATCGGCGATATATCTGGACCGTATCAACAATATATGAGAAATCAATAGCACAACTGATATTGCTATCCCCTCCCAACCGATACCCGTTATATTGGCGCTATATCAGCAATATATTGCATATTGTGATATTTCTTACCCTTATAATAAGAGGGCTCTAATTGACTCCTTCCAACCCACTTCCTTATCTGTCCTCGACTCTTTTGGCAAGGCTCGCCAACCAACTTCTCACATTTTCAGATTGGGGAATAGGTGCTTTCTCTGAGTATGTTCAAAATTTCTTAATCAGGATTCTCCTATTTTATCTCCATTCCATTCTACCATTACTGGGTTTCACCTCTTTTTTTTGTTAAAAAAAATCTATGTTCAATGCGCAGCTGTATATATCCAATCCAGTGAGATGCCTTCTTTTGCAATCAACACAATTGCCTATTTTTTTTATTGTTTCTGCATTTTCTAGGATGGAGTGAGGAGAATGTTGTGTATGCACCATATATATTCTTCTCGACAATGCTCATTGAATGGAAAATATTAAGCTCAGTCGTTTATAACGTCAGTGCTGTGTATGATATTTTGTCCGATGCTTTTCTACGGTCTTTTTAAGTTTCTAACCCGAGGAAGTCTGCCTTTCAGGTAATGAGCATGGTGAAAGAACTTGATAGGCTTCAACTTGAGATAGAGGGGAAGGGTGGATTTGCTGATATGTGCACTTTGTACCTGAGAAATTCGGTTCTGGCTTTGGAAAAAGGTTTGGAGGGCCTTTCAGAAAAATCTAGGATATGCAAGGTTACTGCTTCTGCGGCTGCTAAATCCAAAATGTTTTCTTTAATTGCCATTTTTATTCCACCTTTCACATCCACCTCTTTCTTCTTTAAATGCGTCTCATCACCTGAGGTTTTTGCCGGAATTGCCAAATGTTCACATCCGAATTAACTTTGCATATGGTTTGACAGGGTTCTCATCACCTGAAGTTTTTTCCCTTGATTGCCAAATGTTTTTTCCCCATAGATTTCCCTAAATCAAAAAGTGTTCTTTAATTACAATTTTTATTCTACCTTTCACTTCCACCTCTTCTTTAAATGCATCTCATCACCTGAAGTTTTTTCCTTGGATTGTTAAATGTTCACATCCGATTTAACTTTGCGTATGGTTTGGCAGGGTTCAATTGCTGAGCTAGTTGCAAAGGTTCAACACCTTCAAGATAAAATGGTTCAAGGTAAGGTGACTTTTACATGAGATTTATGTTTTTATTTGAAATAAAACCGTTCATCTCGAGTGATCGCCATAGTGTATCTGTGAAGCCTAATGCATCAAATGCGGTCAGCACGTGGAGTTTTTTCGCCTCCAAAGTTCAAACAAATCTATTCTAGATGGCAATTGAGTAGAGCTACGAAACAGTGGGAAATATCAGGTTTAATTAATGACCCTTCTTGGACTCAAAAAACAACCCTCGTTTTTCTTTGACCACTAACTGAGCAACCTCTTATGAGTATTCATCTGTGGTGTGTCGCATCAACTTTCATTCCATTTTTAGATTTAATCCTCTTTTTGGTCACATCCACCTTCACATCTTTGTTTTTTCTATGTACATTCTTAGAGGATCCACCTTCACATCTTTGTTTCTGCTGCGTATATTCTTGGAGGATATCAACGACCATTTGACTCTCCACTTATTCATGATTGGTAACTCAACAAAGAGGACAAAGTTAAGTGATTGGAACTAATGTTCTCAATCTATCAATATTTCATATTTGAGCTAGTGCTATACCGAATAGATTATTCATGAGGCCTTAGGGTTCTCTTATATAGAAAGGAGAAACCCTGCTAGACAAATTATGCAGTAGAGAGTAAGAAAAGAACATACATAAAATTGGGAAAGATAAATATATCTGTCAACAATCCCCCTCAAATGGATTGTAGATGCCAATCATGCTCAGCTTGGAACATCTTTGGGATGACCCTTTGGCTATAGCCTAGAGGCGTGGTGACACCATCTATTCCCCTGAGTTGACACGTAAAGTAGAGATAAAGCTCTTCTGAATCATGTCTTGTATATAGTGATAATCTACGTCAATATCTTGGTCCTCTCATGGAAGGTATGATTGTTGGCAATGAAAAGATCTGCCTGGTTTTTACATTGTAGATGTATGGAAGATGCAGATCAGTAGCTAGGTCAATCTGAACGGTTCTAACCCACATCATTTCAGTGCTCCCTGCGCTATGGCTCTATACTCCGACGCAACACTAAATTGACAAATGTAATATGCTTCTTGCTCTTCCATGACACCAAAGAGCTTCCTATGAAAACTACAAAATTAGAGGTAGATTTCCTATCCCTGGGCATCCTACACAGTCAACATCTGCACATGCCGTTTTGGCGGTGGATGTCCCTTTGTTAAAGATCAATCCGATAACTAGAGGACTTCAGATCTCTAAGAATAATGTGAACTGCATCCATATGATCCTGTCTCGGTTGCTCTATGTTGAAAAACCCTGAAATACCTTAAGCTAATATAATCGAGTTACTGTAGTCGGAAACTTTAGGATTCATAAAAACTACTTATATGATTAATTAATTAATGTACGACCGGTGAAATTTTATCTTACTTAGGCAAGTCATAGGTCGAACTCAAGGAGGCGCTTATCAAATTAGGATTAAAATTAGATTATTCAGGGCACAATTTTTAAGAAGAATTTTTTGTTCTCTTTTTATGCAATTAAAATGCAAGTCTAGAATGCGAATGTGTTTGAAAAACAATCTTAGGGTCAAATTAGCCTAAAGTGAAAAATCCAAATTAATATGAAAAGGACCTCAAAATTCAGTAAAGCTATTTTTCCTAATTTATTTATGCAATGATCAATCCAGAACACAATTTTTTATATTTTTGAGACATAATATACACGCTTGATAAATGGATCTTTTTCAGGGAGTTTATTAACAATTTTCGTGCAAATGGAATGCAAAAACTATAAAAAAATTGGAGAGAAGGTTAAATATAATGAAATTATCGTACTGTATTTTTTTGAATTTTTGGATTTAAATTTAATTTCCCACCAATTAAAATACAGACAATGTGATATAGAGTAATGTAATTTTTATAAGGGATATTTACACCCATAACCCTGAGTAATCTCGTAATTACCCCAGGAACCCTGTGCAAGCACGAATTACACCCAGAAACCCGAATAATGTTTAACCCTTACATTACATAACCCTGAGTCAACTTCCGTCTTAATTCTCCGTTAACTTTGACGGAAAAAGTTATATGTTGACAATTTTACCCTTCAAGACACATTATATTTATAATGTTATGCCATAAGAGAGAGGAGGGAGGTAGAGGAAGTTTCTCCTGCAAGAACCCCGACCCCCTCAAATTCCTCCAGCCCCACCCCACCTGCAAGAGCCCCCCGCCTCCAACATCGCCATGGAAGTCCCCACTACCTGCCTGCCCCGTCCCCCCCGCCAGCGCACCAGCAAGCCCGCCTCCTCCCCTGCGCCGCCGCACCTGCGGGCTCGCTCCCTCCTCCGCGCTCGACACCTGCGGGCTCGCCCCCCTCCCCCGCGCCCTGCACCTGCGGGCTCGCCCCCTCCCCCGCGCCCCGGCACCTGCGGGCTCGCCCCTCTCCCCCGCGCCCGGCACCTGCGGGCTCGCCCCCCTCCCCCGCGCCCGGCACCTGCCGGCTCGGCCCCGTCCCCCGCGCCTCGCACCTGCGGGATAGCCCCCTCCCCCGCGCCCCGGCACCTGCGGGATCACCCCCTCCCCCGCGCCCCTGCACCTGCGGGCTCGCGCCCCTCCCCCGCGCCCCGCATCTGCGAGCTCTCCCCCCCCTCCCTCGCGCCCAGGCACCTGCGGGCTCGCCTCTCCCCGCACCGCCGCACTTGCGAGCTCGCCCCCTCCCCCGCGCCCCCCACCTGCGAGCTCGCCCACCTCCCCGATCCCCGGCACCTGCGGGCTCGCCCCTCTCCGCGCCGCCGCACCTGCGAGCTCGCCCCCTCCTTTCGCTCCTTCCCCCACTCCGCCGCAACTGCGAGCCACACCCCTTTCACTGTCGTCAGCCTCTCCCTGCAAGAGTCCCTCTCTCCAATTCGTACTGGAACCTGCAAGTTTTTCTTTTTTCCTTTTTTTTTACTTTTAATTAATCTTAGCCGTTGGATAGTGTATTGGTTAGATTAACTCACTCATATGGTTGAGTTAATGAAGAAAACTAACGGAAGGTTATGAATGTAAAACGGAGTGGTCATTCAGGGTTCTGGGTGTAATTCGTGATTATAGAGGGTATCCGGGGTAATTACGATGTTACTCAGGGTTATGGGTGTAAATATCCCTTTTTATAATTAGTAGAACTTAATATTTTCAAGAAGTACCATGTGACAGAGAACAAGTTAGCCTAGATAATGTTATTTTTGATGAATTTTTGGAGCACAGAATAATTTACCATGAATTTCAGACCTCACTGTAGGGAAAATAAATAGATCACCACTCACAAAAATACCATTAAATATTCAACATGAATAGAATTAATTGTTCTACAATATACCGTTTTTGAAATTTAAAAAGAACAATGAATGATTATGCAAACATATTCCTTAAATGATGGGGTATAAATGCAATTTGAAATAACAATTTAACATAAACAAATGCATGCATGGACTAATACATCATTACGAAAACTCGTTGGGGTTTTATGCAGAAATTTCCGTGCGGAGCGTGATTGCCTCATTCCGAATCCGATCTTTACGTGCGTGTCCACACATCCACTTTAGTATTTTCATTTCTGCTACAACTATTCTCTGCACTTGTCTATGGTTCACGGCCAACATTCAGATCCATATAGCATAACAGGTCTCACGACTGCTTTTTAAACCTTTCTTTGATTTTCAAAGGATTTTTCTTATCACAAAGAACAATAGAGACTCCTCTCCACTTTAGCTAACATGCATTTATTTTATTAGTAACATATTTGTCAATTTCTCCATTATGTTGCAAAATAAATTCCAAATAGATCTGGGCTGTTGGATGAAGCACCATTCAATCCAATGACCATGATGGGGGGCAGCTAAGTGAAATCAAGTGGCGGCCACGTGGTATCTCCTGAAGCTGTCACGTATCGCCTCCACAAAATTCAGAGAAGTTATAAGAAAAATCAAAATAATATAGTAGAAGATGTCAAATCAAAGTTGGTCTCCATGAAAGTTGTTCGTCTCGCTGAGATCTACAACTTTCGTGAAGGAACCAAAATCAAAAGAAGTCATTTGTATAAGGTGTATTTTTGGTGGTGGTCTGTATACATAGATACCCGAATTTTGTGTTTTGCTATTTTTTTGTTATTTTTAAATAAAGTAAAATCCAAAATAAAATCAAATAAAACAAACAATAAATATTTTCGCTTTAATCTATTTTTGATATTTTTAATATTTAAGAAAAATAAAGAAATAAGAGACATGATGCTTATATACAAACTCTTTATACAGACTTTGAGTGGTTCATTTTCTTTAATCTTTAATTCAATTTAGAGTTGATTTTTGCTCATTTTTGTTAAAAAATAAATCAAAGAAAATAAATGAAAAAGGAATTAATTAAAAAGATTTAATTTTGTACATAAAATGATAAAGTTAAATTGGTCAAAATATACAATATATAATGAGGGCACAAAACCCAAGTTTCACATCTGAACTCTGGTTTTTTTAATTTGATCTTGTTTTGTAGATAATTGAATGTACATTAATTAAAAAGTGAGTAGGGGTTCATTGGCGATGGTTTTATGTGAGAGATATTTCACTTTGCAGCTTTTTGTCTCAAAGCTAGGGTTTGATTTTATTTGATGTGTATACAAGTTATTTTTTTCTATTAATTTTTCTTTTATAATGTTAATATTAATTAGACAATGAACTTGATTTTATTAGATTTTGGTTTACTATAAAATAATGAAAAATAGGGAAAGTTAGTTAATATACATGTGGTGATATACACACAAATTCTGGTTTGTTATTAATGTAAAATATGAATGATAAAATGTTAATATTTTTACACAGGTATGGATGATAAATATGCAATGTAAATGATTAAATGCAATTAATTACTTGGGAGCATGGATCTATTCAGCTTTTAGAGTGATGAATCACATATTCATCACTTGCGAATGTAAACATGCTTCAAAAACTAAGCCAAAGAACTTGGAGGTGGGGGTAGAGTAGGGAGTCTAGACCAGTCTGTAAAGATCCCCTTGGTCACCACATCCAATAATCGAGCCCGTGAGCATGTCCTAAAACATAAGAAAGATGTGTCAAAAATGGCACAACAATGCAAATCCTTAGTTCTCTGACTAATAGACAATGAATTCATTGAAAAATCTAGTGCATGAAGCACATTATGCAGATGCATAAATGGCATCAAAAGACCTCCCCCTATCCTGTAATAGGGTAATGAGTCCCATCTGTAATGACAACTGATCTGCTTGGTGGAACATATTTGTACGATGAGTACTGAGCTATATTTCCACATAAGTGATGAGATATATCAGAGTCCATGATCCACTCTGTCATGTCTGTCCTGTGACAACTGGTAAGGGCATAAGCTGTACTTGAGGTGCTAGATGAGGCTCTAACTATGGTAGCAATGTCAGAAGGCCCTGCAGGAGCACTATTAGTGGCGGCAACATGTGTCATGATATCCCTCAAATGGGAGACAATATCATCTATCTTTTGATCAATGGTGGATACAGAAGTGGTAGTAGGCTCAACCGGCTTGGCTACCCAAGCATATATAGGGTAGCTGTGCTTTAGGTAGCAGGTCTCCTCCGAATGACCAAGATGATAAAAATATGTGCATGGTCCATGTTGACGTCGACCTCTTTGCCACGAGCACCACACCATGTGATGAACTGAGAGGTACCTCCTTTGCCGCGAGATGCGGCTTTCACTGAGGAGTTCTGAGTGGTGGCAAGAGATGAGATCGTGATATGCTAAGACGACTTTAAGCTTCCTCCATCGGAGGTATGGATGCATCTGTGTGGAGCTAGGTGCGCCCTGCATCATACTCAACTCAGGGTCAAGAGCTACTAGAAAAACTCCAAATATCGTGCCGTTACTGTATGCCATCTTTTGATCTGTAGAGGTGGTCGTGGACATGAAGCTGTGTAGCTTCTCGAACATGCCCCGAGCGAAGAGTAGGAGTGTAGAGGACGCTCACTCTGTTTAGCCATGAAAATGTCATACTGTAACCGCATAGTCTTGCTCCCATTCTTTGCTTGGTCATAGGTGGCGGCAAGGATATCTTACATTGCCTTGACAACGGGCTAACACAAAATATCATTGGTTATCTCTGTGGTAAGATTCCCGAAGAGACATACACGTGCGAACGCATCATCCTGCTTCCATGAAGCGGATCTCAACTGGGGCTGTAGACTGAAGCAAATGTGTCTACACGAGCATATGAGAAACCGGTTTTGTGGGTGAACTTATGCCACAAATTGTTCCCATCAACCGCGGACGCTCTAGGGATTTCCAATGAGCTAGGGGTCTGATTTCATGGTAAACGACCCAAAATCAGGCCGTATTGGAGATATTAGAAGGCAGAACGACGAGAAAGGAGACCATATGTGCCATGGCGGGGCCTACAACAGTGTCAGTGGGCCTAACGACACTGTTGGAAGGCTAGAACAGCGTCTGAAAACTGATTTGGTCCCGCTAGGAGGCACTGGGTGGAAACCCTATTGCCTATAGGAGATCTCTGGAGACTGCCAGGGGTTGCTTGGGCGGTTTAGGAGATCGTCGAAGGCTGCAGCGGAAGCCCTTTGGCGGGAGGGTGCCGCCGAGGCGGCAAAGATGCCGCTGGAGACCGCAGGAGAGGTCCTAGCGGCGGCGGCGAGGGAAAGGGATCGATCAGCAGCAATGGCTTTGGACGGAGAGGGGCCGGTGGTAGGGTTGGGTGTGTGAGTTCAGTTTTGGTTTAGGACCGTCGCTCTGGCTCCTTGTGGAAAGCTAACACTGAATTGATTATTCATGAGGCCTTAGTGTTCTCTTATATAGAGAGAGGAGAAATCCCGGTGGGCAAGAGGAAAAGAAAATGCATAAAATAAAGTGATAAATATATCTCTGAACACTTTTTTTACTACTTTCCCTGTGACAGAAGAGTGTGTATGGTGCTTGTAAAGTGCCTCTGCAGCTCCACTTGCCTGAGATTCCATTCAACAATATATACACTCTAGGATCATAAATCTTTGTTTGGGATAAAAAAGAGGGAAATACGCAATGTGTCTACCGCAAGTGGATTTTTTAAGTGATGTTTACAAGAATATAGCAGCTGTAAGACGATAATTTACAGGAATATAGCCGCCCATCTCTTGCATAAATGCTTTCATAACCCTACGGGGTTCTAGCTTTGCCATGCCCCCTTGACAGAATATGCTGAAGATCTATCAGAGTCTTCTTCTTCATATATAACTGACGATCTAGCATCTCTAGAAGATCGTGAAAGAGATTTCACAGTATAATAATGGTTTGAGCATTCAAACCAAGAGAAGAGACGAATGCATTTGACACCAAAGCCTTAAATGTCGATTTCGGTCACCATTTCGGTATCGACCAAAACAGAATTTCGATGGAATTTCGGTGGAATTTCGACCGAAATTTCAGCCATTTCGGTCATTTTTTGTACTAGCACCCCCATATTTCGGTCGTTTCGGTCGAATTTCGATTTCGACTGGATATCGATATTCGACAAAAATTCGACCGAATTTCGCTGAAATTTGAGGCCATGTTTGACACATGATGGAATATGCTTTCATTTTTCCAATATACGAGATACTGTAATGTCAGCACATTAACCGGGAACTGATTGATGAATGTGTCATTTTTTGTCCTGTGAAAATTGATTGGTACCATATAGGTTGAATCTCTGCTATTTTTTTAATGTACACGGGTATATTAATAATTTTAGGTAGCCTTGTAACAGAATATTGCAATATAAAAGAGCCCTTTGTGTGTGTGTTTGGGGGTGGGGGCGGGTGGTCACCACTCATTAAATCCTACACACTATCTTTGTGAAGGAGAAGGCATCTTGGCGAGCCACTATATATCCTTGTGTATTGTGAATCTGTATGTTTTCTTCTTGATCGTGTTTTGGTCGTGTTTTGCTGATTGGATCTGGTGCCCAAAAAATTTCCATACCTATTGACCAAACTAGCATTATAATAAGTATAAGGCCTGTTACATGTTTACAGGTGAAATCTTTTATATATCTTAACCTGTATGTGGTAGTGGTAGCTATCAAGTATCCAAAAAGATGTTTTGCAGTTCCATGTGATTAATATTGGGTTTTCTGCATTTCGCGGAGAAACTTGAATGAAAGCACATTGGTCAAGGCGTTTACAAATGCAAAATGACATGACTATCATCCTGAAATTATTGTTAGTAGAAAATTTATCTTTAAAGCAGACGAGTTTGTAAAAGCATGCACTCAAACATGTTGAGATGTCTATGCATGTCTATCTTCTACACATGTTGTGTCTGCCTTAACCACTGTAATTAAAATCTCTCTCAAGGAAAACACCTTTGAGTCCGGATGTGGTCTATGATCTACTTGCCTGCATGGACACACACTCTTTGATGCCGTGAGGGGTACTGGAAAAATATGAGCCTGTCCTCCTAGTATTGGCTTTTCCTACTTTATTGAGGACTTCGTATTATTGAGTTAGGAATTCTCTAATATGTTATAAAAATGTTAACCAGTGTTGTTAGTAATAATTCATCATTTTATATATTATTATAAATACCAGGAGTACTATATGTCGTAGTAATATTACACATTTTTGATTGCACGTGCCAAGTCGGGTTTAATGAGGGTTATGCTGTTTTAGGTAGCCGGCAACCTTTATAAAATGTCTGGATCTCTTTATTCATGGATGCATACATGCTATACTCTTTGGACATTATTGTGTTAGGTAGTGTGACAATCAATGTAAATTTTCTAGATATTTTTTTCATGTATCCTTGCATGCATCTGATAGTCCCTACTTAGAGATATGCCACATGGCCTGAATGAAACTACTTAGGAAGATCTTAATTAGCTATATTTGCATACAAATAATCTATGCAACTATCGCCAATTAAAGTGTAAAAAGACTTGGTGGTGGTGGTTATATGCTCCCTACATACTACCTAAGCTCTTGTCATGAGCGCCTGAGAGGGATGAGCATCGGGTTGGGCCGGCCCGACCCAACCCACGAACCTGGCTTGAGACCCGGTCCAATTTATATGGGGTCGTGCTCGGACCATATATTTTCCTTCAAATTAATGGGACGGAATTTCAAACTCATTTTTTTTGAAACAAGAGGGATGCGAAGGTGTTATTACGAAGATTTGAACCCTGATCCTTCAGGTTGTAGGCACACTGCACTACCAATATGTGGCAACCAAGTTGGCACTAATGTTGGAAGGAATCTAGACGTGATGTTGGAGCTTAAGGCCTTTCAAGGAACTAGGCGGAGCTGGCATTGGTGACTCATTAAAACCTTAAAACACCTCAGCATTGTTCGACGCTTGAACGTCTTGGACCACCTCGCCAAAAAAGGCGAGCACTTGACAACTGCGCCTGAGGCATACCCTCGAGCGACTCGTGGCACGATTTTGAATACCATGTTTACAGATAATATGTAGATATAGATGTACATATGTATATAGAACTTAGGTTATATGTCATTTATGTATCACCTTAGGCATGCCAAGGTGGTGATGCGTCTCCTCGCCTTGGCTCTTAGGTGAGCGCCTTGAGTGCCTTTGACAACAATGATAATGTCTATCCTCTATATGACCAGATTAGGTGTACTAGAGTCTAGTACCACTAAGACCATTGCCACAATGATTGCCTTATAGTCTCTTGGCTGGAAAAAAAACTTCTTCATTTACGTATAGCAACCATGACAAGAGTTTCAATTGGAGAAATATGAGCAATATGCACTATAATCTGACTGAGATGGTTGTAGCCCTCATTGATAGTAAGAATCTCAGCACTAGTAAATAAATGATTTTGGCATAATCGTAAATCATACCCAGCATGCAAAGAAAAACTCAGCCATGAACTTTTCCCAGTTAGCCCTTTTTGACTCACAGGCACATGTCAGATAATAGCTACGCAGCTTCTCTAACATAACGTTTAGTCATTATTTGTGTTGAATTCAACCATTCTGCATGGTTTAATATATGCCATGATGAAGTTGGAAAGTTTTGGTCTTGTTCCTCACATGAGAGTAAGTGGAGGGGAAAATATCCTATGTATCCTTGGCCATTGGCTTGTGTTTGACCTCATGAGAAATATCTAGTGGAAGGGCCTTAACTAACCATACTTCCACTAGACAATTTTGATTCATGGATGCATATTTTCCAGCCTTCTCTTTTATCTCTCCTTGAATACACATTCTTTGTCATAAGCCTTTCTAGCACTCAAACTGCACGGAGCAAAGCTCATAGTTGGTACCATTCATCTTGAATCATAATAATGAAAATCAAACTATTCATGTTGAGCAGGACAATCCTTGTAGACCTTATGATTTGTTCGTTTTGTTACACGTATTTTATATATTTCCACATGGTATTTGAGCATGTCGATTCTAAGGATTTTTTTAATTTCATCGATTTTGTTTCAATTGTTTATTTATTTAAATTTTAAACTTTATTTGGTGCCTGCGAAAATGTTGCAACTTTTTGGATTCCTTTTTTGTATACTATTTGACAAAGGTGAGATTAACGTTGCATGACGAGGTGAAATCTGTGGAGGCAACAACAACCCAATGCGACATAATAGGCATGGTTGGCATAAGGTTGCATAATGGAAGGCAATGGCGATGCATATCAAAGACGTGGCTAGATGAGATGAGGAAAATCATTAACTTTGGGATCTCGTGGAGGTAGAAGCCGATGTTGTCAGCTTCGTCATCAAGATTTCCTTTTGGAATACGCCATCTTCAGTATAGTGACTCCATCACCACTACCTTTATATTATAATCACCTCCCACTTCAACTCTATCCTCTCTGTATTATCTCACGCAATGAGAAACACATGCATGCATGTCTCCTCTTCTTGATAGGGGCCTTCATCAGATGGTGGTTCATTCTCGAAGAAGCAAGGCCCTAAATGTCGGTTTCGATCACCATTTCGGTGACCGGCCGAAACAGAATTTCGGTGGAATTTCGGTCGAATTTCGACCGAAATTTCGGTAATTTCGATATTTTTTTGTACTAGGGCATCCATATTTCGATCATTTCGGCCATTTCGGTCGAATTTCGATTTCGACGGGATGTCGATATTCGACAGAAATTCGACCGAATTTCACTGAAATTTGAGGCCATGCGAAGAAGCGATGGTGCAAGCCATGACAGGCCAGACCGTGATATACCATTTGTAATTATAGTGGTCCTTAAGGAACATCCTTACCTTGTTCACATGCAATTTTAAAATTTAAAACTATTTTTGTTTGGTAGTTATATAGAGCTTTGTCCAAAATCTACTTTTTGGAACATCATTACATAATTTTTGTAATATAAAATGCTTAACCCTTTCATATTAATGATGGGATTTTAGTTATACCAACTTGAATTATTATTATAATTGTTGAAAATAGATAGCTTAATCGTGAGTTCTTAAACTCTCGATTGTAGTCTGGGATATGTTATGGGATATGTTAAGAATGGCTAGAATAATACAAATAGTTAGACATCCAAGCAACCTTAATAAAGTGAAAAGGGACGTAATTGTGTTTTTTTTATATTTATATACCTATATATCATATAAATTCAGTAATTTAATTTCTCTTCATAGAAACCAAGGTGCAAGCATCGCCTTAAGAAGAAATGATCTTGATCCCTTTCTCTTTTTTTAAAACTTTGCCTTGATACGCCTCACGCCTTTAAGAACTGACTTTATTGATTGGTTTAGCCATGGATTAAAGGTACATTACAATTAATGCATTTCCATCAACTCTTCATTTTCATCATTTTCCCAACCACATTTACTAGTGTCGCATCAGTACCACTCAGATGCACTTCAGTACTTAGTATCATATTACTCCCTTCTGACACCAATACAGCAGCATTTATTATATCTATCAACTTCTTTATTACATCATAATTTATTAACGGTTGCACAGTTTAGTGGATGGTCTAACTAACCTGTTAGACATGACAAAAATTATCCATCGTTTACTCCAACACTGAAGTTAAGACAAAGGTGTGTGGTTGGTATGAGCCGTTAGAAGAGGAAGATGCGTCTTTTGAAATGCATACAAGTCCAACAAATGAAAAGCATAACGTCTCCTTCTGTGCGTTTTTTAAGAGAATATTTAGGATCCGATGCGTTAGAACATTCTGCATCTTACAATTCTTATGTGAATGAGTATATTAATTATTTTTTTATGGGGGCGGACACCTCTGCGTGTTTCCCCCTTCTTTGGATTAAAAAAATTAGTTTTTTGATCTTCTTATCATAAAATTTTAAGACAAGATCATGAAATATGCATGAGGAACCTTGATGTGTTCCTTATTTTGTTTATAGTAGTATATGCTTGCATCATAGCACCAAAACATGTTTTCCCCCATATTTATTCTTATTTACTATGCATGAAGTCTCTCCCTTCTTGATCAGTGAATTATTCCTTCAACTGTATGTCGGGATTTCTTCTTTTTTTTTTGCCGGGCTTTTTTACTTTCTTTAGTCTGGTCTTTGTCTAATTCCACCCTACAACAAAACCGACTTCTCATGTTAGTTTTTGTTTCTTATTTTTCTAAGGTTCCTCTTGATGCTTTAAAGCTGTTTGTCCAGGGAGTCCAATATGTACTTATGTAGTTTCTCGAACCAATCCTTGTGTTTGGTGTTCTTCCATAAAAAAATGGTTTTCCCAAAAAGGCATTGTTGCTTCACCTTATGTTTTTTTTGATGAAAAAGAGGGTGCACTCCCGAGACGGGAGTCACCACAACCGAGCTTTATTCATAATAAGATAGGATACATTACAGTGAAGTCCAAAAATGATAAAGCGCATTAAGACAACATTCTTAGAGTAGCACCTCTGATTTTTGAAAATCAGCTCATTTCTCCCCACCCAAATGGCCCAGAGGACAGCAAATGGCTTGGGGCAATCGTTTGCTGAGCCCGTACCCACCGCACGAACCGACCTCCAAAACGGCTCTAGCCCTGTGGCCTCCACCCAAGTAATCCCCGACTCCCTCCATACCTGCGTCGAAGTCGTGCATCCAAAACGGCTCACCTTACATTGTTTATAATTGTATCGTCCGGTGCGCCAGGTTTTCCGATCCCTATGATGCCCCCTCCCCACTACTGGATGCGGAGTTTAAGATGTGAATCCCATGTCTCGTGATGGCTTCAGGCAATGGCTTGAAAGAGCAAAAATCACTTGAACAATCTGATGGGCATGGTCTTCTTTTGGGTTTTTTTTTAAATGTTCTTTTGTCTCTGAACTTGAGACATTTTGCAGGGTAAGATGTCTCCGGTCTCCTTTTCTTTCTGGTCTGTAACCCTAAACTTTGTTTTTTCCCCTGATGTAGTTGGTTTTTTCCTTTTTCATGATGAATGATGAATTCAGTTTTGTATCATTGTATGGAGCATTTGTAAAGGCAATTTTATATTGATATTTTTTAATATCAGTGTGGAATCAGATTCCCTTTTTTTCCTTGAAGAGGGTAGCTCCAGTGCATGAATTTGTTGCTATATGAAGGTCCATGGCAGGACTGAACACACTTACAAATTTATTATACGAAACTGCATCTTGCATGTTGGTATCGATTTTAACGACTCAGACCGTTGGTTGTGTTATTACTTTTTTATCATTAAATTAAGGATCCTCCGCTTCATTTTATTTATTCTCTATTTATTAAATACAATTTCCGTTTAGTCTCTGCGAGGGAAGGTTACATGCAAGGTGTAATCAAGCAAGCCTCCAATAGCCAATATTGGGATATCTGGAGTCGCCAGAAGCTAGGACCTGAATTTGAGCTCAAGCAGCAGCAGATATCAAAAATAAATCAGGTAATTTCCTCAAAAAATAAACATCAGGTAAATATTATGAGGGTTTGATTTTTTTGCTTTGCATGAAGGTGTGATGTTAGTCTTTACAATTACTTTAGGATGTACGGAACCAACTAATTGAACTTGAGAGACATTTCAACATCCTCGAGCTCAATAGATTTGGTGAAAGCAGTGAAGCTTTAAAAGGTTTGAGAGCTACAAGTACTTCTGAATCTTCAAGGTAATTTATATTACAACAGTGTACTCTTGATCTGTAAAAAAAACTCTTCTAGTCCCTGCAAAAGAGATTTTTTTAGCATCGAAAAATGGTACAAGGTAAGAATTCTTTTTATTGTCCTGTGATTAAGAAACCACTCATTTGTTTCCGGTGCTTCTATTGGTTGTTTATGAGCTTTTTTGAATGGTGTCTCTCTCTGGAATTGTTGTTTATTCCTTCATTTGGTTGGAGATGAAATTGGCAGCAGGAAGTTGTCAATTTCATACATGAATTTTGGTTCTTATTCTTCTGGAATTTCGATTCTGTGTGATAGCGATATCACACTACTAGCAGTAATCGTTTTTACACTGCCTTTGTTCTAGCCTTCTGGATAGTTTTTACACTGCAAGTCATCAAACTTGATACATCCATAGCAGAAATCTCAGGGGTACTCCTCGTTTTCCCTTTGAAATCTGTCGTAGAGGATCCTGTCATATAAATATTGTCATTTGCCGTATATGCTTCATTTTCCTCAGCTTTAATGATCATCATTTCTTGAAATGATCTTGCTAATGTGTAATGTGGTGAGAACAAAGGTGGAGTGGAAATGGTTTCCTTCATTTTATCCATCAGCCATGGACACTATGTGAGGATAACGAAGGGGGAGAGGGAGTAGTTGGGAAGGGTGGCGAGAGCGGCAATTAGGCATGTTGTTGAGAGAGGCTGGGAGCAACGTACGTCGAAAGAGGAGGGATGTTGGTGGAGTGAGGTCCACCATTTAGAAGTGGATCATTAAGGAAGATGGTTGGTGCATTGTTTGCCATCATCAAGGTAGTGATGGCTCTCACGAAGCACATGCACGTAAAGTGCAATTCTTCCATCATGTAGTGGTGAGTGTGCCATGTTGTTGCAGCATGTACGGATGTTCGGAGAACTTCAAGTGCATGGCTGTCGATCATTGTCGTGCGTACTACGAGATGAGACACATTTGGCATCGTAGGGAACATAAAAGCAGTGGGAAGGTGCATTCTCATGGGAGAGATCACACTTCCTCCAATAGGAAGCTATATACTTTGCACATGCGATGTTTCAAGATTATAGGGGTCCTATCGTTAGAGGTGATGTTGCTTGGTGATGCACTTAAATATTTCATTAAATATCTCAGATGACCTCTGGTCGGGGGAAGACATCTCGGTCGTGTGACCACCATCTTAGGGCATTGTGGAACTCAAGGGGTGGAGTTACATTGTGGCACTGACGGATCAACTTTCTAAGGACTTGGACTTCTCCTTTGTATTTCAGTCTAGAGGGACCCCTCCAGGATGCAAAGCATCGGAGGGCTCTGGAAAACGTTTGAGGAAGGGGGATGTGGTGAAACAATCGATGGAATTTTTGGGGCTCATTACCTTTACGATTAGAATGTATGATTTCTCCTCCCTTATGGTTTCACACGTGAGATTTAGGGCTCATAATGGCCATGCAAAGAATGTGGTCGTATTTGAACTCCACCGATATCAGGGCATGTACGCAAATTGGGATGGTATGTATATCGGGTCATGTCTTCGATTGCTAGACTCTAGAACCCATTCGAGCCCATTAGTGTTGTTATGCTGGACCTTTCTGTGACCTTGTTTTTGGCATGATTCTCTGTTAGAAAGTTTTATGTTAGGTAACGCTCAAATCCCCGATTTAGGATCGTTTCTTTAGGTATCCGACAAGCAGCGTAAAAAATACTTGGATCTTTCAACATGGATTTGATAAGAATTCATGTAGCCGACCCTATTTAAAATGGGAGTAGGTTTTGCCCTTTTGCCTCTCTGTTAGAAAGCCCATGTGAGGGATTTGGATCGCCTTATTTGGCTCTAGTAGAGCAGCTTGTCCTGGCACTGGGCTGGGTTTCTTGTTGTGAACTTTCTTGGTCGCAATTAATTGGTGGAGACCTCACTTGTATTGTATCGGGTGCCTTGGTGCCTTCTTGTCCACTTAGATGTAGTCTTGTGGTTCTATGGGGCTTCACGTTGGTCATTCGAAGCCCTTGGTATTCTTAGATGAGGTGGATGCCTTGAAGATTTATGTATGGGAGAAGCATCGAGTGGATGGGCATCTTGCTTATTTTTCACAGGTGGCCGAGGAGGCCTATTTGGCAGTAGACCCGATTGTAATGGATTCAGGTCTTGATCCTGTTACGAGGGAAGTGTATGTGGTTGATTTTAGCCGGGGTATATCTAGAGAAGCGAGAGTGGTGTGTGCTACAAAAAAATACACTTTAAATAAGGAATGTGTGCCATCTCAGGGGCCTGGAGAAAAGAGCTGTGGGGAACCTGTGTTCAAAGTGCCATCTTTCTTTGATTTCAGAGACTTGAATGCTACATTTGTCATTTGTGCATGAAGGATCTTAATTGCCTATAACCGTGATTAGTTGTAGTTGGAGATTGAGGTTTTTTTGAACCATGTTATCTTGGTGAAATGATTTCCGTCTTGTTATCTCATGAGTTTGTTCCAACGATAGGGGTGTCCCATCTGGAGTTGTGGAGTGATTTGCGCTCGGCTAACGCTCTCTTCCCTTTGGTGACATGGATCGTCGGTGGGGATTTCAACACTACCCTTCTTTCTCTTGACCGCTTGTGGGGCAGGGGACAGTTGAATCCTGGTTATGATGGTTTCATGGAATTTGTTAGAGAGATGTGAGTGGAGGTTCTTGATGTGCAGTGTAGATTCTTGCGGCAGAACTCTTGGTCTAGGTCTTGCCTTGACAGGTTTCTATGCACAATAGAATGTTTGGCCTTCTTCCTTTTCGAGAAGTCTAGCCTTATTGAGGATGGATCTAGGGGATTGATGGCGGCTCGATGGAGATATGAGGGCTTGGCGACGATTGTCTTTTTCAAAAGTTGCAGTTGTTGCAATATGATCTTTGTGAGTACAAGAAGGAATTGAGCTCATGACGGCCTTGAGTCGACTACATGGATCAGAGTATATACCAGAGCTCAGTCTTGAGGTGCTCTATGATAGATTAGGGTACCGTAGGGTCATTTTGAAGGAGGATGCGAAGGTGACTATGGAATGGATGGAGAGATCTAGGCAAAGGTGGTCAAGAAGGGTGACACAAGCACCAAATTTTTGGTGAGCAGTAAGCGACGCCGTAATCTTATCCATTCACTTATGGTGGAAGAGCATCGAGTTGAATTGGATTGTGAACTGGGTGTGGTGCTTGTGGAGTTTTTCGCTGCACGACTCATTGTGCAGATCTTGGAGGTTGGTGGTGGTTTGGCACATGTGCTTCTACCTTATCTGGTGTTCAGAATGCTGGTTGGTTAGGCAGTTTGAGGGTGACAAAGAATGTTAATATACTGGAGTTGTTGAATGCAGAGGGGGCACGATAACTTGATGGCCTCCTGGTTTTTTTCGTGAGTTTTGGAATGTGATCCGTGGTGACTTTTTGGAGGCAGCAGATGACTTCGTTTTGGGGAATTTTGGTTTTAGGAAAGTCAACCAGGCCCTTCTGTTCCTTATACAAGATGGAATTTTCTAAGAGGGCGGAAGATTTTATACCCATTGCCTTGTCAAAATGCGGTCTCTCTTATTGTGGCAAAGGTACTTATTAACATATTAAGAGTGATCATTAATGACCTTATCTCCCAATTGCAGCCAGCTCCAAGAATGTGGTTGCATATGCGTGTGCAGACATATAGCCGCACTGCATTCTAGAACCAGAGCATTATGCGCCATATGCGCATGTGTGGGCCCCCTATGCAGTTGAAGCATAATGGGTCCGATAAGTCTAGTTGGATTCAATCTGTTTAGATTATCAAAATTAAAATAACTTATTTTCTTTCCCTGAAACTCCACTCTTCCCACTTGGTTCACCGAAAATCCTAAGCTCATTTCCAAGTTGCCCTTCTCCAATCACCAAATCTACCAGAAGCCGTGATCTTTTGTTCCATCCTCAAGTCTTCTCCCCATCATTGCCTCTGCTGGAGGCTGCTCCCACTGTCGTCAAGCCCTTTCTCCCGCCTCTGCTAAAGGCTGCCTCTGATGATCTGGTTGGTTGGTGGAACCATTGGCCTTTGTTGTGACACCACAATTGTCAAGTTGCCCTCCCACAATGGCCATCATCGCCTCTGTCGGAGGTACCTTCCTCATGATATATCTTTTATTTTTAACATTGGTAACATACCTCTTTCCACGAAGCTTTTCCAATTGGGAGTTAGGGCATGTATTGATTTTTGGTTTGTTATTTTGTTCCATTTGGGAGATGCAAACTATACATTCTTCCGTTTTCTCCAGCTACGCTGTTATATATTAGTATATTACTCTTTTTTTCTTTTTGAAGTTTTTTCCACATGTTAATGCTACATAACTACTGCTATGTATCAGTATATTACGCTAAACAGCACTGTTAGACAAATGGATGGCTCCTCTTATATTTTTAATTGTGTTACATTACATAAACAACAACAACAACAAAATCTTTTCCCATAATTAAGTAGGGTCGGTTACATGGATTCTTCGCCTCCATTCAGATCTATCTTGGATCAATCCCGGGCTTATATCCAAAAAATTAAGATCCCTTCGTATAGTTTCTTTCCAATACTTCTTGGGCCGTCCTCGCCCTCTCTTAGCCGACTCAACATCCCAACACTCGCATCTCCTAACCGGAGCATCAACTGATCTTCTTTGCAAATGACAAATCATCTTAAGCGATTTTCTCGCAACTTATCCTCAATTGGAGCTACACCAACTTTCTTTCTGATTGCCTCATTCCGAATCCGATCTTTACGTGTGTGTCCACACATCCATTTTAGCATTTTCATTTCTGCTACAACCATTCTCTGCACATGTCTATGGTTCACAGTCCAACATTTAGATCCATAAAGCATAGCAGGTCTCACGACTGCTTTGTAAAACTTTCCTTTAATTTTTAAAGGAATTTTCTTATCACAGAGTACAACAGAGGCTCCTCTCCACTTTATCCAGCCTGCATTTATTCTATTAGTAACATCTCCATCAATTTCCCCATCATGTTGCAAAATAGATCCCAGATATCTAAAAGATCTCTCTTTCGAATATTATCGCTACCAATCTTCACCACAATTCCTTCACCATTGCCTCCATCAAAGGTGCACTCCATATATGCCGTCTTAGCCCTACTTATACGAAATTCTTTAGTCTCAAAGGCATGTCTCCAAACCTCAAGCTTCTCATTTACTCTATCTCTAGTCTCGTCAATCAATACAATATCATCAGCAAATAACATACACCAAGGTAACTCATCTTGAATGTGACTTGTCAACTCGTCCATAATCAAATTAAAAAGAAATGGACTCAAAGCTGAACTTTGACGTAAACCAATGTTGATCTCAAAATAGTCAGTCTTCCCAGACGGGGTCCTTACACAAGATAAAGCCTTATCATACATATCCTTTATGAGGTTATTGTATAGGACAGGTACTTGTCTCTTCTCCAAAACTCTCCACAATATCTCTCGCGGGACAGAATCATAAGCCTTCTCTAATTCAATAAAGATCATATGGAGGTTCTTCCTTTTAGTTCTATAAATCTCCATTATTCTCCTCAGCAAATGGATGTCTTCAATAGTTGAGCAACCTGGCATGAATCCGAATTGGTTTTCTTTTACTTTGTAAAGTTGCCTCAACCTTCTTTCAATCACACGTTCCCAAATTTTCATAGTGTGACTCATCAGCTTGATACCTTTGTAATTTGAACAATTTTGAATGTCTCCTTTATTCTTATAAAGAGGCACCACAACACTCCTCCAATCTTCAGGCATTTTCTTGCTTCGCCAAGTAACATCGAATAGATATGTAATCCTAGTCAAACCGCGCTCACCTAAAACTCTCCAAACTTATACAGGGATGTTATCCGGTCCTACATCTTTTCCGGGTCTCATACATGGCCTTAAATTTCGGCGAAATTCGATCGAATTTCTGTCGAATATCCATATCCAGACAAAATCGAAATTCGACCGAAATGATCGAAATGACCGAAATATGGGGGTCCTAGTACAAAAAATGATCGAAATGATCGAAATTTCGATCGAAATTTCACCGAAATTCCATCGAAATTCGGTTTTGGTCGATACCGAAACGGTGACTGAAACCGACATTTAGGGCCTTGGTCTCATAACCTTCAAAGCCTCCTCTGCTTCTTTTCTTTGAATTCGTCGATAGCTTGCACGATTCAAGTAACTTTCATTGTTAGCTAGATCACCCAAAGTGATCTCTCTATTTCCTTCTCTAGTGAAAAGTTTATGGAAGTACTGCTCCCATCTAGTGTCTATATCCTTCTGAGTAACAAGCACATGACCTTCCTCGTCCTTAATGCATCTCACTTGAGAAAGGTCTTTGATCTTTCTTTCTCTTGCTTTGGCCAACCTGAATATATCCTTTTGGCCCTCCTTAGAGTCGAGATTTTTTTAGAGAACTTCACAAGCTTTTGACTTAGCTTCGTTTACAGCCTTCTTTGCTTCCTTCTTCGCTATTTTGTAGTTTGTGACAGTTTCCTCTGTTATATCTTTTGACATAGCTTTAAAACATGCTCTTTTAATTTTCAGCTTCTCTTGCACCCCTTCACTCTACCACCAAGCCTTCTTTTGACCTGAAGCTCCTCCCTTTGACTCGCCTAGCATCTCTTTGGCTACCTTTCGGATACAAGATGCTACTGCCTCCCACATCTCGTTTGCACTTCCGCTACGATCCCAAGATACGTCTTCTAAAACCTTCGCCCTAAATCTCGATTGCTTCAGTGGAAGATTCCACCATCTAGTTCTAGTAATCTTAGGAATACTCCTTTTCTTTAGCATCCCTTTCATTTGCACATCCAAGACTATCAAGCGATGTTGGGTTGTCAAACTCTCTCCTGGGATTACTTTGCAGTCTTTACAACACAATCGATCTCTTCTCCTCAATGCAAAGTAATCTATCTGTCTTCTAGCTAGGCCACTCTTATAAGTAATTAAATGCTCATCCCTCTTCTTGAAGATTGTGTTCACTATGAGAAGATCATATGCCATTACAAAATCCAGAACGACTTTTCCCTCTTCATTCCTATCCCCAAAACCATGCCCTCCATGTACACTAGCATACCCGGAAGCATCTTTTCCCACATGTCCATTAAGATCTCCACCTATGCAAATCATCTCTCGTTGTGGGATTCCTTGTAAAATCTTATCCAGATCCTCCCAAAAAGCTTGTTTGGTCCTTTTATCTAAACCAATTTGTGGTGCATATACTGAGATGATATTCAGAATTTCTTCTTCAAGCACCAATTTTAGCAAAATAATACGATCCTCAAATCTTTGCACATCAACCACACAATCCTTCAAATCCTTATGAACAATCACTCCAACACCGTTTCTGCCCTTATCTTTACCTGAGTACCAAAGTTTAAAGGCTGTCTTCTCGATTTCCCTTGCTTTTTCTCCAACCCATTTAGTCTCTTGAAGACATGGTATATGGATCCTCCTCCATCAATTTTCCAGTTAAAATGCCGATATTCCAACTACCAATCTGCAACTTTCTTTGCAATCTTTTTTGGACTAACTTCTTTACTCGCATACGTCCATTATGCGAGAACCCTTGCAAATTTTGGACTGCATCCGGGCGGTGATGCAGTGGAACTAGCTTAATTACCCGCATGCGTTCCTCATGCGAGAACCCTTGCAAATTTTGAACTACATTCAGGCTGCGATGTAGTGGCCCTTGCCAATTTTTCATTGCATTCGGACGATGCAACGCGTCACAAGTAGGGAATGCCCCAACGAAATCTACATGTTTGCTTAAATCCATGTTAAAAAGATCGGACTGTCATGAGGCAACTTCCTAAATAATATTTTTTTTAAAAATACTATTTAGGAAGTTGTATACGATTGTTTTACGTTGGCTGTCAGCTACCTAACGCGACCCTCCTCATTTACCCGGGCTTGGGACCAGCCATGGCTGAGTTTTTTATTGTGTTACATGTCATTATTTTTTTACTGCTAAATGCTATTAGAAGATATTGTGAGATTTATATTACTACCACATGGATGTTATATATTATTGATGTTGCCATTGATATTTTTATTGCTGCTGTTATATATTTTTACTAAATGCTATTGAATTGTACTACTAGATGTATATTACTCCTACCTCGAAGCTGCTGCCATATTCTACTGTTGCCATCATTGTTTTTAGTTGTTTTTTTTCCATTTTTTATTTAGGAACCCATATTTACAAATTATAAGTTGAAATATAACTGTTTGCCAATGTTCTATGTTCTAAAATGAAAGTCAGTATTTATATTATTAAATCATGTTATACTAAAAATTTATAAAATAATTCAAATAATTTAAAAATATTAATCATCATTTATTTATTTTATAAGAAAATTCATTGAAACTACATAGGATTGTCTATACCCTGATTATGGCTTTGCGTACCACTTATTCACTATCCCGTGATCTATTGGGACGCATATGCATGCCACATTCCTAAACCTTGACCGGCTTTCTTTCAAGAGTATTAGATGCTGGGGAACATGATGATGGCCATAGAGATGGTGACGGATTGGAGGAGGGATGTAGGCATTTATTGGTATATTAGTATCGACGACTTGGGTGTTGTCAATATTCCGGTGCATATCGATTTCCTCGCTTTTGGAGAAATATCGACGAGCTATCAACAATATGGATACATATCGGTCAAAATTTAGAGTTTTCAGCTGAACTTTTCCTTTATATCAACTATGGATCCGGTGGCTTAGCCCCCTTTTTCAATGGAATCAAAACGACTCTAAAGCTGATCAAGTTAGAATCATTGGTCCAAAATATACTCCAATCAATTTTAGTATTAGTAATTACTAGTAGTATGCTGATCTAGACTTACATACCCATGACATACTCGATAATCCAATCGATATTGATTTTCTTTAGTTCAGTTAGAAATGTTTTGTTTCTAATCTATTTTAATTCATCTTCATTCATGCAAAAATATATTTATTATGAATGATGTTCTTTAAAAACTATATGTTTATATGCTCATTAGATTGTTTGATTTTCGATATAACTCAACATTTTCTTTATGCGTAATAAGCAATGTGGTGCAAATCTAGTGTTCTAAAATAACCTCCTTTATCTCTCCAAGTTGTTATTTTTGAATTTCATCATTTCCATCCTAATACCTCTCATGATTACTATAGCCAATGACTTCTTCATCTCGGATACTTTAATGATAATTATAACTAATGACTCCCTCTTTAACTGGATAGAAATTCAGTAACAAGATATATACAAAGTTGTATATATTTTGTTGTTGTTCCTATCTCCACAGTTTCATCATATATCATAGTGTTATATGCATTATTGTAAGAATTGGCCGACTGACTATTGACCAATCGGTGAATAGTCGATCAACCGACTACTCGTACTGACTAGTTGGTCGATTTTTGCATGGGGATTTTGTTTTTTTGGCTATTTTTGATTGCATACATATTTAAATATGCCTAATATTTTATTTAAATTAATTACTTCTTTAATTTTATTATGATAACATAGAAAATATATAAATCAATATAAATGCATAAGAATATAGTGTAAAAAGGTTTATATATTTAAAATAATTTTAAAAATTTGAAATCGACCAAAGGTCGACTAAATCTGATTAGTCGTCTGATTGTCAATTAATTCTTTGTCAATAACCCGTTCGATCGAGTACCATCTACGGACTTATACAACCTTGGTTATATATTATATGTTTGTCAGGTAATATATAATTGAGATAAAGGAGTATGCTCCCTGGGAGCATGTAACTTACATGCTCCCACCCCCTTTTCATTGTATTTTTTATTTTCTTAAATGAAACCTAGGAGAATTTAGATCACCATATATCACCATGATATCATTCAAAATTCAACTTAATTTGCGACTTCCTTCCCCCCATCAAGACTGCCAAATTTTGACGATCCCAGAACGTCTAACATTGACCCCCTTCAGATGGACATGTTAGGAATGTTTGGTTTACACAAAACTTGAAACACATTCCACTAATTATTCTAAGTAAATCCCCTAAGGTTTCTTTTCAAAAAAATGAAAAACTTATTGGAAAAAGGTGGCATCATGCTCTTATATGCTTCCGGGGAGCATATTCATTCAACCCTATATTATTTTGTTAGTATATATTTTATTGTAGTTTTTATAGGTATTTTTTTATAAATTGAGGCTTATGCTTCGAGGCTATGCCTCACCTCACTTCCAGGGAAAAGGCATTATTCTACTTTTTATTTTTTTTTCAAATGTTGACAGTGAATCCCGGTGATATATGCGATATAACTTATTTTGATGTGCTTATTACACCTCATTCTTGCATATAAGATTATATATGTATGTTTGTTTATATTTTGAGAACTAGTATGATCATAATTTTTAGAAAATCATTTTTGTGCAATTTTTAAGATTTGCACCAATATCATTGATATATCCCCTTTCGGGATGACCGATACAATATCGATATCGATATTTTGAACCTTGGACCCAACACATTCTCAGTATAGAAGCACTAACCACAAAAGATGGATTCATTCCTAGCACACCAAATGGTCCATTGGAGAGTGAAGAAATTGGAGGCATCCTCCTTCGAGTTACTGCAAACAGAGCTATTGGAGCTCCATAAGGATGAACCGCCACCCGTCCTGAGCTAGGGAAAATCTTCCCCTTCCCAGACCAACATAGTGAGTCTGCATTCGAAAAACAAATGATGCAAATCTTCCCGATCTTCCTTGCATCTGTCGCAACTAATGTCACCCATGTGAAAAAAATTTTCTCATCGATTCTACAGTTGTAGTGAAATTCATCCTCATTCATGTGATGGTTTCGTGCGAATAACCTTTAGCCCTTTTTAATGGAAAAGATGTCGCTTGCCCATATAAAATGATCCCTCCTAGCAAAAGTAACCTCCAGCTCCCCCGGAACATCGAGCATCACCAATTTATCATTCAGCCTTTGCTCCAAGAGTGCTGTCGTGAAAGAGGGCCTCCAGGAGCACGCGTCCCAAGCCAAGCTCACTAGAATAGTTTGGTCCTCTGCTAGCATATATAAACATGGGTAACACTCCCCCAAAGCTCCCCAAGCCCCTCCAGTTGTCCAACCAAAAGCAAAAGATATCCCCACTACTAAAAACCAAGCGTAGTTGCTCCCCAACTCCGGGAGGATCCGAGTAATTCTCTGTCACATAGAGGAGGGAGTCCATACATTGTTCCACGTCAACGTGCCTTAAATTCCGTATATTTTTCGTATCAACCGGCAGACCAAATCATCCTTCTTACTCATATTCTGATTACCTATTTTAGAAGGATGGCTTTATTCATGCATTCTAGCATTAAGACACCATGACCTCTGTGCTTTTTTGAGCTTATTATCATTTTCCAATCAACAAGATGAATCCCTTCCCTCTCCTACCTACCATAACCTTCCATGAGATTCGATTTGAGGTTTATATGTCTAGAAGACTTTAACACTCCTTGTCAAGTTGGAGCATATCTATCTATCATGCCTGACAAACTGAAAATCTGTCGAGATGTGTGGAGTAGTAATCTTCCCTCCTCGTACGACATCACGAACAAGTGGTAATCAATCTCTATGTGCTTGGTCCCGCTCATGACATATCAGGTTAGCGGATTTATTGTCACAATATAGAGGAATATGAGTAGTGACAACAATATCAAGTTCCTATAGAAAGTAGTTTAACCAGGTAATCTCTCAGGTAGCCTGAGCCATTGCCATGTATTCTGCCTTTGCACTGGATCTGGAGACTACGGTCTGCTTCTTACTTCTCCAAGTGACAAGGTTTCATCCAACCATCATGGCATATCCTGTAGTGGAGCGACGATCCTCAAGTGGACTAGCATAATCTACATCAGCATATGCAGCTACATTAGTGTCGTCATTTGCCCCATAGAAGAGGCCTCGTCTTGATGATTCCTTCAAGTAGCCCAATATATGAAGAACATCTTGCCAATGACTGTAATGTGGTTGCTCCATGTGTTGGTTGGATCTGCTCACATCATAGAATATATTCGGCTTAGTAATAGTAAGGTAAAATGGTTTGCCCACCAGCCTTTTGTACCATGTAGTATCTTCAAATACATGATCAACTGAAGTGGAGTGCCTCGAGTCAACAGGGATACCAGAAGCTTGCATCCAAGTAATCCTGCCTCAATTAGGATATGCAGGCAATATTTCCTCTGTGAGAGGTGAAGTCCCTCTGTAATGCATATCCCTTCTATGCCAATGAAGTAGCGAAGTTGGCCGAGGTCATTCATGACGAGGACCTTCTGAAGCAAAGCCTTGGTCTCTAGTATGTCTTCCAAGGAAGGCCGTATCGATATCAATATCGTTTCGAACCATCCGAAAAAGGATATATCAGGATATATCGTCGATATCAGTGGAAATGTCGAAAATGTTTCAAAAAAGTCAAATTTTTGCCATTTTTCAGAAATTAAGGTCATCCAAGATATCAAACCAACAAATAACCTACAAATAAATACTTGTATCACACATATCGGTCATTTATAGACCATATATTGCATATATCGGTATCGCACATATCGGTCATATCGAACATATCGATATTAATATTGATTCTTGACTTATAAATATTGGAAATGGATTTCATTCAAGTTCTTATAACATGAAATACTACAAATATACACTTAGAAAATACATATAGATCATTTATGAGGATGATGATCCTTATACTTCACATATCGGTGATATTGAACATATCGCTGATATTGTTAGTTGTTGACATACTATATATATTGAAAATGGAGTTTATCCAAGTACTTTGATCACTAAATAATTTACAAATGCACTCTTACTCTCTTAGATAACACATATCGATCATCTATGAACCTTATATCACATATATCGATACGACGGTACTGTTAGTTGTTGACCTATATATATATTGAAAATAGAGTTTATCCACGTTCTTAGATCACTAAATAACTTACAAATATACTCTTTGATCACACATATCGATCATATATAAAGCTTATATTGCATATATCGATCATTTCGAACATATCGATATTAATGTTGATTCTTGGCTTATAGATTTTTTTGAAGAATTGACTTATAGATATTGAAAATGGATTTCATTCAAGTTTTACAACATGAAATAACTTGTAAATATACACCAAGTTGAAGAACCATTGTATGCACCCTCCTGTCGCACCATACCCTAGCAGTACGAGGATCTCGCTGAAGAACCATTGTATATAGGGATATCGATGAAATATCGGCGATATCGGTCGATATCCTGTATTTTTTGTACTGAATCCCTTCATTTTTGACCGATATGGATCGATATGGTGATATATCGGCGATATATTGGCGATATCCATGTAAAAAGATATACACTCCGATCTCGATACCCCCAACCTCTCGATATCGCCGATATATAGCCGATACGACCATCCCTGATGTCTTCATCATCATCACTTGTGACAACCATATCATCAACATAAATGACAAGTATGACAATATCAATGAGTCATCTTTTGACAAAGATAGAGTAGTCAGATGTTTTGTTCTCTAAAAGCCAAGAGTGCTGATCTTAGTAGTGAGTCTGTCAAACCTCAGACTCTGCTTTAGTCCATAGATTGCCTTGCGAAGTTGACACACACTCCCCCTCGACTTCGTATCCAGGGGGCTGCATCATGTAAACCTCTTCCTCAAGATTGCCATACTTGAATGCATTCTTCACATCGAGCTGAAAGATAAGTCATCCCTTATTTGCATCCACTGAAAGAATAATGCAAATAGAGCCCATCCATGCTACTAGAGAGAAGGTCTCGAAGTAGTCAACCCCATATATCTTCGTAGAACCTCTAGCAACAAGCCATGCTTTCAGTCTGTCAATGAACACCCCAGATGATTGTTTGATCGTAGAGACCCATTTGCAAGCCACTGGTCTAATTCCCATTGGACACGATACAAGGTCCTACATTCTCCTAGATGTGTGAGCATCCATTTCCTCATTCATTGCCTGTCACCAACCATAATTCTATGAAGCACTGCGATGATCTCGAGGAATATAAATAGTCATGAGAGCATATGCATATCTCCTCTCAGAGCACGATAAGCTAGCAGTAGAAGTGAAATGATACATAGGTGAAAGATACGTTGCCTCTTAGTTCTGCGGAGAGCAATGAGAAGCTCTTGAGGGCATTAGTGGTAGGCAAGGCCCTAAATGTCGATTTCGATCACCATTTCGGTGATTGATCGAAATGGAATTTTGATCGAATTTCGATCAAAATTTCGATCATTTTTTGTACTAGGGTCCCCATATTTCGGTCATTTTGGCTATTTCGGTCGAATTACTATTTCGATTGGATATCGATATTCGACATAAATTCGACTGAATTTCGCTGAAATTTGAGGCCATGGTGGTAGGGGCACTTGAAGATGGCATGCCATCCTGCAAAAAAGAAACAAGCAAAGGTACATGAGTAAGCACAAATGTATGCGTGCACTTATACACGATTGGTGGAGGAAGATTCGAAGGAATATCCGTGATAGACTGTGTAAAGAAGCTCGTCTATTCAAAGAAAGTAACATCAATAGAAATATAATATCGATGCCCATCAAGATAATGGTACTTGTAACCCTTTTGGGTGCGAGAATAACCAAGAAAGACACATTTTATCGCTCGAGGTGACCGTTTGTCAGCATTATGAGAATTGTGGATGAAAGCTATACACCCAAATATTCACAGAGGAAGTGAGAAGGGTGACTCCTTCTGATAGAGTAGAAAAAAAGGAGTGAATTATTTTAGGATCGAAGAAGGAACCTTGTTGATATGATGGACATCAATAAGAACGACATCTCCCCAATAGGTATTCAGAACCTTCATCTAAGTGAGAAGGGAGCAAGCAATGCCAAGAAGATGCCAAAGTTTTCGTTCTGCTATGCCATTTTGCTGAGAGGTATACAAACAAGATGTTTGGTGGACAATTCTTCGAGGAGCAAAGAAAGTCATCAAACCATTGTGTAAAGTTCAAAGCATGATCAAAACGAAATATTTGAACACAAGTGGAGAAAACAATTGTGATGTACTCAAAGAAATTCTTGACGAGTCTTGTGGAGAATTTCTTTCGGTATTTGAGGAGGAATATAAGGAGCCCCACACCCCCTACTCTTGAGGAGCATATTTGGTTTTCATCGACCACTTTCGTCATATCCTTCAGTGGATGACATGAAGTTGCCTAGACCTCAAATCCCATTCCTCCGTTGTCAGCTCACAGCCATCTCCCACAAGGTCGAACCGAATAACCTCTTGTCATGCCAACAATCTACCATTGCAACGCTGTTTACAAATGTTTCTGTTGTAATCCCAAAGATGTCTATGAAACAGGGATAGTTTGGTCACAAACCATGCCGCGGTCAAACCCTAAGCTTGACATCCTCTCTAGAAAGATCCCGCCAAATCCATCCTCAAAAACAAGACACGCTCAAATCTGAAATGGGTTCTCAACCGCACATCCTCCCACGAGAACCACAAGAGGAGGGGTATGGCCTGAGTGGGCCCTCTAGAGCATCCAATCATGAGCCAAAGGGAACATCTGAGATGCCTCAATAGAAGTTAGAAAATGGTCAATGCGACTCTTGCATTTCTCCTAGTGTATCTACACCCACCGACATCCATGAGCTGTAAATCATACTCAATGATAAAGCGGGAAAGGGCTTCCAATCTACTCTCTGCCCCATCATGCATTCGTAGTCTATCATCTGGTCTAAGCATTACATTGAAATCCCTCGTTATTATCCAAGCAACCGAGAGATACCTTAGTCTAATCGGTCTGAGATCATCATTCAAATATGCAAATCCAAGGTTAGTAGCTTGTATACATTAGTTACAACCAGTTTTGATCCATCAACCTTTCAGTGAAGGGCGACATTGATCGAATATCCGCCTTTAGTCACATCCTCCTAAAAAAAATCTATCACTGCTCCAACCAGAAACTAGACCCTCGGATGCCCCATGCGAGTCGAATGCTTAAATTATGCCAAATGAGTACTACCAACATAACTCCAAAGGCCATCCATCCCCTGTGAAATCTTGGTTTCCTGCAAGAGAACAATATTTACCTTAGCCTCCAAACAGAGATCACACCTTCAACCTCTTCTCCGGCCTCCCCAAGGCCCTGACATTCCAGGTTAATATTCACTCCAAAACAACTTTGGTCCCTCGTGGTGGAACTGCCCAAAGGCATTCCATCATATCTAATCAAAACCATCTTTCTTCGGATTCGTACCAGCAACAGGCTCCACGCAACCACCAGTCACCTGAACACCACTGTCAGCAGCTTCGGGGTTGGGGTTGGGGGGGGGGGATCAAAAGTCACCTGCTCCAATTTAGGACCCAGACCTTGACCCCCAAAACCCTCCCTCGAGCATTCGAGGGCAATGTATACCGCCAACTGCTACCTTCTACGCCCCTTAGCATTCAGCTAAGAGTATCCCTTCCCATATTTCTAAGAGGGCAAGGGCCAAGTTGAAAGAGTATCCCTTCCCACTGAGTCCGCATCTTCTGTCTTCGAAGAGCCCAAGGACTCACCATCACCCTCGCATCAGAGTGGAGAATCCTTTGCTAGAGCACCACTTCCAGAAACCAAAGAGCCCAAGGGGGGGGGGGGAGAAGATGTGTCTTGCCTCTCTTCTGGAAGCATCGGTTATGGTGGTGGGCATAAGAAGATTTGGGTCCAAACAATGTCGTCTAGGAGGTTCTATCTAAGAAGAGGATATCGAGTCTAGCAAAGGATCTGAGGAGGCCAAAGATCCTACCCACAAAATTGGAGAACTAGATCCAACTTACCACCGCGGCCCGGCTCCACTTGATAAGATCAAGAAGGCATGAATCCTGAACCATCAAGAGATCGTGAATGCATGAATCTCGATGGTGGAAGCATAATGGACTTGACGTTATCGTTTCCATCTGATCCTTGTGACGGTCGTTGACCACCATGCGCATAGCTGCTCGTAGCAGTGCCGACCTCCTCCACCGCCATGAAATACACCACCTTACCAATCTTCAGGCTAACCACGGATGACATGACCTCGACTCTTGACACCATTTTCATCTTAACACGCACATTCGAGCCTTTCGAAATTCCATTACTAATGATCAGAATCACCTTGGCGTACTCGCCCATCAAATCCTCCACTGTTTTGAGGTCATGCGCATGGAGGGGCATGCCTAGAGTGGGGTGCTTCCATGACAGTACATCCATCTTAGACTCCAGCTTCCGCACCTTCATCAGCGCCTATACCTTCTCATCTCAAGCCGGTGCAAGACCGATGTCAAGACACTCTGAGGACACCACCTACGTCAATGTCCGATTCCACCGTAAGAAAAACAAGTGATCGTGTTGCGACATGCACTAGCATAATGCCTGGCCTCCCCACACTTGAAGCAACCGCCCTCCGCACCATGAGGTGGAGGCCTCGAATCACCACCGTGATCCGATCGAACAGGCTGCCAATGGAGCCCTGAAGACCCTGACTTGATCTTCAATGCCGTCACCTCACGTTGAGAACGAACCCCCCGTGCTCTGCCCTTAGGTCGGAGTTCTTGAGGTCCTGAGAATTAACTGCATATAGGTGTGGTCATACTGGACATGCTCTTTTGGGTGCTTATTACGAGGGTCTTCTACCTCAATAGCAGATCTTAACCATCAACAGACTAGCTCTACATTCTCGTCAACTTGGACTCTGATTTCCTTGTCTCTTTCCCATCCTCGTTCTCATCTCTGACTGCTCTGCCCTTTCTCTCTCCTTTATTCGGACAAGCCATCTCTATATAAATGTTAGGTCTCCGAGAAACGTTTGGAAGGATTGAAGTTTTCTATACTCCTTTTCTTAGGCTTTTGAGGATGTGCATGTGATTCTTTGTGTAGCCTTGCACCTTTGGGTGCCCAGAACTGAATGATGGACTAGCGAAGACTAATTAGAGCTACGGCAACGGTGGCCTCAGACACCTCTCCCACCGCGAGGATGGACTCGAGCTCTCGCCAGGCCAGAAAAATGACAAGCAAACAGAGAGCCCCTATTTTCTTTATGTGACTGCAAGCTGTGGTTTTATAAATATTAAATTAGAATAGTACCAAACTAGCTAGACACTTAGTCCGCATATATCTTTTCTTCGATTGCAGTAAATATGCTTCTTGCATTCCAACCACTTTAAAATTTTTATGCTGTATTTGCAGCCGCATCTGTCGTTATGAGTTATTTTTATTGTTTCTTATTGCTATTGTAATTACTTTATTTTCTTAACAGGAGAATTCGAACAGTTCATAGGTTATATAACACGGTGGTTTCACAGCTATCAGTAGCGGAACGTCTCTCGGATTCATTGGCTGAACAGATGGCAGTGCTGAAGATAGCTTCACCTTCTGCAAAGAAACAGAATATGACTAGAGAGGTGCTTGAGTCAATTGGTGTTACCTGTCAGGAATCATTTGAATCACCAGATACAAAAGGAACAAGCCTTTCTTCTTGTTCCTCTACAAAGTATCCATCACCTATGCTTAAGGTTAAAGATGCAGTTACGAAATCTAAGCCAAATAAGTTAAAGGGCATAGAACCTGAAAGTGGGAGGCGGAGGAGAGATTCATTGGATAAGGTAACCCATTTAAAGAAAAATGTACTATATTCATCCTTCGTTTATGTAATTAGTAATTTTGGTTTTAATTTTTGTATCTCTATATCCATCTGTACCAATTTTTCGAGAAGGGTATGCCTCATCATTTCCTTGTATTTGGGAAATTGTATTTATTAGTACATCTTATGCTTTAAAAAAGTTTAACTACTTACAAAGCATGTGTGTATCATTCGCTTAGAAGCATAAAAATCAGACCTGAAAATACCCATAACATGTTATCTTGTGCATATGATATAGAGATTTCTGATGACTCATTAAATGATGCGCAAACCGTGGTTGCATGGCATGGGGGGGATTGAATCTAGAGGTGCGACAACAATACTACCAGTACCACACCACTAAGCTAGAGATGGCGAGATGACTGTAGCAACCAATGTTGCAAAAGTCGATAATAGGTTCTCGGTCGGTAGGGTCATTGAGTAAGGATTAATTAACACTCAACAATTAGGAGAGTAATCGGATTTAGTAGGGTATTAGTCGGTTTTGAATTTTTTATTATTTTAAATATATAAATCAATTTTTAAAACATACACTCTCATATATATATATATATGTTAGAATACTCAGATGATTATTCCATAGAGCCCTTGGGTCTCTTATATAGGGAGAGAGCCCTTGGGTAAATTACATGAGAGGTACATAAAGAAACTAAAATAATAAATAACACCACAGACTAATAACTATCTCTACACTCCCCCTCAAGATGGAGCATAGATATCTATCATGCTCAGCTTGGACGAACATCTCTGGAAAGGTCCTCTGAGCAATGGCTTCGTGAATATGTCTGCTGTTTGGTCCTCTGAACTGACGTGGGACGTGGAGATGAAGCCCTTCTGAATCATGTCCCTAGTGAAATGACAATCCACCTCTATATGTTTTGTTCTCTCATGGAAGGCTGGATTGTTGGCAATGAATAACGCTGCCTGATTGTCACATTGCAGGTTCATAGGCATGGGAACTTCAACCTTCAGATCTTCTAGAACTGCTTTAACCCACATCATTTCTGTGCTTGCCTGTGCCATGGCCCTGTACTCGGATTCGGCACTGGATCTTGCCACTACAGTCTGCTTCTTGCTTTTCCAGGAGACTAAAGAGCTTCCTACAAAGACAGCAAATCCAGAAGTAGACTTACGATCTCGTGGACATCCTGCATAATCCGCATCTGCGCAGGCTGAAATAGACAAATCTGTGGCTTTCTTGAACAGCAACCCTGTGCCTGGAGAAGACTTCAGATATCTCAATATCATGTACAATGCATCCATATGTACCTGCCTCGGCTGCTCCATAAATTGACTCACCCGGTTTACTGCAAGTGCAATATCCGGTCGAGTTATAGTGATGTATAAGAGCTTGCCCACCATTTCTCTGTACCTTCTCTTGTCCACCTCCTCAGTGTCCTCATCGTACAGCTTCATACTTGGGTCCATAGGTGTACTTGAAGGTCTGCATCCAGTCATTCCTGTCTCTACCAGCAAATCTGTGACATATTTCCTCTGATTCATCACCATTCCTTGTGCATTTCTTGCAAATTCTATCCCCAGAAAATACCGTATTGTGCCTAGGTCCTTTGTAGTGAACTGGCTGCCCAACATAGACTTGGTCATCGCAACCCCTTGTGCATCATCTCCAGTAACCAGTATGTCATCAACATATACCATAACAACGATGGTACCTCTAGGGGTCTTCCGGACAAACAGTGAGTGATCCGCATTTGATCTTCTGAAACCCTGTCGTTCAATAAGCTGGGAGAGCTTCTGGAACCACGCACGAGGACTCTGCTTAAGGCCATAGATAGCCTTATGAAGTCTACACACCTTCTGTGACTCCCCCTCAGCAGCAAACCCGGGTGGCTGCTGCATGTAGACTTCCTCCTGTAGATCACCATACAAGAAAGCATTCTTAACATCAAGCTGGAATATGGGCCAGTCACGTACCACTGCAACCGATAGAAGAATGCGAAGGGTAGAATGTCTCGCCACCGGTGAAAAAGTGTCCAAGTAGTCTACCCCATATGTCTGTGTAAACCCCCGTGCGACAAGCCTGGCCTTGTATCTGTCAAGACGACCATCTGCATGATATTTGATCGTAAAGACCCACTTGCAGCTCACAACAGACGCACCTGGAGGAATAGGGACCAGAGACCAAGTCCCTCTGGATTGCAATGCACGCATCTCCTCTTCCATCGCTAAACGCCAGCATTCAGTCTTCATGGCATCCTGATATGTCCGTGGAATCTCAACGGATGATACAGTTGCGGCAAACTTCTGGAAATCCCCATTGAGTCGATGAAAGGACACATGAGAGGCCAGGGGATATGAGGCACACTGTCTTCGCTGTTTCCTATGAGCAATGGGCCGGTCCAAGTCCTCCAAAACAGTGCTAACCGGTTGGTCATCCTCCTGTGGTAAAGGCTCCTGCACATGTGCATTATTTAACCCATCATTAATATCAGAACATACCTGAGGCGTGCTGGATGGTCGAGATGTAGCCTGAGCAGGGCCTGTGCGTCTCGTATAGAACTTAGTGAGAGGAACAACTGGCGGTGGTGGTGGTGGTGGTGGCGGAGATGGTGGTGGTGGTGTTGATATTGATGATGGTGGAGTAGAGGACGGACCAAGGCTTGGAGGTGGTGGAACATAGATCTGGGAGTCTGATGATGTGGAGGAGACCAACCTGTCACCTGCAGGGAGAAGTACATGACAGGTTCGAAAAAGTAACATCTGCACTCACATAGTACTTGTCATTGACAGGATCATAGCAACGGTACCCCTTCTGTGTCCTGGAGTAACCTACGAAAACGCACTTGATAGCCCTAGGGGATAGCTTATCAAGCCCTGGAGATAATCGGTGAACAAAAGCGACAGTGCCAAATACCCGAGGTGTCAGTGTAAATAAATCTCTGTCAGGAAAGAGAACAGAGATTGGAGACTTTTCCCCCAGAACAGTTGTAGGCATTCGATTGACCAGATAACATGCTGTAAGTATAGCATCACCCCAAAAGGATAATGGGGCACAACTCTGAATAAGTAAAGTGCGTGCTATGTCAAGAAAGTGTCGATGTTTTCGTTCGGCAACCCCATTTTGTTGAGAGGTGTAGGCACATGTGGTTTGGTGGACAATGCCTTTGGATGAAAGGAAACTAGCAAGAGAGCGAGTGCAGAACTCCAAGGCATTGTCTGTACGCACATACTTAACAGTAGATGAAAAAACATTCTGAACTTCATTTATTAGATTTTGGAGAATATTTCCTGCTTCAGATTTATTTTTAAGAAGAAAGGTCCACGACACTCTGGAAAAATCATCAACTACAACTAGATAGAACCTGTGCCCCTGGTGATCCGGGACACGACTTGGACCCCAAATATCTATATGAAATAACTCAAACGGGGAGCTACTGCTCCGACTCTGACGACTGGGGAAGCTAGACCGATGGTGCTTCCCTAACTGACACGCTTCACACCGAAAAGAGGAACTCGGAGATATCTGAGGCAGGAGGTGACGCATCTTTTGCAGCGGTAGATGACCGAACCGAAGATGCCTGGTGTACGGAGAAACAGAGGCCTGGTTATGCAAGGAGACGCCAGCATAGGAGTTACGAACGAGACGATAAAGGCCGTTGTGCTCAGAACCACAGCCAATCACCCTGCCCGTCAGTATGTCCTGAAAAATAACAGACGATGGGTCAAAAATAGCACGACAGTGCAAATCACAGTAATCTGACTGATAGATAAGAGGTTCATAGAGAATTCTGGAGCATGTAGCACATTCTGTAAGTGCATAGAAGGTAGTAAAGCTGTCTCCCCCTGACCAATGATAGGAGACTGAGTGCCATCGGCAATGAGTACAGAGCGACCTGGCTGAACAGCTCTGTAGGACCGCAAAATATCTTTCTCACGGCATAGATGATGGGTAGCTCCAGAGTCGACAATCCATCCTGTGAGATCATGACTATGAAGTGAGGCTGAAGAACTACCTGAGGCACTGGCTGAGGCTGATGTACTGGCTGATGCTGAAGCCGCAACATCTGAAACGTCTGCACCCTCTGATGAAGAAGATTGTGGCATAATATCCCGAAGTCGTGGCACCAATTCTTCGAACCTATGATCTGGAGTAGATGCGGGTGGACCCTGAACATGATCAGCTACTCGGGCAGAAGGAGGGAAACCATGCTTAGAGTAGCATGTCTCCTCCGAATGACCAGTGCGGCGGCAGTACGAGCACGTAGAGCGTATGCGACCTCCGCGGCCACGTCCACCACTTCCCCTGCCACGAAACGGGGATGAACCACCACGTCCCCTGGAAACTGCCATTGCTGATGGAGTCGCGGTCGCTGTACTGGATGGAACGGGTACACGGCTGAGCCTTCTGTATACCTCCTCCATCGGTGGGATGGTGGCATCTGCTAGTATCTGTGCACGTGCTGCCTCGTACTCCGGATCAAGGGCAGCGAGTAGTACGCCAACCATAGTGGCGTTGCGGAACGTCTTCTGCTGTTCCGGTGTGGCTGTAAGAGGAATAGTGCTGTAGAGCTTCTCGAACATGCCACGAAGCGACGTGTACAGGGAATGAAGAGGCTTCCCATTCTGCTTCGTGGTAAATATATCATGCTGCAACTGGAGCATCTTTGTCTCATTGCGGACCTGAGAGTACGTCATAGCCAAAATGTCCCACATCGCCTTAGCGGTGGGCTGGTGAAGAACATCATTCGCTATCTCTGTCGTGAGCGTACCTGAGAGCCAGACCTTGGCGTACGCATCATCTGCCTCCCATGAGGCATAGATCCCTGTCTTCTCCGGCGGTTCATCCTCGGTAAGAATATGCTTCTTACCACACGACTTCATGAGACTGAGGAACAGCATCGCCCACAGCTCGTAGTTCGTCCCGTCCATCTTGACGATTGGTGCCGAACCTTTGAAGGCACCTATGGCGGGCATATCTAGTTTCTGATCAGACATGATGCCAGAGAAGAGCGACTACTGATAACCAAGAATATACTGTCTACCGGAACCTTGTAGGATTCAAGTGCATAGGTAGACGATTATGCACTTGAATCACACATAACTCCGAGTCCTCGGAAGAACGCGGAACACCGGCAACAAGTAGAGGCGGTGGGAGCCTCTACCTTGCCAAAATAGCGACCGAGAGGAGTCGGTCAGGGGCTGGACAGCAAGTGCAGGGGGCCCGGCGTCGGTTGGGGAGGGCCCGGCGGGGTTGAAGATGCCCTACAGGGGCTGGCTGTGGCAAGGAAGCCCTAGATCGCGGGCGTAGGAGGCCCGAACAGGGGCTGGCGGCGGCGTGGAGGCCCGATGAAGGGCTGGCGGCGGCGTGAGATGCCCGAGAAGGGGCTGGCAGCGGCGTGGGATGCCCAAGGAGGGGCTGGCGGCGATGGAGAACCGACTGGGGATGTCGGCGGCGGCGGTGGGAGGGGTCCCGATGAGAGTAGGGACCCCGGCGAAACCCTAGAAGAGAGAGGGGGGGGGTGGAAACCCTAGGTTAGGGTCATGGCTCTGATACCATGTTAGAATACTCAGATGATTATTCCATAGAGCCCTTGGGTCTCTTATATAGGGAGAGAGCCCTTGGGTAAATTACATGAGAGGTACATAAAGAAACTAAAATAATAAATAACACCACAGACTAATAACTATCTCTACAATATATTCGTAGACTTAACAATTTGTTCATATTTATACGAGCTTAAAAAGAGCATTCTAGCAAAAGAAGAGGAAAAGAAGAAAGTTAATAACAAAATGTTTGCTACATAGCAAGAGCTAATGTTCGGAAACACATACATGTTAAAACAAAAATAATTAAAAAAGGCAAGTGACACAAGCCATTCATCGTCATCATTGCAATCATCCGACTCAAGCTCTTCATCATCTTCATCATCGTCTTTTTCTTATGTCTTCAGGATGTAAATCCTCATTCATCGGCACAACATTTGAGCTCGAAGATGAAGCTCTCCAGCTGCGTTCACCTCGTTGGCTCCTTCTCGATTTCAAATTCTCTTTGGTACCTTTAGTATGTGATACAGTACTCCAAGTCAATCCGAAACTTGAAAAAATCTCCGCATCATGAGCATTGACATCTCCAGTCCATTCACCCAAGTGTGCACGATCACTAGAGGAAAGAGGATATCTTTCTTTCTCAACTCGATGTTCCTATAGGTTGGAATTGAAACACACGTACACAAGGTCGTTCAACCTCTTCGTATCCAACGTGTTTCTCTTCTTGGTATGGATCTGAAGGACAAAATGCAAGTAAAATTGCACATTTTTATGAATTACACTATTAGTAATCCAATTAGGTGAGTCGGTGAAGTCATTATCGAGTCAAATGTACTCCAGTCACAGTGACACCTAGAGGATGAAGACGTCAAGCTCAAGATCTTGTTGGCCATGTCTTTCAAATGAATCATGACGTCTCCATGATTATACCGCCAAGTAACTATTAAAATAGAGAATTAAATAAGTTAATAAAATAAAAGATGCTTCAAATAACATGAATTTAAAACATTGACCGATATACTTGGATTGTAATTGCCATCATTTGCCATCATTTGTCTCACAGTTAATGGTTTGTCAAAATCTCCACGACCAAATCTGTATGCCGTAAGCTCGTCCATAATGATGGCATCTTGTATATCCAAATCTGGATAAAATCTTTTTATGCATTCCTTGAAACATCTCCTCACCACAATATCCGGATCACCACAAGACTCCGTGTAGAAGAAGAATGGGTTCAAATAATAAGCCGTTAGATGCAATGGAATATCGAGCATTCCTTTGGTCTTGGATGTAATAATATCTACAAAAAATTGTAAGATGACTCCACGCCATTGAATGATGCAATTATTTCTCGCTTGGTCTCTTCAAGCCTTTCGTAGACAAAGACCATGGATGGGCATCAATCTTCATCAACCCCACAATAATCAAACCAAATGTGTGAAAATTCAAATAGCATATGCAGTGTGGTTGTAGAATGTAGGACTGAAGATTATGTAACTCGTTGCTTTTCTCTTCTTGGTCTTATACCATTTGCAGTTCCTCTAATCATCTGAGGAAAATACCAACCTAAAAGTCTTGGTGAGGAAAGTGATTGCAAATATTGTTTCCCCTGGCCTTGCAATGTCCCTCATATTGGTGAACTTACGCATCAAGCTAAGAGTCTTGGTGTGAGACGTGGCCTCAAATTTTAGCGAAAATCGGTCGAATTTCTGTCGAATATCGATATCCAGTCGAAATCGAAATTCGATTGAAATGACCGAAATGACCGAAATATGGGGGTCCTAGTACAAAAGTGATCGAAATGACCGAAATGACCGAAATTCCACCGCAATTCCATCGAAATTCTATTTTGGTCGATACCGAAATGGTGACCGAAACCGACATTTAGGGCCTTGGTGTGAGAGTAAATGAATACCATGAGCCTCTTCGCCTTTGTGATTGCACTCCTCACCTTCTTCTCCTTGTTTATTTCCTTCAAAGCAAGATCAATTGAGTGCACAACACACATGGTCCACAAAATATGTAGATACGTTGTGAGCAACAATCTTCCTGCTGCTACATTGACAGATGCATTATCCGCCACGACCTGAGCCACATGTTCCACTATCACTTCATTTAGACAACCTTCACCAACTTGAAGATGTATTCCACATTGTGAGCCTCATTTGAGGCATTTATACACTTCAAAAATGAAGTAGCCAAGGTGCAATTGACACAAAAGTTCATGGTTTTCCTTCCTCGCATGCGCGTCCACGCATCAATCATCAAAGAACATCCCGTCGACTTCTATGTATCTCAATGGCATTGCAAGTCATCATGCATTTTCTTCACTATGTTCTTCATAAATAGACTGTTCAACTCATATCTCATGTGAGTCTTTAGTCCAGGCCCGTACTTCCCAAATGCATGGACCATATCTCGACGATCTTTGGAGAATGCATCTTTTATGGTCATCTGATGAGATGACACTTCTATTGCGTCATTCTGCTCCAAGGAGTCGGATACTCGTGATCTCTTTGTTGAACTCACATCTCTAGTGATATCGATCTCTTCTCTCATCTCCTGACATCAGCAACTTCCTGGCTCTTCTTGGCAACATCATTAAGGTACACGATCATCTTCGACGTCTCCTCATCCACTTGGAACATGCAACCATGTTGCCTCTTCGGTGTGCTAGATGTTGCATGAACCTGTACATACCTCCCTTGACCATCTTATTTCACGGTCTGCAAGTAACCGTATTCGGATCCACTCCGTTTGAAAGTTAACCATATTACCATGCAAGATCACTTGGTTCTGATAAAAAAATGAGTCGCTAATGGAACGTTCGTTAGAGGTATGCCCATCTACCTAATCACAAACTCACAAGTTACTAACAAAAACAAAGCTAACCAAACTCACAAGTTACCAATCATTGTAATCAACAAACTCACAAGTTACTAATCATTGTAACCAACAAACACAAAGCTAATTAACAATAAAAAAAGATAAATAAAAGATGTGATATTTACTAATTAGCCAACCTTATAATTATCAACATGAATTTAATGTACCACATTTAGCATAAAACACAATGCTTAACTCATATAGGTTAACCAACATGCAAATCAACAAGAATATCAAGTTTTCACTTCTAAAAAACCCTAACAAGCTTCATTATTATGTAAATAAGGTAGATCAACTTAGCAAACAGTAGTGGTGGTGTAGTGGCGGTGCATTCAACCGAGGTAGAAGTACAACATATACAAAATCTGAAAGCAAAAAAAAATCCTAACTAGTTCCTGACAGAAGGAGGTGGCGAAGAGGGAGCTGAAAGTCGACAACAAAGAAGGTATGTCGGAGTAGTTGCAGACTCGTTGCTGGCGATGCGAGAGGAGAGGGTGGTGACATGGTGGATCTTGGGAACCCCACGAGCAACGGTTGGGCCATGTCCCTTGTCAGTCCAGGACCTTTCACACGAGGGGTTTGAGAGAGGTGAGGGTTACTGTTCGACAATAACTCCAAATCCCTCCCGGGTTGAGTATTCGAATCCTGGGTTTTTTCGTTAAAATGTGTATGCAAAAGTCGATCGATTCTCGCATAATCAGGTGAACCTTACTATGGCCCGATTTGGCCTAGTCGATATATGGTACAAGATTATGTAATTCGTTGATTCTCTCTTCTTGGTCTTGTATCATTTGCAGTTCCTCCAATCATCTGAGGAAAATATCAATCCTAGCTTGTCTCTTTTTACGTTAAAGCTCTCAAGAGTGAGGAAAGTAGTTGCAAATCTTGGTGCTCTGACCTTGCAATGTTCCTCTTGTTGGTGAACTTAAGTACCATGGTAAGAGTCTTGGTGTGAAAGTAAATAAACACCATGTGCCTCTTCGCCTTTGTGATTGTACTCATCACCTTCGTCTCGATGCCTATCTCCTTCAAAGCAAGATCAATGGAATGAACGATGCACCAGGTCCACCAAATATGTTGATATTTTGTGAGCATCAATCTTCTTGCTGCTACATTGATAGATGCATTATCCGCCACAACCTGTACCACATTTTCCACCCTCACTTCATTCAGACGCTCCTCCACCAGCTTGAAGATGTATTCTACACTGTGATCCTCATCTGAGGCATTTATAGACCTCAAAAATGAAGTAGCCAAGATGCAATTGACATAAACGTTCATGGTATACCTTTCTCGTATGCCCATCCATGCATCAATCGTCAAAGAACATCCATCGACTTCCACGAATCTCGTCGGCATTGCAAGTCATCATGTATTTTCTCAGCGTGTTCTTCAGAAATAGACCATTGAGCTTTTATCTCATGGGAGTCTTTTGTCCATGTCCGTGCTTCCCAAATGCATGGACCATATCTCGACGATCTTTGGAGAATGCATCTTTTATGGTTATCTAATGTGATGACATTTCTAATGCGACGTTCTGCTCCAAGAAGTCGGATACTCGTGATCTCTTCGTTGAACTCATATCTCCAGTGATATCGATCTCTTCTCTCACCTCATGACTTCAGCGGCTTCCTAGCTCTTCTTGGCAACAATATCAAGGTGGGCAATCATCTTCGTCTTCTCCTCGTCTACCTTGGGACATGCAACCTTATTGCCTCTACGGTATGCTCGATGTTGCTTGAACCTGTACATACCTCCCTTGATAATCTTCTTGCACAGTTTACAAGTAACCGTATTCGGATCCAGACGGTTCGAAAGTTAACCATTTTACCATGCATGATCACTTGATTCTGGCAGCACATAAAAAGATGAGTCACTAACGGAAGCAACGTTCGTCGGAGGTGTGACCACTTACATAATCACAAACTCACAAGTTACTTATAAACAAACACAAAGCTAACCAAACTCACAAGTTACTAATCATTGGGCCAACAAACACAAAGCTAATCAACAATAAAAATAAATAAAAGATGTGATATTTACTTATTAGCTCACCTTTTAATTATCAGCATGAATTTATTGTATTATGTTTCACATGAAAACACAAAGCTTAACTTATATAGGCTAACCAGCATGCAAATCAACAAGAATATCAAGTTTTCACTCCTAAAAAAGCCCTAACAAGCTTGGCAGTGCATTCCACCGAGGTAGAAGTATAATATACAAAAAAATCTGAAAGAAAAAATCCCTAGCTGAGTTCCTGGCAGAAGGAGGTGGAGAAGAGGGAGCTACGAGTCGACGACAAGGAAGGTGCGTTGGAGGAGTTGCAAACTCATCACTGTCGACGCGGAGGAGGGGGGCGGTGACGTAGCAGAGCTTAGGAACCACACAGGCAACGGTTGTGCCATGGAGGTCGACAGTCCAGGAACTTTCACGCGAGGGGTTTGAAAGATGAGGGTTACTATTCGACAGTAACCCCGAATCCCTCCCCGATCAGGTATTTGGATCACGGTTTTTTTGTTAAAAACTTTTATGTAAAAGTCAGCCGTTCAGTCGCCATCGTAATCGAGTGGACCCGACTATGGGTCGATTTGGCCTAGTCGAGTTGCAAGGCTCTAGGATTGGTTCCACATCACAACAAGAAGCTCCAACAGCTATACACTTCTGGTGTATAAATTTAAAAGATTGTAAATGGGTGCTAAAAAATAAGAACGCGGAAGCAAATATTGGAGATAAAGGATAAACATTAAGGAACATCGAGATTTTACGTGGAACCCTACTCCTTAAGGAGCGGGATGAAACCACATGAGAACACCTCAAACGGTCGATGTGTCTACCGACTTTTCTCATCTGATACAAAGGGGTGAGGGGCTTCTTATATAGCCATCACAGAGTCTCCACATCTCACAACTACTAGATGTAGGACCAAACAACTGGAGTGGCAAATGGATCCTGGAGTGATCCATTTACCCATCTACAACAAAAGTGACGCATAACACATATACTCCAACACTCTCACTCAAGCTGGAGCATGCAATGCTCAACTTGGACAATAGAAAGAAATTTCTAACTCACGCTACATGACACTACATACATTATCAACTCAATGCATACACAATTGTTAGTTGTTTTTTTTTGACACTCCACAATTGTTAGTTGTTGTCGAGGATCTTGCTTCTCATGCCGTGCGGGTGAGGAGGAACAAACAGGTTGGAGTGTGAGTCAAACTGAATCTCCTCATCGGAGCGCATGTGCTCTGTACTGCGTCTGTCAGAGTCACTGCAACTGAAAGACTCTTCACTTGGAGAACTCTTGCCCGTCACATGTAGACGACTGCATTATGTGGACGACTGATCCATCTCCAAAGGGTCGAACTGGAAAAAAAGCCGTGGAGACATCCTCTTCGGAGTCCATGGTCGCTAGAGAATGGAGTCTGAAAAGTCTTCTCGTTGGAGAATTAGGTCTCTCCTATACTGGCTTAGAGAATGGGATCTCTACTCTGGTGGCATATGGAATGGGATCTCTACTCTGGAGTCTCTTTGGATCACATGAAAACTCTGAGACCAAAAACATAGATGGGGACCACAAACTAACGACACACATACATGTGTGCGTCGAATGAAAAATTAGAATGTTATCGTCCAGTCTGTAATCTGAACATCTGTAGAGTCTGGAAAATCTATCCTGGAGAATCTGAATCTGAAACAGACCTGTAACTCTACACAGTACTCTTACTTTGTCTCATACTGGTTGGAAACCAATGACATCAACCAAGTTGGGAGAAGACAAATCAAGATAGGGAGAGAAACAAATCATGCATTAGCCATCTCTTTTTTTCCCGACTATTTTCTCACTCTTTTTTATAATCGATTCATCTTTAAAAATAAATCTCGCATAAGGTTTTTTTGTACGCACCTCTTTTTCGAAATATTTTTTTCTTTCGTTGGACCCTGTGATCCATAGACACGCGCAGAGAATGATTGTAGCAGAAATGAAAATGATATGGTGGATGTATGGATACGTACGTAAAATCAGATTCGGAATGATGCAATCAGAAAGAAAGTTGGTGTAGCTCCAATCGAGGATAAGATGCGAGAAAAGCGCTTAAGATGATTTGGTCATTTGCAAAGAAGATCAACGGATGCATCGGTTAGGATGATGCGAGTGTTGGGATGTTGAGCCAGCTAAGAGATGGCAAGGATGGCCCAAGAAGTGTTGGAAAGAGACTATACGAAGGGATCTTAGTTTTTTGGATATAAGCTCGGGATTGACCCAAGATAGATCTGAATGGAGGTGAAGAATCCATGTAGCCGACCCTACTTAATTGTGGGAAAAGGATTTGTTGTTGTTGTCTTTGGACCCTCTCTCCCTCTATTTTTTCTTTTTTTTTTGAAATTTGGCTCAAATAAGGCCCAAACAAATGCAACTTTCTTTCTTTTTGCAAACGTTGCAGCCCACTTGAGCTCTATTCTTTTTTTATAAGCTGGGCCCATCTACTTTTTTTTCAACAACTGGCTTCCCTGAGCCCTAATCGGGTCCTCCCTTTTGCCTATAAGGCTTAGGGTTCACCCGTGCAGGAGAGAACCCAATTGCCGCCGTTGATCACCTGAATGCTTGCCGATGCTGGTGGGCGGCTCCGTCATGGAGCTTCACGAGGTGGGCTCGCTGCCTGGAGCTCTTGCGCCACCCTCGATGGGTACCTCCCGCTCATTTCTCCGTATACCCTAAACAACACAGTCAAGCAGGCGTCAAGAGTTTGTTCACTACTGCCCGCCGTTTCTAGGTATATATGACGCATCTCAGACCCTACTCTAAAAAGAACTCGATCATGTGACAATGTCCCTCTCTCTCTCAATCAGTAGCAGATAGAGCCAGGTCCAAGAGATCAGAAATGTTGTTAGGCTATCTCTGAAGCAGTTTAGGTTATTCGTGGTGCTGATTTTCTTGATGATGAGACTCGTAATATTATAGGGCCGAGTCAACACGTCACGGCTCCCTCTGCTGCCCACCCTTTAGCCCTCCCGGATGACTGACCGGAACAGCAGCTCCTAGCCCCCTGACGATCCTTCCCGCTTCGCTACTACAACATATATCTATAAAAGCTCGCTCCTTCGCTTCTATACGAATATACGTCCCTCTCCCTGTAGGCAGTGAGCCCTTCTTTTTCTTTTTGAACTCACTTTCACGGCCCTTAAATATATAGGGGACCCTCGCAGTGTATTAAATTTCGCGAAATTTCGCCGAAATTTCGGTTTCGACAGGGAGGGTCTTTCGAAACACCTATATATATCGATATGCCCGGATTTCGACCGAAATGGGTCGAAAAATCGGTGATATTTCGACATTTCGACCCATATCGGTCAAAATTCATGTTTTCAGTTCAAAATTTCTCGGATTTCGACCGATATGGGCGAAATTTCGCCGATACCTATGTAAATCAACGATATTAACCATGTGATTTTAATTTTAGTCATTTTACTAACTATTTATTAACTATCTACCCCCGCACCCCCGCAAGGGGGGGCCAACCTGGGCCCCCCTAGCCCCCCCAGGCTCGCTGACCGGGCAGCGAGACCCCCGTCTGGTAGGGTATGGTGCAACAGGGGGGATGCATACAATATTTCTTCAACGTAGGGAGCTTCGCCTCCCTTACAAATGGAGATGAAACACAACTCTATAAATTCTACAGATATGCTATTGCTTCTTTGCTTCATTCCTTTTGTCATTTGTCTTTGTAAAAAATATATCATCCTGCTGTAAGTCTATAATTTAATTATGTAAATCATAAGAACTGCGCCTACGACCGTTATTTCTATGAACTAAACATTGTCTTATTAAGCATTATATACATTTTAGAATAAAAAATACTCATCTATTTTTCTGAACAAAAAGACATCTTATAAGTATTTTTAACTCATTTTAATATTGATTCCAATATCTATCAGTCAGCTCAACGATATGGCCCGATATGTACGATATAAGGCATATGGATGAGAGATATTTGTGATATAAGTACGCATTTGTTACCTATTGTTATTTTAAGAACTTGGATTTAATGATATCCATTTCCAATATGTATCAATCAATAATCAACCTTAACAACGAAATGATCGATATGACCGATATGACCGATATGACCGATATGTGCGATATAAGGGGCATATATGAGCAATATGTATGATGGAACTGTGTATTTGTGAGTTATTTATTGTTGTAAATAACTTGAAAGATCTTAATTTGCAAAAAAATATTCGAAAATTGACTTTTTGAGCCATTTCCAAAATTTCCACCGAAATCGTCGAAATTTCCCGAAATATCGGCGAAATTTCGGTATTGGAGATGACCGAAACGAAATCGAAATCGAGATTTCGAACCTTGAGTGGGGCTGCATCATGCGGCTAGAATAACAGCGAGAGCCGCTGCCATCGCCTCTTTGCCTAGAGCTGTGATGGGGAGATGGAGGTCGCGCGATACATGCACAAGGTCTTCGATTTAGAGAGGAGATGGATTCGAGCGAAGGAGATCCTAGGGACATGATTGGATCAGGTCCGAATGGCGGAACCTTCTACGTGCACCTCCCGGAGGAGATCCTAGGTTCTTCGAGTGTCGTTGGAACCGCTGGGAGCAATCCTAAGTTCTTCGATTCGTGATTTTTTTATTTGTATCTGCCTGAAGGAGGGTCACTGCCTGATGCTTGGAGAGGTAACTGTGCCAGAAGATGCACACAGTTCTACAACTGGTGGTGCTTATAGTTGGTGGTGCACATGATGGTGGGGATGCCTTGATTTAGGGTTCTTGAATGAACCCTAGAATTTGATGCCGCGCCACCTGGAACTTAGGGTTTCAAAACAGAAAAACCCTAGAATCGAATTAGGGTTTCAAAAGAAACCTTAGAGCCTGATCTTGAACTTTGAACAAATCATGAACATGATCTTCAAGAACAAACATGAATTGAATCTTCTATATAAATCGAATCTCGAATAAATATCAAATTTAAAATCCTCGAGAATCGAACCCGCTCTGATACCATGTTAGAAAATTAGAATGCGGAAGCAAATATCAGAGATATAAAATAAAAACATTAAGGAACGCCACGATTTTACATGGAACCCTACTCCCTAAGGAGCATGATGAAATCACTGGAGAACACCTCAAAGGGTTGATGTATCTATTGACTTTTTTCATCTGATACAGAGGGTGCGGGGCTTCTTATATAGCATTCATTGAGTTTCCACATCTCGCTACTAATAGATGTGAGACTAAACAACTGGATGTGGTAAATGGATCCAGGAGTTATCCGTTTACTCATTTACAACATAAATGACATATAACACATATCTCCGGGCGAGATGGCAAAGGAAGTGGCTCCAGATGAAAAAATCATGTCAAGGGAGAATGATTTGGAAGAAGTGGTCTTCAAGCGTGAGATGGTGTAGTTGGCAATGGTCTCTGATATGATCTCTTGTCAATGGCCGCCAGGCAAAGGCGAGAGCTATAACATGTGGTCGATGCGTAATTGTGTGAGGTGATCGCTACAGGCTAGATGTAGAAGAGACAATGTTGACGGTGAAGCTGAATAAGAGTCGGGGGAGAAAGGAAGGTGTGAGGACAGACCAAAAATCCTGAATTATTAGATGGTTCATGGCCTCAAATTTCAGCGAAATTCGGTCGAATTTCTGTCGAATATCGATATCCAGTCGAAATCGAAATCCGACCGAAATGACCGAAATATGAGGGTCCTAGTACAAAAAATGCTTGAAATGACCGAAATTTCGGTCGAAATTCCACCGAAATGACCGAAATTTCAGTCGAAATTCCACCAAAATTCCATCGAAATTCTGTTTTAATCGATACCGAAATGGTGATCGAAACCGACATTTAGGGCCTTGGGATGGTTCCTTTACCATGTTTGATAGAATAAACTATATTATGGGGAATAAACCCTATTATTTTATTATTATGGTGAGGGTGAGACCAAGAATCCTCACAAATTGGGGTTGCTCCAATACTATGTTTGAATGAACATATTATTAGGAATAAACCCTAGTCCTCTATATCTATATGAGGAAATTATGATTAAGGAGAGTACATATTACTACAAAAACATCACGTGGTGGGTTCCATTTTGAGAGGCCACCCTCTTTCTTCTCATAAATAAAATAAAAAAATGCCTTCTAATGTTTTCCTATAATATATCAACATTGTTTGTCTTTCTTCTCAAATAAAAAAATGCCCTCTAATGTTTTCCTGTAATATATCAACATTGTTTGTGAATAAGCGTGTAATTGAACATTTAAATGAAGCCTTCAATTAATTATCCAATTTGTAGAGATATTTCTAGTATTTATGTACTATGTGTCATGCTTATCTTTATTGTTCCGTCTTATGTAATTTACCCCATAGGCTTCCTCTATATAAGAGAGCCTAGGGTTCTCTGCAATAAACAAGTTCTTCATTTCCTACAACATGGTATCAGAGCCACCCTAAACCCTAGCCCCCCCCATCCCTCCTCTCTCCACGCCGCCGCCCCCCTCCTCTCTCCACGCCGCCGCCGCCCCCCCGCCCCCTCTCTCCACGTCGCCGCCCCACCTCCTTTCTCTCCACGCCGCCCCCTCCCTCCTCTCTCTCTACGCCGTCGCCCGCACGCCGCCGGCCCCGGCCCCGGCCCCTCCACGCTGCCGGCCTCTTCTCTCCACGCCGCCCGCCCCCGCCCCTTCTTCCGTTCATGGGTTTGAGTGCATAAATCTACATATGCACTCATACCCCTTCAAGTTTATGTAGACAATTCTTCATTAGTCTACAAACCCTAGCTCTTCTTCTCCGGCAATATGTCAGACAACAAGGTTGATATGCCCTCCATTGGCGCATTCAAGGGTCCAACGTTCATAGTCAAGATGGATGGGACGAATTACGAGCTCTGGGCGATGCAGTTCATGAGCCTGATGAAGTCCAATGGTAAGAAGCACATTCTTACCGAAGATGAGCCGGTGGGGAAGACGAGGATTTATGCCCCATGGGAGGCCGATGACTCGTATGCCAAGGTCTGGCTTTCTGGCACTCTGACAATGGAGATAGCCAACGATGTTCTACACCAGCCCACGGCTAAGGCCATGTGGGATATTCTTGCAGCAACGTACTCACGGATGAAGAACGAGACAAAAATTCTTCAACTTCAGCATGACATCTTTATGGTCAAGCAAAATAGCCGCCCGTTGCATTCGTTGTATACATCCCTACGGGGGATGTTTGAGAAGCTCTACAGCATCATTCCCCTGACAGCGACCCCTGAGCAGCAGAAGACGTTCCGGAATGATACAATGGTGGGGGTCTTACTAGCGGCACTAGACTCGGAATATGACGCGGCTCGCTCACAGATATTGGCAGATGCGACTATTCCTCCAGTGGAGGAAGTGTATCGGCGACTAAGCCGAATCTCGGTCCCTTCTTCTGCGTCTACGTCACCTCCCTCGACAATGGCTGCTTCACGTGGCAGAGGTGCTTCTTCCTTTCGTGGTCGTGGACCTCGCGGTCGAGGCGGTCGCTTTCGTCAGCCATGCTCCTTCTGTCATCGCTCGGGTCATACGGAAGACACATGCTATTCTAAGCATGGTTTTCCTGCCTCTGCACGTGTAGCCGAGCATGCTGTCTCTACATCGCCATCTACTTCCGACCAGAGGTTTGACGATCTTGTTGCCAGATTAAGGGATATCATGCCTCCTACCACTACTGATTCGCCAGGAGGTCACTCTGACATCGCAGCCTCGGCCTCTGCTATCACATCAACCATGGGAGCTCTTCAGGTAGCGTTTACGCATTTACTTCATGTCATAATCCGGATGTTTCAGAATGGATATTGGACTCTGGTGCGACACATCATCTCTGTCGAGACAGAGATAAGTTTACATCCTACAGGGAAGTTTCTCAAGGGAGATCGGCAGTGATAGCAGATGGCACTCATTCCCCCATCATTGGGTAGGGGGAGATCAGTTTGACACCCTCCATTCGTCTGTTGAATGTTTTGCATGCTCCAGATGTTTCTATGAACTTGCTTTCTATTAGCCAGCTTACGAAGGATTGCATTGTCGAGCTATATTTGACCCATCCTCTCTTATTTTTCAGGACATTCTTACGGGCAAGGTGATTGGCTGTGGCTTTGAGCAGGATGGACTTTATCGATTGGTTCCCACATCCTATGCTGGTGTCTCATCTCAGTCCAGTAGATCTGCTTCTCCATTTACCTGGCATCTGCGTTTTGACCATCTCCTCTTCAGAAGCTACGTCATATCTTGCCTCAGATTTCACCCAAGTCTTCCTTTCAGTGTGGCGCATGTCAGTTGGGAAAGCATCACATGTATACTTTCCCTAGTCGTGAGTCTAGGAGCAGTCGCTCCCCTTTTGAGTTATTGCATGTTGACATTTGGGGTCCGAGTCGTGTACCTGATCACCAGGGCACAGATTTTACCTAGTTGTCGTAGATGATTTCTCTAGATTGTCTTGGGTCTTTTTATTGAAAATAAATCTGAAGCGGGGGATGTAATTAAGAATCTTATCAATGAAATTCGGAATGTCTTTTCTTCTAATGTGAAGATTGTATGTACAGATAATGCATTAGAATTTTGCAACCGTGCTCTTTCCCATTTCTTCTCATCTCGTGGCATTATTCACCAAACAACATGTGCATATACGTCCAAGGTTTGAAAAAACGAAAGGCGGAACGAGGCGGTCTCCTTGGAATCGAGGCGAGGCGTAGCCTCGAGGCGGTCGAGGCGTAAGCCTCAGTTTATATAGAAAAATATGTATAAAACTACAATTATATATATCTCTATGTAATTATATGTTCTCTGCCCAATATATAATAATTTACACTACAAGATATGATAAAATAATAAAGATAAGAACCCCCAAATAGAAGATAGAACAACATCATATACATATCTACACATTTTCATCCAATCAAAGAGGAATTCATTTTCTATAGATATTGTGAAAGAATTAAACAATACATATATGTCTATGAAATATTGTTGTAATTAAAAGTATGACTAAATATACATCGAAGAAATTTATGTTATGTGTCTAACATATAATATATGATCGCACAAGAAACCATAAATAATATCCATTTCGAGCAAATCTTTGAAATATTATTGTAACTAAAAGTTCGATTAAATATATGTCGAAGAAATTTATGTTGTGTCTAATATATAATATAAGGCAACATGAGAAACCATGAACCTTATCCATTTTGTTTTGCTTGATATATTGCAACTCTTGCTAAGTTACAAGTATTGTTCAATTTTATATTTATGAATTCATTCATTAAGAGTGAAATAGTAAGAGTTTGCCAAAATAGTTGGATACATTAATTGTAAATAGGAAGTTATGGGCATGAAATAAACATCATATTTAGACATTCATCTTATATAATCATTATCCTAAATAAACAGATATTGATAAGCTTCTCAAACTACTAAAGAAACCATTAAAATAATAAAAAATACTTCAAAAAAGCAAAAAAGCCTCACGAAACGCCTCGACCGCCTCGAGGTGTTCCGCCTCGAGGCTACGCCTCGACCACTCGAGGCGCACGCCTCACAGGACTGGTCTGAGGCGTAAGCCTCGAGGCTAAAAGGGACTGCCTCGCCTCGAGGTGTGCGCCTCGACCGCCTCGAGGCTAGCCTTTTCGAACCATGTATACGTCTCAACAGAACGGTGTTGCTGAAAGGAAACATCGTCGTCTTCTTGATGTGGCTCGGACTTTACTCATTCATAGTAGTGCTCCTCTATCGTTTTGGGGTGATGCGGTACTTATGGCAGGTTATCTAATCAATCGTATGCCATCTTCTGTGTTGGGGGAGAGAGTTCCTCTTTTGTTGTTTTTCCTAACAAGGAATTGTTCACTTTAACTCCTCGCGTTTTTGGTTCAGTTGCTTTTGTCCATCAACTTGCGCCAGGGATTGACAAGCTCTCACATAGGGTTGTCAAGTGTGTCTTTCTGGGGTACTCTCGTACTCAAAAGGGCTACCGTTGCTATGATCCTGTGAATAACAGATATTATGTCAGTGCTGATGTCACCTTCTTTGAAAATGTCATGTATTTCTCGCCTACAGGTGATAGGATGATGCCTTCAAATACTGCTGATGAGATTTATGTGCCACCTCCTCCTATACGTCAGTCCGGTCACATACATACTCCTCCTGTGTCACCACCACCACCACCATCACCTCCCCAACAACCAGTACCACCTTTACCAAAATTCGACACTCGTCGGAATACTGCTCATGGAGGTCGTCATTCATCTACAATGTCCCAGGTATGTCCATGTGATATGAGTACTGATGGGACTGACAATGCACAAGTGCAGGATACTGATGTACAGGTGGACACTGCTGATGATTTGGATGTACCTATTGCCTTAAGAAGTCCAAGAGGACATGTGCGTCTTATCCACTTGCTTCCCAAGTCTCCTTCCATCGCCTCACTGGTGATTTCCAGAGATTTGCCATTGCTCTATCTATTGTGGAGATACCGCGGAACTATCAGGACACATTGAAAGATAGCTGCTGGAGGTTAGCAATGGAAGAAGAAATGGTTACCTTGCGATCTCGTGGTACATGGAGCTTGGTTGTTGCTCCTCCAGGCGCTTCTGTGGTTAGTTGTAAATGGGTCTTTACTGTCAAATATAATGCGGATGGCAGCCTTGATCGTTATAAAGCAAGACTAGTGGCCCGTGGATTCACTCAGACCTATGGGGTGGACTATATGGACACCTTCTCTCCGGTGGCGCGTCATTCAACGCTACGTATTCTCCTCTCAGTTGCAGTGGTACGTGATTGGCCCTTATTTCAGCTTGATGTCAAAAATGCCTTTCTGTATGGAGATTTGCAGGAAGAAGTCTACATGCAGCAGCCTCCGGGGTTTGCTGCTGAGGGGGAGTGTCATATGGTGTGCAGACTTCACAAGGCCATATATGGCCTTAAACAACGTCCGCGGGCATGGTTTCAGAAGCTTTCAGATCTCATCTAGACGCAAGGCTTCATAAGATCATATGCTGACCACTCTTTGTTTGTCCAGAAGACTCCCAGAGGTACTGTTGTTATTATGGTATATGTTGATGATATACTTGTTACGGGAGATGACATGCAGGGGATAAAGATGGCAAAAGCATTTATAGGCAGTCAGTTTGTGACTAAGGATCTTGGTACTCTACGGTACTTTCTGGGATTGGAGTTTGCAAGGAATGTGCAGGGTCTTGTGATGACTCAAAGGAAATATATTACAGATATGCTTGTTGAGACAGGTATGATCGAGTGTCGACCCCCAACTACTCCCATGGACCCTAGTATGAAGCTATATGGAGATGACACAGAGGAAGTTGATAAAAGAAGATATAGAGAAATGGTGGGAAAACTTCTCTAGATTACCATCACCAGACCTGATATTGCGTTTGCAATGAGTCGGATGAGTCAATTCATGGAGCAACCCACACAAGTACACATGGATGCTGTATATATGATACTGAGATATCTAAAGTCGTCTCTAGGTGCAGGATTGTTGTTTAGGAAAGAAACAAATCTTTCTATCTCTGCATGTGCTGATGCGGACTATGCAAGATGTCCTAGAGATCGGAAATCTACCTCGGGATTTGCGGTATTCATTGGCAATTCCTTAGTCTCTTGGAAGAGCAAGAAACAGACAGTGGTGGCTAGATCTAGTGCTGAATCTGAGTACAGGGCCATGGTGCAGGCTAGCACGAAGATGATGTGGGTTTGAGCCGTATTAACAGATCTGCATATAGATGTATCATTACCCATGCAGTTACAGTGTGATAATCAAACCGCATTATTTATTGCTAATAATCCTGTATTTCATGAAAGGACGAAGCATATTGAGGTAGACTGCCACTATACCAGGGACATGATTCAGAAAGGGTTAATTTCTACTTCTCATGTGAGTTTAGGTGAACATACTGCAGATATTTTCACAAAGCCGTTGCTCAGAGGGCCGTTTCAGAAATGTACTTCCAAGCTGAGCATGATTGACATCTATGCTCCATCTTGAGGGGGAATGTAGAGATATTTCTAGTATTTATGTACTTATGTGTCATGCTTATCTTTATTGTTCTGTCTTATGTAATTTACCCATAGGCTTCCTCTATATAAGAGAGCCTAGAATTCTCTAGAATAAACACATTCTTCATTTCCTACAACACAATTTTCCAATATCTTCTTTAAAGCAATGGAAGAGCGATATAAAATAAAAAATCTAGCTTGAGGTGTGCCAAACGGGTTTATTTTGTTTCCCTGCAAATCTTTACGTCGTATTGGGTATATGAGTTGTAGCTCTTCGAGAACTATTATGTTTTTTTTAAAAAAAATCTATGGTGCAGAACCTAACCCTAGCCTCTTCATATAAAAATATGGCTAGAGATCTTTTCTCAATTAGTAATATGGTTGATTTGCACTTGATATGAAAGCCCAGGCCCTAACTCACCCTTGCATTGTACTCCCCCCTCTTTCTGAAGGGGCGAGGAGGGTGTATGGTCTGACTTTTCCTGTGTGGTTGATTGCATACTATGAGCATGCTTTGCTCGTGCATAGAAAATATATCATTCATCTGGTATGACATCTATGAGGAATGAGAGGGGAGTGCAAGGTTACCTTCTTTTGGCTCGATGCCAAAGCTAGATGAGACCAGTTACCCCAAGTGTTCCGTACTGTTCTGTGTTACTTATTCTATATCAGCTTTTCAAGAAATGTGTGGATTAATCTATTTGGCAGTTTTTTACTCAAAAAATTCTAATAACCAGCAGCAGAGTTTTTCTTGTCTTCTTATACATTGTAGAATTTCATTTAGCTCTTGAAACTCTTGAAACATGCAGAGCTTGACTAGTTTCGAACCGCAAAAGACTACTGTTAAAAGGGTATTGCAGGAGGAACGCTCAAAAATTAGTTCGGCTGCTAGGGAAGAAATTGTTAGTACTAAGGCTGTGGAGGATTTAGTTTTTCAGAAAAAGGCTGGAGAGCATTCCAGGGCTGCATCCATTCAACCAGTTCCAAGCAAATCTGAGCTCAGCATTATCCAGGCAAGCAAGGGTAAGTTTATATTGTTACGTTCGACCGTTAGCCTGTCATTGATTGGATCTAGCAATAGCATCATTTATGTTTAAGTTTTTAATATACGGCGATGAGCTATACATGCAGTGTGCAAGTTCTACATACTTGTCAAATGTTGCATGTGTTATGAGAGCAAAAGTAAATGCCACTTGCATAGCATGCTGATCATAAGCAATATGTGCGTAGTTTTTTCTGTGTACCTATAATATGAGAGCAAAAGTAAACGCCACTTGCATAGCATGCTGATCATAGCATGCTGAACATGTGCACGTTTAGTGAACCAGTGTGAGATGTGGATTGTTTTTTATTTGACATTAATTGCATTTGATCATCGTTCACTCCATGTTCCCTGGAATTTCACACGTATTCCATATCATCTCCCTGGACCTTCATCGCTTGCCATGTAAAATGCAGCATTTACCCAGCCTTTGAATAGACAGAAGTCGAGAAACATAACTGCAGGACATCATCTTCATGCCTCGACAGCTAGAAATGGATATTTTTCTTGGTGGATTTGGTTCCCATTTTGCTTTGTGGATAGTGATTGACCTTTTAGAATCTAAGTGAATATATTCCTTAATTAGGCGCTCCTTAAAAATTCGCGGGTGTTGCTGCATACTTATTGAAACTGTACGATAGCAAAGAAAAAGGGAGCTTGGATTGGGGCTTTGAGTATATGGTTTCTGCAAATTTCTGGTCTGATATCCAACCAAAGATTTGGCACCCACTTAAATGGTTTGGTTTTAGTGCAGTGTGCCTACCACCCAAAAGATTAGGGTTCAAATCTCCCCTTGTGTTGTGGGGGTTGCGTTAGGTAGTCAACAATTAGTGTAAAAAATAGTCGAATCTTTCTTTCAACATGGATTTGCGCAAGAATCCATGTAGCTGACCGTACTTATAGTGGGAGAAGGCTTCGCCATTTTTTACTGGTAGTATGCATTCATAGTCGTATGCACACTCATGTTTGCATACATATTTTGTACATATTGTGCATGCAGAGATGCATGTACTTAGATTTCTGTTGGAATAGTACCCCAGTCCGAGAAGCTTCGTTTAATGATCTTTTATGTGCCAGGTCCACTAGACAGAGTGCTGAAGTGATAAGGCCACAATTGTTCAACCTAATTGGGCTTGGTGTTTAATCAAAAATATTTTTTTATTCTGCTCGTTATTTAGGTGTTACTGCATATAATGAAACGCGAGAATTTTATGTTTGTGATATTGTGTAGAATACCAAGAAGACTTTCCCGAGCGGGGTTCAACTGCGCAGTCTGACTTCACACCTAAATGGCGAGAGGACTTCCCCGGATTTTCACAATCAGCTGCAGAATTCAGGAACTGGAGAGCTCCTGAAACACATGTTTCACAGACAAGTAATATTCTCTTTTCTAGCTCAGCTTCAGTGTTAAGTGGGATCGAAGGGAGAATGGAGCACACAAATACGAGTGGGATTCTGAGCTCCAAACCAGCTTACACAGGCCTCCAAAATTTTTCTCCAACAACTTCTGCTTCTGTTATTAAGGTATCATCTAATGTGGACTACAGATCAGTAACCAATTTGCAATCGTTCTTGAACTTTGCTTCACCAGCAAAGTCCCCTTTGTCAGAAGCAGGATTGAAGTCTGAGGCAGGTTTAATGGTTAGTGGTAGTGATGGACGAAATGGTGTGTCGAGTTCTACAGTCCCTGTTAAGTTGAATCAGGATGCACAAATATTTGGAAGCTCTCTGTCTCCGGCTACAATTGGTAAGGGCAGCATCGCCAAAGCCAATCTTTTGGCGAACACAAGTGTGCCTCTTGATGCTTCAGGTTCAGTTGCATCTGAATGCTCTATAACGTCTGTTTCTGCTGGAGCAGGATCAGCCACATCATCATTAGGATCTCTCTCATCGGTGATGCCAGCACAAACTAACCTTGAAAAACTGCCAAACAGTAGTTTGCATGATACATATACAAAACAACCATCCTCTGTAGCAATGCCATCTGCATCTTCAATTTTTTCTTCTCCCATCTTTTTGCCATCTCAAGTTTCTCAGCCTTCACCCCCTTCCCCTCCTAATACAATCCCACAAGGTTCTGTTTCATGGCCATATAAGATCGGCGGACAAGCTTCAGCTCCCCTGTCAGCTGTAACATTACCTGGAAGAAAGTCAGACTCTTTGGGCTTTAGTACCCAACTGTTTTCTTCTGGGTCCAGTTCTTCAACCATTGCTTTAACATCTTCCTCAACTACCATATCAAGCTCGATAGCTGTAGCATCTTCTGCAGCATCTGTTTTGTCAGGTATCACAGTGAAAGAAAAGGACACTAACTTTGATCTTGCGGACACTCAAGAAGATGAGATGGAAGAGGAAGCCCCAGATACATCAAGCTTACTCAATTTGGGAGGCTTTGGTGGGTTTGGCCTCGGTTCTACTCACACACCAGGTGCTCCAAAAACTAATCCATTTGGTGGTTCATTTGCACCTGCTAGCCCAAGTAGTTCTACATTTTCTGCAAGCACTTCTCCAGGCCAGCTTTTTAAACCTGCATCATTTACCATCCCATCTCTTCAACAAGCTCCATCCTCTCTGCCAAATTCTAGTGCGGTGTCTGGAGGTTTTGGTGGGTTTGGCCAGCCAGCTCAAGTCGGAGTGGGACAGCAGGCACTTGGTTCTGTTCTTGGAGCATTCGGTCAGACTCGACAGCTTGGTTCTGGACAGGGATTTGGTTTTGGTTCAGGCGGCTTCGGTGGTGGAGTTTCACCAGCCACATCTGCTGCGAGTGGTTTTTCTCCTACGAGTGGATTTGCTGGTGCTCCAACCGGAGGTTTCACTGCAATTGCATCTGGTGGCGGTGGATTTGCTGGTTCTGCTACAACCGGAGGTTTTGGTATGGTTGGCACTGGTGGTATGGGTTTTGCCGGTGCTGGTACTGGTAGTGGGTTTTCTGGTTTGGGATCCAGTGGTGGCGGCTTTGCCGGTGCTGCGACTGGTGGTGGTGGATTCTCTGGTGGTGGCGGCTTTGCTGGTGCTGCAACTGGTGGAGGGTTTGGCGCTTTGGGTTCCAGCTCAGGTGGTTTTGCTGGTGTTGCTAGTGGAGGTGGCTTTGGAGGTGCTGTGCCTGCCGGAGGTGGTTTTGGTGGACCCAGTTCAGGTTAGCTTATACTTTCTGGATTTTGTTATTTTTGCTGAGTCCATTTCTGTCCAGTATCTTCCCATGTCAAGGAAGCAACGTCCAACTTTGTTATAGAACGGTTTGTTCTGACTGCAACATTTTTACTTATATTTTGTCCATTTCTGTTTCCGGATACTGAAAGTCGCTTTACAGTTGTGATGGCACTTACCGCTTGCTTTAACAGATACTGTAGCTATCTCGTTGTCGTTAATTTTACGATTTCTAGACATCTGGTTGGACAAAACAATATTGCAGATGTTTAACTTCATACAGTTTAGCTGCACAGACAGGAGTAAATCATGAATCTTGGTCTCATGTGCAGGTGGCTTTGGAAGTGCATCTGGAGCTGGTAAACCCCCAGTTGAGCTTCTGATGAAAATGAGGAAGTGATCTTGTAGGGTCTGTTCAATCCTTAATTTAAGTTTGTACCAATCAAGAGCTAAGATCAACTCCTTTTATAAGAGAAAATGCTGCGTACTAGTCCAAGCCTTCGACGTGATATTTTGGCATTTTCAGTGATTGATCGCAGTGGTTGAAGCCCACAGCATAGATTTTGGCATTAGATGGTTCACGGTCATGGTACGAGATGTGAAGAAGCGATGAAGGATCACCTGATACAGATGGGGTTTTTAACAGTGTATCCTTTTTCAGTTAACCTTCTGATTTTTTTGCATATGTATAATTGTTGCTAGCGGATTACCTTCTATGTATCAATAAATCGAGCATTACTGTAAAGTAACTGTCTCTGAATGTATCCTTCATAGGTTGGTTAATCTGCCATTTGCGTAACATGAGAAGTAATATCCTAATTATATTACATCTACGCATGCACTTTTGGGTTGAAACAAGAATGACCAAATATGGATCTGAATGGAGGCAAAGAATCAATGTAGCTGACTCTACTTAATGCGGGAAAAGGCTTTGTTGTTATGCACTTTTGGGTTGAATCAATCTAGAGTTTATCTAAATTGCATTTTTATGTTGTTTTTCTGTATGCATAGGTAGTAAAAGGTCACGATCATCGGATTGGATCAGACTTTTGCTTATTTGGATCATGAATTTATCATTCTTTTCATTCCTTTTGTGATGTATGTTAGATAACTATCCATGGAAGTGTCTGTTAAGTGGAATATGAAAAGGTTATTATCGATTTTAGTATTTGCACCCTAGTCTTGTTTTTTTATGTATATGTAGGGTTGCATACAAATGAACTAACTGATAAGTGTTTAAGAGAAAATAATGGATATTATATGTCAAAGGATTAATGGATTTGATTGGACCACGCCATTATTTTTGAAAATCCTCAGTTCAATCCAATTAGTTAAAGCATTAAAACCAAACCATCTAGTAACATTGGATCGGATTTTATCGTGTCCTCGTTCACCTCTAATGTTGAATACATGTAATTCCTACAATGTTGGGTATTCTACAAACTACTTGTAGGGAAATTATGGTCTTTTCAATCTGTATAAATTTTGCTAGAATGATAGTTGTAAACTTTGCTGGTATGTACCTGGATATTTTATCCTACCTTTTTGCAATTACACTTAGGTCCTTGTGTTCTTATTAAATTCACATTAATGCACTCCCACTATGACACTTGTGCCCTTTATCTGGCATAGACAAAGTTATTTGTGAATTCTGTTGAAATATAGGGGCACGAGTGTATTTGCAAAAAAGTTTAGGTGTACAGGTGCTATTGAAAAAAACTCAGAAAGGCACAAGCGTAAAAATAATTACAAATTTATAGTGGCTTAGTTAGTATTTTGACTTGATTTATCTAATGAAAATATTGTCCACTCTGGTCAATAAAGTTATCTAAGTGTGATGCATGTGCTTGATTGCGGGAAAAGACCTTCAAACAACGCGAACAGTTTTCAATATGCAAGTAAACTTCGCTCCTTTACTTTGATGCATAAAAGAGGCCAGTTGCTTTACAAAAACCGCTCGATTTCATGTTACATGCAAGCAGGGGCGAAACCAGGAATTTTATCATGGGAGAGTCAAGTATACCTCTATCTTGTATAATTTAAAAATGAAAAAAAAAGTATTTTCAAATGATATTTTTTAAGTAGAGTTAACAATTTCAAATGTAATTTTTAAAATTTCGTAAACTTACCATTTCAATATTATTTGAATTTTTCAATAAGTATACACTATTTTTTTCAATGGTGATTTTTTTAATAATTTTAGTTAAAAATCGTATTTAAAAGAAAACAACAAAAATTATTTTATTTACAAAGAGAATTAGAAATAATGAGATAGATAAATGAGCTCAATCTCATTCTATATAAAATTATTTTTTTTACAATGAAAGGATGGAATTAATTTTTTTGAACAAAAGGACAGAGAGAGGTAAAGTGAGTAAAGTACTCTTTTTAACAAACAGTGCACCACTGGGAGTTGAACCTTAGTTCATTACCTATAGGATGCAACACTTAACCAATAAACCATTAAGAATTCAATGTTGGCTTTTGAGATTTACCTTTTTATTTTTAAATTTTAAGGAGTGACCATATCAAAAAGTAACATCGTTATATAAGTGAAATATTATAATTAAGGAGGGATCATGCCCCCTAAGGTATATGCTATTTCTGTCCCTGCATGCAAGGAGATTCGATGACAACTATTATACCTGCGATAAAAATCAGGAGGTCAAAATTTATGCAAGAGGGTTTGGTCGATACAAGCAATCTCCAAAAATGCATAACTATGACGTCGAAGGCTTGGACTAATACACAGCATTTTCACCCGGACAAGGAATTGAACTTAGCTCTTATTTGGTAAATACTTAAATTAAGGCCCTGTTTGGTTGAAAATAAGTCCTGGAATAAGGGGCCAATTCTCCTCTTGACACGGTTCCCAGTGGTACGACTATTCCCCATTATTCCATCTTATTTCATTCTTATTCCTATTTTTATCCCGACTTACCTATCTTTATTTCACCTTATTCTCCTTATTCCTATCCTCCAGTCGAACAGAGAATAGACCCTTATTCTCCTTATTCCCCATCCTTATTCATGCTAATTCTCGAACCGAACGGGCCCTAAGGGTCAAACAAATCCTTCACAATCACTTCCGCATTTCATCAATAGCTCAACTTGGGGCTTAGCAGCTCCATATGCACTTCCAAAGCCACCTGCGCAATAAATAGAAATTTAGGATTTGCTTCTGACTGTGCTGCTAAATTATATAAAGTTAACATCTGCAGTATTGTTTTGTCCAAACAGATGCTTAAAAATCACAAAACCAGTAAGATTGCTACTGACAAACTGAACTGCACGTGCCATCGCGATGATATAGGAAGATTGGCATGACTGAACAAAACAAATATAGGGATTTTAGTATGCAAGAACAGAAAGGTAAAAATATAGCAATCTGAACAAACTGTTTATTTATTATGACAAGCTATCGGGAAGATTCTTATCAAGGAAGATATATGTTGCTTCCTTGACATGGGAAGATACTGCACAGAAATAATATCACTCGTCTGTGAAACCTGTGTGTCAATAGCTCTCCAGTTCCTTAATTCTGCAGTAGATGTTTGAAAATCCAGGAAAGTTCTCTCACCATTTGGATGTAAAGCCAGATTGTGCAATTGTCATAGACAGAGAAATCCTCTTGGTATTCTACACAATATCATAGACATAAAAATTCTCACGTCTCACTCAATGCAGTAACTCCTAAATAACAAGCAGAATAAAATGATTTCCAATTATTCCTAACCCAATTAGGTTGAACAATTATCGCCTTGTAACTTTACAGCTCCTTCTAGTGGACTAGGCCCATAAATTAAAAGATAATTAAAGAAAGATTCACAGACTAGGTACTATTCCAGCATAAATCTTTAACTCTCAAGTACCACCATCCCTACGTACACAATATCTTGGATATATATATATATATATATATATATATATATATATATATATATATACATAGAGAGAGAGAGAGAGAGGGCTTATCCAAGGAGTCCTGTGCCCATTAACGTTTCAATGAGCACCCATTCTGGACCATACACGTGTATTAGCGATAACTATATTTCTAATTATAGGCTACTACATATTTAAAAAAATCCTATATTTCCTATTATACAACGTCCTTAAAAATTGGAAGACAGTTTTCGAAAGAAACGATTCAAATAAATGATTAAGGATCCAAACACTATAATAGTAATAAATATAATTCCGTCAAGTAAATGCTTATTGTGAGATCAATAATATCAAGACAATGATCAGTAATTTACATCCAGATAGTTACATTGTACAGAATTTAGTAATATGTATAAAATGATCAAGTAAATATATGTTGTGAGATCAGTAATAACATAACAAATGTTTAGTAATATATATATAGATATATAGGATTTTTATCCAATGCGCACAGGGCTCATTAGCGTTTCGATGAGCACCATTTGTAGGCCACACACGTGTATTACCAATTGAGTGGTTACCTATTTCGAAGGATGCTGTTTTTTGAAGGAGATTAATATGCAAAACGATTTAACAATAAGTGGTATTCCAATTATATCGCGTCCTAAAAAATAGGAAGATCATTTTGGAAAGAAAATATTCGAATCGATGATTTCTTGCAGAAAATCGAGATCCAAATGCTCAGGTCAGTAATATATATACAATGGACAAGTAAGTGCTTGTTGCGAGATCAGTAATATCCAAAAACGGTCAGTAGTTTACATTCATTTTATTACATGGTGCAGATTTCAGTAATATATACACAATGGAAAAGTAAGTGCTTGTTGTGAAGTCAGTAAAATCATAACAAATGGTCAGTAATTTCCATATGTTTTATTACTTTGAACAGAATACAGTAATTTAGAGATGATACTCAAGTAATATATATATACAGTTATCAAGTAAATTATTGTTTGTGTTTAGTAATGTATATATCTATGTCTTATACCACATGTTCAGTAATATGTGTACGATTCTCAAGTAATAGCTACTATGAGATCAGCAATAACAAAGTAATGGTCAGTAAGTCATGGGCATTGCTCAAGTAATAACAAAGTAATGGTCAGTAAGTCATGGGCATTGCTCAAGTAAGAAAGTAACTATTTGTTAATGCAATGCGCATTACATAGACAATGGTATTACTAACCATTTGTTATGTTATTATTGATCTCAAAACACATGCACATTTACTTGACCATTTTATACATATTACTGAATTCTGTACATTGTAACTATTTGGATGTAAATTACTGATCATTGTCTTGATATTACTGATCTCACAATAAGCATTTACTTGACCGAATTATATTTATTACTATCATAGCATTCGGATCCTTAATCATCTGCGTGGAATCATTTATTTGAATTGTTTCTTTTCAAAACCGTCTTCCAATTTTTAAGGACGTTGTATAATAGGAAATATATGATTTTTTTAAATATGTGGTAGCCTATAATTAGAAATATAATTATTGCTAATACACGTGTATGGCTCAGAATGGGTGCTCATTGAAACGTTAATGGGCACAGGGCTCATTGGATAAGCCATATATATATATATATATATATATATATATATATATATATATATATATATATAGAGAGAGAGAGAGAGAGAGATAGAGGGCTTATCCAATGTGCACAGGGCTCATTAGCGTTTCAATGAGTACTCATTCTGGGCCATACACGTGTATTAACAATAAGTATATTTCTAATTATAGGCTACGACGCATTTAAAAAATCATATATTTCCTATTATACAACGTCCTTAAAAATTGGAAGACGGTTTTGGAAAGAAACAATTCAAATAAATGATTCCACGCGGATCCAAATGCTATGATAGTAATAAATATTATTCAGTCAAGTAAATGTTTATTGTGAGATCAGTAATATCAAGATAATGATCAGTAATTTACATCCAAATAGTTACATTGTACAGAATTTAGTAATATGTATAAAATGGTTAAGTAAATGTGTGTTGTGAGATCAGTAATGACATAACAAATGGTTAGTAATACCATTGTCGATGTAATGCGCATTGCATTAACAAATAGTTACTTTCTTACTTGAGCAATGCCCATGACTTACTGACCATTACTTTGTTATTACTGATCTCATAGTAGCTATTACTTGAGAATCGTACACATTACTGAACATGTGATATAAGATATGGATATATACATTACTGAACACAAACAATAATTTACTTGATAACTGTATATATATTACTTGAGTATCATCTCTAAATTACTGAATTCTGTTCAAAGTAACAAAACGTATGAAAATTACTGACCATTTGTTATGGTTTTACTGACTTCACAACAAGCACTTACTTGTCCATTGTGTATATATTACTGAAATATGCACCATATAATAAAATGAATGTATTACTGATCGTTGTTTGGATACTACTGACATCACAACAAGCACTTACTTGTCCATTGTGTATATATTACTGAATTCTGCACCATGTAATACAATGAATGTAAATTACTGACCATTGTTTTGGATATTACTGATCTCGCAACAACCATTTACTTGACTATTATATATATTACTGACATGAGCATTTGGATCTCGATTTTCAGCAAGAAATAATCGATTCGAATGTTTCTTTCCAAAACGATCTTCCTATTTTTTAGGAGGCGATATAATTGGAATATTACTTATTGTTAAATCGCTTTGCATATTAATCTCCTTCCAAAAACAACATCCTTCGAAATAGGTAACCACTAAATTGGTAATACACGTGTGTGGCCAAGAAATGGTGCGCACCGAAACGCTAATGAGCCCTGTGCGCATTGGATAAAAATCCTATATATATATAGATATGAGAGTGCATACAAGTACAAATGCATATTTTGCATATTCCCTTTAATATTAAAAAATTATCTGAATTATTTCAACCTATGTATTCCAGCATCCGGGTCTTTGGTTGAAAATCAGACCAGTAAATTGCAGAAACTCTATACTCAAAGCCCCAGTCATAAATTCTAGTTTTATTTGATCTCTATCACACAAGTAAAGGTTCGAGTAGAAAGTGGATTTTTTAGTAGAAAATTGCCTGTCATAGATTAATATAAATATTTCTTGAAAATCTGATATAAAAATAATACAGAACAACATGAAACCATGCAAGATTTTTCTAGTTTTCCACCGGCAAATATACCTGAAACCCCAACAGTTGCTAATTTTATTATGCATCTTTTTACTTTGCCATTAGCTATTTTTATTGGACTCCGAGCATAACCATGACCAAGTAAATCCTCATGTTGGGGTTTTATCAAGAAGCTATGCTCTTCCGAATCTTAGCCTCTTCTTGTAGATGGACTATTGTGGTCCATTCTCAATGTGTCAATCTTTCTTCCTCCTTTCCACATGGTGTCAAAGCGATGGTCCTAGACTGTAGTCTCCGACCTCGTTTGGCCATCTCTCACCCCATTGAAACCCTCGTTAATAGTGCCACCAATCCACTCATCCACACTACCCACTCCTCATTCTGTCAATATGTTACACATGCCCTCGACCATCGAAGCTAGGGCACATTGCACACGATGATAGCATCAGCACGAATGTAGCAATCACGCACCAGACATTGTGAATGCAAACCGTTGGCATAGCGATTAACAACCACCATCACCACTGAGAGTCACCATGCACGCCAGTCACTGACATGGAAATCTGACAATTACTTCCATAGTCATATGCTGCGAGCATCACACGACTTGCTGCACGAGCCATGCTAGCATCGCACAGCTTGTTGTGCGCCTGCTCTATCCATCATATATGTTTAAGTACTGTGTACTCGATCCCACTATATGCCAAACATATTGTTTGTATTCGTGTGTAATGTTACCATACGTATGTAGCTTTGTCATATGAAGATGTATGAGAGTTATGGAATATGAGGTAACATTGCAGTTGTTCGACACGAAGAGCACGGGGAACATGTTTTTTAGTTAAATGATCAAAGATGGGCGAGATCAACTACGATCAAAGCTTATTGACATCATCGATATTTTCCCATTTATCCCATTTTGTGTTCCAGTTACTACCAGTGAGCGTTTTTTAGGTGATTGTGGGTGGTTCTAAAGATTTTAAGACTCTAGGAAGCTTGAAGGTTCGTCAATTCGATGGTATGTGATCCCTATTCTCTGATTTTTCGTAAACTTGGTCACCATAGAGTCTACTTAATTTGTTTTTCTCAACATTATGTGATGATTGAAGTCTTCAATCTTCAAATCTTGTTAAAGACTTATCTAGATTGTTGATATCATGCAAATATTCACCATTACGGATGTTGGAGGAGATTTAATGTTGGGTTATGAAGCTACATCAAGCCGCTTTGTTGGATTTAGATCTCAAGCTCACGATGAATCATGTGATTTTTTCCTCTCGTGTATTATTTGAACATTGGTGGTTATTGGGGATTTCAAGAAAATCACGACACTATACAGATATATCTTTATAAACGGGTTGGAGATATTGTATATTTCTAATTTTTTATTCAACGATGCCTTCAACTCAACCCCCACAGATGTTATCTCATCTTGCTCCGTTATCTTCATCGTGTGGTTCTCAAGTTACATGTTCTTCACATTGACCTCTTCGTGATTTCACCTCCTCATATAATAGTTATCCTCGGATTGGCTATATTCCAAATGAAATGGGATAATTATGTAGAAATACAAAGACTTGATCTAGAAAAGATATTGGGAGGAACCAAATAGGGTGGATGGAGGAACCCACTTAATGGTCTAGTGGTAGAAGCAATGACCTCCTACTCAAATGACCAGAGTTCCAACCCCACCCTCCCCCAACTAGTAATAAAAAGGTAAGGCAGATGGAGAAAATTCCTAAATAACATCCTTGATAAACAAAATATCATATTTATGGTAAATATTTTTGTCATGGAGACTGCAGAGATATCACATCTTGAACCCCCGAATCCCCGATATAAGTGCTGCATTTTGTCTGTGCGCTACAGAGGAGGTGTCGCATGCTTAAAACACGATATGTATATCGCATTGTAAAGTGATGATACTCATGAAAATTTATATATACCATTGGCATTTCGGTAGACTCTTAAATGGCTCCTGGAACATTAGTAGTCCTTCACGCCATTCCTCCAGACATCACGCAAGACCCTCCTCTATCAGCAACTCGAGCGACCCTGAATGGTGGTAATGGTGAGTCGCAAAGTCATGTTGTGCGTGGTATAGGTTTGAGATCCTCAACCACATACGAGGACATGTTGGATTTGATTTGATGTAGGTTTAGCTTAGACAAGACTACACACATGATCAAACTATCGCATCACATACATGTTGGGGATATGTGGCACAATCAACCAGGAGTATCCCCTTAATTCTGTCCTGCAGTAAAGATGGCACGCAATATGTGTTCTCCACATGGGAACTCAATGGCAACAATATGTCAAACCAACCACAAGCAACCACAAGAAGCAATCACCACAAGACGAGGATTTTTACATGGAAACCGTTAACGTGAGAAAGGGAAAAACCACGGGGTAAGACCGTCGACCAATCTACTACAGTCAAAAGAGCCAATGTTCTTCCCGGTTTTATTGCCCACAAAATCGAGGTACAAGCCACAAGCACAATAGGTAGTTCTTCTACTAGTAGCTAACTACCCTAGGTATCTAAAATACCAAATAGCATGCTCAAATCAAGATATATGGATTGACTCCCCTTGTGGGCTCCCGGATGGAGACCCAAATCGATGCTCGGCTCTCTTGAGGTCGTCGAACGTGCGACCACCTTGTTGCTCCCTCTCGAGCTTGCACAGACCACAACCCACGATCGAACCCGCAGCCCAAGTCGTGGCTCTTCAACCAACTGGAGAAGAGGGGGCAAGGCCACCAGCTCCCGTTCCTTCATTTCTCGGCCTCTCGAGCTCTCCTGCACGGAGGAGGTGGAGGGCTTTTTCCAAAGCCTCGCTACTGCCATTCTCTGGAAAGGGAAAATAGGGCCTTTTTTTTGTTCTCACTGGAATCGACTGGAGATTGGGGTTGAAAGGGGCTGCCCAAAAACTTGGGAAAATAGCACAAATGCCCCTGCATGATGGGCAAATTGCTGCAACCCAAGTTGGGACTGGAAAACTTCAAGGATACCCAACAACCTCCCCCTCCAGTCCCAACGGAGAGGTGTCGTCCGCTGATGGAGATCAAGAAGAGGTGACACCGCTCAGCTCTCTACAGAGCTGAAGCTTGTCACGAGTGACTGCCTTGGTCAACATGTCTAAGGGGTTCTCATCTGTGTGGATCTTCTTCAACATGAGATGCTTCTGTTCAGTTGCATCCCTCAGCCAATGGTATCTCACATCAATGTGTTTTATGCGAGCAAGGTGATGGTACTCTTGCTCAAGTCTATAGCACTCTGGCTATCACAAAACACAACCGTCTCACTGTCTTCCAATCCAAACTCACCAAGGAAGCATTGTAACCACAACACTTCTTTCCCAGCCTATGTTGCTGCAATGTATTCTGCCACGGTAGTTGAGAGAGCAACACATTTCTGTAGCTTGGATTGCCATGATATGGCCCTCCTGCAAAAGTGAAAATGTAGCCTGAGGTAGGCTTTCTCTGGTCCATGTCTCCTGCCATATATGCATCAGTGTAGCTACATAGTTTGAGATCTGACCTCTCAAACACAAGACACATACTTGAGGTCCCTCTCAAGTATCTCAAGATCCACTTCACTACCTCCCAATGATCCTTGCCTGAGTTGGACATGAATCTGCTCACCACGCCTATTGCATGGGCTATGTCGGGTCTAGTGCAAACCATTGCATACATGAGGCTCCCAACTGCTGACTGGTATGGGATCTTGGCCATCTCTGCTTTCTCCTCAGAAGTAGAAGGACATGACTCTTTGGTTAGCTTGAAATGAGAGGCTAAGGGCATACTGACAAGCTTGGGATTCTTCATGTTGAACCGCTCCAACACGCGTTCAACATAGCTTTCTTGTGACAACCACAACATGCGCTTCTTCCTGTCCCTTGTAATCTGCATCCCAAGGATGTGACTTGCCTTGCCCAAATATTTCATCTCAAACTCTTTGGAGAGTTCCCTCTTGAGCTTTGCAATCAGGTTGGAATCATGACCTACAATCAACATGTCATCTACATATATCAAAAGAATGACGAACCTGTCATTGGGAAGACGACGAACATATACACATGGGTTGGCTGTAGTTCTCTTGAAGCCCTGCTTTCCCATGAAAGCACCAAACTTCAAGTACCATTGTCTCAGGGCTTGCTTCAAGCCATAAAGACTCTTTCTCAACCTGCAGACCATGTGCTCTTTCCCTCTCTCTTGAAATCCCTGTGGATGCTCCATTTAGATCTCTTCCTTTAAATCACTGTGAAGAAACGCCGTCTTCACATCCATCTGCTCCAGCTCAAGGTCCATGCTAGCAACAAGTCCTAGCACCTTTCTCACTGAATTCATCTTCACCACTGGGGAGAAGATCTCATCATAGTCCACTCCTTCCTTCTGGCTGAACCCTTTTACCACCAATCTGGCCTTGTGCTTCACCTGCTTGCCACTGTCATCTGACTTCAGCTTGTAAACCCATTTGTTCTTCAAGGCTCTATTCCCTTTAGGAAGCTCAACAAGATCATAAGTGTTGTTTTTCTTGAGAGATGACATCTCTTCATTCATTGCATTGCGCCAATGATCCTTGTCCTTATGTATCTGTGCCTCCTCAAAGGTGTACGGCTCACCTGCATCTGTGAGCATCACGTACCTGAAAGTGGGGTAACGAGATGATGGCTGGCGTGTCCTCTCAAATTCCTGACGTGAGGCTCTGCTGCATCTGCATGTGGATGAGGTTGCTCCCCCTGCCCTAGGTCCCCTGGACCTGCATCAACGGGGTCTGCTTCTGGCTTGCGCTGCTCTAGTTGCACATCCTCTCCACCTGTACCCTGTACTGGAGAGGGATCTGTATCCTCATCACTATCATCATCCATGGAAAACTCATCTTCATCACCACTCTCAGTGGTGTCCTCAGCCAATGTCTGATTCTCATAAAAGATTACATCCCTGTGCCTGGTAACAGTCTTCTTCCTTGGATCCCAAAGATGGTATCCAAACTCTTGATCTCCATAGCCAAGAAAAATACAAGGCACCGCATTGTCATCTAACTTCTTCCGCTGCTCCTTGGGTACCAATGTATAAGCCTTGCATCCAAACACCCTCAAATGAGCATATGAGGGGTCTTTCCCTGTCCAAACATGCTCTGGAATATGAAAACCCAAAGGAACTGATGGAGATCGGTTTACCAAGTAACAAGCGGTGCGAACCGCCTCAGCCCAAAAAGTCTTGGGCAACTTCGCTGTCTTCAGCATGCAGAGAACTCTCTCAACAATGGTCTTGTTCATCCTCTCAGATAGACCATTGTGTCGGGGTGTACCTAGCTCTGTCCTCTCATGCCTGATGTTGTGCTCTGCACAATAGCCCTGAAAGCTATGGGAGGTGTACTCTCCCTCATTGTCTGTGCGTAGACACTTCAACAATTTCCCTGTCTCGCGCTCAACCATGGCATGGAATTTCTTGAAGCAATCAAATACCTGATCCTTCGATCTCAGCACATACACCCACACCTTCCTAGATACATCATCAATGGAGGTGACAAAATACATGTTACCTCCCAAGGAGGCTGTGTCTATGGGACCGCAAACGTCAGAATGAACCAACTATAGAAGGTCTCCCTTCACCTTGGATCTGGCTCTGTATGGCACACTTTTGCTCTTCCCAACATCACATGCATCACAAGGAGATAGTGTGATGTCTTCGTGGTAGAGGATCAATTCTCTCTTGCTCAGAAGTTGCAGGCCCTTATGGATCATGTGCCCAAGCCGGCAATGCCACAAATCTGAATTATCTTCCTCGCTGGCATGCAAACTACCATCCATAACCTTCACTCTAGTCATGTAGAGTGTGCAACACAAACTGCCTCTAGCCATGATGAGAGAACCCTTGCTTATCTTACATTTGTTGTCACCGAACTTCAGATGGTAGCCTTCACTATCTAGCTGTGAGCCAGATATAAGGCTAAGCCGCACATCAGGAACATGCCTCACATTCTGGAGTGTCATTGAGCACCCAACATCCGTTTACATCGAGATGGTGCCCATGCCAATGATCTTAGAGTAACTCTCGTTACCCATCAAGACTCTCCCATAATCACCCCTGGTATAGGTGGTGAAGAACTCCCTATGTGGAGTTACATGATAGGAGGCGACCGTGTCAACGACCCACTCCAAATCACTCCCTGCATGTAAGCACTGATCCTGGATGGTGAGAATCACCTCTTATGCACTGTCATCTGCCACAACTGCAGCTATATTCCCATCTTCATGTTTCCGATCTTTCTTCGCTTCAGCTTGCTCTCTCTTCCAAACCATACAATCTCTCTTCCAATGATCGGGCTTCTGGCAATGGTGACGCTTTCCTCTGCCCTTGGACTTGTCTCTGGATTTCTGCCTCTCCTGTGACGCTCCTCTGCTGCTGGATCTTCGTCTCCTCTCAACTACATACACATGTGAAGAGGAGGATGCCTCTCCCGAAGAGCGACGTTTAATCTCCTCATTGAGGAGACTGCCCTTGACCATAGCCATGGTCAACTTGCCGTCCTTCGCAGAGTTGCTCACGATGACTACTAAAGTCTCCCAACTGTCTGGTAGTGAGCCCAAAAGGAGAAGTGCCTGCAACTCGTCATCAAGTACTAATCCCATGGAGGTCAACTGGTTGATTATGCTTTGGAAGTCATTCAGATGCTCCGCCACCTTGCATCCATCCTTGTATTTCAAATTCACAAGTTTTCTAATCATTAAAGCCTCGTTGGCTGCGGTCTTCTAATCATAGATCTTGGATATCTTGTCCCACAGCTCCTTCGCATTCGTCTCTTCGGCTACGTGATGAAAGACCGACATGTCAAGCCCCTTTCCGAATGGTCCCAATGGCCTTTCGGTTCAACTCTGTTCACTCTCCTGCAGACATATTCTCTGGCTTGGCGCTCTCTCCCTCCACCGGATCGTGGAGGTCCTTGCAATACAAGATGTCTTCCATCTTCGCCTTCCAAATCTGCCAATTACTACTTGTGAGCTTAATCATTGTGCCTTCATCATCTTTTCCCATTTTGTTCAACCCGAGCTCTGATACCACTTATTGGGGATATGTGGCACAATCAACTAGGAGTATCCCTTAATTCTGTCCTGTAGCAAAGGTGGCACACAATATGTGTTCCCCACACGGGAACTTAATGGCAACAATATGTCAAACCAACCACAAGCAACCACAAGAATCACCACAAGATGAGGATTTTTACGTGGAAACCCTTACTCAATGTGAGAAAGGGAAAAACCACGGGGCAAGACCGTCAACCAATCTACTATGATCAAAAGAGCCAATGTTCTTCCCGGTTTTGTTGCCCACAAAACCGAGGTACAAGCCACAAGCACAATAGGTAGTTCTTCTACTAGTAGCTAACTACCCTAGGTATATAAAATACCAAATAACATGCTCAAATCAAGATAGATGGATTGACTCCCCTTGTGGGCTCCCGGATGGAGACCCAAATCGATGCTCGACTCTCTTGAGGTCGTCCAACGTGCGACCTCCTCACCTGATCTCAAGTCTCGCATCTCAAGTCTCATAGCGGTTCTTTCTCGTCTTATCCTCTATTGAAGCTATTCCATAAAAGAAATTAAATTAATTTATTCCACTTTAAGATATATTCTAGATGAAAGCATAGCACATCGATCAAACTTGTTAAAATGGATACAATGTGGCATTTTCCAATACAACGATAATATATCTTAGGGATTTTACATATGCGACCTTCCTAATTTTTCCAATAACTCTTATGCCCCTACTTTGTCTGCAATTATACTTGTGATCCTATAATCTTTCAAAATTCGTAGTAGTGCCCTTATGTTAATGTAGTATAGGGGTACATATGTAACAATGGAAGGACAATATCATGGATTTGTAATTTGTTGATATGCCTTGAATCCTAACCATCTGACCCAGGTTGAAGAACTGCATATGCATCCCCCTGCCGTACCATACCCCAACAAGACGGGGGTCTCGCTGCCCGGTCAGCGAGCCTGTGGGGGGGGGTCTAGGGGGGGAGCAGGTGCGCCCCCCCCCCCCCCCCGCGCGGGTGTGGGAGCAGCGCCCCCGGCGAAGATTTTATGGAGCGGTTCTATTTGTATTCGGGTATTTGGATCCTTCTATTTTTAGGGATCCGTCTGTATGGGAGTGCTATATAAACTCCTTAGGGTTAGGGTTTTAAACCCCGTCTTGTTGGGGTATGGTAAACTAAGGAGTTTATATAGACTTTACTGGTGCTATATAAACTGCCATAGACTGAATCCGTTCTTCCCTGTAAAGCCACAGTTGCTGCCGTGGCTCATGGAGGCGCAGATTCTGAAGATGACCTGGTTCTCACCGTCACAGATCAGACGACCACAGACAACACATGGATTCTTGATTCAGGTTGTTCTTACCATATGACTCCCAATGAAGACTGGTTCTACAACTACGAGAAGATAGATGGTGGGAACGTTGTCATGGGGAATGATGCAGCATGCAAGATAGTAGGGATCAGCTCTGTGAAGATCAAGATGCATGATGAAGTCATGAGGACGGTCACAGAAGTACGTCATGTCCCTGATTTGAGGAAGAACCTAATATCCCTTGGAGTCTTGGACTCTAAAGGATATAGGTACAGTGCTGAAGGTGGAGTCATGCAGGTTGCCAAAGGCGGGGTGGTTGTCATCAAGGGCAACAAGCAGAAGACCCTATACATCCTGCAAGGGTCTACAGTTACAGGTTCTGTTGCAGTGGTGTCTAAAGCCGTAAGATCAGTGTCCGAATTGTGGCATATGCCTCAAGGACACATGAGTCAGATGGGGATGAATATCCTCAATCAGAAGGGTCTCATCGGGGATCTCAAGGGATCTAAGCTGGAGTTCTGTGAGCATTGCGTGTTCGGGAAACAACACAGAAAGCTATTCAGTAAAGCTATCCACAAAACGAAGGAGACACTTGACTACATCCATGCTGATTGTTGGGGCCCTTCACGGGTTCCATCTTTGGGAGGCACCAGGTATTTTCTATCTATTATTGATGATTATTCCAGGATGGTGTGGGTGTATTTTATGAAGCACAAGAGCGAAGCATTTCAGACCTTCAGGCAGTGGAAGATCTTGGTGGAAAATCAGACTTCTAAGAAGGTGAAGCGTCTTCGCACAGATAACGGACTGGAGTTCTGTTCATCGGAGTTCAATGAGTTCTGTAAGGAGGAGGGTGTTGCGAGACATCTTACCGTTAGAGATACACCACAACAAAACGGAGTTGCTGAACGAATGAACAGAACGCTTCTGGAGAGAGCAAGGTGCATGCTCTCTAATGCTAGACTTGGTAGAGCATTCTGGGCTGAAGCTGTGAATATAGCCTGTTACTTGGTGAATCGGAGTCCCGCGTCTGCCATTGATTGCAAAACACCCATGGAGGTATGGTCTGGTAATCATGCTGATTATTCTATTTTACGAGTCTTTGGTTGAGCTGCTTATTATCATGTTAGTGAAGGAAAGTTAGAACCAGGGGCAAAGAAAGGGGTGTTTACAGGATATGGTGCAGGAGTGAAGGGGTATAGAATCTGGTCCCCTTCTGAGCATAGAATTATTGTTAGCAGGAATGTTACTTTTGATGAAAATTCCGTGCTTCACTCGAGTAGTGAGTCTGTTGATGCAGGGACAGGTGATGATGTGTCCGAACAGGTGGAGTTCGAACTGACACCAAGTAGTGATCACGCAGTTGGTCACACCACTCCTAATCAGGCTGTTGTTGAACAACCTGAAGCATAGCAACCAGAAGAGAGGCAACCTAGTATTGCTACTGATCGGCCCCGTAGAGAGATACATCCACCGCAGAGATACGGATTCGAAGACATGGTTGCATTTGCACTGCAGGTTGCAGAGGAGACAGAGTCACCAGAACCCTCCACTTACAGGGAGGCAATATCTGGGGCAAAATCTGAGCAGTGGATTGCTGCTATGGGTGAGGAGATGGAGTCTCTTCACAAGAATCAGATGGGAACTTGTCAAATTGCCAAAGGGGAGGAAGATCGTTGGATGCAAATGGGTCTTCAAGAAAAAGACAGGAATTTCAGACAGTGAAGGCATCATATACAAAGCACGCCTAGTTGCAAAAGGTTACAGTCAGAAGGAAGGTGTGGATTACAACGAGATATTTTCTCCTATTGTAAGACATACATCCATCAGGGTGCTACTAGCTCTTGTAGCACATCAAGACTTGGAGCCGGAGCAGTTAGATGTGACGACAGCCTTCTTACATGGTGAACTCGAAGAAGACATTCTTATGAGCCAACCAGAGGGATTCCTATCTCAGGGTAAGGAAGATCATGTATATAGATTGAAGAAGTCTTTGTATGGGCTTAAGCAGTCTCCCAGGCAGTGGTACAAGAAGTTTGATAGTTTCATGACTGATCATGGGTTCAACAGGAGCCCATACGATTGTTGTGTTTACCACAACAAGGTGGAGGATGGGTCCTTCATCTATCTGTTACTGTACGTCGATGATATGCTGATTGCTGCCAAACAGAGGAGTACCATAGATGATCTGAAGAAGCTCCTTAGTTCAGAATTTGACATGAAGGATCTTGGTGCAACGAAGAAGATTTTAGGGATGGAGATCATTAGAGATCGTGCAGAAGGGAAACTTTTCTTATCTCAGAAGAACTACATTGAGAAAGTTCTACTGAGATTTGGGATGTCTACAGCCAAGCCTCTAAGTACTCCATCCGCTTCAAATATTCATCTCTCAGTTTCTTTTGCACCACAGTCAAATGCTGATAAGGAATACATGTCACGTGTTCCCTATGCCAGCGCAGTTGGGAGTCTTATGTATGACATGGTATGCACAAGACCTGACATCGCTCATGCTGTGAGCGTTGTTAGTAGATTCATGGGTAACCCAGGAAAGGAGCATTGACAGGCAGTCAAGCGGATTTTCCGCTATCTGAAAGGAACAACAGACATTGGCCTCATTTATAGAAGTGATTCAGAGTGCTTGGTTGCTGGATATTCAGACTCAGACTATGCAGCAGATATTGAAGGGAGGAGATCGATGACAGGCTACGTCTTCACTTTAGGGAATTCGATCATCAGTTGGAAGGCTACCTTACAGCCATCGGTTACTTTGTCTACTACAGAGGCAGAATACATGGCACTGACAGAGGCTGCAAAGGAAGGCATTTGGCTGAAGGGCTTACTTGGAGACCTCGGTCTGCAACAAAATCAGGCTATAGTATATTGCAACAGTCTTAGTGCAATATGCTTAGCCAAGGATCATGTTCATCATGGGAGAACCAAGCACATAGATGTCAGATATCACTTCATTCGTTCTGAGAAGAGGATCAAGGTGAAGAAGGTTGGTACAGCAGATAAACCAACCGATATGTTCACGAAGGCGGTTCCTGGGAGTAAGTTCAAACATTGTTTGGACTTGCTCAATGTCGACAGTTGGGAGTAGCCCCAAGGAGGGGCTGGAGGCGACACGGCGAAGCTTAGCGAAGCTTCTCAGATGATTCAATTCAAGGTGGAGATTGTTGATATGCCTTGAATCCTAACCATCTGACCCAGGTTGAAGAACTGCATATGCATCCCCCTGCCGTACCATACCCCAACAAGACGGGGGTCTCGCTGCCCGGTCAGCGAGCCTGTGGAGGGGGGTCTAGGGGGCCGCTAAAATTTTATGGAGCGGTTCTATTTGTATTCGGGTATTTGGATCCTTCTATTTTTAGGGATCCGTCTGTATGGGAGTGCTATATAGACTCCTTAGGGTTATGGTTTTAAGTATCCTCTGTATTAATTCTTTTCTCCACATAGTGAAACCGATCGCCGCCGCCCAAGGACGTAGCCCAGTTACGGGTGAACCTTGTAAATCCGTGTGTTTGCGTTCTTGCTTGTTTGATCGTGTTTGTGCGTGTTCGCTTCCGCGATTCGCAACATAATTATATACGGGTACAACCATAATTACAAAAAAGTTGGGGCATAGGAGGTATTGGAAAAACTCAGAAGGCACAAGTGTAAGAATCCCTATTTCTTTTGCTTGTTCTTACAAGATCAGACTGTCTTCCTTTCATAAGAAAATATGGCAAATAGCAAAATTCTTGATGGTCAAAACACGGTATCAATTAGAACACTACCATAACCCTTCTATCCATATAGAACCACCTAAGGAAGTCATCAGAGCTTAGTCCTCACCAAAGCTAAACATAGAATCCATGCAGAACAAAATCTAGATGTCAGACATAGTGCTTCTGAATAACATAAAGCAATTTCGCGAGTGGCAGGATTCTTACCAAGCAGTTCAACTTGAGGATAAAGAGTGTTGTTTACCAGCCAGATTAATTACGAAAGCAGCTCCTCTTAAGAAACATCTGTCACTGTTTCAAGGATATGTATGGGTGGTGTACATAATGAAGATAAACCATCAAAAGGCCCACTGTAATCAGAAGTAAACACTTTATACTGCACTGCATTCGCTTGGATCAATAAAATCCCAGTAGCTGGTCACGGTGTAATATCAATTGATATTTTGCATTTTCTTTATAATTGTCCCACGATGCACTTTTGTAAAAACAGAAATAGGAATTTGCATTGGATCGTCCATCTTTAACTTTAGGTCCGTCAATGCATTAATTAATAACTTCAGCACCTGGATGTCTAGTGTCTCCCACCACAAAGTTGTGATTTTCCCCTCAACCTCAATCCAACTCTTTCCAGGATCCTTCTGCAGGCCATCATCTCTCATCTTCTCCGGATTCTTGCTACCCCATCCCAGTAGCCAGCAGATGCATATGTATTGCATAGTAAAGTTTTCGCTGAAGAATTTGAAGGATCAAGCTTCAGAATTTCCTCTGTTGCTCTGTCACCAATACCCACGTTACCACGTAACTTGCAAGCAGGAGGATCATCTTCCATACCACAACATCCGGTTTAAATGGCATTTGAGAAATGTTGGAGTATTTGATATATGTGTCATATACATGGGAGATGGGTAAATGAATCTCTCCAGGATCCATTTACCCAATCCAAGAGTTTAGTCCCACATCTACCAGTGGTGGGACTTGGAGGCTCTGTGGAAGCCATATAAAGAGCCCCAGACCTTCTGTTTCAGATGAGAGAAAAAAGCAATGAAGCATATGCCCCTTTGAGGGCTTCTCCCGTGTTTTCATCCCGCTCCTCACGGAGTCGGGTTCCGCGTAAAATCTCGTTCTTCATGTTTATATTTCTTGTCATTATGCTATGTTTATCATTCCGCTTCCGCTTCCTATTTTCTAACAAGAAAGCATATCAACCATGCACGAATAATGCTCCCTTGAAGGTACAATCCCATGTTTCCGCTGGATAGCTTCAAAGTAATCAGAACCAATATCCACCAAACCAATGTGGCTGCAAACAGAAAGGACACCAACATAAGTCTCAGGTTGACTTGGAGTTGTGTGTCCGTCTCTTCATAACACAATCCCAGTCTCTTCATTAATCGCATTCTATAGAACCACCGTTTCAAAGTGCCACTTGACACGACGATGTCCCGAAGTTCCTTGGGGGTGGTATCCGGCCCATTAGATTGGGACCCGTCCTAATCCATTGTTATTAGGACACGTGTCGACCCGCTTCATTCCACTGAGTACCCGATTGTAATGGGTACCCGATTAACATCAAAGAGTAATGGGTACCTGCGGATACTCATGGAAATATAATTTTTATTTTTTATTCTTGTTGCACTCAGACCACATCTTGCCCGATTAAATCATGTAAGTCCCTTGCTTTTCAATGAATATGGAAACGTACACGTGTACGCTCCATAAAATGAACATGCTTAATTAACATTCTAATCGACACATTATTTGAAAATTATACAATGTAATCACATATTGTAATAATATTTATTAAAAATTGTAAGAACGTGTTATTATTATAACATAATTAATATGAGTTGCCACCGATTTGATGGCTCAAAAAATAAATCAATTTGACCAAAGTGGTTGCAGAATGGTTGACTACGAAGTTACCTGGCAAGGCCAGCCATGACCTAAGCCAATGGGACCGCCCACACAACATGGTTCGATAAGGTTAGGGCTTGTCGATCGATGAGAAGGTCAAAAAGGAGATGAAGTAGCCGTCAAGCGCGAGGCATCGCATGGAATCGCACGTAATTCTGAAGATCGAGTTAAAGGGGCTGGATGGGATCTTCCTCCTCAATTTGTTAATTTGGTCATCAACGACGACATCTGTTACAAAAATACAAGGAAAGATAGATTTGCATGATCTTTTCATAAATAATCTAAACATACAACTAAAAGTGGTTAAGCATGTGTTCATTTCATAATAATCTAAACATACAACTAAAAGTAGTTAAGCATATATTAATTTTCGTACGATTTGCATTCAATTAAGTCAAGTGTTTGTCCTACAAAGAATTAAAAAAAATAACTGATGGAAGTCGAGGACATCGAAGCAGTACCGGATCATCTTCCCCTTTTCTCATTGGATGTCGATAAAAATGTTTGAGAAGGCCCCGAAGGACAGGATGATGATCTTTATCTTGTAAGGGTCGAGCAAGAGGAACTTCCCCTCATCGTTCTTGTCCTTGTAGTACTATTAACAGAATCGCAATTGACGTTGAATCTCTTCCCTAAGCACCTCACGACCCTCTTGATCGGAAGCACTTCAAGTGAGAGGAGCCTCTTTTATATTTTAAAAGAGATAAGAATATTGTTTATATATTGGTATTTGTACCTATGTATTTGTATTTTTACAATCAATTGAGTAGTGGAAGCTTCTAACTGGGTACTCGTGGGTATCCAGTAATCCAAACATGTATTTTGAATGAGTCGTGATAAACGGATACCCAACCCATTATTTTGAAATGGGTACCTACAAGTTTAGGATCAAAATGGACGGGTTAAGTCAGGTACTCGTTGACCCGATTATATTTGAACACCCCGGCTAATGTCATATTATCAGGTATGAATCATACAATACTAGTTACGCCATCTGACAAAATCTACATCGAGCAAGGTTTTGGATTGCATATTAGCCCGCTCAAGGTATGATGCATCACCCATCACAGAAATTTAAGATTTGGTTAGATCCAATAATGTTCCTCTTTCTTTTGTGCTTGAGGGATCCATCGTGTTGATCTTTAAAACTTGATCTGACTTATCACATCACAAAATATGGTTTAGGGCAGGATTCAATTAAGTTGAAAAGACTATCCTTCAAATGTATACTTGCAAGTAGGGGTGATCAAAACTATCCGGTCAACGGATATCTGATTTGATCCATCCATTTTGACCCTGAACTATCGGATACTCATTTAAAAGTGATGGATCGGGTACCCGTTATACTATGATCCATATCTCATACAAAAAATCTAGTGGGTACCGAATGATTATTTATTATATTTATGTCAAACTTTAGAACGTCACAAATCCAATTTGAGATGGTTTGAATGAAGTTGAATCTCAGCACCATTTTTGTGTTCTTGAACTGAATCAAATACGAAGACCGAAAGGTATGAAGATGGGATCTAACATATGCCGGATTGAATCGAATTGAATCAAATTAAACACAAAGACTGAAAGGTATGAATGTTTACGTCAAACTTTAGAACTTCAGGAATCCAACACGAACCGGATTGAAATCGAATTGAATCAAGTTGAATTCAACATCGTTTTTGTGTTCTCGAACTTAATCAAACACGAATATCGAAAGGTATGAATATGGGATTCCACACGAGCCAGATTAAATCGAATAGAATCAAATCGAACATGAAGACTGAAAGGTATGAGTGTTTACGTCAAACTTTAGAACTTCAAGAATCCAACATGAGCCAGATTAAATCAAATCGAATATCGTTTTTGTATTTTTGAATTGAATCAAACACGAAGCTCGAAGAATATGAAGATGGGATCCAACACAAGATGGATTGAATCGAATGGAATCAAATCAAAATAAAGACCGAAAGGTATAAGTGTTTACGTCGAACTTTAAACCTTCAGGAATCCACACGAGCCGAATTCAATAGAATATAAATGTTCACTCGAGTCCGTAAGTCCACGAATATAAATATTTTTATCATAGAATTTATAAAAACAATATTTCATTTGAATATTAAGTAATGAAATTGTGTATAAATAAGTGATCAATCTAATGTTCAAACAAATCAAATCATGAAGGAGTGATGATAAAAAATCCTTAAGATTGAAAGTTGATATATAAAGTTTATGAAAAATTCTAATTATTTGTTTTATCTTTTTTTGATATTTATCTATTAAATGAACAATTCTCTTTTATTAAAGGTGATATCGCTGCATCATGTACCTGCAGGTACCCAACATCCATTAGCATTAACATGGTACCCATTAGAATTGGGTATCCGTTGGAATGAAGTTGGTCGATCAGTGACCTAATAACAATGGAGTGAGACGGGTCACGATCAATTGGGACGGGTACCCGTCTCATGGACACCCCTACTAGCAAGGCTCATTGATTGACCAAAGAGACATTTCCAAGAAGAGATGTACTAGTTTACATCCCAAGTGTATTGGTATACATGTGACATGAGGTGTATCCAACTTCAATCTTGGCCATGGTTTCTTAGCATTTTCCTTTTACGTTTGTGGTTCTTAACCTTTCAAACTCCCCAAAGCTAGTCTCGTTTCCCTCTTCACTGTCATGCCCATACCCTAACACTCAACTGTATCATTTACCTTATGGGAGCAATACTCATTCACACATATAAGTCAATCACATGATATGGAGAAATCGTAAAAGACTTTGTTTTATTTGAAATTATCTAATTAGATTTTAACTTGGCAACCTTGTGCAATTGCATTCATTAACTATTTAGCTTCAATTGGGAAACCAAATGGTGTTGAAGGAAAATCGGTAATTTCTAAATTTGAAATAAGAGGAGTTTTGGGTGGACTTTTAGTACAACATCTAGTAGTTCTAAAAATCCGGTGGACTTGTATATGAGGTCGAACCCAAGCTCTTGTAACAATAGTAGATATGAGAAATGGAGGGCCACACGTGCGCGTTCATCTCCGCTCCGCTTGGTCTCTGACTCGGGGAGTCGATTCGTGTCTCGATAATTTTACTACCGTTTCATTTTGCAAGTAGAATAATAAAATCCTACGGATTATTTGTGATTCGACCGCTACAGGAATTCAACTAGACCCAACGGCTCCGACGTAGCCGTTGTTTCAGAATTCGGAGAAGCGCCCGTTGAAGGGCGTTTTCGGAAGACGAAAAACCGCACGATGTGTCTACTTATACCTATCCTCGAATGCTGGTTTTATTGACTCGCAAGAAAATCTTCTCCCCCTCGCTCTTTGTTCTTCCAGCACGATTGCGACTCGTTCTTCCTCTCTCGGTTGTTGTTCTCTGAGGTGCTTTCGAGGACGATCTCGTCAGTGTGCATGGACGACGATCGTGTGACGTCGTATCTTGTGAGCGGATCACCAGTACCATACACATCGGTATTTTGAAGGCGATATCTTATCTAAGAGCAGTCCATTACATGAACGTTTCGGTGATCTCTAGTCTGACTTGTTTATTGTCTTGTTTGCTGCTATTGATTTACTCTTTTGCCTTTGACGGATTTTGCCCTAATATGATGTAACATTGTTTAATCCATTCATGCATGCATTTTGTAATTGTGATATGAATCGGAAACGCTTGATTATAATCGTGTTAATCTGTGATGCGTTATCAAATGCATAAAAAATGCAAGCAAGACGGATCCAAGGGGGAGTATGAGGGGTACATGCCCCTTTTGGATTTGTGGATAGTAATACACCCATATATAAGCACTTGAATATGGGGTTGACGGGACTGCCCCGCCCTATTTTTGGGCAATTTTTTTTATTTTTTTTGAAAAATATCGTCATGTATATTCATCCCTATATCCCTCCTATATGTCATTCGAATTTCGTCAGAAACAGAGACTCCTACGGCCTCCATCCAAACATGGTCGATTTAAAAAATCCTACGACCGTTGAAAAAATGATGTCTGGATGAAGGCCGTATTAGTCTCTGTTTTTGACGAAATTCGAATGACATATAGGAGGGATATAGGGATGAATACACATGGTGATATTTTAAAAAAATAAAAAGTTTTGTGAAAAATGGGGTGGGGGCAGCCATGTTGGCTACCCCTAGGGGGCAGCCCCATTTTCCCCTTTGAATATTTGGAATACAAACTCACACGGCCTTCCTCTATATAATGCCCCCTTGTAATTTATGAAGGAAAAAAATTCACTTACATGCCCCCGGATTATTGTCCTACATATAATTTATCTTTTAGCATTAAAGTTTATGAAAGGATTAGTATCAAATTTCCACCACAATGGTAGTTTGATTTACCTTAGATCAACCAATGCCATATAATTTCTTAAATGGATCTACATATAATTGATATCGTATTTTGATTGCCTTGTTAGATATGCACATATTGAAGATCACACTGTACATAACAGATCAACATTCTTTTAAGGGATTTTTACCCCTAAAACCTTGGAAACCTGTTAAATTTCCTTTACGGCCCCAAGAATCCCACGAGCTTCAAACAAATTAACTTCAGGATTCATGAGGTAAGAGTTAATAAATTTATGTGGTCGAGAAAGGAATTATGTTGTTTCAAAGGCCGAGAACGTAATTTACAAAGTTTATAGGGTTCATGAAGGTAAAAATCCCTTCTTTTAAATCCAATTACCATCCAATTAGTCACACGATATAATCATGATATCAAATCTTATCCTTTATTTAAAAATAATAATTTATTGTTTTATCTTATATTTTTTCATCAGTTGTCATTCTTATAATGTAATTGGCCTGATATGTAGATGTCATTGATTAATGCATTTTTCTTCAAGTTCATTATATTGATGTTTCTAGTTATTCATGGTAAAAAGTATAAAGATATGTATTTTATACCTTTAAATTTAATTCAGATTTGTAACAAGTATAGTTTATGTTATCGGGAATTATTGCATAAGATTGAAATTTAAAAATCGAAAATAATAAATACAAATAATTTATGAAACATATAAAGGATTTATTATATCACTCACAAAAAAAATAAGATACACTCCGGAAAATATATGTTATATATGTAGAGTCGTATCAATCCATAGGGTTGGAATCTTATAAAATAAGTTCGAAATGTTCACTAAAATTCACATGAAAATCATACATGACATGATTTATCTTTCAAAACATTACTATTATATAATCATTATGATAGTTTCGAAATTGATAGAAATGTTTTTTTAAGGTATTTTTGCCAATTCACATGAAAATCATACATGACATGATTTATCTTTCAAAACATTACTATTATATAATCATTATGATAGTTTCGAAATTGATAGAAATGTTTTTTTAAGGTATTTTTGCCAGGTAAATCCTATAAACTTTACCGTTTATCTTCATGACCTTTGAAAAAACATAATTCCCCATCGATCCCGAAAACTTGCTAATTCTTATCCTATAGATCATGTGGTTGACCTCCATTCATTTTTCCGTTCAAACTAACCAGATTTTATTTTGTTCTTTTACATTATACCCATTTAGTTTAACAAATTTACACTGGTGTCACTCCCCCTCACCGTCCCCCTTGTTGAGATAATTGCTATTTATGTGTTTAGATTATTCCAAGTTTTTTTGCTTTATCTTTTGTAATCCTCTATTTATCCTTTCTTTCTTTTTTGTATTTTATCCCATGGGTTTTTCTCCTATATAAGAGAACCCTTGGGTCTTTAATAAATCATCTAAGTTTATCCCTTCAACATGGAGGAAAATTCGTGTATGCCCCTAGTCAGAAGTCTTTTTCGCCGTATACAGTGGGGAATTTTTTTTGTTAAGTACTGTATGGAAGCCGCATCTTGAATAGGCGGCTTCTGCCAAAGGAAGCCGCCTTTTCAAGAGGCGGTTTCCATAAGAAAGCCGCATTCTTAAAAGGCGGCTTCCATGGGAGTAGCCAGAAAACACAAGGGAGAAAAATTCGCTTAGGCAGCCAATTAGGAATCCTATTCGCTCTATAGGGCGAGGATTATTTTTTTTGTTAAGTACAGTAAGGAAGCCGCCCCTTGAAGAGGCGGCTTTTACCTTACGAAAGCCGCCTCTTGAAGAGGCGGCTTAGGCCAAAGCCGCATTCCGGAAAGGCGGCTTCCGCTGGATTATAGACAGAACCAGAGCATCGCCCGACCCCCACACGTACTGTCCAAACCCGACTCCAGCGACCTGCGACCTCCCTGTCCAAGCCCGACGCTGCCCCTCCCGCCCCAGGCGCCCCCCTCCGGCATCGTCAACTCCCCCGTTAGTCGAAGACTACTCCGTTCACTCCATTGCTACCTAGGGCATCCTCACCCATCATCAGGTTGTCCGACATTGACCTAAGGTGAGCTCCTCATCCCTTTTAGTAACCCTAGTATGAAATTTTATGTGATGTGTGCGTGTATCGATACGTATAGGATGTCTACGGATATTTTGTGCTTCTGTCACTACGGAGGAACGATTACGAATTCGGGTACTTATCAAGGTGGACGTATGAAACCGTTGAAGCTAGTTCCGAACATGAAGTTTGATACCCTGTTGGAGAAGATTGTCTCGTTATTCCGGATCGAACGTACACACTTTGCTACTTTGAAATTGCTTCACAAAATGGAGGAAAATGGCAGTAGTTATTTGGCGAATGTTGAGTTTGATGATGACATACAAGATGTCTTTGAGTATACAGGAATGATGGGTTCATCATACCATCCTATTTTATATGCAACCCATCAAGATGAGTCTTCCCCGAATGTCACCCGAGCATCTTCGCCTGTCACCTGTGCATCTTCACATATAACTCGAGGTCACGGAGTTGTTACCTTTGATATGAATGACACAATTACTCAGGAAATTGATCGCGTGAGCATTGATGAAGACGTGGCTGCGAATGATACCGAAGATGAAACGGAGAACAATGAGGAATCTGAGGAACACATTGTGTCTGATATACCACTCTATAATGTCTGTGGTGGTGATGGCTATATAAGAAATGACGAGGGTGACTACGATGCTGGAGAGGGACTTAGTCTTGCAGATGAGTTGAGGAACAGGATGACCTTTAAGTCGAAAGCTGACTTGGTCTATTCTGTCAAGATGTTTCACATCAAGCGTCATTACAATTTTCATGTGCACGAGTCAGATAAGTCGGTTTAGGTTGTCTACTGCAGCGAGAAAGAAAGAGGTTGTAAATAGCATTTGCGAGGTCACCGCCGTCCGCTAGATGGTTAATTTGTGATTTCTATGGTGGATGCACCCCACACTTGTTTGCATCGTGTAGCCAATCAAGATCATCCTCAACTTGATTGTAATTTCATGGCCCAGAAGTTTCTTAACCAGATAAAAATTTCACCATCCGTAAGAGTCGCAGTTTTACAAGGCATGATTTCTGAGGATTATGGCTACATAGCCAGCCGCAGAAGGGTTTGGGATGCTAGACACAAAGGAATAGAGATTGTCTATGGGGACTGGGCGAAGTCCTACAATGAATTGCCATACCTTTTCAGGACATTTGAAACTTCTATTCCAGGTACTGTTACAGATTTGGATACTACAACAGTTGATTCTGGCCTAGTGTTCGAGATGGCCTTCTGGGCTTTTGGACCTTGTATCAATGCCTTAGGCACTGTAAGCCTGTAGTTAGTGTTGATGGGACTCACATGTATGGAAGGTACAAGCAGAAGATTCTGATTGCATGTGGATGTGATGCCGCCAATCACATTGTTCCTCTAGCTTTTGCATTTGTCAACGAGGAAGATGAACCCAGTTGGGCGTGGTTCTTGGAGAGGCTGCGAGTTCATGTTTTTGGGGATCATCCAGGGCCTATTTGTTTGTTATTTGATCGTGCACTTGGTATTCGTGCAGCCCTACGTAATGATGCTGTGCAGTTTCATCCTCCATATGTGTATTGGAGGTTTTGCCTACGTCACGTTGCGAGCAACTTCAACGACATATTTAAGAATCAATTGATGAAGAAGATGATAAAGCAGGCTGGGAGTGTATACTCGCAGTCCAAGTGGCAGATGTACATGGATAAGTTGAAGGAATGGAAAGAAGATGCTCCCAAGTGGTTTGATACACATGCTTGTCCGAAAGAGCAATGGACCATAGCGTTTGACGGTGGATACCGATTCGGTTATACCACTACCAACTTTTCCGAGAGCTACAATGTTGTGTTGAAAGATGCAAGGTGTTTGCCAGTTGCCGCCCTAGTGCCGAAAACATATTATAATTGCATTGGTTACTTTTACGAACGACATTCCGAGGCATTGGCTATGATAGCGCAAGGTGACCGATTCACAAAATTTGCCACGAATAAGTTGAAAGCATGGGTGGACCGTAGCAACAGTCATCGCATTACCCGAATAAGGGGTGCTCCACTACATCTTTATGAGGTTATCACGGGGCAACGATTGACACAATTCGGTTTGAAAGGAGGGAAGAAGCATACAGTGCTACTTAGTGATCTTTCTTGCAGTTGATTGGAGGTGTTATTTTTCCTGACAAGTCAGGGAACGAGGTGTCCTTGATTTACTTACCACTTTTGGAGGACTTATCAGCGTGTGGAGATTATAGTTGGGGATCTGCTTGTTTAGGCTACCTTTACAGACACATGTGTGTGGCTTCGAGGACAGACGCAGTCGAGATTGGTGGCTCGCTCATCCTCCTGTAGCTATGGGCATGGGAACGATTTCCTCACATCGCACCGGTGGTACATAGACGTCCGTTGTGGCACGATACTGATGAATCTCCATTTCGTCACCTTTATTCTATCATTTTGGCCTTAAAAACCCCAGCAAATGCATGTAAATAGCATCTATTTGTACATAATAGCACCTAATATTCATTGTATTAATGGTACATAAAATAAGGTTTTTAATGTCAAAATTATGGAATAAAGAGAAGAAAAGAAAAAGGAATAAAATATTGCAAATATTTTATGACCCTAACCCCGAGACCAAAGCCAGCATGGAATTGGTCGACAAGGAATAAAGTAGGGGGAGATAAGGGCCAGTGTACAACAAATACCTCATTCATTAATTCATTCATTTATGCATTTTTGGCACCTATTTTATATCTAATTATTCCTTCATTAAATAAAGAAACTTTGTACATAAAAGTTGTGGTCAATAATGTAAATAAAAATACAAAATTGAGTTTGTGTAAAAATAATACCCATTGTACATTTTATACACAGAATAAAAAGCCAAAATCTCAACTTCACAGACCCATATCTTGCAAATAAAGACTCCAAATCACCCAAACTCACCTTTAATTGTATATAGCATTCCATGAACTATTTTATAAAATTGGTTTCATAATTTTTGGAGTCCATATGCAGAAGTTAGGTTTTTGGCCCTTCTTGTATATAGGACTGATTAAAATATTCATTTTATTGTGTAAATTAATATTTTTTAGAATTTTGTAAATAATGTATATAATGCATACACATATTAGAGAGTACAAGAAAACAAAATAATTTTTAAAATAAAATAAGCCTACAAATTCATAGACAAAAATACCAATGTTGTATGCCTATATATATATAAAAAGGATTTTATTCAGTTATTCTTTTATTCTTCTAATCAGGTATACATTATAAATAACTCATTAAAAACACAAACCCAAAATAAAAATCAATAAAATACAATAACTAAATTAAGTGTACAAAATACATAGATAAAACACCTATAAGTATACCTACATACACCTATACCTATTTATTCAAAAATATAAATAAACTCATAAAAATCAAATGAAAATACCTTTATACTCATAAAAATAAACTATAAATTTATAAAATAAGCCAATAAAATAATAAAAGAAAATAAACAAATTAAAAATAAAATACATAAAAACATATGGAAATACATACATATACATATTATTCAAATAAAACTATAATAAAACACCTTGAAAAATTCAATAAAAATCACAAATAAATACTACATAAAATAATAAACATTTTTTATTTTATACTCAAAAAATAATAAAATCATTTACTAATTTAAAATAATTAATCTATATTAACCCATGCTGTTTTGTCTTCTAGCGGCCTGCGTGGACCAATCGCAGGCCGCCAAGGGTTGACCTCGGGTCAACTCTTCATACCCTACCTACCCCTCTGACAAGTCACGAGAGGCCCTGTTTCCCCGATTTTTCACGCGATTTTTGTAGCTCGAGGACGATAAGACCCTTCATGAAAATTGTTCCTTGTACATCCAAGAATCACGCCCAATCCCATGCTCCCTTGTACATAGCCCAGATTCGTCATGATTCGCCGGCCAATAAGGGCACATACTTTGTTTATAAATAAGACCTTCGACTTCCTCCCGTTTTTTTTGGCCTCCCTTCGGTCGATTTTCCACCATGTTTTCCAGTTCTCGAGGATCCTTGTGACAGGAGGGTTCTCCTGGAGGCTTCAGACGGTCGGAGGAGTCGCGAGGAGTGCCCACGGCCGCCGCTCGCCGGAGGTCCTGCTCCCTGGTCGCCAACCATGTATAAGAGCTGATTTCTTCTCGTTTTTAGCTTAGTTTTAGTCTTTACTCTGTAGTTTAGCTTTTAGAGTAATCAGTAGAGCCTCAGGTGCTCGATTAGTCCAAGATCGAAGTTCGCCGGAGTTTAGCTCCGGCGAACCTCTCTACCCTGATCGGCACGCTATCCGACCCTTCGCTCCACCTCATCGCCTTCCCCTACGCATTCTACACCCAGCCCACGTTTCTGATCATCCAAAGCTCGCCCTGCTCTGCGAATCGAGGTCACCCTCCTCCGCTTCGCCGGACCTCACCGCCCTCCACCCTCCCCTACTCTTTTACCCTGAACCCCTGGTCGAGGGAAACCCCCTCGAGCCCCTCAATTTTGTGGTGCAGGTCTCAAGCTAAACGGAGCCCTCTGGGGCTCGATCATAGTCCCTGTGAGGTCCCAGGACCCCCCTCTCTTCTCCGAGCTTGTTCAACCGATCTAGGGGGTCCTGGACCTTCTGGAGTATCTCGAACGGTGCGCACCGCCTTGCCGGACGCCTGGAGGCCACCAGCAGCAACGTGGAGCGCCTGGAGGCGGAGATATCTCCGATCGAAGTCAGGGAAGTCAGCCGTTCTTCCCTGTTCTTCGTGAGCAGCAGCAGCCGTTGGATGAAGGGGACGGCCCCAGTTCTAATCAAGGCTGTCCATCTAGCGCAAGCCTGGGCCGTGCGATCAGACCTCAGATGCAATCTCGGCCGCAGATCGTCGAAGGGGTATCGAGCGCCGAGGGCTCGACACATGGACAAGTGGCGCGCTCGATGCCGTTGGATCACGCGCGTGTTTGGGGGTAAATTTCATATTCGACCCCCTCAGCTTTTTGTATTTATAGTTTAACCCCAAAAATAAAAAGTTACTATGTATATAAATTGTGTAATTTGCAGAAGTCCCCCTGTAGTTTTTATATTTGCGTTTTAGTCCTTATGCGCCGCATGTGGAGCACCCACGTGAGGCGCGTAAAATTTGCAGTTAGACCCCGCCGGGTCCTTGTATTTATTAAATGGTCCTGGAAATAAAAAGTCACGTATATTTTTATTGTAATTTTTGCATGAATGCCCTTGCGAACTATTTTATTTGCAAAAATACCCCTGCCAGGCCATTTAATTTTTGAATGCTTTGTCTATTTATTTTGTGCGCCATATTAATTCAAAAAATATTGCAAAAATAGACTTAAGCTACTGTTGGGTTGAACTTGCATGCCATATTTTTAATTTTTCATTTTGTCTCATTTTTGCATTTATTAAAAATCAAAAACATGTCCTTTATTCACTATCTAACTGAGAAAATCCCAAAAAAATATAAAAATGCATTGAAAAATTCCAAAAAAAATTCCCTATGGTGTATTTTGAACTATATTAGTGTCAGTCCAAAAATCCCTAAAAATCTCAAAAGGAAAACCTTAAAAATCTAGAAATACCCAAAAACTCCAAAAAAATATAAAAACTCACAGAAAAATCAGAAAAATATAAACTCAGGCCTTATTTATGCTACATTTTATTATCTTTATTAGAAAAATAGGGTGGAAAATTTTTGAGGCTTGTAACTATTTTTAATGTTCATTTTTTATTACAGCCAGACCTTATTCCACTGCTTGCTATTATTTAGCTATTTAAAAATACTAAAATTATTCTCAAAAATCCCCCAGAAATCACAAAAACAGTAAAATATGATGAAAAACCCAAAAAGACTTTACTCCTTGATTTTTGACTATTTTAAGTATTTTTGTAAATATTATAGTACCACTTTATGTATATATAGGTATTTCCTAAAAAGAAAGAAAAAAATATATAAATATATATTATCTAATTATATTATTGTTATCCATATATATATATATATATTATAATAATAATAAATAAAATAAAAAATATATATTTAACTAACTAAAAACCCACTGCACACAAGGATGACTAATATGCACATGTAGGCGCATGCATTTTCGTATTGCTCTCTGTGGTTCGACCTCTACATGCTTGTTCCCTATACATTTTTTTGGTAGAGTAAATAAAGATTAATTCACATTTCTTTTTGAACTTCATTGATGTATTCTGTTGTTGTGGGTTAATTGTTGATTGACCCAGGTGTTCCATGAGTGGTCGCCTCAGCGACAACTCTTGTATTATTTATTCATGGTGATCCTTTTGGAGTACCCTTGTGTTATCATGTACTCCACTAGGTTGTCACTGGAGAGCAGAGTTTGACGTCACATCAGAGCCTACCCATGTTGTACGACCTTACAGGGATGCATTTGATCTCCAGACTCTGGGTCAGGTACCAAAATAACTAGCACTTTCTATCTTATTTAATTTTTTCTATGACACTACTTATGTAACCTTTATGTAACAGGTTATATGGGAACCATATACCACTGAGATCATCAGCTCTCTCCCTGCATATTGCCTAGAAGGGCAGGATCTATACACTGCCAGGGTACCTCTCATTCATTTCTGTATCGTGGAGTTGTACGTGTCAGATAGAGTCCTACGCCAATTTGGTTCGGTCCAAGAGATCCCGGTACAGTGTGACACATCTACACATCTTCACAGCATTGATCTCCGAGGGAAGACATCCGTCGATTGCGTGCAATTCCATGCAAACTATGTGCAGATGTGGAACAATCGACGTGACTACGTGTTGGCAACGACACCAATTGGCCATGGAGGTCAAACCGTATCTGCGGATTATATGGCGTGGTACAATCGCATCACACGATGATTTATAGGGAGACATGGATGCGTGCTTGATTTGGTGGTATGTTAGCATCATTTCCGTTGATAAAATTTTTCTATAGTGAAGATATTGACTGTATTTTTCCTTTTGCAGGCGACACGGCTAGATGAGATTGTTCACCTTGTGGGACCTAATGAGGATGTGATCCGATTGGTGACAGACACTCGTCACCTTCTCGATGACTCTATCCAGCGACAATTCAGGGATGGAGTCCATGAAGATGAAGAGGACGAGGAGGGACTAGCGACAGATGGTACATCTTTACAGCAACAAGGACGTGGTAGACAACATGGACGTGTACGCAGAACTCGAGGAGGATGAACACACCCCCATGTCGAGGACGTACAAGCTTCGGGGGTGGAATATCAAACTCCAGCTGTTGAACACGAGACCGAAGGAATACAACACACTCCACCTGCACCGATGAGAGATAGGCCACATAGCGAGGCTGGACCATCGCATCGCCATTCCCCATTACCTCCATTGGACTATGATGTAATGGTTGACGAAGAAATCTCACAAATTGAGCACATTGATTGTGCTAATATATTGTCTTCGTTCTCAGTTGAGCCCACTACAACACTTCCTCAAGAAGACCCATTACATCGTCAGTACACAAGAAGGAGGCGACACATGTGACGTTATATGAGTTGTACTATAGATTAGTTCTTGTTTCATGTTTATGTAAACAATGTAACTTTTAAACTTTATTAACTGTTAAGCATTTATGTTGAATGTTCCACTTCTGACTTCTGTTAAAGGCATGGAATTCAAATCTTCGTTTATGTTGAATGACACGGAAGATTTCCGACCAGGGGCATACGATCAATGTTGATGTTGATGTTGAGCATATATTTTGCTAGAAAATAGTATCGTGGCTTGCAAAACAGCAAGCCACAGACTGTGGCTTGCTGTTTTCTGGCTACTCCCATGGAAGCTGCCTTTTAATGATGTGGCTTCCATATAAGCCATGTCTTGAAAAGGCGGCTTCCCTTGTGTTTTCTAGCTACTCTCATGGAAGCCGCCTTTTAAGGATGCGGCTTTCTTATGGAAGCCACGTCTTGAAAAGGCGGTTTCCTTTGGCAGAAGCTGCCTATTCAAGATGCGGCTTCCATACGGTACTTAAAAAAAATTTCCCTACCGTATACGGTGAAAAAGACTTCTGACCAGGGGCATACGCGAATTTTCCTCGGCCCTAGTCCCTCGCGCTTCGCCTGTCGCGCCCAGCCCCCCCCCCCCCCCCAGTCGCCCTCAGGCCCTCGCGCGGCCCCCAATCCTGCGTGCTTTGCCCTGCCTCGTGCATCGCATGCGCACCGCGCCCAGGCCCGCGCACCCAGCCCCCGTCCCAAGGCGACTCTAGGACTCCTCAAGCGTTTGCGCTCAAGGCGACTCCAGTCCTCCCTGACGTTCCCGCTTCGCGCGCGCCCCACGCGCATCATGCCCACGCGCTGCGACTCTGGTCGAGTCCGTTGGTGCAGAAGAAGGGCCTTCTAGTGGAGTAAGGTGAAAGACCCCGTCAGCCTCATGTGGGCTACTTCCTGAACTGGCGGCAACTCCTGTGCCTCCTGTGGGCTATTTCCTCAACTGGTGGCAACTCCTGTACCTCTTGTGCGATCAGGTTTTGTGCCCTTGCTTTGTGAATTGTTGACTGCGAATCGGTTTATTTTACGGATAGTTTTGAACAAATTTGAGATCGTTAAATCACATTTTTTCCGGCAAGCTTCACGGATTACTGATGAATCCACATTTCATCATCTTTATTCTATCATTTTGGCACCAAAAACCCTGGCAAATGCTTGTAAATAGCAATAAATACCGCATCTTAGCATTCATGTATGTGCATTCCATTAGTGTATAAATTACTGTAATTAAAGCCAAAATTATAGAATAAATAAAAGAAAAGAAAAAGAATAAAATATTGTAAATATTTTATGACCCAAAACCCCGAGACCTAGGCATCTTGATGAATAGGTCGACCAGGAATAAAGTAGGGGGTGATAAGGTCAAAAATACAATAAAAATACCTTCTCTTTAATTCATTCTTTATTCATTTTGGGACCGATTTTTGGTTTCACTTTTTATACATCAAAAAAAGAAACTTTGTACATGAAAGTTGTAGATAATTTTATATAGAAAAATATAAAATTGAATTCACTCAAAAATAATGTACAGATAAAAAGTTATGGTCTGAACAAAAATCAAGAATCCCAACTTCCCAGACCCGTATCTCTAGGGACGCAAACGGATGCGGTTATATTCGTATTCGTTCGTATCCGTATTCGTTTTAAAGAGGATATGGATCTTGTTTTACTAAAACAGGCGAATACGAATACGAATACGAATATTGGAAACGAATTTTTTGCGGATACGAATACGAATACGAATCTTGAGTTAACGAATGCGAATACGAATACGAATACGAAAAAACAAACGAATCCGAATACGAATACGAATATTCGTATTGTATTTTTAATAATTTAAAATAACATTAGGGTTTACATACCCCACCCCCCAATACCCCCGATGTCCCCAACCCCCGTGCGCCCTATGCCTCCCCCATGCGCCCTACGCACCCTACACCCTCTGCCTCCTCTGCTACCCTCGACTTCCCCATCGCCCTCGGCCTCCCCCTGCCGCCCCGCCTCCCCTGCGCCCTACACCTCCCCTTGCCACCCTGGCTCCCCCCGCTGCCCTCCGCCTCCCTGTGCCCTTCGCCCATGCGCCCTCCGCCTCCCCATGTCGCCCAGCCTCCTCATGCGGCCCTCCGCCTCCTCGCGCCCTCCGCCCCCTGCGCCCTCCACCTTTCCTGCCGACCTCCACCTCTCCCAGACCTCCCCCGTGCCCTACACATCCCCATGCCACCACACCTCCCCGTGTGCCCTTCGCCCATGCGCCCTTCACCTCCTTCTACTGCCCCGCCTCCCCCTGTGGCCCTCCGCCTCCTCGCGCCCTCCGCATCCTCCACCTCTTCCTGCCGACCTTCGGCCCCCACCCAACATACCTTGCAACTGCAACCAACCTACCTCGTCCTCCCTCGTAGCCGCAGCAACCCTCCCTCACCTCCCTCATTCTCCCTCGCAGCCACAGGAGGCAGGCGTCTCCCTCGCCCTCCCTCGCAGTTATAGCTGATCTGGTATAACATCTTAATCTCAAATGTTCATTTCATTCTACCATTTTATTATATGATTGCACAAGAGGATCTCTTATATTATGGCATATAATGTAGATATTATACACCATATGCTGCTTGTTTGAAACATGGAATGCGGTTAAACAAGAAATGGAAATTATGCAGAAGTGGTCACCAAATAATCTAGGTACATTTTTATTTATAATTTAATATTCATGTTAAAGTTAACATTCGTTTGTATATTCGTATTCGTTCGTAAAATATTCGTTTCGTATTCGTATTCGTATTTTGTGGATATGGATCTTGTTTTTTGACATTCGTGTAACATTCGTATTCGTATTCGTATTCGCAAAATAATATGGGTATGGTTATGGTCTGACTTGAATTCGCATTCGTATTCGTTCGTTTGCATCCCTACGTATCTCACAACTGAAAACTCCAAATGCGTCAAACTCACAATTTAATTGTATATAGAATAAAATAAACTTTTTAATGGTGGTGGTTTCGCATTTGGCGGAGCTACGGTTTGAAAGTTGAATTTTGGACCATCATTGTATACTTGTACAGATTAAAATATTCAATTTATTATTTATTCATTATTTTATAATTTTATATTTTTATAATTTTGTAAATATTATTTATAATAATTATGTGCATTAAAATTAGAATAAAAATGCAAAGAAAACTCAAAATAAAAATACTTGTATATAAACTACACATGTATTGTATCTATATACATACCTATACAATACTTACTTATATTTTATTAAATACACAAAACACATCAACAAAATATAACAAAAATATACTTGTGTGTATAAAAGTATTTATAATTTTATAAAATAAGAGAGAAAAATAATAAAATTGAAATCACAAAATAAAAATCAATTAATAAAATATATATGTATTATACCTATAATGGGGATAAAAAGAAACTCAAAAAAATATACCTCATAAAATTCATTAAAAATCATAATAAAATACTACAGAAAATAACAAATATTTTCTATTTTATAATCATAATTTAATTTGGCCTTTTTCTATTTTTAAATGAATTATTAAACCATTTTCGCAGGGTTTTTCCTGGTTGGTCCATGTGGACCAACCATGGGGCGATCTTTGTTGACTCTGGTCAACTTCCTGCCCTCCACCCATGTGCGCCTATCAGAAGCAAGTTTGACCCAACTTCACCCTTTTTTCGAGGTCACCCCTTTCATCAAACCATGAAACACTCTTCATGACTTTTGTAGCTCTTCTATCAAGGATGCCCGCCCAAGCTTCATCTTGGGCTGTGGATCATCGACGCGCCTGTGATACCTCGTTCTTCGATCTCCTGTCATCTTAGGTCAAACCGCATAAAATGAACCCTCCAACTTTGAATTCGAATTGAGTCCCTTTGGTCCACCCCTCTCCGCCTTTCTTGCGCTCTGAAGCTCCCCGGAGGTGACAGCTCCATCGCGAGCTCATCAACCAAGGCGTTCGAGGTCGAAGGCGTCTCCACCACCTCCCGCAACACCGACGGTCGAGGTACATCTCTTCCTCTGGTTCCGGCCATTGAGGACCACTTCATCCCTTTCATTTTCGTTCATTGGATTAGCCTTAGTCTTAGGAGCAAAAGCCCTCAAGAAATTTCGAGATCCATCGGGTATTTCGCAAAATCTCATCCCCTCGCCGGAGCGCAACTACGACCAGTCACGCCCCCGACGCTTTTCGCATCGATTCCGCCCACCTAAGGTCCAGGCATTTTGCCCTGGACCTCCTAATCCTTTTTGCAGGTCAAAGTGCGTTCATTCGAGCCTGGAGGCAATTCTGGAGCCTTGCCGGAGCTAACGGAGCTCTGTAGCTCCGCCACCCTCCCGCGAACCCCTCGGCCATCGCCGAGGTTTTCTGATGCCACCAGCAGCAAGAGGAGACCTTCTGGAGTCTCCACGGCCATTTTAAAGCTTTTTCGTAGCCAGAGAACGGAGATCTTGGACGGCGAAGCTCTCCCTCGCCGGCGTTCTTTGATGTTCTTGGTCCTCGCCTCTCCACCGTCGGATCGTGGAGAAGCCCCAGATACACCACCAGTCGTTGGATCATCGAGAGCCTCAACCGTCAGATCTGTCGAGATCCATCTAATCCCGGACGTCCATCGTCGAACCGTCATCATGCTACGCCATGCCGACACGTGGCAAGTGGCTTAACCTCTGTCGTCGGATCGTCCCAGCGAGGGTATTTTGCAGAGCCACCCCCGCTATTTTTGTAATTTAAATTTAGTCCTGAAACTTTTATTCGTAGTTTAAATATGTTGTAGAAATTGCAAAAAGGTCGTCAGACTTTAAATATTTACACTTAGGCCCTCCGCCACGTCACCTCGCGTGACCTGTTCACGTGAGGTGTGGGCATTTTGCAAGGAGGCCCTCGGCCTTTTGTTTATTTCGTTTCAGTACCAAAACTTTTATATCAAGTGTTATCTTTTTGGAGAAATTGCATGTAAGCCCTCGGGTTTTGTAGAAATTACATTTTAGCCCTTGCCAGGCGCGTGCAGGTCACGCGCCCTGGTGGGCTTTTTGCACCGATACCCCGGCAGGTTTGACATTTTGTATTTGGTCCTGGAAATTAATTATTAAGTGCAATATTTTGTAGAAATTTGCTTGTATGCCCCTGGACTTTTGGATATTTGCGTATATACCCCTTCCAGGCTGTGATATTTTTATGCACTTGTAGTATTTATTTGGAGCCTCATTATAATTCCAAAAATTCTCAAAATTTAAACTTAAGCTCCTGTTAACTTGTATTTCAATTCCATAGTTTTAGTTTTTGATTTTATTGCATTTTCACATTTATTAAAAATCAAAAACTAGCTTTTTGCCTACTGTCTAGCGTAGAAAATACCAAAAAAATATTAAAATACCTCGAAAAATTCCAAAAAAAAATCCCTGCTATCTATTTTATCATATTTTAGTGTCAGGCCAAAAACCACTAAAAATCTCAAAAGAAAAACCTTAAAAATTCAAAAATACATAAAAACTTCAAAAAAATCTACAAAATCAAAGAAAACTCAGAAAAATATAAACTCATTTCCTGTTTCTTCTATATTTTGTCATCTTTATTTGAAAATTAGTTTAGGAAAATTTTGTGGCTGTTTGCTATTTTTAATTCCTATTTTACTTACAGCCAGTACCTATTTCACTGTTTTCCTTTATTTCAGCATTTAAAAATACCAAAAATATTTTGAAAAATACCCAAAAAATCACAAAAATAGTAGAAAATTATAAAAATCCCAAAAAGATTTTATTTCTGAATTTTTGGTTATTTTTGCATATTTTTATAAATATTTCATCACCCCTTTTATTACCTTATTTATATATTCCAATATTAAAAAAATAAAAATTAAAAACCCACAAAAACTCTTTGCTTGCATAGTGTAGACAACACTTCACACACTCACACACACACCTTGCTTGATCGACCCTGTTTGCTCCCTGTGTTCGAACTCTCTGCATACTTGCTTGCTATACATCTTTTGTGCAGAGTTAAAAATAAATTTTAACTCCACATTTATTTCTAATTGTTGATCTATAGTGTGGGTTAATTGTTGATTAATTTCAGAGTTGATTGGTCAACACCTCGACCGTGTTCCCTCCTTGTGTGGAACACAAGACCGATCGATTTTTGGAGTTATCAAATGGCGCCGTTGCCGGGGAGCAACAGCGAGTAGTTCATCTTTTTGTTTGTTTGTGTTTGTTGTCTACCATTGCTTCATTTTATCTCTCTTGCATTTTTGATATATATTGATTGAGCTTTCTGACCACTCTTTGTTTTGTCTTCTTGCGAGGGACCGCGGAGCGAGGCGGATCGCCTAGGTGACCTGAAGCATCCTTGGGAAGCGGAGCCGACTGTTCTTTGGCCAAGCCGGCAGGAGAGAGCAGGAGGAGTGAGAGAGAGTGATTAGCTTAGTTGCATTTTTATTTTGTGAGAGAGAGTGACTTTATTAATTTGTAATAATACAGGGACTCGGACTTCCAGACACTTCGGGCCTAATTTCTGGGTGTTTGTTCACCCGGGGGCTCACCGCGGCTTTTCATCGCATTTTCCGTAGTCATTTTCCGGTTTTGTTTTCATTTTCATTTCTTTTTGTGGATTGAGCCCTTAGTTGTAGGCCTTGCTTGTTCGATTAAATTAGGTCCAAACACACTAAAAACCATTGCATGCACCTATAGATCGTAGTTGGACTTAGTTTAATTAAACAGTCAATTCACTTCTCTTTGATCCGCCGCGTCGCGAGCTCATCCCGCCAAGCGCTTCTCCTAAACTCGATGTGTCGAGAGAAGGAGGGGTAAGCCTAGACCGGACCTTAGGATTGGAGATCGGTGATTGACTCGTGGTTCTTAACGCTAGAAGTTGCCTACCTTAGGATGATTTCCGCATTGCATACCGGCATGTAGATTAGGTTTATAAATTCTGCTTTGCATCCCACATGGAGAGAGATGGGATTCGCTGTAAGTCTTCTTACTTTGTATCCATCATCTAGGCACAAAGGTGAGATTTCCACCTTGGTGTCGACTTGCATTGGCTTTTCCGACTCTATTCTCCCTCTATTTTCGGACAAAGTAGGATCAAAGAAAATACAAAAATCGTTAGGCGCTTGTTTGAATTGACTCAAAAGAAGCGATAACACCAAAAAAATTAAAAAAAGGACTGCTAAGGAAACCTTGACCAAAAATAAAATTGGTAATTGGATTCATTGATTGGGGAGAGTAACACCCTCACTTGTATTCAGGTTGCATGGGAAGGTCTCCTTCAAGTGAGGTGAGTGCTTCGTAAGGATTAGAGCCCAAAACCCAACTTGTGGCTGCCTTGTGTATCGCCTGGATTTCCGAAGTATTGGCGCTACTATCGTACGTAGGCGAGTAGGGCTTGGTCACCATTGGTGACTCACTATTGTGTGAGCACCGACCTTGTCCGAAGTACCGAGCATAGGCCACGCCTTCACGGGTGTGTCTGTCTCACCGTCTGCGTCCGAGTAGGATCTTGCACGCTCACGGGTGATTCCGTTGCGAGTGAGGTCTGAAGTATCGGTTTCGCCTATCGGCTTCCTTCCTCTATTTCTTTGGCTGAGTAGGGATCCAGGAAGGGTTACAAGGACCTTAAAAAGCGCAAGTTACAGGTTACACAGGAGGAGGACAAGTACGTGAATACTTTTCCGGCAGTACTCTCTCTCCTTTAGGCGTAGCGCTCTAAGGACTCGTGAAAAGATTAATTCCTGAATTCAAGCTAAAACCTACAAGATAAAAGCCGAACCTTCATGGCTTCATGTGTTGAGTTGGTGAACTCACCCATGTTTTGTGTTTGATTGCTAGTTTTATTTAGGTCAAGATCAAAAATACAGCACAATTGTGCGCAATTTTTCTTCTTACTTTATTACTTTTCTTCTGCATTTCCCCCGCTCTTCCCAATAATCAAGATGATGGGACGGAGATCTCTCAGGCCGACTCTGTCGGCACCGCTATCTAGCACTCCTCCTCATTCATCTAGGAATACCTCAGAGAGTCCGCTCTTCGAGCCTGAGTTTACCTCCACCCTGTTCCCCCTCAACCACCCTTCTCATTCTCCTTCACTCAGTCCAATAGTTTCAGAATTCAGTGCATCACAGAGTTCGGGACATTCGACAACACCTGAGATGGCCTCTTTTGCTTTTTCAGAGAATCCAGTCATGGCAGAGGCGAGCACCCCGATGATCATGAGCACCCTCCATACTTCATAGATCAAGCCGCCATCAACAATTCACTTCTTGCATCCCTGGAGACTATGCAGAGGCAAATCCGCGATTAGGGAACCTTCATGGGTGACCTCATGAGAGAGATAGCACAGATGAGAGAAAACCGAGCTGGCGGAGGAGGCGGAGGTGGAGGAGGAGGAGGACCTGATGCAGGAGGAGGTGATCCCGACGCTGAGAGACCGTCGCAGACCATCATGAGGGAACTGCACAACCCAGCCGCATCCCTCACTCATCGTTGGATCAGACTTCCGCCGATCCATGGAGACTTCGAGCTTCGGTCCCATACCATTCAGCTTCTACCCAAATTCCATGGGTTGCTGACTGAAGAGCCACACCTCCACCTCCAAGAGTTCGAAATGATCTGCAGTACCATCCATAACATGCTGATGACTGAGGACACGATCAAGATGATCGCCTTCCCGTTCTCTTTGGTTGACAGAGCCGCATATTGGCTCAAACATCTGGGGCAATTCATCGACACGTGGGCAGATCTCCAGACCGTGTATCTGAAAAAATATTACCCTCTCAGCTGGACTAATGCAGCTAGAGCCATGATAAGCAACTCTGTCATGATCCCGAATGAGCAGTTTCATGAAGCTTGGGATCGATTCCGAGAGCTCATTGACCGGTGTCCACATCACGATATCTCCAAGCCCAATCTCGTGCAGAGTTTCTTCTGTGGGCTGACACCGGAGCTGCAGGGGCTAGTCAATGCCTCTTGCGGTGGGTCGTATTTTTCCAAGGGTGAAGACGACGTTTGGGCCATCTATGAGGGCATGGCAGAAAACTCAACAGTGATGGCCCAAGCCGGTGTTTACACACAGCAAAAGCCCCCGCAAGGAGCGGGATCATTTCAGAGGATCGCCCGCATCGATGCCGGTCCTAACACATCGTCGGCAGCTGCAGCCCAAGCTGAATCCGCCGCAGCCGACATAGGAATCATTAGTGAAAAGCTGGACCGTCTCGAGATCCTCAAGAAAAAGCAGATGCAAGGCATGGCCCAGATGAACCAAATTGCCAAGACGATGAGTGACCTTAAGACGCGGATTCTTTGCATACATGAGGCACAAACTCATTCCCAGCAGCCTCCCAGGTCACGGGCTAACCCCAGCAGTAGCAGTTCCAACCAGCCTTCTACCTCGTATCGTCAAGTCAACCATATCCAGGCAGAGCCGGTTCCACTGCTACAGTACTACCCAGCGCAGCCGCCATCTTCGGACACGCAGATGGTGGTTTACCAGCCGGAGCAGCCACTGGCCGTTCTTCCTCCACCCCCCTTTGAGCAGGAACCATTGATGGAAGTCAATGGGATTTCGTACGACCGGTACCCTCAGCCCGGGATCCATCGTGATCACCTCGGATTCCGTTGGGGCAATGGCGTATCCTCATCCCAGCAGCAGCCTCCTGCCCAAGACCAGTCGAACAGCCAGCCGCAACAGCAGCAGTAGTCCCAGTATGCTCATCAGCAGCAGTATCAGAGTGGTTCTCGTCCCGCCTATCAGGGACAGCAGTGGAGGCAGCGACAACAGCCTCATCAATCTTACCCCCATCCTCCTCCCCAGTATCAACCACAACAACAGCAGCAGCCTCATTTCCCGCATGGGAATCCATCCGGTTCTCAGGGTCCCGCTTTTGAGAACCCAGCATTAGATGATCTTGCCCGCTTGCTCTTCGAACAACGAGCATCCTTCAGGCAAGAAATGGATGAATTCCGGCAGGAAATGAGGGAAATAATAAAAGGCAAGGCCGCCATACCCGCTCAGATTGAACCTAATCCGAACAATCTGAAAAGATAGTCTGAGCAGGTAGAGTTTACAGAGGATACCTCTCCTAGTGACTATTTGAGTGATATGTCTTATTCTGTGTATGATGCTGATTTTGTGACTACTAGGAGCGGTAGGATGCCAGTCGGCGGTGCCTCTTCTGAGCGACAACCAGATGTTGAACCAGGAGCGCCAGAGGAGCAGAGTAGCGGTGTTGATGCCGCTAATGATGACGTTGAAGACGGTGGTGCTGAAGCCACCAATGATGGAGATCCAGACGACGGTACTGAGGCCGTTGTGATACCAGATGCAGACGGTGGTGCTGATGCCACCATTTTGGATGTAGAAATAGAGCGTGGTGCTGATGCCGCAGAGACAGGTGTCGGTGGTGGTAATGAGGCCACCACATCTACTTTTGTTGAGCCTCCCTCTGTGATGTTACCACCTTTTGTATCTATGGACTGTGGTAACAAAAAGAAAAACGAAAATATGAATAAAGGAAGGGTTTCTGTTCACATTGCAGATCCATATGTGTTGAATGATGATGATTGTATGTATTCTCCTCCTTCACAGGCACATGGACCTATTATTAGTCCTCCATTTGTGGAGGCCCCTACCATCCCCTTCCCTGAGGCACTCCGCCGAGCGAAGGGGAACAAAAGAGAAAATCCCAAAAAAGAGCAATAGGTAGAGTTCGGCAATCAGATGATAGACATATTCCATATTCAGCTGACTCTACAAGAAGCACTTGAGCACATCCCCCTCTTCAAGAAGAACTTGAAGGAGAAGACTACCGTCCGCAGGAAGAGGAGGAACCACAGAGATCAGATCCATGTGCTCACTCATTCCACTTGCTGCACAATTCAGAACAAGCTGCCAGCCAAGCGACCAGACGCAGGAGCTCCCTATGTCAGATGCGAGATTCAGGAGCAGCAATTTGATCGTACTCTATTAGACAGCGGCTCTTCAATTAACCTTCTTCCAGCAGCCTTACTCGACCGATTCGAGTTTGGTCCTCTTCTTAGGAGCAGGACAGTCCTTCAGTTTGCTGACAGGTCGACTAAGAGGCCAAAGTGGTTATTGAAAGATGTGGTCGTTACCATTCAGGGCCTGAAATTCCCCGTGGACTTCGTTGTGTTGGACATGGAGATCCCTGAGTCGGTAACCGATGCCCCCATCATACTCGGACGTCCATTCTTAGCCACAGCCAAGGCAGTGACCGACCATGATAGTGGGAAGGTATGCTTTCGCGTAGAGGGCGAAACCATACAAATAGAGACGATCGAGGAAACCAGAGCCAGAGAGTTAGAATGCTCGGAGCAGTCAAGCGAAGCTGCGCAGATGACAGAGGAAGAGCTAGACATCCACCATGCGTGTGATTTTGTGATGACTGATGATGAATCCAACTGGATAGATCCTGTAGCACCGACCCTCGCCCTGCCTACAAATTCACTATATCTAAAGCTCATGGCAGTCGAGAGCCGGGAGAGCACACTCCTGGATGAGGATACACCTGAGGCAGACAGTGTTGTGATGAGTGGTGTTGATGAGTTTCAATCTTGTTCGTCTTCTTCTGATCCCTCGGATTCAGACATTGATTGGGATGATTTCGATGATTATTTGCCTTGTCTGATTCCTTCTGAGCCAACAGCCAGGACAGAGTGCGAGCCACTACAGTTCATTGATGATTCAGCAGGCCGCCCTTCGTCAGAAATTCATGCAGAGCGAGAGTTCTCCCATGCAGACCTGGTTGCCTTCACACAGGCATATCAGAAGCCAAATCTGCCACCTCCCAGTTGCCCAGAACTGAAGCCTCTGCGCAGTCGCTGAAGTATAGATTCCTTGCGGGTGAACCAGACATGCACCCAGTCATTATCTCAGCAGGTTTGACTGGAGAGCAAGAATCTCGTCTGATGGAGGTTGTTGAAAGAAACCGCAAGGCAATAGGTTGGAGTATAGTGATCTCCAGGGGATGAGCCCGAATCTTTGCTCCCACCACATTTATCTTGAAGATAACGCTAGACCGTCGCGTGAGTTCCAACGACGGCTGAATCTGAATCTTCGAGACGTAGTCATGAAAGAAATTTCTAAGTGGTGGAGCGCCGATTTTATCTACCCCATCTCCGACTCCAAATGGGTTAGTCCACTACATGTGGTACCTAAGAAGACGGGTATCACTACAGTTGTCAATGAGTCTGGAGAGGAGATCGCTACCAGAGTGCCCACTTCTTGGAGGGTCTGTGTGGACTACAGACGATTGAATGAGGTCACCAAGAAGCAGATTATCGAGCGTCTAGCTGGGAAGAGTCATTACTGCTTTCTTGACGGGTACTCTGGATATAATCAAGTGGCCATTGCGCCTGAAGACCAGGAGAAAACGACATTCACCTGTCCGTTTGGGATGTATGCTTTCAGACGAATGCCCTTTGGTCTATGTAACGCTCCGGCGACATTCCAAAGGTGCATGTTGTCCATATTCTCGGACATGGTGGGTGACTGTTTAGAGGTCTTCATGGATGACTTCTCGGTCTATGGCGACGGGTTCGTTGCTTGTCTTGACTGCCTAGACCGTGTGCTTCAGCACTGCATAGAGGTCAATCTTGTTTTATCTTGGGAGAAGAGTCATTTCATGGTGACTCAAGGGACGTCCTTGGTCATATCGTCTCCAACAGGGGCATGGAGGTCGATCCGGCCAAGGTGGATATCATCAGAAAACTCAATCCACCGTCCAACTTGCGTCAGTTGCGGTCTTTTCTGGGGCATGTCGGTTTCTACTAACGGTTCATTCAAGACTTCAGTCGTATTGCCCGACCGCTCACTGATTTGCTGACAAAATACACCGAGTTTATTGTCAATGATAAGTGTCTTGCATCTTTTGAGACTCTCAAAGATATGGTTGTTTCATCTCCTGTCCTTCAGCCACCCGATTGGTCCCTCCCATTCGAGATCATGACGGATGCTTCAGATTTTGCCGTTGGGGCTGTGCTCGGACAGAGGAGGGATGGTTTACCATTTGCCATTCACTACGCCAGCCGGACTTTGGATGCTGCTCAGCGGAATTACACTGTGACTGAGAAAGAGATGATGGTCGTAGTCTTTGCTCTGGATAAGTATCGATCGTATATTCTCGGATCTAGAGTGACTATTTACACTGATCACACCGCCATCCGATACTTAATGGCCACGGAGGATGCCAAAGCACGTCTCACCAGATGGATCCTTCTACTCCAGGAGTTTGATATTGAGATTAAGGATAAACCCGGAGTCAAGAATGTGGTGGCGGATCATCTCTCCAGATTGGAGAATCTTGAGGAATCTGAGCCCAGCGCACCTATCACAGAGACATTTCCAGATAAGGCGATCTTGGCTGTCACCTCGCTCCCGTGGTATGCCGACATTGTGAACTATCTTGTCGCCAAAACAGTCCCGCAAGGTTGGCCCTGGCAGAAACTCGAGACCTTCCTGGTAAAGGCCAAGTTTTACCATTGGGAGGATCCTGTCCTTTATCATGAAGGAGGGGACAACATCTGGAGGAGGTGCATTCCTCAAGAAGAGCATCATAGCGTCCTCACATACTGCCACAAGCTTGAGGTAGGAGGACACCATTCTGGAAAAAGGACAGCACAAAAGGTGCTTCAATCCGGCCTATGGTGGCCTACTCTCTTCAAGGATTCTGATGAGTTCGTGAAGAGATGTACTGATTGTCAGAAAATGGGAACCTGCGGACAGAGAGACATGATGCCCATGCAACCCATTCACTTTTGTGAGGTTTTTGATGCATGGGGGATTGATTTCATGGGCCCATTTCCTAAGAGTCAGGGAATCGAGCATATTTTGCTCGCTGTAGATTATGTCAGCCAATGGGTTGAGGCCATCCCCTCCCAAGCCGCAGATGCTAAAACCGTATGCAAATTTTTGAGGAAAAATATCATTTCACGGTTCGGGGTACCTAGAGTCTTGATTTCAGATGGGGGGTCTCATTTCATCAATGACAAAGTCAGGGCCCTTGCAGACGAGTTCGGCATTGACCATCGGGTTGCCACACCGTATCACCCTCAGACTAATGGTCTTGCCGAAGTGTCGAATCGAGAGATAAAAACAATCTTGCAGAAGGTTGTCCACCCAGACCGAAAGGATTGGTCACAACTTTTGGACTCGGTCTTGTGGGCCTATCGGACTTCCTTCAAGAATCCATTGGGGACATCTCCCTTTCGTCTCGTCTATGGCAAGCCGTGCCATTTGCCAGTGGAAATCAAGCACAAATCCTTTTGGGTAGTCACAGAGTTACTGTTAGATCCCGAGAGTATAGGAGACCAGAGAAGAGCAGAGTTGGCAGCCCTGGAGGAACTGAGAGACACAGCCTTTTCTAACAGCCTACAGTACAAAGAGAAAGTGAAGACATGGCATGATTCCCATATCAGCCATAAACAGTTTGAGCCAGATCAGAGAGTATGGTTGTTCGATTCCAGGCTGAAATTATTTCCAGGGAAATTACAGAGCAAGTGGAAAGGTCCATATGTGGTCAGGAAGGTACATGACAATGGTAGCATCGACATATCCGAACCGTCATCTTCCTCTACCTTCCGTGTCAATGGTCAACGCCTGAAACTATATCTAGATCATGATCCGCCGACCATTGACGTTGCCCCCATTCTTCTGGTATGAGATGTGTTCTTTGACTCACATCATCTGCATCTCATACATGGTGATCAATTCCATTTTCCGCTGTACAGATCCATATGTTCATATCACTCTTTCATCTGTTGATTTATTTTCTTCTTTTCTTCTTTTCTTCTTTTCCTTTCCTATTGTCTTTATCTATCAAAAAGGTACCGCCCTTGTAGACAGCTTTCCATACTTACGACGTACTTTGTCCTAAGTATAGGGGGGTTCGCACCCGAGTTCTTTCATTTTCATTTCGATCCTCTCCATTGTCCCCTCTTCTTGTCTATACTTAGGGATATCTTACCCTAAGTATAGGGGGAGACAATCTGAGTACGATCTGTTCATTCCCACCCATGACCCTCCCTACGTTGTGTATAGTCTGCTATACTTAGGATTACTTGATCCTAAGTATAGGGGGGACGGTCAGCTTCTCATTGGTTCATTCTTTGATTCATTTCTTTATTCCTTTATTATTTAGACTTGCCTATACTTAGTACGAGTTACGTCTTCTCTTTTCTCTCCGATCTATGAGGACATAGCTCAAGCTAAGTATAGGGGGGTCGTATATACTACGTATATACTTTAGCCATAACTTGTACTTTCGTATTTTCCTAATAATATGGCTAATACTTCTTTAAAATTCAAAAAAAATCAAAAAGAATCCTTAATAAAAAGATGTGGTTATTCCTCAAATTCTTGTTGTATTTACTGATTAATAAATCATGTGAAAATGTTTTTTTGCAAAATGTTTGAAAAATAGTTTGAAAATCTTTGTGAACATTTCTTGAAAACTATTTTGAAAATATTTTGTTACATGTTTTCAACCTTTGTAAAAATGTGTGGTTTGTAAAAATTTATTTCCTTTGTGTGAAATAAAATTGTTGAAAAATGATTTGCAAATGGTTTGAAAAATGGTTGCAAAAATGTTTTGAAAAACCTATATATACTGTTTTGAAAGCCTTTGCAAAATGATTTTCAAATGTGTGTACATGTTTGTAAAATGTTTGTAAAAACTATTTTGGAATATAGTTTTCAAAAATTGTGTGAAAAGCTTGTGTCAAATAAGTTTGAGGAATACATACATCTCACTAAAATCCACTATATATATGTATAAAATTGATCACTTACCCTTGTAAATTCTTAAAATCCACTTCTTGTATATATAAGAAGCACTCCCGTGTACATATTTTTCATCTAGCTTTTAGCCAAAATCTTTTTGTTTTAAAAAAATTCCAAAAACATTTGCAAAATTAAAATCCAAAAACATTTGAAAAATCTTTTTGAAAAATACAAAAAATTGCATATGCATCATCATCATCTTTTCAAAAATCCATAAAAAGTTCAAAATCTTTGAAAATTGCATCACAAAAATATTTTCTGCATGGCATTGCATAGCATTCGCATTTTTCGGATTGAGTTTGATAGTTGAACGAGTCTGAGTAAAATCCGGAGATTGGAGCTTGATTGGACCTTATAATTTACCTAATAACAGGAACCTTATAGGAACTGGGTTTGAGGTATTGCAGGTCTAGTTGACTTAATTCTTTGAGGATCACGAGACTTAGTTCAATGGATTCTTGACTGCCTAAGTAGAGTATTTCGGAGCACACGCACGATTCTTGTTGATAATGACCTAACTTGGACACATGCACCTTTCACATGGCTCAACTCAGTTGGAGTGGTGAGGGGATTGGATTTGTCGGTATGAGACGCACACAAGTGGAAGCAATTGTCCTCCTCTAGTGAGGGAAGTGCACTCCAACCCGTCCAGTGACTAGGAAGTCTAAAGACAGGAGACTGTGGGTTGCGATAAAGCTTCAAAAGAGGGATAGTCTACTTGCTCAAGAGGAAAAACTCCTTATGTAAATGCTGCTGTATATAGTATTTCAAAAAAAAAGTTCAGGCATGTACAAAAAGAAAAAGCCTGCAAAGTATGTACAAATTTTGTAAAGTCAATAAGCAAGCTTGAGTTCCAAAGTCAAACATGTGAGCCTGCAGCAGGATGACTTGACTACACTGGTCCTGCATCCCGTGATAGGTAGCTACACTGGCTACCGTCCATTCTTCTCTTCACCCCCTCCTCTTGAGCTGGTTGCCACTTGAACTTAGAAGGGAATACCCCGCTCCTCGAGGATGGAGTCATTGGATTGGGGAATCATTGGGTTGTCGTACTGGAGAAGTCAGTTTCCTTGTCATTCTAGTTGGGGAGAGCCACCATCACTCTGTACGAGTCAGATTCATAGTCGTAAGAGTTTGCGTATGAATTGAGATATTTCTGACTTGGCTATTGAGGAGACTTGAGCAGAGTTTTGGGATTCTCAGGGACTGTTGGATTTCAAATCTGGTCCTCATGAAGGTTCCGCCCGCACTAAATTCCAAAGGTCCGACTTAAGCTCCAAACTTTGATTTTGTGAAGACAAATTTGATAATTAAACTAAATCCAAGTTCTTCTTTTTCTTTTCTTTCTTTTTCTTTTGCACTTATTGCATAAGTGTTTGCTAGGGACTAGCAAAGGTAAAGTATACGGGGATGATGAATCCACATTTCATCATCTTTATTCTATCATTTTGGCACCAAAAACCCTGGCATATGCTTGTAAATAGCAATAAATACCGCATCTTAGCATTCATGCATGTGCATTCCATTAGTGTATAAATTACTGTAATTAAAGCCAAAATTATAGAATAAATAAAAGAAAAGAAAAGGAATAAAATATTGTAAATATTTTATGACCCAAAACCCCGAGACCTAGGCATCTTGATGAATAGGTCGACCAGGAATAAAGTAGGGGGAGATAAGGTCAAAAATACAATAAAAATACCTTCTCTTTAATTCATTCTTTATTCATTTTGGGACCAATTTTTAGTTCCACTTTTTATACATCAAAAAAGAAACTTTGTACATGAAAGTTGTAGATAATTTTATATAGAAAAATACAAAATTGAATTCACTCAAAAATAATGTACAGATAAAAAGTTATGGTCTGAATAAAAATCCAGAATCCTAACTTCCCAGACCCGTATCTCACAACTGAAAACTCCAAATGCTTCAAACTCACCTTTAATTGTATATAGAATAAAATAAGCTTTTTAATGGCAGTGGTTTCGCATTTGGCGGAGCTACGGTTTAAAAGTTGAGTTTTGGACCCTCATTGTATACTTGTACAAATTAAAATATTCAATTTATTATTTATTCATTATTTTTATAATTTTCAGTTTTTATAATTTTGTAAATATTATTTATAATAATTATGTGCATTAAAATTAGAATAAAAATGCAAAGAAAACTCAAAATAAAAATACTTGTATATAAACTACACAGGTATTGTACCTATATACATACCTATACAATACTTACTTATATTTTATTAAATACACAAAACACATCAATAAAATAAAACAAAAATATACTTATGTGTATAAAAGTATTTTATAATTTTATAAAATAAGAGAGAAAAATAATAAAATTAAAATCACAAAATAAAAATCAATTAATAAAATATATAGGTATTATACCTATAAAGGGGATAAAAAGAAACTCATAAAAATATACATCATAAAATTCATTAAAAATCATAATAAAATACTAAAGAAAATAACAAATATTTTTTATTTTATAATCATAATTTAATTTGGCCTTTTTCTATTTTTAAATGAATTATTAAACCATTTTTGCAGGGTTTTTCCTGGTTGGTCCACGTGGACCAACCAGGGGGCGATCTTTGTTGACTCTGGTCAACTTCCTGCCCTCCACCCATGTGCGCCTGTCAGAAGCAAGTTTGACCCAACTTCACCCTTTTTTCGAGGTCACCCCTTTCATCAAACCATGAAACACTCTTCATGACTTTTGTAGCTCTTCTATCAAGGATGCCCGCCCAAGCTTCATCTTGGGCTGTGGATCATCGACGAGCCTGTGATACCTCGTTCTTCGAGCTCCTGTCATCTTAGGTCAAACCGCATAAAATGAACCCTCCAACTTTGAATTCGAATTGAGTCCCTTTGGTCCACCCCTCTCCGCCTTTCGTGCGCTCTGAAGCTCCCCGGAGGTGACAGCTCCATCGTGAGCTCATCAGCCAAGGCGTTCGAGGTCGAAGGCGTCTCCACCACCAGCCGCAACACCGACGGTCGAGGTACATCTCTTCCTCTGGTTCCGGCCATTGAGGACCACTTCATCCCTTTCCTTTTCGTTCATTGGATTAGCCTTAGTCTTAGGAGCAAAAGCCCTTAAGAAATTTCAAGATCGATCGGGTATTTCGCCAAATCTCATCCCCTCGCCAGAGCGCAACTCCGGCCAGTCACGCCCCCGACGCTTTTCGCATCGATTCCGCCCACCTAAGGTCCAGGCATTTTGCCCTGGACCTCCTAATCCTTTTTGCAGGTCAAAGTGCGTTCATTCGAGCCTGGAGGCAATTTTGGAGCCTCGTCGGAGCTAACGGAGCTCTGTAGCTCCGCCACCCTCCCGCGATCCCCTCGGCCATCGCCGAGGTTTTCTGACGCCACCAGCAGCAAGAGGAGACCTTCTGGAGTCTCCATGGCCATTTTGAAGCTTTTTCGTAGCCGGAGAACGGAGATCTTGGACGGCGAAGCTCTCCCTCGCCGGCGTTCTTCGATGTTCTTGGTCCTCGCCTCTCCACCGTCGGATCGTGGAGAAGCCCCAGATCCACCACCAGTCGTTGGATCATCGAGAGCCTCAACCGTCAGATCTGTCGAGAACCATCTAATCCCGGACGTCCATCGCCGAACCGTCATCACGCTACGCCGTGCCGACACGTGGCAAGTGGCTTAACCTCCGTCGTCGGATCGTCCCAGCGAGGGTATTTTGCAGAGCCACCCCTGCTATTTTTGTAATTTAAATTTAGTCCTGAAACTTTTATTCGTAGTTTAAATATGTTGTAGAAATTGCAAAAAGGCCCTCAGACTTTAAATATTTACACTTAGGCCCTCCGCCACGTCACCTCATGTGACCTATTCACGTGAGGTGTGGGCATTTTGCAAGGAGGCCCTCGACCTTTTGTTTATTTCGTTTCAGTACCAAAACTTCTATATCAAGTGTTATCTTTCTGGAGAAATTGCATGTAAGCCCTCGAGTTTTGTAGAAATTACATTTTAGCCCTCGTCAGGCGCGTGCAGGTCACGCGCCCTGGTGGGCTTTTTGCACCGACACCCCGGCAGGTTTGACATTTTGTATTTGGTCCTGGAAATTAATTATTAAGTGCAATATTTTGTGGAAATTTGCTTGTATGTCCCTGGACTTTTGGATATATGTGTATATACCCCTGCCAAACTGGGATATTTTTATGCACTTGTAGTATTTATTTGGAGCCTCATTTTAATTCCAAAAATTATCAAAATTTGAACTTAAGCTCCTGTTAACTTGTACTTCAATGCCATAGTTTTAGTTTTTTATTTTATTGCATTTTCACATTTATTAAAAATCAAAAACTAGCTTTTTGCCTACTGTCTAGCTTAGAAAATACCAAAAAATATTAAAATACATCGAAAAATTCCAAAAAATTCCCTACTGTCTATTTTATCATATTTTAGTGTCAGGCCAAAAACCACTAAAAATCTCAAAAGAAAAACCTTAAAAATTCAAAAATACATAAAAACTTCAAAAAAATCTACAAAAACAAAGAAAACTCAGAAAAATATAAACTCGGTTCTTGTTTCTTTTATATTTTGTCATCTTTATTTGAAAATTAGTTTAGGAAAATTTTGTAGCTGTTTGCTATTTTTAATTCCTAATTTACTTACAGCCAGTACCTATTTCACTGTTTTCCTTTATTTCAGCATTTAAAAATACCAAAAATAATTTTAAAAATACCCAAAAAATCACAAAAATAGTAGAAAATTATAAAAATCCCAAAAAGATTTTATTTCTGAATTTTTGGTTATTTTTGCATATTTTTATAAATATTTCATCATCCCTTTTATTAACTTGTTTATATATTCCAATATTTAAAAAAATTAAAAATTAAAAACCCACAAAAACTCTTTGCTTGCATAGTGTAGACAACACTTCACACACTCACACACACACCTTGCTTGATCCACCATGTTTGCTCCCTGTGTTCGAACTCTCTGCATGCTTGCTAACATCTTTTGTGCAGAGTTAAAAATAAATTTTAACTCCACATTTATTTCTAATTGTTGATCTATAGTGTGGGCTAATTGTTGATTAATTTTAGAGTTGATTGGTCAACACTTCGACTGTGTTCCCGCCTTGTGTGGAACACAAGACCGATCGATTTTTGGAGTTATCAATTACTAAGGATGGTTGTTTGATCCTTCCTATGATTCTACAAAATTATTTATAACAGTCTACTCCCCAGTTAGAATCTGAAATTTGGCTAGTTTATCATCATGTCTGACAATAAGGGTGACATCTTCTCGTCCGGAGCCTTTAAGGGCCCGGCACCCATCGTTAAGATGGATGGGACCAATTATGAGTTATGGTCCATGCAATTTCTCACCCTTATGCAGTGCAACAACAAGGAGCACATCTTGACAGATCCAGAACCAACGGACAAAACTAGGGCAAATGCTTCTTGGAAGCAAGATGACGCGTATGCACGCGTTTGTCTTTGTGGGACTCTTTCTACAGAAATAGCCAATGATATACTAACTCAGCCAACTGCGAAGGCAATGTGGGATACTTTGGCATCCACCTATGCCCAGGCAAAGAATAAAGCCAAGATTCTTCAGCTCCAGTTTGATACCTACAACACCAAGCAGAATGGTCGTCCCTTTCATGTTTACTATTCTTCACTACACGGTATGTTTGAAAAGCTTCATAGCTACATGCCCATTACGACGTCTACTGAGCAGCAGAAGACATATAGGAACTCCACGATGGTTGGAGTTTTTATGGCTGGACTTGACAAAGAATATGATGCTGCACATACTCATCTTCTTAATGGAGCAACCATTCCCCCTATAGAGGAGGCCTATAGCCGTCTCAGTCAGCTCGCCATCCCTTCGACACCCACGTCTTCACACTCCTTAACGATGGCCACTTCTCGTGGTCGAGGTGGTGTGACCCAGCTCAGAGGATGCACACCTCGAGGAAGAGGCGGGGGACGCCAACGTGGGTCCTGCACCTATTGCCGCAAGCCTGGACATACAGAGGATATATGCTATCATAAGCATGGATATCCTATTTCCGGTCGAGCAGCAGAGCAGATTACGTCCTCAGAGACTTCATCTCCGCATGCCGATCCTCGACTTGATGATATCGTCCCTCGTATTCGAGAGATCATAACTCCTAGTGCTGACACCACCACAGATACCGCTGCAGTATCCAGAGCCTCTTCAAGCTTTTCAGGTATCACATATGCTTTTACTGGTAGTACAAATGCAGACATGACAGAATGGATTATGGACTCTGGTGCTTCTCACCACTTGTGTAGAGACAAAACACAGCTGAAGTCCTACAGGGCTATACCACCTGGCAGACGGGTCGTCATTGCTAATGGCGACCACTTACCTGTTACAGGACAGGGGGAGGTGCAGTTGACACCTTCCATGCGCATGAAGAATGTTTTTATATGCTCCTGCTTTTTAGATGAATTTACTTTCTATTAGTCAGATCACTAAGGATATGCATTGTCGTGCCATCTTTGACCCTTCATCTCTTATATTTCAGGACATACTTACGGGCATGGTGATTGGATGTGGTCGTGAGCAGCGAGGACTCTAAAGACTGGTCCAACCCCCTCATACTAGTGTTTCCATTATACCTACAGGACCTGTCTCTCCTTATCTATGGCACCTTAGGTTTAGGCATCTTCCTCTGCAGAAGCTATGCCATGTTCTCCCTCAGATTTCTACAAAATCCTCATTTCAGTCTGAGACATGTCAACTTGGGAAGCATCTCCATTCCCCTTTTCCATCCCGTCAGAGTCGGAGCAGTTCCCAGGTATTTGAGCTCCTTCATTTAGACATTTGGGGTCCTAGCCGTATTCCTGATCTCCAAGGACACCGCTTTTATCTCGTAGTTGTAGATGATTTTTCTAGACTTTCGTGGGTTTTCTTATTAAAAAATAAATCTGAGGCTGGATCTGTTATCAGGTATTTTATTAATGAAATAAAGAATATTTTTTCTGCTAAAGTCAAGTATCTTCGTACTGATAATGCCTTGGAATTTTGCACCTTACATCTTTCTGAGTTCCTTAGATCCCATGGCATTGTTCACCAGACATCATGTGTCTACACTTCCCAGCAAAACAGTGTTGCTGAACACAAACATCGTCACTTGATGTAACCAGGACATTGTTAATACAGAGTCGTGCTCCTCATTACTGGGGTGATGCTGTCCTTACTGCTTGTTATTTGGTTAACCATATGCCCTCATCCGTGTTAGGAGAAAAGATTCCTTACTCGATTGCATTTCCCAAGAAGGACCTTTTCTCTCTTACACCTCGTGTGTTTGGCTCTATTGCCTTTGTTCATGATATCTCTCCAGGGCGTGACAAGCTCTCTCCTAGAGCTATCAAGTGAGTGTTTGTTGGTTACTCTCGTACCCAAAAGGGGTATCGCTGCTTTGATCCACTAAGTCAGAAATATTTTATTAGTGCTGACGTTACTTTCTTTGAGTCGGTCATGTATTTTTCTCCTACAGGTGACAGACTTATTCCATCTGACTCTGACGATGAAATATACATGCCACCACCACCTTCAATTAGTCCTTCATTTTCACCCACCCCTCACCCTCCACCACCTCCACCACCACCGCTAATTCAGTTCTTGCCTCGTATTTTTCCTCGCAAATCTCGCTTTGTTTGTCTTGCTCACGAGTCTTGCCCATCATCCAGAACGCCTCAGTTATGTAATGAGCATATTGTTTCTACTAATGGCACTCCTGAATTGGCTGAACAACAGGATTCTAGACATGAGGAGCATATACCCTCTCAAGAGAAAGATATCCAGGCCCATGATTTGACAGATGATCTTGACGTACCAATTGCTCTGCGAAAGCCAAAAAGGACATGTGCTACTTACCCACTTGCAACCCAGAGCTCCTTGGATAGATTGTCAGAAGAGTTTAGGAGATTTACGCTAGCACTGTCAGCCGTACAAATACCACGGACATACCAGGAGTCTCTCAAGGATAGTCATTGGAGGATTTCCATGGAGGAGGAGATGGTTGCGCTATAGTCACATGGTACCTGGAGTCTTGTTTCTGCTCCTGTTGATACGTCAGTTGTGGGATGCAAATGGGTGTTCACTGTAAAGCACCACGCAGATGGCAGTGTGGATCGCTATAAGGCGAGACTCGTGGCACGAGGGTTCACCCAGACATATGGGGTGGACTATCAAGATACTTTCTCCCCAGTTGCCAGACATTCTACTCTACGTATTCTCCTTGCTATTGCTGTAACACGAGATTGTCCTCTTCATCAGCTTGATGTGAAAAATGCATTCCTCTATGGTGACTTACAGGAAGAGGTCTACATGCAGCAGCCACCTGGGTTTGCTGTTGAGGGGGAGTGTCATAAGGTGTGCAGGTTACATAAGGTTGTCTATGGCCTCAAGCAAAGTCCAAGAACATAGTTCCAGAAGCTCTCGGACTTGATAGAGCAGCGGGGGCTTGTGAGATCAACTGCAGATCTTTTATACAGATGACCAAAAGAGGTATTACAGTCATTCTTGTTTATGTTGATGACATTATTATTACCGGAGATGACGAGTAGTGTATTCAGGATGCCAAGGACTTCCTAGATCAGCAGTTTGTAACCTAGGACCTTGGACATTTACGTTACTTTCTTGGAATAGAGTTTGCCAGGAATCTACGGGGTCTTGTAATGACCCAAAGAAAATATGTTATAGATCTTCTCTCAGAAACAGGTATGGCAGATTGCAGACCTGCCACTACTCTGCTTAACCCAAGCATGAAGTTGTTTGATGATGATACTGAGGAAGTCGACAAGAGAAGATACAGAGAGCTGGTCGGCAAGCTATTATATGTAACTATTACCAGGCCCGACATAGCACATTTGTAATAAGCAAAGTAAGTCAATTTATGGATCAGCCCAGACAGGCACATATGGATGCAGTCCATATGATTCTAAGATACTTGAAGACTTCACCTGGTACTGAACTTCTTTTCAGCAGAGGCACATCTCTATCAGTGACAGTATGCACAGATGCAGATTATGTTGGGTGTCCAAAAGATAGAAAGTCTACATCTGGATTTGTCGTGTTCATAGGAAATTCTCTTGTTTCATGGAAAAGTAAGAAGTAGATGGTAGTTGCTAGATCAAGTGCCGAATCAGAATACAGGGCTATGGCACAGGCTAGTACAGAAATGGTGTGGGTCAGATCTGTTCTTACTGATCTGACTATAGAAGTACCTCTTCCCATGCATCTCCAGTGTGATAATCAAGCTTCTCTCTTCATTGCAAATAACCCAGCCTTTCATGAAAGGACGAAGCACATAGAGGTGGATTGTCACTACACTCGTGGCATGATACAGAAGGGTTTTATCACTACTACACATGTCAGCTCTGGAGACCAGACAGCAGATATACTTACAAAGGCTCTAGCAAGAGGACTTTATCAGAAATGTTGTTCCAAGCTGAGTCTTATTGATATCTACGCTCCAGCTTGGGGGAGTATTGAGATAATTGCTATTTATGTATTTAGATTATTCCAAGTTTTTTTTGCTTTATCTTTTGTAATCCTCTATTTATCCTTTCTTTTTTTGTATTTTATCCCATGGGTTTTTCTCCTATATAAGAGAACCCTTGGGTCTTTAATAAATTATCCATGTTTATCCCTTCAACACTCCTCATTCCCCTTTCCCCACCAAGCACCCATCCACCTCCTCGACATCTGTCATCCCTCCCTCCTCCTCCTCCAGATCTGCCGAACCCACCCCATCCCTCTCCACAATCTCTTCCACCCCACTCCCCTCCTCCCCCACCTCCGCCCACAGCCCCACTCCCCTCCTCCCCCACCTCCACCCGCAGCAGGCCCCCCTTCCCCCTCCACTCCCGCTCCTCTCCTCCCCTACCTCCACCTCAATAGGGACCCCCGCCCCCTCCCCCTCACCTCCGCCCTAGGTTGAGATATTGTGGGATGATGCATCCATGTTCATTGCAACAGGAGCACTTGGTAGCTCTACCCTCATCCTCCACGAACTCCTTCCGACTCCCACAGCACCACCCGCAGATGGAAAACCTAGCACCACCACAACCTGCGCACACCTTCCAAGGGTTCTCCTCAAGCTCAACCCCATGCAAGACCTACCCGAGCTCCTCCAACCTCTTGAGGTCATCAGCACAACTGACCCACATGCCGTCAATGAAGATCTGGGGAAATGGAGGGGTGGAGGCATGACCAAGGAGCGCACAGAGCTCGGTCTTGAAGGAGGGGTCCACTGATAGGTCGTGCTCATCGACGGCAACGCGGTGTGCAGCGAGGATGGACATGACCGCACAACAGTCATCATGGGTGCCGCGGACGCTGCGGAGGGAGGTGGTGTAGGACGAGGGCAGAGCCTCCGTAGACACCCCAAACCTCCTCCTTCCAGACCTCATCCTCACCTCTCACTTGCTATGTCCGCCACCCTCCAGGTCCTCTGCAACTTCCCATTTGATTGTTAGAAGAAGAGGATGAAGAAAGAGTAGGAGAAGGAGAGAGAGATTGAAGATCCACTTGATTTTCTTTGATTTGATTAACTCAAGCTTAACTCAAGTAATTGACTCCAATAGGTTAAATATGACAGTAGGGTCTGTAGGGTAAGACTGAACAAGTTTACAGGATTGAGAGGAAAATTAGGTTATTTTAAAGATCGTAGAGATAATTGGTAAAATTTATAGAATCTGTCAGTAAAAATCTTTTTTTAGCTTGTAGGTTGGTGTGAGAATTCTGCATGTTTTCTGAGACTTGCAGAGTATACGCCTCAACAATCAAAGGATGCTAACGTTTTTACTATTCTTTGACGTTTTTTTTAATAAGAATGTTGATGTTAATAGTCAGCAGAGATAATAATACAGTGCCATTTATTGAATTGCGAAGAAAATATGTACATGTTGTGATCACATCCACATGACCCAGTTAACCATAGAGAACAAAAGATCTGTATCATTCATCTAAACGCAAACCACTACACCGGTATAGGAAAAAATATGTTTCGGCAGCAAGTCAAGCACCTGAGGTAAGGATGAAAACAAATACAAATATGTTCATATCCGATCCGCTATCTCATCCTTTCTATACAGACTCTGGCATGTGTATTTGTATCCGTTTTAAAATGGATGCATATATAGATATCAATATGACATTCGTGAATATTCACATTCGTATTCATATATCCATTTTAGTATATAAATATAGTTGCATATTTATTTATAATTTTATTTAACGAAATTTTATGATTGCATTCACCATTATTTATTTAACGAAATTTTATGATTGCATTCACCATTTTTTGTATAATTGTTATGAGATGAATATATTTAGTATATCTATTTTATGTGTAAACCATCCTAATAAAACATGTATATTTTAGCTAATCTATAAAATATAATTTTCTGTTATTATTCTTATCCGATTCGTTTTCATTTATAATGATATGGTAACACATTTTCACATTCTCTAATATCCCCATTCGTATTTTAAAATATAGAAGGATATGATTATACATATATTTGTATATGTATCAGACCCTTTTCATCCCTACACGGGGATATAAAAATTGCGAACGCCATTTCAATATAAAGCATAGGATTTTGTCCCTGATCAATGGATCGGGGAAAAAACGGAATATGTTACAATGAGTGCTATCTCCTGCCAGTATCAGAAATCGATGAGAAAAGGGCTGTCTTAGCTCTTCTCGCTTTGAACAATGGAATTTGGGGATGAGGTCTGTTTGTCCGTACTCAAACCTTTCAACAAATGGAAAATTAGAAACATTATGGCAAATACTATAATAGGCGGGTTGGTAGTGGAGGAAAGTTAGCACCACATCGCTCGTTGGAAAATGTCTGCTATGCATATATAACGTTTACTGAAAAGTTGTTTGTGTTCGATAAAAGGAGAGAGATGGGAACGGCCCTTCTGAGCTTTTCTGTGACACATAGGGTGTAGGCTCTCCACTTAGGTGGATCTTAACCGTATGTGTCACAGAGAAGCCCAGAAGGGTTGTTTCCCTTCCTGTCAGGGGAGATGTCAATCATCTCTCTTTTTATCGAACACGAACAACTTTTCAGTGAACGTTATATATGCATAGCAGACATTTTTCTGTTATATATATAATATATATTAAAGGCTCAAGACATTAACTTTCGGCAAAAAAATACCGTTTTTACCCCCTTCCACTTATACCTACTGCCAGTGTCCGGGGGGGGGGGGGATTCCATTTCTACCCTCAACTTTTGCAACCATTTACACATTTCTCCGTCGATGCTAACTTCCTTCGGAATCCCTTGCCCCTTCCCCTTTCAACACCCACCACCTCCTTTGCCAATCCCCTTCCCCTCCTCCAAGTTCGCCTCTCCAAGCTCCTCCCCTCATCGTCGTAACTCCATCGGCGTCAGCTACAGTTAGAAGGTCGGGATTGACGCTGCCCCCTCCCCCATGCCCCCCACGTGTGTCTACGAATTGTCACCCGTCGGATCCCCAAACTGGCGAAGACAACCTCGTCTTCACACTCAATGATGATACGTTGGCCGTCTCGCCATCGAGAAGGTGAAGAGTTGCGAGGCTGAGCGATGCTATTGGTGACAGAAGTAGCAGAAGCCAAAGAAGGTAGAGGCTGGGCAGCATGGTAGCGACGAAGACATCCATGCCCAAACAAGGAGGGAGACACAAAAGAGGACAACTCTAATCGACTAAAGGATGATCTATGAACAGGGTCGACCCCTCTCTCCAGACCTCCTCCAGCTCGACTCCCTTTGAGGAATCCCTGCTCGGTCGTTGCCCCGCGCTCTCTCTGGAGTACGGTGTAAGTTTAGAAGTACTGAGGTTGTGATTTTGGAGTATACACAAGAGCTAAGATGCAATACAACATGTAAATATTTGTGTTACTTCTGGTCTATTAATCAATACTTACTTTTATGGGAAGACATCGCCATGGCCAGGAGGATACCTGAATAAGACAAAAAAACACATCTCAGTAAAAAAGTGATTTTCTTTTTTAGATTTATCATATTTTCCCGGATTTATTGTTTTTCCTTTGTGCGGAAAACTTTTAGTGGCTATCTCTCAATAAAAAGATCAAATATACAAGTGTTTGCAAATGGTGATAAAGTTTTCTTATGGGAGTGTATTGTAAATTGATAATACACATAGTTTAAAAATGCCCGAGGTGGGCCATTTTATAGTGCATGCTATCAGTTATGTCTCTGAAATCACCACCAAGATGTTAATGCAAAGTTTGAGCTCATGTGCCCCTCCGTTACTTTGGCCGTTAATGAGTTGAACTTAACCATAATTTTTTCAAACCATGGTTTGAGTAGGAGAGGTAATATTGGAAATACTCCTCTTCTTCCTCATGTTCTCAAAATGATCACCTCTAAGATTGAAACCCACAACTGAAGATGGATACGATGACAGAGTGCCGATCATCCTCCAGGTTCATCGTCATCGTTGTCCATCTCATTGTCACAGCAGCAACACTGTTGCATTCGCCCATGTCGTCGTCGGTGCACCACATTCCAAATCCACGTTCTTCATGTCCAGATCATCAGGAACGTGCTCGACACTCCTTTGATCAACACATTCTCGCGACGGTTAGTGCCTTGGTAATTCCATTCCTCTGATAAGAATTGGGGTCAGAATTCGTCTGATCAGAGGTTCTCTCTTAGACACATTGATTGTTGTGGGATTTAGTACATGTCATTAAGTATCTCATGTGACCATCTCTCGCTCCTTCAAGTATCATCAATGATCTTATTGGTCTGAATCGAAGAGGGAATCCGAACTAAGTTTGATAACAATAATTGAATCAATAAGATGATGTTTGATTTTCTTACCCCTGTATTCGCTTAAATTTCTCGAGGAATCTGCTATTTAGGATTTCGTTTGTTCTGAGATCATTTTACAATGGGATTCAAATTTACTGTTGTAGGGTTGGGGAAATAAAGAGAATATCGAGCGGTTTGGATGAAGGGATCGAGGGTGTGATCAGGCGGTTCTCAAAGCGCCACGTGGCGTGCTTAGCTTGCGGCGCAAACGGAGGGCGGTGATGGAAAGCTGAGGTTGATCAAAGGGATGAGGGGCGCCACAGGAAGAAGCGGCTGTGATGGAAGATCAGGGATGCGATCTAGCGGTGTACACGCCGCCACGTGGCGAGCTCTAGTGAGGGCGCTAACGGGCGGTTAGGATCGGAGATGGAGATGATCGGATGGCTAAAAATCGAGGCGTACGTGGAGGCAGCTAAGCCGTTGGATCTAGAGGGTAATCCAACGGCTGTGGCTGCGGGCGGATGAGGCAAGGGCAACGAGCTACGTGGCGCAACCAGAGGGCGCCACATGGCCTGCTGTGATTGGTTGAAAAGAGAATTGAGTGTAGAAAGAGAAGGGGACCGAATTTGGAAAAACTTCAAACATGAAAGTTGTAGATCTTGATGAGATCTACAAGTTTCATGTTGACCAAAGACGGAGATGAGGTCAAGTATGATACAAAAAATACAAAGATACAATTTATACATATATGTAGTATACAAAGTGGCCCAAAAACCCAACTTTCTCATACGAGCTCCAAATTGGATGAAATTAGTCTCATTTTAAAGGTCTTTTAATGTGGAGTATTCTAAGAGTGAGTAGACCTATTTTGGAGTTTGAGTGAGGGTCCTATGTGTATTTCATTGTCCAGGGGTTCTAGGGCTTTATTGACTAATTTACAAGGGGGATTTTTGGCTTTCTTCCCTATATTATTAACTAAGGAGTACATATTATAGGGAAGAGGTTATTTTAGTAAGTAGATATTTTACAAGGGATTTTTGGTTTCTTATTTAAATGCAAATGCACTGCTAAAATGTATGTATTATGTATGTATGCATGAATGCTATTTATGCATTATAAAGGGAAATATGCCTCTATTTACTTGGGAACAAGGCTCTATTTTTGACTTTTGAAGTGATGAATCACAGATTCATCAATTAATCAATACTTACTTTTATGGGAAGACATCGCCATGGCCAGGAGGATACCTGAATAAGACAAAAAAACACATCTCAGTGAAAAGGTGATTTTCTTTTTTAGATTTATCATATTTTCCCGGATTTATTGTTTTTCCTTTGTGCGGAAAACTTTTAGTGGCTATCTCTCAATAAAAAGATCAAATATACAAGTGTTTGCAAATGGTGATAAAGTTTTCCTATGGGAGTGTATTGTAAATTGATAATACACATAGTTTAAAAATGCCCGAGGTGGGCCATTTTATAGTGCATGCTATCAGTTATGTCTCTGAAATCACCACCAAGATGTTAATGCAAAGTTTGAGCTCATGTGCCCCTCCGTTACTTTGGTCGTTAATGAGTTGAACTTAGCCATAATTTTTTCAAACCATGGTTTGAGTAGGGGAGGTAATATTGGAAATACTCCTCCTCTTCTTCCTCATGTTCTCAAAATGATCACCTCTAAGATTGAAACCCACAACTGAAGATGGATACGAGGATAGAGTGCCGATCACCCTCCAGGTTCATCATCATCGCTGTCCATCTCATTGTCACAGCAGCAACACTGCTGCATTCGCCCATGTCGTCGTCGGTGCACCACATTCCAAATCCACGTTCTTCATGTCCAGATCATCAGGAACATGCTCGACGCTCCTTTGATCAACACATTCTCGCGACGGTTAGTGCCTTGGTAATTCCCTTCCTCTGATAAGAATTGGGGTCAGAATTCGTCTGATCAGAGGTTCTCTCTTAGACACATTGATTGTTGTGGGATTTAGTACCTGTCATTAAGTATCTCATGTGACCATCTCTCGCTCCTTCAAGTATCATCAATGATCTTATTGGTCTGAATCGAAGAGGGAATCCGAACTAAGTTTGATAACAATAATTGAATCAATAAGATGATGTTTGATTTTCTTACCCCTGTATTCGCTTAAATTTCTCGAGGAACCTGCCATTTAGGATTTCGTTTGTTCTGAGATCATTTTACAATGGGATTCAAATTTACTGTTGTAGGGTTGGGGAATATTGTCAATGCTTTGAATCGTCCATGGCATTAAGAAGCACCGGAGGGTCTCCCCCTCGTCGCCAAGCTTGAGCACAATCATGTCACCGTAAATGCATTTGCAATGAGCCCTAATGACCCCGTCTGTTGCACCCTCCACCTAATAAGGGCGACGCGGTGGTGGTGGGGGAGGGTGGTGGCGGAGGGAAGGGGTGGCCGGACCCAAATCAGTAAGGAGGATGAGAAGGAGTGGCGTCATTTGTAAATAAAGTGAAACAGTGAACTTAAAGGGTTGATAAGCTGGAGGCCGAGGCTGAGGGCTGCAGACCATTCGACCTACTGTTTTTTAATTAATTCCATTTATGTCCTCAAAGTTAACGCAGGTTTGCACTTTAGACGAGCGACAACTAACCCGAGGGGCACAAGTGATAGAACAACAAGAAGTCAGGGGCACAAATGAAGAATGAGGAAGAAATGCACAAACTGTAATTTGGGTATATTGCATTGAAAACTCAATGAAATATAAATTGGGTATACTAGCTTACTGTCATGTTATTATCTTCTACATTTAGCAACACTTTATCAAAGATAAACAACACGGATCTGAACTATTTAAATCCAAGATGGGGTGGCTTCCGTTAATAGCAAGCCAGAACTATACAAGTATCTCTATGTTCTCTGTCATTTTGGCTCTCGTCAAAAGCCATGCATCCAGAAGCGACTTTGATACCAAACATGTCAATATCTGTTTCCAGTCAAAAAGCTGATCATGACAAGCCACCACAAGTGACTTAATTTGATACCAAACATATAAATATCTGTTTCCATAAAAAAATCCGATCATGACACGCCACTGAGTTTTCACATCTAACTTTTCTAGTAAGGTCAAAATCAATTACTTCCTTTGTCCACAACGGAACATCATAATATGCTTTGATGGATCGCAGTTTATATTCGTTAAATAACACTAAAAAGAATAGCAAATGAAGTGGTTCTATACATGACTAATACTTGTACATAACATAAGGCACATAGGCAGTGGTTTACATTTGAGTACTAAATATCTATGGTGGGCTATGTTGTTTTTATGGTAAATAGTTTTCTAATTTTAAAACTTTAATCCTTTAATATGTTAATTAGCAGCATCACAGTCATTTTGTATTTTCAACTATACTTATCAGTTCATAAGCAGTATTAAAGTGCTTCCTTAAATTGATTACATTAGCAGTGTAATACAGATGGTGACCAAAATCCATCTAATTTGACCAAAAAAATGCAACCAAGAAGTTTCGATCAAAATCTGTTGACATATTTTTATTTTGGTCCCTCCAAAGAATTTAAATCCACATGTCACTTATATATGATTTGTTGGTGACAGATAATCAACCTAAAAGTTTATCTTATTGTGTTTTGACCAAAGATACTCTAAAAGTTTAGCTTAATGTATTTTATTGATGAAGTATATACATAAATGTCATTCAAATTAATGAACATTAAGGCATTATTTGAACGTAGATATTTGACATTTGCAAAAAATATTCTTTATCTCATTAATGAAAGATCAGATAGTAGAGTCAGCCTCAGACTTATTCTTCAATATGAAAATCCAAGAAAGTGTAGAAAAATCATCAACATCGAACAAATAAAAATGGTATCTCTGGTGATCAGGGACACGACTTGAATCCCATATATCTAAATGGAGGAGCTCAAACAAGTAAGAGCTGCTCTGACTCTGATGAGATGGAAAGGCGGAACGGTGGTGCTTCCCAAGTTGGCATGCCTCGCACTAGAAGGAAGATCACGTAGAAATCTGCGTGAGGACATGACACAACTTCTGCATAGGAAGGTGGCCATAGATATGGAGAGACTGGTACAATATGAATAGTGGAGACACTGACAAGAGGAGGTTGGACCAGTCTATAAAGCCTCCGCTGCTCACGGCCAAATCCAATCACCCTGCCTGTGAGTATGTCCTGAAACGCAAGAGACGGGGGGGGGGGGGGGGGATAAAAATGACACGACAATGCAGATCTTTAGCAATCTGACTAATGAAAAGTAAGTTTATCTTAAATTCAGGGCATATAAAACATTTTGAAGGCACATGGATTGTGTCAGATGCACCTCCCCTTGTCATGTGATGGGTAAATGGACCCCATTAGCAATAACAACCCGTCGATAAGGAGGTATAGTCTTGTAAGACCTCAAATGGGCTCTGTCTCCACACAGATGGTGGCATGCACTAGAGTCCATGATCCACTCTGTCATATATGCACCGTTACTACCAGAAAAAGAGTAAGCAATACTTGAGGAGTTCGAAGAGGCTCTGGCTGCAACAAAGGTATCTATAGATCTTGTAGTGGAGGTGCCTGCAACTGGAGACATAATTTCTCGTATACGAGAGGTAATGTCATCCATGCGTGAATCGACATGGGAAGCATGAGTTTTTGAAGGCTCAATATGTTTAGCCATACAAGCAGAAGCAGGATACCCATGCTTCTGGTAGCATGTATCCTTTGAGTGTCCTGACCGATGACAGTAGGTGCAAGGACCACATTGACGTCCACTGTCTCTGTACGGGGGGTGCATCCTCTGAACTGGGTGGACCCTACTCTACCGTGAGAAGCGACCATCTCTGAAGAGGGTTGTGGAGTGGCTGCAGGAGGAATAAGGAGCCTGTTGAGACAGCTATAGGCCTCCTCAATGGGAGATATGGTTGCTCCAGTGAGGAGCTGTGTACGCGCATCATCATACTCTAGGTTGAGCGCAACTAAGAAAACTCCAACCATCGTGCAGTTCATGTATGCCATTTGATGCTCCGTGGATGTCATAATAGGCATGAAGCTGTGAAGCTTCTCGAACATGCCACGGATGAGGAGTAGAACATATACAGAGGATGTCCATTCTGCTTGGCCTTGTAAATATCAAATTGAAGCTGAAGAATCTTGACCTCATTCTTCGCTTGGGCATAAGTGGATGCCAAAAAGTCCCACATCACCTTGATGGTGGGATGATTCACAATATCATTTGCTATCTCCATGGTGAGGATCCCATAGAGCCAAATACGTGCATACGCTTTGTCTTTCTTCCAAGAAGCATTGGTCCTGGTCTTATATGTCGGCTTCTGCTCAGTCAGGGTGTGCTCCTTGTTATTGCAGTACATGAGGGTGAGAAACTGTATGGACCACAACTCATAGTTGATCCCATCCATCTTTACGACGGGAGTTGGGCCCTTAAAGGCACCCGACGAAGGAAAAATATCACTGTTGTTCTCTGACATGATAGAAGAATGATCATAAAATGGAACTTGATTGGGAAGTAGACTGATCTGAGCAAGTCTACATGATCATATGGAGGATCGGTTGTATGTGTAGACTCACATAGCCATCCTCGTCAATCCTCGATCCGTGCTAGGGTCGGAAAACACGATTTATAGGTCTGAAATTACGTTTTCCAGTCAGAATCGTTTTAGGGTCAAATCAGACAATTGTGAGTCACGTGAAGCTGGAGGAAGGGTTGACAGTGCCCTCAACTCGCTGCAACAACTTGGAGGGGGCCTAGACGATGGTGTTGGGGCCTTGTAGAGTCCATATGCGGTGATTTAGAGGGCTGGAGGCGACACTGTCGCTGGCGGCGACCCTGGATGCTGCTCGGAGGGCAACAACAATTCTGTGGCACCGCGTTGCTGTTGTGCTATGGTGTCGGTGGTGGTGCGGCGCTGCTCTTACGGTTATGGAAGGCGGCGATGGTGCCGGACGGAGGCCGCAACTGCGGAGGATGGTGTCGGCGACGGCTAGGGCTGGTTGTGGGGTATGGATTTAGGTCAAGGCTCCGGTGTAGGACCATCGTTCTGATACCATGTGGAGATGAAAAGAAAGAATTGCATTACTGAGTGACCCTAGGGTTCTCTTATATAGGAGAGAAATCTATTGGGTAAATTAAAACAAGAAGATAAAGAAAATACAAATACATAAGCAATATAGAAGATAACAAATCTCTCAACAAATACAATATGTCAAATACCTTGTAGAAGCACAATTGAAATTGGAAATTCTGGATAGGTTAAAGGATACATGGGATCTCTTTCCATATGAATTGTAAGAGAGAACTGGCATGCAAAAGATCATTTGCGAGGAGGAGAAAAAGTAGGAGATTGAATGGAGACACCGATCCAAACAACACTGGATAAGGGAAGGAGATGTTAATACCAAGTTCTTCTACTCAATCACCAACAGGAGGGGAAACTACATCCAGTCAGTGTTAGTGGAGAGCGATTGTTTTGAAGGTGACAGGGAGGTGGGTCACGTTGTGGTAAAATTCTTCAAGAGAGCAAGCACTCGGAGTCCACATTGCAATTGGAGATGGAGGGGCCAAGGGGCCTCCTCGTTGACGAGGGGTAGGGGAATAACGTCATCAAGGAGTTCAACATCGATGCAGTTCGCACAACGGTTTGGAAGCTCAATGCAGATGAGGTATCGAGATCGGATAGATTCCCAGTATTTTTCTTTAAGGGATTATGGACCCCATCCACATTGAGCTTCCAAATCGTTGCGCGGGCCTCATCGATGTTGAACTCCTTAATGAGGTCATTCCCGTGTTCCCTCGTCGGCAACAAACCCATGATTTCCTGTCGTAAACTCCTAAAATACGTTCCATAACATTACTATCAAGCAGAGACACGATAGATTTCTAGTCTTTCTTCAACGGATTCTGGTCTCTATTTGATAGTAATGTTATGGACGTAATTTAGGAGTTTGCAGTAGGAAATCATCGCTCAAAGAAGTTAAACATGGCGTTTATTTTCCTCCTCCTAAAGGAGGAGGTTTCAAGAGAGGAGGACTTCAAGCAGATTGCTCTCTCCAACATAATATATTTGATAGTTGGAAAGGTGTTGGCCAACTGATTTCGCAATGTCCTAAAGGATCTTATTTATGAGATCCAAATTGATTTTATCCTTGATCATCTGATGATGGATAACATTGTATTAGTCTCGGAGATATTAGGAGGCTGGAAGCGTCGAAAAGCTCATGAATTTTATGAAAGATTGAGTTCTCAAAGGTTTACGATAGTGTTGATTGGCATTTCTTGTGGACTGCTTTGGAAAACGTAGTTTCCCGGATCTCTGGATAGCCTGGATGAAATATTGCATCACCACTACCTTGATGATGGTCTTGGTGAATGGGAAATCCGAGGAGGATTTTTTTCTCAACCGCAGTAAAGGGGGCAGGCAAGGTTGTTCACTAGCCTTGTTGTTTGTGCTTGTCGTCGACGTTCTTGCAATCATGGGAGACACATGGCACAGAGAGGACACAATTTAAGGTACAATTATGGTGATATTTCCATTCCATTATTACAATATGCATATGATACCTTCTTCCTAGAGGGATGATGCTCAAATATTAAAGGTATGCGCATCATGCTCGTCTTTTTTTGGAGGGCTATCAGGTCTTGCTATGAAGAGATCCTTGCTATGAAGAGATCCAAATCCATTTTCTGTCGTTTGACTTTTTTGAGGTGGAGGTTGCAAATTGCGAGATGATTACATCTACCTCGAGATGTAGTCTTCCCCTGAGCTACCTAGGATTATCGTTGTGCAGCGGAGGGTTGCATCAATCCGACTGACTAATAATGGTTGAAAGGCTAGAGCAGAAGTTGATAGAGTAGAAAGCCTCATGGTTGTCCAAAAGAGGTAGTATTGTGCTCTTAAAGGTGGTTAAAGCAACGGTCCTTGTGTTTTTTTATTTCTACACATATTATTCTTGTGGGGATCCGTTGTACCTTGAAGATTGTATGAGAAGTTTCCTATGGAGTTTATCTGATGGTAAAGGTATACACCTAATAAATTGAGACACTCACACCCCTTAGCTGGATGCGGGAGGGCTTGTGTTATGGTTTGAAAATGAAAGGCAGAATGAGAGGTTTTCATTGGAATTGAGGCAACGCGTAGTCTTGAGGCAACCACGGTGTAAACCTCATTTTATATAGAAATATGCATAAAATTATAATAATATATATATGTCCATGTAATTATATGTTTTCCGCCCAACATATTACTATACTTAACACTATAAGATATGATGAAATAATAAAGATAAGAACATCAAAAAAGAATATATAACAACTTCATATCCCTTTCAACAATATTTTCACCCAATCAAAGAGGGATACTTGTCTATAAATATCACGGAGAATTAAACAATACATATCTATCTTTGAAATATTATTGTAGATAAAAATACAATTAAATATGTCAAAGAAATTAATGTTATGTGTCTAACATATAATATATGGCAGAATGAGAAACCTTGAATCCCATCCATTTTGTTTTGCTCGATACATTGCAAAGCGCATTAAGTTTACGATTATTGTTGGATTTGATATTTTATGAATTCCTTCATTAAAGAGCGAAATGGTAAGTTACTAAAATAGTTGGATATGATTAGTGGTAAGTATGAAGTTACGAGTATGAAAGAAACATCAGATTTAGGCATTCATCTTCTATAATCATTATCCTAAATAAGCAGAGATTTACAATCTTCTCAAACTACCAAGTAAAGCATTGAAATCATCACCAAAATGCTCCAAAAAAGTAAAAAACAAATGCCTCCATAAAATGCCTCGCTGCCTCGAGGCATTCCACTTCATTGAATTGGATTGAGATGCACACCTCGAGGCTAAATGAGCCGCCTCGAGGCTAGATTTTTCATGCCATGGGTACCGGTATGTTACTGAAATTGCAACTAAACATGGACTTGGCTTCCAAGATTGGAACTGGTTAAAACTCTTGAATCATACAAGAATGTCTCCAAAGAGATGGAAATTAGATCCCATTCTACAGTTATGCTGGAGGCAGGCCAGTGCAGCCTCTTCCAAGGATTTTTTTTCTCAGAAATAAACAGCTTCATAATTCATTGACACGATAGTGAAAATTCCAAAAAAGTACGATAACAAGATCACTCTACCATTTGTACTCAACATCGTAAACTTCCTGCTGCACGAAGGTTGGATGTTTTGCAGTCCTGCACCTGGAGCTGGGGCCCTTTCTGTGAGGAGAGTAGGAGAGTATAAAATGAGGAGTTCTGTTTAGTACTCCAGTTACCAGTAGTTTCTCAACATTTTTGTGCGAAGTGAATAAATCATGATATAGTTCATGTATTTGCAATGACCACTCCTAAAGGCATTTTTCTCTAAGATGATTTCTCTTTAATTGTATGCAGATTGGGTGCAAGCCCTTCTGATCCCAACAGGTTTTCTCTGGAATGCCATTTGCAATCATGAGCTTCCAAATCAAAACAGAAGCATTCACATCTACTTATCTGATGCACCCTCCCTGAAAATAGTTTCCCCAGAATTGTGGCTTCTTTCCATGTTGCAGGTCTGTAATTTTCGCAGTCGTCGCGGTTGCTTGCTTGTTTATTCATACATTATCACATTTACATAGGGATGCTGCTCATTCATGGTGTTAGAAGATTGGGACTGGCTTTATTTCTCTGTCAAATGTAATATGTCCTTTATTTAGAACGTAAATAAATGTAGAAATTGTGCAAATTTGGGGAAAATTGGGGCGATTACACTCCCAGTTTGCCGAATTCTACTTGTGCATTTGTGCAATCATGTGAAGTGATGATGTTATATTTCATAACCATGAGCCATTTTGTCTAAATGCATACGTGTTTGACACTCATCTATAGATTCTGTTAAGAACATCTCATCTTGGCCAGAGCCAAGGTCAGTGTTGATCCTTTTTCCTTAGAATCGATATGCAGCTCGACTTCGTTGGAGCTGAATGATTATCGATTCTTGATGCTCTCACTTTACCTTGATTATACCCTATATTGGTGAATGTACGTGCTGCCCTTGTTAGTTGATGAGATGAACTTTGATAGATTGTAGATTCGATCACAAACTACAAGATGTGACTTCAGAAATTCTTGGTAACCAGGTAAATAATATATCTGTCAGTTAGTTCAAAATATAAAGTTCTCTTCTTCAAAGCTTATAGATCTACAGAGATTATTCTATTGCATCGTTCATGCAAGTTCAAATTACATTCACGTTTGAAAATCTTCGACATACACCATGAAAAGCTAGTTCCATAAAGTACCAAGCTTAGAAATAATTTCTTTTCACCGCATGAGAGTAAGATAGAAGTTTACCCATAAGCTTAATCCACTGTCAGTTGAATCACAAATCTAAACAAATCCTTGTAGAGAAATTATGACAAGGTCCAAGCCTCCCTAGATCGAATATGGTGTAAACGATGCAGCGACTTCTTATGAGTTGAGCATTGATCAATCCCTTATAAGATACGTCTTAAGCTGGTTTCTAAATGTTTTAGCATAATTGGCTTGGTACATGTTGTACTCGGGTAAAATGGTTAAAATGAAAATTTTCCTTGCCGATGATGTTGTAGGATAGACATAGGCTGTAACACCTTGGGATAGTCTCACATCAGAAACTCACTAAGTGAGAGTGGATATAAGTGATGAAAGTTACTGCTTGACAACTTGAGTTTAAACATTTTGGGTATTTGTCAACATGTTAATTTGGACCTGAATCAAACAAGTTTTCATGATCAGTTTTCCCAATAATAGTCTATGGACCTAAACCCGTGACGTTACAGATATTATTGTGCCCTTTTTCTTGGTCAGGTCCAATCTTATAATGTTAAAAAATAAATTACATAAAAATACCTAAACTATACATTAAGTTTCAACGTATAGTTTAGAACGATAAAAAGGATCAACTTAACATAATCAATCCTAAACCAAATACAAATATATTTTAAATGATGACGGTCATATTTTTACTTTTTAAACTTCAAGTTTACCAAACACAAATACATTTTAAATGTGTGGTAAAGTTCATGAACTTTTTTGTAATTAATTCAAGATTCAAAGTATGTATTTTGTTCAATGTGTGTGCCAACTTTGGGGTTAAGCTATTGGCACTCTAGCTCACAATAGAAACTTTGAATACTAAAATGTATATTTCTCTTGTGGATGGTGTCGTGACTCGTGGTATGGACAAAGGTTGCCGCACCCCTATTTGAGGGCAAATCCAATATTATAGAGTCAGGAGTAAATTTACATTAAAATCCCTGAATTATACATTTAATTTCAACATATACTAGTTCACAAATATATAATTATTCAGTTGCAATCTAATTCAAGCAAATCGCATATACCAACATTCGTGCAAAAAATCTCTAACCAGTAAAATATTTAAAAAAATTTGGGTAAGATCCACCGAAGTGGAGAGCCTTAACCGTGTGTGTCACAGAGAAGCCCAGAGGGCTGTTCCCGTCCCTGTCAGGGGAGATGCCAACCATCTCTCCTTTTATCGAACACAAGTAACGTTTTCAACGGATGTTATATACGTATAAGAGCGATTTCTTAAACGACCGATGTGGTGCTAACTTTCCCCCGCTACCAACCCACCTATCAGACCACCACGTATATAGTATTTGCCATAATGTTTCTAATTTTCCCTTTGTTGAAAGGTTTGAGTACGGACAAACAGACCTTCTGCTGCGAGTCTATAGACAGGGATTTTGTTTTGGTTCAGGCGGCTTCGGTGGTGGAGCTTCACCAGCGACATCTGCTGCGAGTGGTTTTTCTCCTACGGGTGGATTTGCTGGTTCTGCTACAACCGGAGGTTTTGGTATGGTTGGCACCGGTGGTATGGGTTTTGCCAGTGCTGGTACTGGTAGTGGGTTTTCTGGTTTGGGATCCAGTGGTGGCGGCTTTGCCGGTGCTGCGACTGCTGCTGGTGGATTCTCTGGTGGTGCTGCAACTGGTGGAGGGTTTGCCGCTTTGGGTTCCAGCTCAGGTGGTTTTGCTAGTGGAGGTGGCTTTGGAGGACCCAGTTCAGGTTAACTTATACTTTCTGGATTATGTTATTTTTGCTGAGTTCATTTCCGACTTCTTTGATAAGAAAATTCTCGGTAGTCTTTATTATAGAACAGTTTGTTCTGACTGCTATATTTTTACTTATATTTTGTCCATTTCTGTTTCAGTAATAATTGCAATCTTCGTTTACAGTTGTGATGGCACTTACATCTTGCTTTAGCAGATACTGTAGCACTGTTTCTATGTCTCATCACAGCTCCAGTTGTGATGGCATCCTCTCATTGTCCTTAATTTTACTATTTCTAGACTTCTTGTTGGACAAAACAATACAATACTGCAGATGTTAACTTTATACAGTTTAGCTGCACAGACTGGAGTAGATCACGAATCTCGATCTCGTGTGCAGGTGGCTTTGGAAATGCATCTGGAGCTGGTAAACCTCCAGTTGAGCTTCTGATGAAAATGAGGAAATGATCTTGTAGGGTCTGTTCGATCCTTAATTTAAGTTTGTACCAAGCAAGAGCTAGATCAACTCCTTTTATAAAGAGAATATGCTGCATACTAGTCCAAGCCTACGATGTGATATTTTGGCATTTTCAGAGATTGTTTGTAGCGTTTGAAGCCCTCTGCATAGATTTTAGCATTAGATGGTTCGCAGTCAGGGTAGAGATGCGAAGAAGCTATGAAGGATCACCTGATACAGATGGGTTTTTTAACGGTGGATCTTTTTGCATTTAACCTTCTGATTTTTTTCCCATATGTATAATAGTTGCTAGCGAATTACCTTCTATGTATCATGAAATCGAGCATTACTGTAAAGTAACTGGCTTCGAATGTAACCTTCATAGGTTGGTTAATCTGCCATTTGCATAACATGAGAAAGAAAATCTGAATTATATTACATCTGTGCATGCATTTCTGGGTTGAAACGAGAATGACCTAATATAGATATGAATGGAGGCAAAGAATCTATGTAGCCGACCGTACTTATTGTTATTGTTATGCACTTTTGGGTTTAATCAATCTATAGTTGACTATTTTAGGATCGAATTCATATTTCTTTCTATGTTTCTTTCAACAAAGTTGGATGTGCATGATTCAAAATGTATTTTGACATAATACAAAGATGTTTTTTTGGTATTACGTGGTATTCTACATAGAACCACATATGTGTCATCTAAATTGCATTTTTATATTGTTTTCTATATGCATAGGTATCTTGTCACAATGATCGGATTGGATCAGATTTTTGCTTATTTGGATCATGAATTCATCATTCTTTTCATTCCTTTTGCTCTATCCATGGCAGTATCTGTAAAGTGGAATATGAAAAGTTTATTATCCATTTTAGTATTTGCACCCTATTGTTTTTTATGTATATGAATGTTGCATATAAATGAACTAATTGATAAGTGTTTAAGAGAAAATAATGGATATTATATGTCAAAGGATTAATGGATTTGATTGGATCACACTTCAATATATTTGAAAATTCTCAATTCAATCCAATTAGTTGGAGCATTAAAACCAAACCATCTAGTAACATTGGATTTCGGATTTTATCATGTCCGCATACGGATTTGGATCTTCTAGGTAACTTTACTTCTTCCTAGAGTGGGTAATATAGCATGGATGAACGCCACCTCACCTCTTGTATATGTGGCAACCATCTAAGAAAAAGAAAAGATTGAATTAATTGGAACATTATTGACAAACCTCTCCCCTCTTAATGTTGATTATTTTTTTATAAAGTTGAAGGTTACTTTATATATTTGTAGTAAATAAATATTTTCTTATGTACAAAAAAATAAATAGATATCACAACATCAAATCACTTTTCATCTAGGTAATTACTTTCATATGCACAAAAAATATTACAACATCAAATATATTCATATCATCATCAATATCCAATGGTAAAAAACTATAACATGAAACAATCATGTTATCTGTATGTACCCATCAAATGAATTTTTCAAATGGATGTCGTAGCATAAATGTTTTCATATATTTGTTGAAGAAGAGTACTCGTATCGTATGCATTAGTATCATTATATATCCATTAAAAATTACAATATCAAATATGGATTCACATTTTTGAGGATATTGATATCCATAAAAAATTACCATATGGATTCACGTTTTTTTAGGATAGTAATACTGATAATTTTTTTACAATCAAAATATGGAAATAAATACGGATGACCTTTTACAAGTAGGGATGATTTTTTTACTACGGATACATAGAGATAATTTATGTGCATATGGATAATAAAGACACACTATTTCAACCTTAACATCAATATATGTCTACTATTAAATGTAATTCCGATAAAAAAATTAGAATGCTGTTTATTTGATATTGTAATTTTTAATGTATATATAATGATACTATTGCATATGATACAAGTAGTTATCTTTAATGAATATATGAAAATATATATGCTATGACATCCATTTGAAAAAATCATTTGATGCGTACATACATATAACATAATTGTTTCTTGTTATAGTTTTTTACCATTAGATGTTGATGATGATATGAATATATTTGATGTTGTAATATTTTTTGTCCATATGAAAGTACTTACCTAGATGAAAAGTGATTTGATATTATGATATCTATTTATTTTTTGTGCATAAGAAAATATTTATTTACTAAAAATATATAAAGTAACCTTCAAACTTTATAAAAAATAATCAACATTAAGAGGGGAGAGGTTTGTCATTAATGTTCCAACTAATTTAATCTTTTCTTTTTCTTAGATGGTTACCACATTTACAAGGGTTGAAGTGGCATTCATCCATGTTATATTACCCACTCTAGGTAAAAGTACAATTACCTAGAGGATCCAAACCCGTCCGCATACACCCCTAATGTTGCATACATGTAATTCCTACTATGTGGGGTATTCAACAAACTCCTTGTAGGGGAAGTAATGGTCGTTTCAATCTATAAATTTTGCTAGAATGATAGTTGTAACCTTTGCTGGTATGTACTTGGATATTACATCCTATTTTTTGTAATTAAGCTTATATCCTTATGTTCTTACAAAGTTCACATTAATGCACTTCCACTTTGACACTTGGGCCCTTTATCTTATATAGACAAAGCTATTTGTGAATTCTGTTGAAATATAGTGAAGCTAGGCTTGGCTCGAACTCGAGCTTGACAGTGAGTCTTGTCATTTGAACTCGTTTAAGTTCAAATGAGTCAACAAGAGCTCGAACTTGTCGAGGTCAAGATAGCTCACAGGTTGCTTAATGAGCCAACTCGAATTTGAGAAAGCAAGTTCTAAATGTTCGAGCCAACTCACAAGTTAATGAACAATCAAAATCAAGTTACTGACGCAAAATACCGAATTTTGCATGGCTATCAACCCTAGCTATCAAGCCACGATATCAAAAAGGAAGTTCACCTCTCGTCGCGGAGCCGCCTTAATCGATCTCTCGATACTTCAATAGAATGCATGCTCAAACAGGTATTTATTGCATTGCACACTGAACTCTTTACATACCACTGATCAACAGTTTTCAATATGCAAGTGCATAACTTTGCAATCCTTTACTTTTATGCAACCTGTGGCAAAAATCAGGAGGCCAAATGCAAAAGTATGCGCCGTTAGAAAACCCCTACAAATCTGTATCAGGTGATCCTCCATCGCTTCTTCGCATACTCTGCCCTGACCGCGAACCATCTAATGCCAAAATCTATGCTGAAGGCTTCAACCGCTGCAAACAATCTCTGAAAATGCCAAAATACCACGTCGAAGGCTTGGACTAATACACAGCATTTTCACCAAGAAAAGGAGTTGATCTTAGCTCTTATTTGGTACAAAATTATATTAAGGATCGAACAGATCCTGCACAATCACTTGCGCGTTTTCATCAAAAGCTCAACTGGGGGCGTAGCAGCTCCATCTGCACTTACAAATCCACCTGCGCAATAAACAGAAATTTAGGATTTGCTTCTGATTGTGCTGCTAAATTATACAAAGTTAACACCTGCAGTATTGTTTTGTCCAAACAGATGTCTAGAAATCATAAAAAACTGTGAGACTGCTACAGGCAAACTAAATTGCACGTGTCATCATTATGGTAAAGGAAGATTGGCATGACTGAACAAAAAAAATATACATAATTTAGTATGCAAGACCAGAATGTAAGAAATTCTAACGGTGCATCTCTTGCCCTCTTGCCCTCTTAGGCCTTTCTTGCCCTCTCTTGACAGACTCGACATCTCAACTCTCGCATCTTCTAACGGTGCATCACCCGATCTCCTTTGCAAATGGTCAAGCCACCTTAAGGTTCTTTCTCGTCTTATCAACTATTGAAGCTGCTTCATAGAAGAAATTAAATTAATTTATTCCACTTTAAGATATATTCTAGATGAAAGCATAGCACATCGATTAAACTTGTTCAAATGGATACATTGTGGCGTTTTCCAGTATGACGATAATATATCTTAGGGATTTTACATATGGACCTTCCTAAATTTTCCAATATGCCCCTACTTTGTTTGCAATTATGCTTGTGCTCCTATAATCTTACAAAATTCGTAGTAGCGCCCTTCCGTTAATGTAGTAAAGGGGCTCATGTGTAACAATGGACGGACAACACCGTGAATTTGTAATGATAAAGGGGTACAGCCGTATACAAAAATAGTTAGGGCCATAAGTGGTATTGGAAAAACTCAGAAGGCACAAGTGTAAGAATCCCTATTTCTTTTGCTTGTTCTTACATGATGAGACTGTTTTCCTTTCGCAAGAAAATATGGTAAATAGCAAAATTCTTGAAGGTCAAAACACGATATCAAATCAATTAGAACACTACCATAACCCTTCTATCCTTATAGAACTAAGGAAGGCAACAGAGCTTAGTCCTCACCAAAGCTAAACATAGAATCCATGCAGAACAAAATCTAGATGTCAGGCATGGTGCTTCTTAATAACAATAAAGCAATTTCAGGAGTGGCAGGATTCTTACCAAGCAGTTCAACTTGAGGATAAAGAGAGTTGTTTGCTGCCCCCCAGGTATTCCAGCTCCTTCATTCACCCCTGGTGTTTCTAGTAAGTGCAAATTCTCAGATAGGTCAAGAAGGGACATGATTGACTTCCCTTTCTCTGACCATGATGCTCTTAAGCATCTTTTTATTAAGCTTCATCCTAGTACCAGCCAGATTAATTACGAAAGCAGCTCCTCTTAAGAAACATCTGTCACTGTTTCAAGGATGTGTACGGGTGGCGTACATTATGAAGATAAACCTATCAAAAGGCCCACTGTAATCAGAAGCAAAATGCTGTCGATTCCTTTCATTTGTATAAGAAACTGTAAGTTTACATCGAAACCGAAGGCAAGCGGGCAACAAGCTGCGCCGCTAGACCTTTTTGATTTGCAAAGCCAATTCTTTTAAACACTAAATCCATAGATCTATGGTCCATCACATTGTTGTTCATCACTTTTTGGATCCTCTTTAAAAGCTCAATAGCTTCTGGTGCTAAGAAGCCAAAGGTGTCAAAACTAAAGGGGATGAAGGCATGTTGATTCTCCGTACAAGCTTTCTCGTGCTTCACCACTTTTGCTAAAGAAGCTTTAAGTGCAGCATGCCCTGCTGTGAAGGACCCGCTCTTCAACCCCACCAACGGTGAAACTCCTGTCAAATCTATACAGGCATGTTTTCCTCCTATCCACCCAAAGATCAAAATATCAGCAGGTCTAAGTGTAGATCTTCCCTCCTGTGGGTCAGTTAAAAAGTCCACTGACGCCTCTTTCTTAGCAGCAATACCTGCACGCCTGAGCACATCAAATAAAACGTCTCTAACAAGATCGTGTCTGTACTTAAAACCCGGGAGCTCCCTTCAATGAATTGCATGATCACCAAAATTGTCTAAGCATGCCTTGTGACAGATTGGACAAACCTCATCGGTAGGGAATAATGGAATCATCAGACGATATTTGAGAATACTGCGGTACTCCACCGGTGACATGTGAAGTCCAAGTCCGTCTATAGGAAGGGTAAGGAGAAAATCTTGGGCATGATCAGCTTGAAGACACCGAAAAACTGCCTTTTGTCTAATGGACATGTTAAATACCACATCCATATCCACAATTATTTTGCTAAAAAGAGCACTCGCCAAAACATTTTGGGTCTTAAGGGGGACGGTGTCCTTTTTAGAGAAACAACTAAGGTCGAATGAGGGAATCAAACCATTAAGCCTTTGAAGAGCACAGTCGAAGTCGGAGTCCAAATTGTGAATTTTACTGTCCCGTAGTATATGGTCCTGATGTTCCCAAGATTGCACCCTAAAAGCCACAAAAGCGTAGGAAGAGGCCTCCACAGCTGAAAGTAGCCCCAAACCACCAAGTCGAATGGGTAAAGAAGCCACCCTCCATTGTAGATCTCCAAAAAAAGATCCTCCACAAACAACAATATCTTCAATAGATCCTCGTAAGCCTCTGTCAAATAAAATTGCGGCCTCTTTCATGTACAAGGGTTGACAAGTCGTCAAGCCAAATAAAAGTTTTGATAGGCCCATGCAAGAACGAAGTAAGAGAAGCTCACACTGGAGATCTTTCAACTGAGGTAGAAGATGCATCAATTTCACCGCTTTAGCAGCCCTCTCTAAAGCCATGCCTTCAACAAATTTTTGATCCATACTAACAGCCCCTCCAAGCAGCTTCACGCCTAATAAAGGTCTTCCAATATCAGTTGGGAACAAACCTTTGCGTAGTTTTCCGCCATCACAAGTAGGCCAAAAGAGTTCTGTTTTATGAATATTTAAAACTAGACCCAAGACTGCCCCATGTTGTTGGATGATATTTAAAACCTTGGCCACTTCAAATGTATCTCCAATAATTGTGCCATCATCAAGGTACCAAGCATGAAGAAGTAGTTTGCAATTATCTCTGATATAGTGGATAAGTGGGTGTAGAACGAGAGAAAAGAGGAGCGGGCCTAGAGGATCACCCTGCTGCACTCCAGCGGAAGACCAAATATGTCTGTCTCCAAGGTACAACCTTGCTGCCTGTCCATATAAGAACACCCATAAATATATAGAAGGACATCTTTCTCTCACCTGACGCAATAAGGCGGACCTATCAACCAAATTGAAGGCATTAGAAAAATCCACTGTAAGTAAGGAAAGAGAGCCATCAGTATGACGTGCATTCAACACCCTGTTAACACTGTGTAGAATAGCCTCAGCTCCACAAGGAACCCCCACTCCAAACTGAAAGTCATTGAGATAATTGGTCATATCTTTACTAACTCATGCCATAGACACTTTGAACACAAGCCGACTCCAAATAGTACCAACTGCAATGGGTCGAATGCTATTATCTGGCTTAAGCAAAGGTGTGAGGGGTGCAGATGCTATAAATTTAGACAAAGAAATGGGGCATCTTCTCCCAACCATAAATTAACCACACGGGTGATGGCATGTAAAAGGTCCCTTGCCACAACAGACCCCTCTCCACACATAGCATTAAGTAGGTGTTGGGCCCTCAACCCATCTCTCCCACAAGAAGTCCCTTTAGGAAAGGACTTAATACACCCAAGAATGATGTCAGCTTCCACAACAAGAGGGGCTTCAGAAACAAGAAAACCCGGCAAGGTTGGAGGCGGATTGCATGGGTGTTTCGCCTCCAACTCCTTAATAGTAACTCCATTGAAGGGTGCTACACCTGAAGATGACAAAACCTTTACCGCTGTTGTAAAATGACCATCAACAACCTTGCGAAGACATTACTTGATATTTGGATTTAATTTCTTCTCTCCCTCACAGTCCACAGGCGCAGGCACATGAGCTTTCAACATTTGATCCACAAGTTTTGCAACACAGTCAGCTTCTCCCCAAGTAGAGAGAGATTTGAGGATAAGGTGTTGTTGCATTGACTTTCTGTTGCCAGACTTAAAATCATGTCTTTTATGAGGGCGAAACATCTGCAAAGTACATTGTGGAAGAAGCAACAACATAACCCATGCAGAAACAGATCCTGGCTCGACGATCACTTATAAAATCCCAGTATGCACTTTTGTAAAAACAGAAATAGGAATTTACATTGGATCTTCCATCTTTAACTTAGGTCCATCAATGCATTAGTAACTTCAGCACCTGGAAAGATGCAAATCATTCCGTCTCCAGACAAAACCCACTTCCCCCACGATTAGGGTTTAGGATGCGGGCGCCGCCCCCCCTTCCCCCCGCGATTCCCACTCCAGCCGCCCACCTTCCCCTCGTGGTACCCACTCCGGCCACCCATCTTCACCCTCCCCTCGCCACCCTTCCCCCCTACCCCCCCACGGTACCCACCCCAGCCGCAGTTCTCCACCTGCCGGTAGTTCACACCCCCACCGGAACCCTGCACACCCGGCCTTCCCCATTCACCTGGACCCTCCCCCTCCCCACCCTCCACCGCCATTACGGGATCCCTCCTTTGACGCAAACATCCCGAAGCCCTCTTGGAGGGATGTCTGTGGTGCCCCTCCGGATCCTCTGCCGAGGCCCAGGCGCATGGCTTTCTCCCCGCCTGTCATTCTGGAGGGCGAAGAAGTGGCATTTGTATCCGAAGGAGAGGCCAACGTCCTGGATCAGATGTGGAAGTATACCCTGGTCTTCTACGTTCTAGGTAAGTGCCCCTACTACAACCACCTCTCAAATTTTGTGAACAAGGTCTGGAAGCCTTCTGGGGAGGTCAAGCTGTTCCCCAGGCCTAATGGATTCTTTTATCTCTGCCTCTTCTGTGAGGAGGACTGTCTCCGCATCATTACCGGTGGCCCATGGCTTTTTCAAGGGCGTCTCGTGGTCATCCGCAGATGGGAAGTGGGCCTCAGTCTGGAGAGAGACCTTCTCTCAGAAATCCCACTATGGGTTCGTTTCCATGGTCTAAGTTTGGGGCATTGCTCGGACTTCGTCCTCAACAAGCTCGTGAGCCTCATTGGGACGCCCCTCTTCATGGATGCAGCAACTGCCGCCGGGCAAAAAGACGGGTATGCGAGGTGTTGTATCTCAGTCCATGCCACCAAGGTTATCCCGCCGTCGATCCCTCTTGTCTTCTTCATTCAACGGCCAGCGCCAAGAGATTGCGGTGGAGCTTGAATGGACCCCGCCAAGATGTCAACTCTGTACCTCATTTGAGCACCTCTCGAAGCACTGCCCGTTCACACCTCCGCCTTCCTCGAGCCTCCCTGGGTCCAAGCCCGATGGGGCAGAGGGGGGGGGACGATCTCAATCTCAACTCCGAGGCCCCATTTGTTGACGTGCTTGCTGACCCTCCTGTCCTTGGGCAGCCGTCGTGCCCCCATACTGTACAGGAGGTGGAGCCGGACCCCCAGCATCCCTTATCCCCTCTAAAGCTCCCTCGACGTCCCTCTCCCCAGAGCGGCCCCCACATCTACTTCCCGAGTGGGTCTACGGCCCAGGTCCAGCGATTTATCTCTGCCCCCCCCCCCCCCCGGCGCCAAAGCCACAAGGTTGGCCCAAAAAGGTCCGAAGGAAGCTTCGACCTCAACAATCATGTCGAAGGCTCGGGCACCAATGCCTCCGCCGGTAGCCCTGACCGGCCCTCTGTCGACCCGAACACTTCCGCTACCATGGAAGACATGGGATCTTCGCAGGATGGACATGGTGACGCAAATCATTCTTCGGAGGCAATCCCGGTGGTCATCGCGGAGCCCAACGTGGTCTGGACCGTGGAAACGCATAGAAAGAAGAATCCCCACAAGTTGGTCAATGAAACTCGGGGCTCGGGCCCTTCCCACGCTCGTTGTTAATGTCGATTGCGGTTTGTAACACGCGGGGTCTCAACAAGCTTTGCAAGATGAGGTCGTTACTAAATCAGCTTTGTGCAAGGTGCGCTGAGCTTATCGGCTTGGTTGAAACAAAGATCAGGCCTCAATCAATGGAGGCTTTTGCTGGTCTCTTCCCATTTGGATGGAACCACTGCCACAATAACACCAATCTCGGTCGAATTTATTTCCTCTGGTGAGAGGACACCTGGACCTGCTCCGTCTTGAACTCCATTAATCAAGCACTCACCATGGAATGTGTTAATAAGGGGGGATTCTCTTTGGTGATTTCCGTCATTTACGGGGACAACTGCGTTGTTGTTCGCAGAGAACTTTGGGAGCACCTCCTCCACTTAAACTCACAAATTGCGGCGCCGTGGCTGATTATTGGCGACTTCAATACTGTGAGATATTCCAGTGAGAAACTGGGCGGCCGCCCAGCTGCTAGTTCCCATATGCAGGACTTCAATGTTGCATAGACAGGTGCTCGCTGTTTGAGATCTCCACTAGCGGTAATCCTTGGTCTTGGTCTAACTCGTCTTTAGGCCCCTCGAGAATTGTTGCTAGGCTAGACAGGGCACTCATCAATGATGCATGGCTCTCCTCCCTGCCCCAGTCCAAACTCCTCTATTCACCAATACCTTCAAGCGATCATAGCCTCATGTTGATCGAGTACGCGGGTCCTAAAAACCGGCCCAAGCCGTTCCGCTACTACGATTATTGGGCGGCCAGGGATGGTTACCTTAAGGTGGTTCAGGACGCTTGGGGAATTCAGACCTTTGGCAACCCCCTCTTCAAAGTTATTTGCAAACTCATAAATGTTAAAGCGGCGCTCAAGAAGTGGCCGGCGAAGGATGCTAATGTGTTCGGGGAAAAGAGGGCTGCCAAGGCATGTCTCTCAATCTTAAATGATGGCCTCGCCGTGGACCCTCTGGACTCCTTCTTGGCTTGCATGGAGGGTGAGGTGAAGGATTATATCATGCAACTGGACTCGGATATCGAATCCGCGTGGAGGCAAAAGAGCAGAATTGACTGGCTTAGTCTTGGTGATCGAAACACGGGATTCTTCCATCGCGCGACTAAGGTCCGCAACAATGCCAACCACATTACTTCCCTCCTCGATGCCAATGGCCACGTCATTGATAGGCCTACTGAGATATCCTCTATGGTTGTTAGTTACTTCGAGTCGCTTCTTAACCCTCGCGGGCCTACGCCTCCCCTTGTGCCCCCCCCCCCCCCCCCCGCCCCAGCGCATTCTCTCGGCTGAAGCCCGTTGTTGGCTTATCCGCCCCTTCTCTGAGGAGGAAATTAAGAGAGACGTACATTCTATCTCTCCCTCAAAAGCTCCCGGTCCGGATGGCTTCAATGCTGGATTCTTCTCTCGGCACTGGACGTTGATCAAGGAAGACTTATGTGCGGCTATGGATTTTCTATACAAAGGGGGCAATATGGTCCGTCAGGCGAACCACACCTTCATCTCCCTTGTTCCCAAGGTGCCCTCCCCGGCTGGCCTTGGAGATTATAGGCCCATTTCCTATTGTAATGTGCTCTACAAAACCTTTGCAAAAATTCTGGCTGCCAGGATGGTGGTGGTTCTTCCACACTTGGTCTCCGCCAACCAATCCGCTTTCATTAAGGACCGTTCAATTGGGGACAACATTCGATTGGCGCAGGAGTTGCTGCACGGTCTTGATCGTAGGAAAAATCGAAATAAGGCATGTGTGAAGATTGACCTTACTAAGGCCTTCGACTCCATCGAGCATGCATTCATCTTGGATGGTCTCTCTGCTATGGGATTTGATGCTATCTGGGTTGGCTGGATTGCGAACTGCATCTCCACCACCTCCTTCTCGGTCATGGTGAACGGATCCCCCTCGGGTCTCTTCCGCGGCACTCGGGGGCTGCGCCAGGGGGACCCCCTGAGCCCCCTCCTCTTCACTGTCGGGCTGGAGTCACTTACCTGCCTGGCCGAGATTGCTACTTCCAAGGGCCTGCTTGTGCCTTTCGGTCGTGGCAGATCCAAAGCCCCCACACACCTCATTTTCGCGGACGACCTTCTATTCTTCTGCAAAGGTACTGCCCGCTCCATTACTGCGGTGAGGGAGATTATGGATGACTTCCACTCGATCTCGGGACTCCATATGAATCCACAAAAATGCAAGCTCTTCCGCTCCAAAAGTTTCGAGCGTGATTTCGCATCTAACCTCCGATTGGGTATCCTCAATCAGTGCCTGCCTTCTACATATCTGGGGATTCTTATTCATCCCTCTTATGCGCCAAGGGGAATGGGGCCGCTCTCGTGGAGAAGATCACGGCCCAGCTGTCGGGGTGGAAGGCCACCTCCCTCTCCATGGTGGGGCGTCTTCAGCTCCTTCAGTCTGTTACCTCGGGTACCCTCCTCTACTGGGCAAACAGAACTACTCTGCAGCAGCGTTCGGTGGAGAAGATTGACAGGCTTCGCGCTAACTTCCTGTGGGGTCGCGATAGGCATGATATCGCTTGGCCGACCATTTGCCGTCCCAAACACCATGGTGGGCTTGGCCTGCGCTCTCTTTCCTCCATCCCTGCCGCTTCTCTTGCCTCTTGGACTTGGAGGCTACTCAATGCTGATTCCTCACTTTGGGCTATATACTTACGTCGGAAGCACCTGGGGGCTGCCTCCTTCTGGGATGCTAGCCTCTCCTCCTCCCACAGCCCCTCTTAGAAAGCCTTGTTGCGGTTCAGGAACGTCATCAGGCCGGCCATTGCGGGGGACTTCCCGAACTGCAGATGGAATTGCTCTCCGCGTGGCTTCTCCTTTCGCAGCGCTGTGGAATTCCTCAGCCCCACCTTTGCAACCCCGAACTAGTGTGCCATTGTTTGGTCTAATCTTACGCCTCTGAAATGCTCTCTTACACTCTACAGAGCTGTGCAGAGCCGCCTGCCTACTACGGATAGATTAGCTCGGTTCCATATTTGCGACCACACTATTTGCTACCTTTGCGGGGGAGACCTCGAGTCCCATGTTCACCTTTTCTTCGGGTGTCCGTTTACCTCTGCCATCATGGTTAATTCTTGTGACGTTCTTAACCTTCCTTGTCCACCCATCCTCCTCCTTGATGATCTTATTCCCTGGATTATTAACATCTCCGTCCCCTCCACTAGGGACCGTTTCTCTTGTTTTTTAGCTGTGGTGGTATGGCATATTTGGGGAGTAAGAAATCGTTTTTGGACGACGCCTAATTTAGTTGGACCCCCTTGCGCCGACATTGCTCAGGAAACTTCCAACAGCGTCGTGAAGATGATCAACCTCCTCCTGTGACTTGGCGGGAGTGCACTTCCAGCTTTGTTTTGTTTGATCTTTTACAGCATAGTTTTTTTTGTTCCCCAAATGGGGATTTTTGGGTCTCTATACAGTGAACAACTTGTAAACCTCAGTTTTTGATATACAAAGTTTATTTACTCATAAAAAAAACTTTAGCACCTGGATGTCTAGTGTCTCCCGCCACAAAGCCGTGTATTTTTCCCTCAACCTCAATCCAACTCTTTCCAGGATCCTTCTGCAGGCCATCATCTCTCATCATTCTTTGGATTCTTGCTACCCCATCCCAGTAGCCAGCAGATGCATATGTATTGCATAGCAAAGTTTTCGCTGCAGAATTTGAAGGAAAAAGCTTCAGAATTTCCTCAGCTGCTCTCTCACCAATACCCGCGTTACCACGTAACTTGCAAGCAGTGAGGATCATCTTCCATTCCACATCGTAGCGGCTCCCACCCGCCCCCGACCCGCCCTCCCAGCGGCTCCCCCTCCCACCCGCCCCCAACCTCCCCTCCCTGCGGCTCCCCCTCCCACCTGCCCTCCCGCCCAACCCCCCTCCCAGCGGCCCCACCTCTCACCCGACACCCCCTCCCAGTGGTCCCCCTTCTACCCGACAGCGGCCCCCTCCCAGCAGACCCCCACAGCGCTCCCCTCCCACCAACGAACGTCCAGTGCTGGATTGATCACCTCCCCTCCCAGCGCCCCCCATCCAAAGATCATTCAGCGACAGAGTTCAACCATTGCGTCCTGCCAGCCCCCGACCTCTCTGGTCGTTGTGTCCCTGCCTACCAGCGACTATCCAGCACCGGCACCGATCACTGCGCCCTGTCACCGCCGTCAGTGCGTCCTGCCTGCTACCTCAGTGCGCTGCATCCTCAAGGGGTTTGAGGTTTTGTATCTCCCTTCTCTTATTTTCGTTGAGTTTCATCATGTCTCCTTCGGAAGGAGGAGAACTTCCGAACGATGCAACTCTGGCTTCTCGTCATCTGCTTCCTTCTTTGTGGCCTCTCGAGAGCTCATCTAGGGAGGGTTTATTGTGCCCTTTTCGAAACTTTCATTAGAGAGGGTAGTAGAGGATTTACATGTTTGATCTCTCATTTCAAAAGAGTGCATTTCTCTTGTGAAGAACGGTGCACCCTATTGCAGGATGCCCTTCAAAAGGATTGTGATTTATTTCTTGCAGTAGATGAGACCTTAAGAGTCCTTGATCATTGGTTATGTGGGAAGTGCATGAAGGTACAAGCAAGGATCTGTGCTTGTCACCATGAGGATGGAATTGCTAGGGTCACTAATGAGTCTGGTGAGATTGAAAGTCATATTGTTGGCATTATTAAACCTCTCAAGAAGATTCTGGAGATTTCTACTGACAAGGAGAGATTGGTCTTTGATGGAGGACTTCTTGATCTGGTTTTTAAAGCACCTATATTGACTAGTTAAGAGCATCCCTCTTAGTTGTCGACTTGCCTTCTCTCAAGCTTTAAAGACATCTCTTTATAAAGTTATCGCGGAGCCGGGATCCATTTCTGCTTGGGTTATGTTGCTGCTTCTTCCACGTTGTACTTTGCAGGTGTTTCCGCCCTCAGAATAGACGTGATTGCAGGTCAGGCAACCAGAAGTCATTGCAACAACATCTTATCCTCAAGTCTCTCTCTACATGGGGGGAGGCTGGTGGTACTGCTAGGATTGTGAATTAAATTTTGGACACTCCTGTGCTTATGGGAAGGGATGTTGGCAGTGGCCACTCTACAGAGGGAGAGAAGAAATTAAATCCAAATATCAAGTAATGTCTTCGTAAGGTTGCTGATGGTCATTTTACAGCGGCGGTAAAGGTTTTGTCGTCTTCAGGTATAGCACCTATCAATGGAGATACTGTTAGGGAGTTGGAGGCGAAGCACCCGTGCAATCCCACCTCCGTCCTTGCTGGATTTTCCCAGTCCTGAAGCTCCTCTTGTTGTGGAGGTTGATGCCATTCTTGGGTACATTAAGTCCTTCCCTAAAGGGACTTCTTGTGGTAGAGACGGGTTGAGGGCCCAACACCTTCTTGACGCTATGTGAGGAGAGGGGCATGTTGTGGCCTTAGACCTTTTACACGCCATCACTCGTGTGGTTAATTTATGGTTGGGTGGAAGGTGCCCCATTTCTTTATCAGAATTTATAGCATCTGCACCGCTTACACCATTGCTTAATCTGATAATAGCATTCGCCCTATTGCAGTTGGTGCTATTTGGAGACGGCTAGTGTCCAAAGTGGCCATGGCAGGTGTTAGTAAAGATATGACCAATTATCTCAGTGACTTTCAGTTTGGAGTGGGTGTTTCTGGGGAGCTGAGGCTATTCTACACAGTGTTAACAGAATCTTGAATGCACGTCATACTGATGGCTCTCTTTCCTTGCTTACAGTTGATTTTTCTAATGCCTTCAATATGGTTGATAGGTCCGTCTTATTGCGACAGGTGAGAGAAATGTGCCCTTCTATTTATTTATGGGTGGAGTTCTTATATGGGCAGGCAGCAAGGTTGTACCTTGGAGATAGATATATTTGGTCTTCCGCTGGAGTGCAGCAGGGGGATCCTCTAGGCCCGCTCCTATTTTCTCTCGTTCTTCATCCACTTGTCCATTATATCAGGGATAATTGCAAACTACTTTCTTCATGCATGGTATCTTGATGATGGCACAGTTATTGGATATACTTTCGAAGTGGCCAAGGTTTTAAGTATCATCCAGCAACGTGGGCCAAGCTTGGGTCTAGTTTTAAATATTCGTAAAACAGAACTCTTTTGGCCTACTTGTGATGGCGGGAAACTTCACAAAGGATTGTTCCCATTCGATATTGGTAGACCTTTATTAGGTGTGAAGTTGCTTAGAGGGGCTGTTAGTATGAATCAAATTTTTGTTGAAAGCATGGCTTTGGAGAGGGCTGCCAAGGCAGTGAAGTTGATGATTCTTCTACCTCAGTTGAAGGACCCCCAGAGTGAGCTTCTCTTACTGCGTTCTTGTATGGGCCTAACAAAACTTTTATTCGGTTTGAGGACTTGTCAACCTTTGTACATGAAGGAGGCCACAATTTCTTTTTGACAGAGGCTTACGGAGTGCTATTGAGGACATTGTTGTTTGTGGAGGACCTTTTTTTTGGAGATCTTCAATGGAGGTTGGCTTCTTTGCCCATTCGACTTGGTGGTTTGGGACTACTTTCAGCAGTGGAGGCTTCTTTCTACGCTTTTGTGTCTTCCAGGGTGCAATCTTGGGTACTTCAGGACCATATTCTACTTTTCAAGGACTTCATAGCTTGATTCCCTCATTCGACCTCAGTTGTTTCTCTAAAAAGGACACCATCCCCCCTAAGACCCAGAATGTTTTGGCGAGTGCACTTTTTCGTAAAATAATTGAGGATATGGAGGTAGTATATGAAATGTCCGTTAGACAAAAGGCAGTTTTTCACTGTCTTCAAGCTGTTCATGCCCAAGATTTTCTCCTTACCCTTCCTATAGATGGACTTGGACTTCACATGTCACCAGTGGAGTACCGCAGTATCCTCAAATATCGTCTCATGATTCCGTTATTTCCTACTGATGAGATTTGTCCAGTCTGTCGCAAGGCATGCTTAGACAATTTTGATGATCATGCCATTCATTGCAGGGAGCTCCCGAGGTTTAAGTACAGACACGATCTCGTTAGAGACGTTTTATTTGATGTCCTCAAACGGGCAGGTATTGCTGCTAAGAAAGAGGCGTCGGTGAACTTTTTAACAGATCCACAGGAGGGAAGATCCACACTTAGACCTGCTGATACTTTGATTTTTGGGTGGTAGGCGGAAAACATGCTTGTGTAGATTTGACAGGAGTTTCCCCGATGGTGGGGGCTGAATAGCGGGACCTTCACAGCAGGGCAGGCTGCCCTTAAAGCTTACTTAGCAAAAGTGGCTAAACATGAGAAAGCTTGCACGGAGAATCAACATGCCTTCATCCCCTTGGTTTTGACACCTTTGGCTTCCTAGCACCGGAAGCTATTGAGCTTTTAAAGAGGACCCAAAAAGTGATGAACAGTAATGTAATGGATCCCAGATCTATGGATGTAGTGTTTAGAAGGATTGGCTTTGCAATACAAAAAGGCCTAGCGGCGCAGCTTGTTGCCCGCTTGCCGTCTATTTCGATGTAAACCTTTTATGAGATTGAAATGTAGAAAGAAAAGGAATGCCTAATTCCACAACATCTAGTTTAAATGGCATTTTCTCGACCAACTGCATGGCTTCTGTCAATCGGCCTGCACGAGAAAACATATCAACCATGCATGTATAATGTTCCCTTGAAGGTACAATCCCATGTTTCCGCTGCATAGTTTCAAAGTAATCAGAACCAATATCCACCAAACCAATGTGGCTGCAAACAAAAAGGACACCAACATAAGTCACGCCGTTAGGCATAATACCCAATCTTTGCATATTTGTATAAAGTTCAAGAACTTTCTGGCCTTGTTCAAAATGTGCATAACCAACAATCAGGCTACTCCATGACACCACGTCGCGGATATCTCCCACCAGTTGAAATATCTTATAGGCTTCATCTAAACTGTCACAATTCGAGTATGCATCAATTAGACTATCGCCACCAGTAGATCAGATTCCAAACCGGTTTAGCAGGAGTATGCATGAACTTGTTCTGCCTTTTGCAGACAGGCGATCTCCGCGCACGAACTCAGTATGATAATTAAGCATGATATGATCTGGTTTGATGTTGGTAGTGCTTACTACTTTCAGCAAGTAGGAAACTGTATCATGCTTAGCATTCCAAAGGCATGTCATAAGAATTATATTCCAAGAAACTAGATCACGGTTACCATTCATCTCCTCACGAAATAATAAGTGGTGGGATAGTCTGAACACTGCTGAATCCACACAGCAAATGGCGCATGGTGAGCCGTAACACTCCAACCCCAAATATAATACCACGTCTAAAACTCACGAAGTGTGGGTGTGATTTATAAGTGATGGAGATACTGCTGGAGGAGTAAGCTCCGGTTCTAAGCATCTGCCTGAAGCAAACCAGGACGTCCAGCTTCCGTCCCCCCCGTGTGAATCCTGATACCATCGCAGATAGGAAACCAGATTGAAATAAAAGATTAAAAATAAAATTTATCCACGTCGCCTGAGAGATTCGAACTCTCGCGGGGAAACCCCATGTACTTAGCAGGCACACGCCTTAACCACTCGGCCAAAGCGATAATGATAATGTCTTTGTTAGTACTTATTATATATAAATAACGAAAGTCCATAATCTAAGGTATCAGTATGTGAATCTTTTAGTATATCCGACTTCAAGTCGACGGCTTTCTACCGATCCTTTTAGTATGTCTGAGTTCAACTCCATAATCTTTTAGTATATCCGAGTTCAACTCCATGATCTTTTAGTATAATCTGAGATATCAGTATGTGAATCTTATGGTGCGTTTAGTTGGCGGGTTAAATTGGTAGAAGGTAATCCGTTTTTGGATTTTAGTGTTTGGATAGAGGGTTAAATTGGGGGGTGGGTTAAACTAGGGGTGGGTTAGAAGTGGATTTGGGGTAATATGATTGTATTGAAGTTTGAAAAAATGAGTAGTTATTGTGATGTGATTGTATTGAAGTTTGGAAAAGTGAGTAAAAGTGTAGTAGTTTATAATTTTTTATATGATACGATGGTATAATATATTATTTTTTGATGGAATTAATGAGAATTGATTTATTTAATTTTTTTTAAAAAGAAAAAAAGTGGGGCCCACGGGGAGAGAGGGGGATGTGGGTTAAGGGGGATAAAGGGGAGTTTACCCCAGTAGCTGAACACTACCTTAGGGTGTGTTTGGATAGTGGGTTTAGGTGGGTTAAACTGGTTGCAGGTAACCCATTTTTGGTTTTGTGTTTGGATAGAGGGTTAAACTTGGTTTTATTGTGATATGATTGTATTGAAGTTTGAAAAAGTGAGTAGTTATTGTGATGTGATTGTATTAGAGTTTGAAAAAGTGAGTAGAAGTGGAGTAATTTATAATTTTTATATGATATGATGATATAGTATATTATTTTTTGATGGAATTGATGATGGAGAATTGATTTATTTAATTTTTTTAAAAAGATAAAAAGTGGGACCCACATGGAGGGAGAAAATATGGGGTAAGGGGGGTAAACCACCCCAAGGGGGGTTTACACCGTTAAACGAACGGCACCTTAGGCCCTGTTCGTTTGGGGTATAAGGAGGAATGGAATAAGGGGAATAAGCCCCCAACACGCTTCCCCGTGGTACGACTATTCCCCATTATTTCATATTATTTCACTCTTATTCCTATCTTTATCCCACCTTACCTACCTTTATTTCACCTTATTCTCCTTATTCTTATCCTCCAGCCGAACGGAGAATAGACCCTTATTCCCCTTATTCCCCATCCTTATTCATGCTTATTCTCCTACCGAACGGGCCCTTAGGGTTTGTTTGGAGTATCTTCTTTTGAACAGTAGCTGTTTGGATGGCTGGAATGATAAAATGATGTGAAGTGACATTGATTATTTGTTATTTAACTTTTAATGATTATAATATATTTTTAAATTATTTTTTATTTGAATGTGGTTCAAAAATATTATAACAAAGAATTTACAAGGGCCTGCTCACTTCTATTCGGATGCATGGTAGATTTCCTTACGTCTAAATAAATAAAGTAAGATAAAAGGTGACATCATGATCAAACCATTCTTCATGTCTTTAACTATACTAGTTAGAAAGGAAGGTGGAATAACAAAGTAATATAAAGAATAAGAGGGATATTTCTATCCTCCGTTCTTTTACGATGATATGATAAAGGTAGACTAATGAGTAATGACGAGTTCCTTATGTTCTCTGTTTGTTTGTTGTTCTTAAAAATGTGGAATAAGCTGTGATTATCGTAGAATAAGTAGTTTGAACAGGAAATAAATATGAACCACCAATTAATTAATTAATTAATTAAAATTGAGCAAATATTCTAATTATTGTTGTGGAATCAGGAAAAGAAATAATAATTACAGATGTTTAATGAATAAGAAAATTATGAGAAAAGAGAAGAAAATTTAAATTATATTCACTCATTTAAAATTTCAAAACCTTATGCTAGATGTTGGTATGATGGTGTAATTTGCTTTTAAAAAACGTTAGTCAAAAGGAATCCTAGGTTAGTAAAATAATGCCATCCACAGTTTAGTAAATCTGCGGCTGGATATTTTAACAGGAGCGTTTAGATTATAAATCACATCATCTATGATGTTTAATATAATAAGGTCAAGTTGAGGATTACATTAAATCTCAACATCTACGCCATATAATATTGTGGTGGCAACCTCAAGCTACGGAATTGCATCCATATGCATTGTCTTTTTTATAAAAAAAATAAGATTGTATTAGTGGTCTACTTTAGACAAATTATATGTATTTTTATTGATAAAATATCGTTTGATGACACTTGTTTATGTTCTCCACAAGGTATAATCCAAGGGAAATGTTGTTATCACACCCATGACAGTAACAACAACAAAGATTTTTCCCACATTAAGTAGGGTCGGTTGCATGAATTCTTTGTCTTCATTTAGATCTATCTTGGATCAATTTCGGACTAAGCTCTAAATAATTAAGATACGTTCGTATAGTCTCATCCCAACACTTCTTGAACCTTCCTTGCCCTCTCTTAGCCCAGCTCAACATCCCAAAACTCGCATTCTCCTAACGGGTGCATCAACTGACCTCCTTTACAAATAGTCAAACTATCATAAGTGGTTTTCCTTACATCTTATCCTCTTTTAGAGTTATACCAACTTTTCTTCTGATTGCATCATTAGGAATCCGGTCGTTATGTGTGTGTGTGTTCACACATCTACTTTAGTTTTTTCATTTTTGCTACTGTCATTCTCTATACATGTATATTATTCGCATGCCAACAAATCATATCCATATGGCATAGTAGTTCTCACAGCTGCTTTGTAAAATTTTTCTTTGATTTCAAAAAAATTCTTAATACCGAGAACATTAGATGCTCGTCTCCACTTTAGTGAACCTGTATTTATTCTATTTGTAACATCTCCAATAATGTCTTTTCATGTTGCAAAATAGATCCCAAATATCTAAAATAATCTCTCTTCTGAATGTTATCGCCATTAATCTTCATCTCTATTCCTTTACAATCCTTCAAATCCTTTTGAACAACCACTCCAACACCATTTTATCTTTATCTTTACTGTATATCAAAGTTTAAAGCATGTCATCTCGATCTTCCTTGCTTTCTCTCCAACACATTTTGCCTCTTGGAGACATAGTATCCGAATCTTCCTTCTTCAATTTGTTTCCATAAACTCCATACCGATCAAAGTGCCACTATTCCAACTACCTATCTGAAACTTCATTTGCAACCTCTTTTAGACTAACTTCTTACTCTCATTCGTCCATAATGCAAGGACCTTTGTAAATTTTGGACTACATCCGGATGAAGACGCAGTTGAACTAGCATATTACTTGCATGCATTCCATACGCAAGAACCTTTGCACATTTTTAAATATATCCGAACAGCGATGCAATAACCCTTGCCAACTTCTCATTGCATTCGGACGATGCAATACGTTGCTAGTAGTAATCGATCCAACGAAATGTAAATGTTTGCTTAAATCCGTGTTGAAAGAGCCGAGCTATTTTGGGACAAATTCCTAAATATTATTCTTTAAAAAACACTATTTATAAATTTCTCTCTCTTATTATATTCGTTGTTGGCTACCTAACATGCAATCCTCCTCAATTTGCCTCTCTGACTGTCACACACCTATATATGGAAAAAAATTTCACCTCCCTACAATCGACACGTGTTGCCATTATTTTATGATGAATGCCATTTGCATCGGATCTTGGTGGGACCTTAGAGCAATCTTGAATGGTCCGCAAAAAAACAAATGCATACGCGTCCAACAAAGACGGCACGTTGATAGCTATGTGTGGAACGGTGCATTTGGGCACCCCCTCCAAATCCAATGTTCGCAACTCGCAATACGAGCGTTGAAAAGTGGAAGCATAAAGCGCAAGAAAGCTGAAAGCTCAACTCATTTAAACGTGTCCTTTATCCCCTCTTCAACTATTGCTCTTTGAAGATCACGGGTAAATTACACATCGATACGAATTTTTAAGGGATTTTTACCCAGCAGACCCTATAAATGTATCAAAATACTTCTACGACCTTTTGCACAATGTAATTACCACATCGACCCTGTAAATTACGCCAAGAACTCCCACGGGCTTAAAACATATTACCTGGAGGGTTCATAGGGTAAGAGTTGACAAGTTTACGAGGTCGAGGGGGGAATTAGGTTGTTTCAAAGGTCGTGGAGGTGATTGCCAAAGTTTATAGGGTCTGCCGGGTAAAAATCCCAATTTTTATTGGCAGTTATTTTGAGAGTTCGGACTAAGATGAAGGATTGGTGATTTATAAAGGAGGAGGGAGGGTTGCACGAATGGATCGCATAGCTTTTATTGCCAGGGTGAGTGTGGTTAAAGTGTTATGGTTAACCATAGTTGTTAATAGAAGCTATTAGGGATGAAAACGATCGGATACGGATACGGATACGAATAAAGGTATAACCATATTATTATCCATTTTAAAATGCGAATACGAATGCAGATACGAATATTGACAGATGTGAAAATGGCTTACCATATCATTAAAAAACGAATACGAATGTAAAACGAATACGAATTACGAATAATAATAGAAATATTTAATAGACTAACTAAAATATACATGTTTAGGATGGTTTACATATAAAACAGATATACCATATATAATAACTCATAAAAATTATATCAACAATGGTGAATGTACTCATAAAATATTGTTACACACAATTATAAATAAATCCATTACTATACTTATGTACGAAAATGAATATACGAATACGAATGCGAATATCAGCGAATGTCAAAGTGATATCCATATTCGCATTCATTTTAAAATGAATACGAATACGAATGTCGAAATGGGTATAAAACGAATATGATAGCGGATCGGATACAAATATATTCATATTCATTTTCATCCCAAGAAGGTATACACTCTGATGGCCTTTTATTGTGGAATTCTATGGGTACCTCGGAGGATGAAGATAGAAGGATGTATGAAGACATGAATAGGACCAACTTGAGGGATGAAAATTCATATGAATAGGAATAACCTTAGAAAAATCCTATTTTTTTGAAAGACTACTTTTAAGAGTAATTATACATAGGGGAAAATGGGGTTGCTCCTAGGGAGCTAACTTAGGCTCCCTCACCTATTTTCCTTATTTTTTAATTTTTTGGAAAATACATCCATGGAAATCCATCACTATATCCCTATATTACGTCATTCAAGTTTCGTGAGAAATAGAGACTCTTACAGTCTCCATCTAAACAATTATTTTTTAACGATTGCAGAATTTGTGAAATCGAACTCGTCTGGATGAAGGCCGTATGAGTCTCTGATTCACGCAAAATTTGAATGACATAAAACAGTGATATAATAATGAAGATTCACGAAAGTATTTTTCAAAAAAAAATAAAAACATGGGAAAAATTGGATGGGGAGAGCCAAGTTAGCTCTCCGGAGGAGGTTGTCCCATTTTACCCTTATACAAAAGTCTACAAATTACACATCCAATCTTAATGTTATACCTGAATTTTAAGAAAGTAACGATGTTATACATGATCTTTAAGATTTATCTCAAATTGATTTTGAACTATTGTGATTTAAGATCAGAAAAGACAAAATAAACGACTATTTTTCGACAGACTTTATTTATATCAAGACAAATATTAAAGATTGAGTACGATATCGGTACTTTTTAATATCCAAGTATGGCATCAAAATTGGTGTATAATGATTTTAATTTAATTTATTGTGGTTTGAATGACATATTTGAACTTTAATGATTCATTATTTTAAGGAGTGAAAAAAATATCGTTCTATTTTTACCTCTTCCCTCAATCTTCATTGTTTTCTAAAATAATTATTTCATTTTCTCATTCCACCAAAAAAATATGTATCCATGTTCGAGCTGCAAATTCCATGATAACTAACACTTATTCCTAATTATCAAAAATAACAAGCAAGCAAGAAATTATTACAAGTAAACACATTTACCCCACATTTATCTCATAACCACAAAAAATGAAAATTGAGCTTATTAGTCGTCATTTCACCTCCTTATTCCGCAAAAAAAGACCTTAGATGGTAATAATTTAGTGCCTTTCTTCAGCAAGAATGAGTTAATCATTTGAACTTTCCAACCATAAAATCACAATAGCTCAAAATCACGACGGAAACAGATGTTAAAAGTCAAAATACTAGGTTGTTACCTTTTTAAAGTTCAAGCACACCATTAAAACTGGGTGAATGATAAAAGAACTTTCTTGCAATTTGCTCTCGAAAGAATTGCGACCAAAGGATATAGAACCCAAGCAAGTACCAGCAAAGCTAGCAGGTTTAAGATGCATGTTAAAAAGATGAGAGAGGATCCTCTTCTGTAATGGATATTACAAATTTACAATAGAGGTGTTGTAATTACCAAAAACAAATTTTATGATTTTTGATTTTAAAATCCATCCTTATGGATTACATCTTCCACTAATATTCCGCATATCCTTCAAATTTCGCTCAGATCCGAAGGCATTTGATATTTCATCTTAGTGGTCAATGATCCTATCGACATATAAGCAACTTAAATCTCATTTAAAAAAAACTGATTTTTTATATGTTGATAGGATCATTGACCATTAAGTTGAAATATCAAATGCCTTCGGATCTGAGCGAAATTTGAAGGATATGCGGAACATTAGTGGAAAATGTAATCGATAAGGTTGGATTTTAAAAATCAAAAAAATTGTTTTTTGTTAGAGGATTTTTACCCGACAGACCCTATAATCTTTGTCAATTACCTCTACGACCTTTGAAACTATGTAATTCCTCCTTACCCCCGTAAACTTACTCCGTCTTACCTCACGAACCCTACCGTTAAATTGACACATCTAGAGTTAATTTCCTTGGGTTAAAAACGAGTTAATCTAACCAACCATGATCGAACGGCTAGAATTAACCAAGAAAAAAATGGCCGGGAGGTGTGAGCAGGGGAGGGAGGCACCGAAGGGGGCTTGACCTGGGGAGGCGCGGGGCGAGAAGGGGACAGGGGGGTCAACCTGGGAGGCACGGGGCGAGAAGGGGTCAGGGGGTCGACCTGGGGAGGCACGGAGCAAGTAGGGGGAGGGGCGATCCAGGGAAGGCGGCGGGGCTGGGGGCGGCGGAGCAGGGGCGAGAAGTGGACAGGGCGGGCCGGAGGGTGGGGGCGCGAGCAGGGGAGGGAGGCGCCGAAGGGGGCTTGACATGGGAAGGGGCGGGGCGAGAGGGGGGGGGGGGGGGTCGACCTGGGAGGCACGGAGCGAGAAGGGGACGTGGGGGTCGACCTGGGGAGGCGCGGGGCGGGTCGGGGGGAGGGGCGGTCCAGGGAAGGCGGCAGGGCTGGGGGCGGCGGAGCAGAGGCGAGAAGGACAGGGCGGGCCTGGGGGTGGGGCGCGAGCAGGGGAGGGAGGCGCCGAAGGGGCTTGACCTGGGGAGGGGCGAGAGGGGGGGTCGACCTGGGAGCCATAGGGCGGGTCGGGGGGAGGGGAGGGCCAAGCAGCAGGCTTCGATTGGCAGCGACAGGGAGCTCGTGCTGGCGAGGCAACGGGCCCCGGGGGGGGCTTCGAGCGGAACTTGGGGAGGCGCGGGGGGTTCGAGCAAGGGTGGCATGCTGGGGGGGTGGTCCTTCGATCTGGGGAGGCACGGGGGGGCTTCGACCTAGGGAGGCTTCGAGCAGGGGAGGCCGGGTGCCGAGTAGGGGACGAGGCGGGCCGGGGGAGCTTCGAGCAGTTGGCGGGGGGCTTGAACTGGGGAGGCAGTGCCCGGAGGCTTCGACGCAGCAACCTCCGACCTGGGGAGGAAGTGGCAATTCCAGTAAATTCAATAAATAAAATAGGTATAATGTAAAACAAGATAACAGAATCTGGTTAACTTTAACGGTTGAATAGATGAGGGTTAACCACATGGTTTGTATGGTAACGGTTAACAAGTTTATGGGGGTGAGGGAGGAATTACGTAGTTTCAAATATCGTAGAGATAATTGACAAAGATTATAGGGTCTGCCGAGTAAAAATCCCTTTTTGTAATTACAAAACCTCTGTTGTAATCCCCCTTACAGGAGAGGATCCATGACTGAAGTCAGGAATACAAGATCACTCAATCCCACAAAAACTGTGTCCATACTGCAAGAAAAAGAAGCCATAACAGTACCACTTTATTGTTGGTGGTTGAGCAGAGACTGAGATCAAATTTCAAACTCCACTAACTGTGAAGAAAAAAGTCATCAACACCCTAACCATCCACACCAAAATGCCCATCTCCTCACGGAGTTGATATTACCCTACCAATTACTTGGCACAATGGACACCTTATTTTCCAACAACCATCACCCCAAGTGCGGGCAATCAGGCTGGAGGAGGCTTCTGCACGTCCTCCAGGGGGCGAAACCACGCCCCCTGATCCAGCACGGTGTTGTCGTTCCCCGGTGACGAGCCACGTGCTATACCGACCTCTCCATTCTGGTCGGCCGGGCCAAAAACCCCTGTTTTAGGATTGGGCTCCCAGTACTTGTCGGACTTGGGCTCCAATACATCGTCCGGAACCGCACTAGCCTGAACTGGTTCGTCTGGATTCTTGTCATACGCTGAAGACTGGACACCCCTCCTGCATGAACCTGGCATAGAGTTAAATCGACCAAGATAAACTAGAGATGAGTAGGAGTAATTCTGTGCGTTGTAGTTGGACAGTGACAATCAAGAACATGGCGATTTGGGTCGGGTGAGTTGAGTCCAAACAAGAGAAATTTAAGGCATACCGACGTGATATGCTGCCGGTAAGATCTAGTTCATTGTAAAACAAACATGTTTTTTTATGCAAAAAGGGGGGTAACACTCTGTGGTGTCCGCCCTGTTAAAACAAACATGTTAACAACCACACACAAATCAGTCACTTTGCGCTTTGGATAAGCCATAGTAATTAACACAAGATGAAAAAAGACACAAATCTACTGAAAATAGCCACTCCAACATTTCTATCCGACTGCCACTGAACCACACTCATCACCTGTGGACAAACCCACGGGCTTGTAGCAGCTCTTCAGAATCCAATCAGACCAATTGGGTCATGGAGAATTTGATTATATTTGTGTTCCCCATCTCAGGGAATCAATACTACTGGAAGAAGCCGCCGAGGTAAACTATTTCCCAGAGTAAAATTCACAAAGGTTGTATGCCTCGAATCTTATTCGCCGTGAGAAAGCTACATTTTCAAATGACGGCTTCCATTTGAGCCAAAATCTGTGATCCAAAGGTGTATACACAAAAGATCCAAATGTTCTATTTGACCAGGAAGCCGCCATTTGAAGAGTCAGCTTCAATGCACAGCACCAAAGCCGCCTTCTTAAAAGACAGCTTTGGCAAAATGGAAGCTGCCTTTTGAAAAAAACGACTTTCTCACGGTCTTACGGCATGTGCGAATTTTTCTCCTATTTCCCATGAGAAAGGAAAAAGGTGCACTGTATGATAAAATGGAAAGAAAGAAAAATTTCTATGCAATTTTACATTTTGCTCGGTGTGAATTTCTTTGCAATTTAACTGTTTGATTGGTGGGTTGCCGTCTGGTCCAACAATAAAAGGCCGGAAAACGTACAGTTGAGACGGGTAGATGCGGACCTACCGGTCCCAACGCCACTTGCTTCAGATGTGATATCAATTGGCGATCCTTTTTACAGTACCTCAGAGTGAAAAGTTCATGGCATATCTATCCAGAATAATTAAGAACAAAGTTATTTCCCTCTAACTTTATATCAGAAAATCTTATTCCCTGGACTTTAATTTATAAGAACCAACCAAAATCGAGAATCCAGATTCATAACGTAATATTTTTCACTTCTAAAAACCCTAGACGAAACTAAAACCTGATGAGCGGATCAAACCGGAACGCTCGCTCCCCACGTCCATCAACTGCCATCACACGATCGGGCGAAGCCAAAACCAAGAACAAGGCATGGAACGATCCGTACCTGGAGCCTCCGGTGCCGATCCTCGCGACCCGCCTCCCTATTCCGGCCACCACGGCACGCCCGCGCTGGAGATTCGCAGCCATAGGAAAGTGGATAGGGGGAGCAGGAGAGCAGAGGATACGAGGGTGACTACCGGCTTCTGTCACGTGCTTTATTTATGGAGCGAACCGGCAGTGGCCTGTGGCTCCGTACGGTGACCTTTTCCGTCCGGGGTGCTAACGGCGCGCGGACGGGAGACGCGGGAATATTCTCGGGGCATATCATGTATTCTTCGCAGCGTACGTCCTTGCGCTGTTCCCCGGTACCTTCCAGCGCGGTCGACGTTGTCGTGTAGCGTTGGGAGTTTTAGCCTCCCACCCCCAACCTACCCCCTTGTCTAGAAATTTGGTTCTATATTTGCATCTCCGAGTTGAAGGTAGTTGTATAAATCTCATGATTTATTTGTTATACTATTTTTCCATTACTTTGGAATAAAAAAAGTTAACATCAAATATATATTATAATCATAAAAATAATTTATACAACACATAAACTCCGATTTATATATGTTACCTACATGACTAACCTTTTGACAGGAGATTCTTCCAGTCTAATCATAGTAGACCATATCACGATATATCGTCGATATATTGGTATCGGCATGTGGCCGATATATCACTGATAAAGATGATGCTTGCCTTGGAAGGATATTTTCTTTACAAAATCAGTTTGATATCGGTGATATGACGTCGATATATCTTATCAATACGATACCGATACGGATATTACCTACACTGGGTCTAACTCAGCCATTTTACCAAATAAGCCCCGCAAGTTCGACGTGTATGGTCGCTTCGACCTGTTTATTGTGTGGTTGTAGTTTCCTACACTGGATCTCGCACTTCCTGTGCGAGAGAAGAGAAGAGGCAGAGCTTGGATCTGCTTGGAGGAGATTGAGGGAGGTCTTGGCAGGAGCTTGCAGTTGCTGTTACCGGGAGGAGATGCGGCTGGAGATGTCGTCCGATGGAGTTCTGCGGTAGGAGAGGAGATGGGTGCCTTGCGCCTTCACTATGCACCTACATGAAGAGAGGGTTTACGAGAGCCCATCACCCTGATGGGGCTTCTTTGGCACGAGGAGATGTTGCGGCAAGATGGGAAGAGATCGCTCACTGGAAATGCATGGAAAATGCACCTTTTACTCACAAATCTAGGGTTCTAAAACCATAAATGATTATTGACATTGTTGGAATCGTGGAGACTGCACAGTATTAGGGTTTCATCTGGAACCCTATATTGTCCTGATGATGATATCCATAACTTGAACTTGATCACAAAACAAAATAATACTCTTTAGACTATTCTTCACGAACAAGGAAGAATCAAATCTTGACAAAATCACGAATTACGGTTTTAACAAACAATCATAGAATTGAATCTTGAATCTCAGACATAAATAAAAAACATAAAATTCCTCAAGAATCGAACTATCTCTGATGCCACGTTAGAAAACGAGAATGTGGAAGCGTGATCAGAGATAAAAGAATAAGGACATGAAGAGCATCGGGATTTTTAGCAGAACCCTACTGATTCGACCGGAACTCACGGGGTCTGAATGTCTCACACAAGGTAAAGACAACAGTCGCTGCGGCGACCCTCAATGAATCCCGATCAAAGTCAACAATGAACCCACAATATAATAAATCAAGCAATGAAAAATAAATGTGGAATCAATTTTAATTTAACTCTACAAAAGTGTGTATAGTGCAAGTATGTAGAGTGTCGAACTCAGGGAGCAAGCAGGATAAAATGGGCAATGATGCACAAAAATGTGATGTGATTAATTGTCTACAAATATGCAAATTTTTTTGTGGGTTTTAATTTTATATTTTTTTAATTAATTAATTTTTATATTTTTATATTTTTATATTTTGATTTTTAATTTACTGATTTTGTATTTTCTTTTTATATTTTATATATTTTTTTGTTTTTATAAATAGAATATACACAAACTAAGAAAAGAGGATAATAGGGTATTTATAAAAATAAGGAAAAATGCTCAAAAATCAGACAATAAAATGTTTTTGGTCTTTTTATAATTTATGATGTTTTTGTGATTTTTGGGAATTAATCTGAATGTTTTTGATATTTTTAAAAGTCAAAATACAAGAAAACAATGAACTGGGCTACTGGCCGAAATTAAAATGAGGATGAAAAATACTAAACAATACCCAAAAGTCTTCAAATTAATTTTAAATAAAAGAGAATAAAATAAGAAAACTACAGAACCTGAGTTTGTATTTTAGGATTTTTCTAGGATTTTTTAGATTTTTATGAAGTTTTTAGGGGTTTTCTAATTTTTAAGGTTTTTGTTTTGAAATTTTTAATGATTTTTGGATAAGAGGTAAAAGACATTAAAATAGTCCTAAGGTAATTTTTTGAATTTTTCAAGAGTTTTGATATTTTGTTGGTATTTTCTAATGCAATCAGTAGTAAAAATGCATGTTTTTTATTTTTAATAATTATGAAAATACAATAAAAATGCAATACAAAAATATGGCATGAATGAGCAAATAAACATGATCCTATGGTATTTTTTTGGTGATTTTTAGCAATTTATAGATGCACGAAATAAATACAAATAACCAATAAAAATCACACAGCTGGTAGGGGTATAAGTGCAAATATCAGGAAATACAGGGGCCAAAGTGCAATTTGCATGCAAAATATAATACTGAATAGACAACTTAATGGATTAAATATAAATTCCAAGACCCGCAAGGGTGCACCTGCAAATAACCCAACCAAGCGCGTGACTAGCACGCGCTTGGGAAGGACCTGAATGCAATATTCCAAAAACATGAGGGCCTTTATGCAAAAATTCTAGAAAGTTATAACTCAAATAAAATATGTCAGGACTAAGACCAAATACTCAGACCCACAGGGATCCCCTCACAAAATGTCCATGCACCTCACGCGCGCGAGTCACGTGAGGTAACGTGGACGAGGATTGTTTTGTAATTAACTAAAGTCTGGGGCCTGGAATGAAAATGTTACAAAAATAATATAAAAGCAAAGGAAAGTTTCAGGTTTAATTTTAAAATACAAAACAAACGAGGGTAAACTTCGCAAAATACCCTCAAGCGCAGATCAGGCGGTGGGAGCTTTCCCACTTATCCACGTGGTGTGATCCTGTGCTGCGATGACGTTTCGCTCCTACGACCCGAAGTAGAAGATCTTTGTGTGATGGATGGCATGGGCTCGAGGTTAATCCAACGGCGGTTGTGGCTCATGGGCGGCTGTTCTTGATCTGACGGTGAGGACGGGTGATGGATGAACAGGGAAGGGGGCTCGTCCGTGCGAGCTTCCTCCGGCGTGAGCGTCCTCCTCCGGCGTTCGTTGGGGCTCCCAAAATGCCCAGGCGATTCCTGTGGGTTCCCTCTATTGCCTGGTGGCCTCAAAAGGTGGCGGCGACCGCCGGAGTGCGCCGGCGGAGGTGGAGGAGCAGAGCGCCTCCAAATGCCTCCGGTGAACTCCCAAAATCACCCCAGGTGTGCGATGGGCTCCAGAACCTTCGCAAACAAAGTGATACCGTCGAGGGCAAAATGCCTCGATGGTTTGCGAAGCAAATGGGGTGCGGGCGTCGGCGAAGTCGAAGTTGGCAGTCGGTCGGAGGAGCGCTCCGGCGAAGGCCTAAATGGTGTGATTTGATCGAGGAAATTGGGGATAATGGTGGCTATGGATTCCTACGATTATTGTGAATAAAAGAGGCACGAAAAGAAAAGAAAATAAGCACCTCAAAGGGGGGGCCTGAGGTAGAAGGTACCTCGACGGCTGGGTTCACCGGAGGTGGGGAACTCGCCTACATCCACGTCCAAGCTCTGCCTTAGATGACTGGGGCTGGATGTTGTCACCACCAGCAAACCAAAAACATACGAAGGTGGAGACGATGGGACTAAAATGGAGTTCAAAATCAAGAAGGAAGATGGGGGTGGCATTTTGAAGGGTTGACGGATGGGCGAGAAGATCAAGGCATATCGAGCAAATCGTCGATCCATTCCCCGATATTTCACATGGGCGTGTATGACCATTGGTAGGGGAGAAAAGGTCATGTAGGACGTATCATGAAAGGATGTAAAGAACGGCCTCGAAAAATTCGCAAAAAGAGGCGAAAAACGAGATCTGGCACCAGAGAGAGGAAGAGTCAGACAGTTGACATGCGGTCAACTGTCAGACTCACCTGGTTGGTCCACGTAGACCAACCAGGAAAACCCTCTGAAAATACTTTGTAAAATAGATTTAAAATACTAAATGATTTTATTAATTTTAGATTTTAAAATAAAAATGTTTATTGATTTATAAAGTATTTTAATATGATTTTTAATTAATTTTTAGAGGTTTGTAAATACAAGTTGCCTTTTTAAGGTTATATAGGTATACATATCTATGTATTCTATTAATTTATTTTTATTTTGTGTTTTTAATTTATTTATTTTTGTTTATTATTTTATAAATTTATAAAGTATTTTTATACACCTGACTATATTTTTACTTTGTTTTTCTTATGTGTGTTATACACTTAATAAAATATAGGTGTTAATTGTGCAGGTATAAGTATAGGTATTATACCTATGTATTATATATATACAGGTACTTTCTTTTATGTTTTTATTATGATTTTAATATACTCATATATTATAGATAATATTTACAAAATTATAAAAATATAAAAATAATGAATAATGAATAAAATGAATATTTTAATCTGTACAATTAATAGGGGTCCAAAACTCAACTTCCAAACCGTAACTCCGCCAGATGCAAAACCAGTGCCATTAAATAGCTTATTTTAAATTATATACAATTAAAGGTGAGTTTGATGCATTTGGAGTTTTAAATTGGGAGATACCGATCTGGGAAGTTGGAATTTTGGATTTTTATTCAGACCATAACTTTTTATCTGTACATCATTTTTAAGTGACATCAATTTTGCATTTTTATTTATTTAATTATCTACAACTTTCATGTTCAAAGTTTCTTTATTTGAGGTATAAAATTGGAACTCAAAAATAGGTCCCAAAATGAATAAAGAATGAGTAAAATAAAAGGTATTTTTATTGTACTTCGACCCTTATCTCCCCCTACTTTATTCCTTGTCGACATATTCATCGAGATGCCTAGGTCTCGGGGTTTCGGATCATAAAATATTTACAATCTTTTATTATTTTTCTTTTCTTTTATTTATTCTATAATTTTGGCTTTAAATACAGTATTTTATACACTATTTACATGCACATGCATGAATGCTAAGATGCGGGAATTAAGAGTATTTACACGCATTTGCTAGGGTTTTTGAGGCCAAAATGATAGAATAAAGATGATGAAATGTGGATTCATCATCCCCCTATACTTTACCTTTGCTAGTCCCTAGCAAACACTTATATAATAAGTGCAGAAAAAACAAACGAAGAAAAGAAAAAGAAGAAAATGGATTTAGTTTAATTATCAAACTTGTCTTCAGAAAATCAAAGTTTGGAGCTTAAGTCGGACCTTTGGAATTTTAGTGCGGGCGGAACCTTAATGGGAATCGGATTTGAAATCCAACAGCCTCTGAGAATCCCAAAACTCTGCTCAAGTCTCCTCAATGGCCAGGTCAGAAATATTTCAACTCATATGCAAACCCTTACGACTATGAATCTGACTCGTACAGTGTAGGTGATAGTGGCTCTCCCCAACTAGAATGGAAAAGAGACTGACTTCTCCAACATGACAACCCAATGATTCCCCAATCCAATGACTCCTTCCTCGAGGAGAGGGGTATTTCATTCTAAGTTCAAGTGGCAACCAGCTCAAGAGGAGGGGGTGAAGAGAAGAATGGACGGTAGCCAGTGTAGCTACCTATCCTAGGATGCAAGACCAGTGTAGTCAAGTCATCCAGTTGCAGGCTCACATGATTTGACTTTGGTGCTCAAGCTTGCTTATTGACTTTACAACATATGTACATACTTTTGCAGTCATTTTATTTTTGTACAAGCCTATCCATTTTTTTGAAATACTATTCACAACAGCATTTACATAAGGAGTTTTTCCTCTTGAGCCAGTAGACTATCCCTCTTTTGAAGCTTTATCGTAATCCACACTCTCCTGTCTTTAGAATTCCTCATCACTGGACGGGTTGGGGTGCACTTCCCTCCCTAGAGGAGGACAAGTGTTTCCACTTGTGTGCGTCTCATACCGACAAATCCAATCCCCACACCACCCCAACTGAGTTGAGCCATGTGAAAGGTGCAGGTGTGCAAGTTAGGTCATTATCAACACGAGTCGTGCGTGTGCTCCGAAATACTCTACTTAGGCGGTCAAGAATCCATTGAACCCAGTCTCGTGATCCTCAAAGAATTAAGTCAACTAGGCCTGAAGTACCTCAAACTCGGTTCCTATAAGGTTCCTGTTATTAGGTAGATTTTAAGGTCCAATCAAGCTCCAATCTCCGAATTTTATTTATACTTGTTCAACCATCAAACTCAATCCGAAAAATGCTCATGCTATGTAATCCGATGCAGAAAATATTTTTGTGATGCAGTTTTCAAAGATTTTGAAAATTTTTATGGGTTTTTGAAACGATGATGATGATGCACATGCATTTTTTGTATTTTTTAAAAAGATTTTTCAAATGTTTTTTGGATTTTAATTTTTGCAAATGTTTTTGGGATTTTTGAAAAGAAAAGATTTTTGGTTGAAAACTAGGTTAAAATATTTACACGGGGATGCTTCTTGTATCTACAAGAAGTGGATTTTAAGAACTTACAGGGTAAGTGATCAATTTATAGATATATACAGTGGATTTTTGGTGTCATGTATGTATTCCTCAAACTTATTTGGGAATCATTTTACAAACAATTTTGAAAACTATAGTCTAAAATAATTTTTACAAACATTTTACAAACATGTACACACATTTGAAAATCATTTTGCAAAGGTTTTCAAACAGTATAGATAGATTTTTCAAAATTATTTTTGCAACCATTTTTCAAACCATTTGCAAATCATTTTTCAAACATTTTTATTTCACACAAAGAAAAGAAATTTTACAAACCACACATTTTTACAAAGGTCGGAAACATGGAACAAAACGTTTTCAAAATAGTTTTCAAAAGATTTTTCACAAAGATTTTCAAACTATTTTTCAAACATTTTGCAAAAAAAAATTCACCTGATTTATTAATTAGTAAATACAAAAGAAATTTGAGGAATGATAACATCTTTTTACTAGGGTTTTTAATGAATTTTAAAGAATTATTAGCCATATTATTAGGAATATACGAAAGTACGAGTTATGGCTAAAGTATATACGTAGTATATATGACCCCCTATACTTGGCTTGAGCTATGTCCTCATAGATCAGAGAGAAAAGATAAGACATAACTCATATTGAGTATAGAAAAGTCTAAAGAATAAACAAATAAGAGATGAATGAATGACTGAATGAGAAGTTGACCGTCCCCCTATACTTAGGATCAAATAATCCTAAGTATAGCAGACTGTACACAACGCAAGGAGGTTCAAGGGTGGGAATGAACAGATCGTACTCAGATTGTCTCCCCCTATACTTAGGGTAAGATATCCCTAAGTATAGACAAGAAGAGGAGACAATGGAGAGGATCGAAGAATAGAAATACTCGGGGTGCACACCCCCCCTATACTTAGGACAAAGTGCGTCCTAAGTACAGAAAACTGTCTACAAGGGGCGACACCTTTTTGATAGATACAGAAGATAGAAAAGGAAAAGAAGAAAAGAAGAAAAGAAGAAAAGAAATCAACAGATGAAAGAATGATATGGACAGATGATCTATACAGCAGAGGATGGAAGTGATCACCATGTATGAGATGCAAATGCTATGAGTCAAAGAACACATCTCATACCTGAAGAATGGGGGCAACGTCAACGGTCGGTAGATCATGGTCTAGATATAGCTTCAGGCGCTGACCGTTAACACGGAAGGTAGATGAAGATGACGGCTCGGATATATCAATGCTACCATTGTCATGAACCTTCCTGACCACATACAGACCTTTCCACTTGCTCTGTAATTTCCCTAGAAATAATTTCAGCCTGGAATCAAACAACCATACGTGCTGATCGGGCTCAAACTTTTTATGGTTGATATGAGAATCGTCCCATGTCTTCACTTTTTCCTTATATTGTAGGCTGCTAGAAAAGGATGTATCTCTCAACTCCTCCAGGGCTGCCAACTCTGCTTTTCTCTGTTCTTCTATACTCTCGGGATCCAATAATAATTCAGTAACTGCCCAAAGTGACTTGTGCTTTATTTCCATAAGTAGATGGCACGACTTGCCATAGACGAGACGAAAGAGGGATGTCCCTAATGGATTTTTGAAGGAAGTCCGATAGGCCCACAAGAACGAGTCCAAAAGTTGTGATCAATCCTTTCGGTCTGGGCGGACAACCTTCTGTAGGATAGTCTTGATCTCCCGGTTCGATACTTCGGCAAGACCATTAGTCTGAGGGTGATACAACGTGTCAACACGATGGTCAATGCCGAACTCGTCTGCAAGGGCGCTAACCTTGTCATTGATAAAGTGAGACCCTCCGTCTGAAATCAAGACTCTAGGTACCCCGAACCGTGAAATGATATTTTTCCTCAAAAATCAACACACAGTCTTAGCATATGCGGCTCGGGCGGGGATGGCCTCAACCCATCGGCTGACATAATCCACAACGAGCAAAATGTGCTCAAACCCCTGACTCTTAGGAAATGGGCCCATGAAATCAATCCCCCATGCATCAAAAACCTCACAAAAGTGAATGGGCTGCATTGGCATCATGTCTCTCTGTCCGCAAGTACCCATTTTCTGGCAGTCAGTACATCTCTTCACGAACTCATCTGAATCCTTGAAGAGAGTAGGCCACCAAAGGCTGGATTAGAGCACCTTCTGTATTGTCCGTCTCCCAGAATGATGTCCTCCTGCCTCAAGCTTATGGCAGTTTGTGAGGACGCTATGATGTTCTTCTTGAGAATGCACCTCCTCCAGATGTGACGAATACCCATTCATCACTCTTTATTCTTATATTTTAGCTACAAAAACCTATGCAAATGCATGTAGATACTTGTAAATAGGAATAATTAGCAAAAGCATGCATGTTTGTAAATACCTATAATTAGCATGTTTTTGTGCAAAAAAAATAAAAGAATAAAGATGAAAAAGAAAAAGAGGGAAATATTTAGAATAAATATTGAGCAACCTAACCCAAGGGAGGGCTCAGCATGGGCCTGACCGCATAAAAGCCAAAGTAGAGGGAGATAGGGGCTCATGTGTAAATATTTGAAAATAAATAAAATTATATTTTCCTCACCCAAAAATATGCTTGTACATATTTTGTATATATTTAGAAACTATTAAAAACCAAATAAAAATTTAAAAATCAAAATTCAAAAAATACCCCTTCACCTTGTACATAGACCATATTCCTATATTTAGCTAACCTTATAAATAAATAAAATTATTTTCAAAACTTTTTGTAAATATTCTATGCTATATATTGTAAATAAAATAAATAAAAAGAAGTAAAACAAAAATCAAATAAAAATGACAAAATTAAAATTACAAAAATATGTTGTACATATACCATGTATATAGTTGTACATAACTAATTATTTCCTCTATGTATATAAATAATAAAAATAAAATAAAAATAGCCTTTTATTCCTCATTTTATTCTATAAATAAATAAAATATAAAATAGAAATAAAAATGTATAAAAATAACTAATTAAAAAATCAAAATCAAAAACCCTATATTGTGTATATACCTATGTATAGCTATATATTGTAAATACCTTATTTTTATTTTGAAAAATTAATTAAAAATCACAAAAAAATAGAAAAAAATAAATTAAAAATATTTCATGTTTTAAGTTTTTGAAAATTCGGTCATTTTATGGCCCAAAAAAATCAAATAAAAATTTACAGCTTGGCGGGCTCTGATTGGTCCACGGGGGTTTGTTGACCCCCGGTCAAATCCCCCCCCAGGACCACCAGAGCCGGGTCTGCTCCACCCGACCTATGTTCTCGGACTTTTCCCATGCAGACCCGAATCCTTTTCGCCCCAACTCCGGGTCCGGAATGCTCACGTCATATCCGAGAGCTTCGCCGGAGCCTTCGCCTCGGGATCCGCGCACCAGCTCGCCCTACCCGCGCCATTTTTGCCGGACCCTCCACAGTATATAACCTGAGCCCCGCCGCATTTTATTTCCATCTTTGGCTATCCACCCTTCGTCCCGTGACCTCCATAGCAATCCCTGAGGTGACAGCTCGCGATTGCCCTTGTAGCAGTGAGGAGAGGGTGGCCGGACCACTGATCCGGCGACTTTGCGCCGCCGTGCTCCGCCCCGTGCAGGAGCTCGAGCCTCAGGCCGTGACAACCTTCGAGGCGACGACCAGGAGCTACCTTAGCTCCAGCACAGTCTTCCACACCGCCCAGGTATCCTTCTAGCCTTCCCATTTAGCGTAATTTCTAGTTTCCCCCAATTCGTAGCTCCGACGTATTCCGTTGATTCCGGCCATATCGTGTATCTTTTCGATCATCGGAACACCCAGTCACCTTCGCCATCCCTTCACGCACCTTCTCCGCCCCTTCGTTCAACCCAGCTCGCACAGGAGCTGGGGTTCGAGCTCCACCATCCTCCGCTTGCCGGAGCTCGCTCGCCCCGACCCACAGTTCACCTTCACGCCACTTCATCGGGTCGAGGCACTTTGCCCTCGACCCGCGAAGCTTCTGGGTTACATTGCAGGTCATGAGGAGGCCATCTGAGGCCCCCTCACATCCAGGCCAGGAGCTTATCTCCGTCGACCTCGCCGGAGCCCTTCCAGGGCTCGGTTGGGCCATCGGAGGCCACCACCAGTTGCGGGACTCCAGTGCGGACCTGCTCCTATCTTCAGAGGCAGCTGAGGAGGACCACAGCACGCGCACGAGGCCGGCGAACCTCGCCGGCCACCTGTTCTTCGAGGGTCCTCCATCACCGTCCGATAGCCCTCAGAGCTCCAGCTGTCATCGTGACCGTTCATCCACGAAGGAGCAGCCACCGTTGATCATCTCGAAGGGCGATCTGGACCGCTAGCACAGAGGAGAGAGGCACCAGCACTTGAGCACCGTTCGATCGTCCACGTGCCCTCCTCTGCGCCGTCGATCGGCCCACGTGCGAAAGAGGAGAGAGGCGCCTGAGACCAGAGCCGTCAGATCCGCCACGCGTCCATCATCCCGCCGTCGACGTAATAAAGGGGTAAATTACCTTAGGCCCCCTCTTAGTTCCTGTTTTACGTGTCAGTCCTGTAAATATTTTAGGAGTTTTATTTACGTAGGGTAAATTGCACATTGGACCTCGTGCTTGTTAATATTTGCATTTATGCCCCTGTATGTATGAGCCACGTGCTTCGTCACGTGTAGTTTTGGTTTAATTGCAACTATTATCCTGTAGTTCTGGTTGCTTTATGAATGAATAGATACTTTCTGGTATTTGCACTTATGCCCCTGTGAACGTTTTATTTCCGCATGTGCGCCTTTTAGTGGGTTAATTGCAACATAGCCCCTGGACTTTTTGGTACGAGTTACCAAAAGGTCCTAGGACTTGTTTTTATTACCAGAAGGTCCCTGAGTGCCCCAGGCACGCGCCACGCACGTGACTTGCTGGGTTATTTGCACCTGGACCCCCATATTTTCGGGTATTTGCACTTAAGTCCCTGTGCACAGTGCCCCCTTTGGATTTTTGAATAAAATATCAAATCACCTCCAAATTCGATGAAAATTTGACACATGGCTCCTGCCATGTTGTAGAATTTTTGAGAATTTTTGAGGACATTTTTGATTTTATTTGTTATTTTTAAAAAATCAAAAACATCTATTTTAGCTACTGTCTAGGTTTAAAAATCCCAAAAAAATATAAAAACACCCCCAAAAATTCTAAAAAAATTAGTTACTGTTCTTTGTGTGTTTCTTGATTTTCGAGCCAATTTGGCTATTTTCATTGAGTAAAAACCCTAAAAATTCAAAAATACCTAAAAAATCATAAAAATCATAATAAATAAATTAAAAACCCAAAAACAATAATTTTGATGCCCAAATTTTCCTTGTTTTATCTAGTATTTAGGAAAATTACCTCCAGGTCCCTCTGAGATCCTTAGATATTTTATCTTTGGGGTTTTGGGCCTGGCTGGACAGTACCTTGTCTTTTCAGTACTGTTTGATTTTTAGAAAATAAAATACACCTCATAAAAATCCCAAAAATTCACCAAAAACACTAAAAAAACCTAAAAAAACATAAAAACAATTTTTCTTGAATTTTCGCTTGATTTTTGGTGCTTTTAATAATTAGCTAAAGTGTGCTTTTATTTGCTTTCTTTTATTTTCTTCAATTTTAAAAATCCAAAAAAATTAAAAATCATTAAAAACCACTAAAAATATTTTATCTTTATTTTATTTTCTTTTTATTACTTCGTAGGCCTCTGGCCAACCCGTGCTCCTTGTGTTCGACCCTATGTGCTATACCAGGTTAATCTCATAGCGAGACCGCTCTCTTTTGTGCTTGATTGATTTTACATGTTTTGAGTGGTTGATTTTTTCTTGATATACCCATCCTCTGAGATCCGGGTCGCAACGACCCTTGTCTTATTACCTTCATCCGGGTCTTGGGGAAATTAGGGTTATCAGAATGACGCAGTTGCCGGGGAGCACGGCTTAGTAGTTATTTTTGTTTTTATTTTCGTTTTTGTTTTCGCGGCTTTTCGCGGCTCTTCGGAGCTCGCGGCTTTTCGTGGCTTTTGTATCTAGTTTCTTTTTGTTTTATTTTGTTTTATTTTGATTTTCTTTTATTTTTATTTTTGTTTTATATTGTGTAATTATTTTATTTTTCATGTTTGCATATGTACCCTGACTTGTATTTTCATTTCTTTTTCTTTTCATTTGATTATTCTTTCTGGTCTGACCACTCTTATCTTCTTCTTGCGAGGGCCCGAGGACCGCGGAGGCGACTTTCGAGGAGCCTGAGCAGCCGAGGAACGTGGAGGCGGCTTCTTTCTCTACGAAGCCGCAAGAGAGAGCGAGAGAGAGAGAGTTGAGTGGGTGAGGATAGCTTAGGACTTTATTTCATTTATTATTATTATTGTAATAATACAAGGACAGGACTTGGACACTTTTGGACTTGTGACCGTAGCGGGTCTGTTTCGCCGAGCACCGGTGTGCTCGGGGGGACCCATTAGGACCTTCGGTTTTCGCGGTTTTATTTTTCTTTCTTACTGTCTTTTCCGATTTTTCGCGGTTTTTGCTCGAGCCCCTAGATTTAGGACTTTCTGGTGATTGTGACGTAATTAAGTAGGATCCACACACCTTAATGACATATCTGTTCCTATAGACCGTAATTGGACCTACTTAAAATAAATAATAAAAATAACCGACTCGCTAGCCTCCGTAGCCTACGTGCCGTAGCACGTCCTGTAAAGCGCTTACTCCTACCCCCGATTTGGTCGGGCAGGGGAGGGACGGGCCAAGACCGGACCCTTTGGCTTGGAGGTCGGTGACCGGTTAGACGGTTCTTCGCTAGAAGTTGCTCGTCTAGGACTCGGCTTCCCGCTGCATCATTTAGCTTAGTTTTATTTCTGCCTTTTATTTTATGCGCGGATCATATTGCATGTAGAGAGCTGGAGGCAGGTACGCATTTCTGACTTTGCATGCATCATTGATTTCTCGTGCATCGGCTTTTTCGACTTCTCCCCCCGATTTTGGACTTAATAATCAGGAGAACCGAAAAATTTGTTAGGCGTTTTGTTTGCTTTGAAAAATACCTAAAAAGTGAAATCATAAAATTGGGACTGCTAAGATTATTGACCTTAAAACTCGCTCACCCTAAAAATTCTGTCTTGGGGAGAGCAACCCCCTCATTGCTTGGTTTGTATGCGCGAGAGAGTGACCCGCACACTAGGTAGAGCCCCCCGTTGCTACACCTGACTGATTACCGACTCTTCCGTGCGGGCCAGTCGGTTGGGTTAGTAGCGGATATCCCAACAGATCACGTAAGCGCTCTGATATCTTGAGTGTTCACCAAAATAAAATTGACAAGATAATTTGACCGAACTTTCACGGTCTTCAGCTCGCGTTGCGTTGGTGAACCGGGGGTTTGTTTTTAGATCATAATTTTTCCAGATCTCATCCGCCCTACTCGCCAGATCAAGATGATGGGTAGACGATCTCTTAGGCAGCCTCTGGTTGCACCGCTTTCGGGCGCGTCTACCTCATCATCTAGGTTGGCTCGTGAGAGCTCAGACCCGCTCTCCGAGCCCGAGTATGACTCCACCCTGTTCCCCCTCGACCCCCTTTCTGACCTTCCTGAGAGACACGAGCCCGAGGAGAGATTGATACATTTGACAGCACCTGAGCTGGGCTCGTTTGATTTTGAAGACGTCGATATGGCCGGAGCAGGCAGTTCTGATGATCACTCCCGTCGACCAGAGCACATTGTACTAGACCAGGGAGCGATCAACTCCACCCTGATCGCATCACTCGATGCAGTCCAGCAGCAGCTCCGCGATCAGGGAGCATTCATGATAGAGATGAGGAGAGAGTTGGAGAGGCTCCGAGCAGAGCGAGATCAGCAGAGCGAGCCCGAGGAGATCCCGGATGCAGATGCACAGGCACGAGCCGCAGCAGCAGCAGCAGCCGCGGCCGCCGCCGCAGCGGCAGCAGCCGCAGGAGGAGCAGGACCACCGAGACCGATGCGGGAGTTGCACAACCCCGGATCTACACTGATGCACCATTGGGTGGTGGTTCCAGCTATCGTAGGGGACTTCAAGTTCCCCCCGAACACCTTGCAGATGCTTCCTCGGTTCCATGGACTTGCCACAGAGGAGCCCCACCTCCACCTCCAGGAGTTTCTGATGATTTGCAGTACTGTCCACGACAGGCATGTGGACCAGGATACGATCAGGATGATCGCCTTCCCCTTTTCACTGGCAGATAGAGCAGCCACCTGGCTGAAGCATTTGGGGAGATTTGTTTACACCTGGGAGCAGCTCCGCACCGAGTACTTGAACAAGTACTATCCACTCGGGCGGACGATTGCAGCGAGGGCCCTGATCAGCAACTTCTCCATGTTCCCCAACGAGCAGTTTCACGAGGCTTGGGAGAGGTTCAGAGAGCTCTTGGACAGATGCCCGCACCACGACATCACGAAGCCGAACCTAGTTCAGAGCTTCTTCAGCGGGTTGTCACCAGAGCTACAGGGCCTGGTGAATGCTTCTTGCGGCGGGTCCTACTTCGCCAAGGACCACGACCAGGTCTGGGCCATTTTTGAGGAGATGGCAGAAAACTACATGGTGATGTCCCAGACCCGGCTCTATACTCAGAAGACCCAGCCACATCAGCCAGGACCCGTGCAGTACCAGCGGATAGCACGGGTAGATGCAGGTCCATCCAGTTCGTCTGCAGCCGCAGCAGCACAGGCAAAGTCGTCAGCTGCAGACATGGGTATCATTAGCGAGAAGTTGGACCGCATGGAGCTGATCGAGAAGAAGCAGTGCCAGAGCATCACGCAGATGGAGAAGATGGCACAGGTCTTGAGCGACATGAAGACACAGCTCATGTGTCTCCAGGAGGCACAGACGGCTTCTCAGCCCCGTCTTCAGTCGCGAGGCAACACCGGCAGCAGCAGCAGCTCGTCCCAGCGCTCCAGCACCCCCGTGCAGCCTAGACAGGTTCACCTTGTACAGGCGGAGCCGTACCAGCAGCCGCAACCCACCTACCAGTCTCCACCATCTCCAGAGATGCAGATGGTGGTCTACCAGCCGGACCAGCCTCTGGCAGTACTCCCGCCAGCCCCCTTTGATGCCGAGCCGTTGATGGATGTCAACGGGATTTGGTACGACCGCCCTCAGCCTGGGATCCGACGAGACCATCCCGGATTCAGGTGGGGGAGTGGTGGTGCCCAGCCCCAGCAGCAGCCGTCAGGACAGGGAGGGCAGTACTCCCATCAGAGAGACCAGCACCAGCCGCAGCAGCAGCCCCCAGCGTATCAGCAGCAGTCATCCTACGGTCCTCGTCCCTATCAGCAGCAGGGACAGTCTTGGAGACGTGAGCAGCAGGCTCACCAGGGATACCAGCAACACCCTCCTTCCTACCCCTCTTACCCACCACAGCAGTTCCAGCAGCCTCACCCACAGAGAGGCCACCCGTCGGGCTCCCACGAGAGCCCCGCTTTGGATGACATCGCCCGCCTCCTCACGGACCAGCAGGCTACATTCCGACGGGAGATGGACGAGTTCCGCCAGGAGATGCGGGACCTGGTAAGAGGGAAGGCCGCCATACCAGCCCAGATAGAGCCCAATCCGAACAGCCTCAAGAGGAAATCTGAGCAGGTAGTACATACTGAGTTAGCCACTCCTAGTGACCCATTTGATGATACTTCTTCGGATCTATTTGATGCTGATTTTGTCACACTTAGGAGCGGTAGGACCCCAGCAGGCGGCGGCGCCTCAGCTGAGCTTCATCCCGAGGCGCCACAGGAGGAGGAGGAGAGCGGTACTAAGGCCGCTCCAGATGATGACGGTGGTACTGAGGCCACCAAGGATGCTGATCCCACCGGCGGTACTGATGCCGCACGACGTCTACCAGCAGCAGCAGCAGAGCAGCCAGCCCGTGGTGGTACTGAGGCCACCGGTGTTTGTAGAGACAGTGATGTTGTTTTTCCTCGTGTTCATGTATCTCGGAACTCTGCTATGAATAAAGGAAAAGGTTTACTTTCTTCTGGTCCCACTGTGGTGCATGATGTATGTGTGGATCCGGTCCTTGAACCGCATAGACCTTTTCCTAGTCCTTCATCTGAGAAGGACCCAGTGATCCCCTTCCCTAGAGCCCTTCAGATGGGGAAGGGGAAGAAAAATGATCCAAAAAAGAGAGAGCTTGAGGAGTTCAGCCAGAGCATGATTGACCGATTCCATATCCAGCTGACCCTCCAGGAGGCTTTGCAGCACATCCCCCTTCTTCAGCGATCTTTGAGAGAGAGGACTACAGTTAGGAGGAGGAGGAGGAACCACACTTCAGAGATACATGTGCTGACCAAAGCCACGTGCTTTGCGATCCAGAACCGACTGCCAGCCAAGAGGCCAGATGCAGAGGCCCCGTATGTCAGATGCCAGATCAGTGAGCAGTGGTTCGACCGTACTCTTCTAGATAGCGGATCGTCGATTAACCTTCTTCCGGCAGCCCTTCTCGACCGCTTTGAGTTGGGCACTCTTCGACAGAGCAGGACAGTCCTTCAGTTCGCTGATCGATCTGTCAAGAGGCCGAAGGGGTTATTACGAGACGTTATCGTCACTATTCAGGGCCTGCAATTCCCCGTGGACTTCGTCGTGTTGGACATGGAGATCCCTGAGTCAGTGACCGATACCCCCATCATCCTTGGTCGTCCGTTCTTGGCCACAGCCAAGGCGGTGACTGATCATGATAGCGGGAAGGTGTACTTTCACGTCCAGGGCGAGAGTATACAAATAGAGACGGTCGAGGACTATAGAGCCAGATTCAGATCCCTCTCAGATGCGAGTACAGACTCAGAGCAGCTGACAGACGCAGAGCCAGACATCCACCAGGACTGTGATTTTGTGATCACAGATGATGAGGCAGCTTGGGCAGACCTTGAGACACAGACCACCCTCTCACTTTCAGACACAGCTGATGCAGAGATGACAGCAGAGGAGAATCTGGAGAGCACAGACCTGGTTCAGGATACCATTGAGGCAGCAGAGCCGGTCCTCGATCGCAGCACGATGATTAGTGATGGTGGTGCTGAGGCCACCTTGTTCTCCGGTGGTACTGATGCCACCGTTTCTGATACAGATCCCTCGGATTTAGAGTCTGATTGGGCCGATTGCTATGATCAGATGCCAGACCTGAGTCCATCTGGGCCTATTGATGAGGAGGAGGTAGATGCAGAGCAGAGCAGAGACAGTGCAGTAGAGCAGCCTTCTCCCGATCCAGTTTGCGAGAGTACACTTTCACTTTCCCAGGCAGATTTGGTCGACCTTGCAGCTTTCACTCAGTTTCTTCCACAGCCAGATTTGCCGGCACCCAGCATTCCAGAGCTGAAGCCGCTCCCTACTTCGCTGAAGTATCGATTCCTTGCGGGCGAGCCAGAGATGTACCCAGTCATCATCTCCGCCGAGTTGACTAGAGAGCAGGAATCTCGTTTGATGGGGGTTCTTGAAAAGAACCGCAAGGCGATCGGATGGAGCGTAGCGGATCTCCATGGGATTAGTCCATCAGTGTGCTCCCACCATATCTATCTCGAGGAGGGGGCGAAGCCGTCGCGTGAGTTCCAGCGGCGTCTGAACCCCAACTTGAGAGAGGTTGTGATGAAGGAAATATCAAAATGGTGGGGAGCAGGTTTTATTTATCCCATTTTCGACTCCAAGTGGGTCAGCCCCTTGCATGTGGTGCCCAAGAAGACGGGCATCACGACTGTGATCAGTGAGTCGGGGAGAGGAGATTGCTACACGAGTACCCACCTCTTGGAGGGTTTGTGTTGACTACAGGAGACTCAACCAAGCCACCAAGAAGGACCATTTCCCCCTGCCTTTTATTGACCAGATCATTGAGAGACTGGCAGGGAAGAGCCATTATTGCTTCCTGGATGGGTACTCGGGCTACAACCAAGTGGCCATCGCTCCTGAGGACCAGGAGAAGACCACCTTTACCTGTCCTTTCGGCACATACACTTTTCGACGCATGCCATTTGGGCTATGCAATGCCCCTGCGACTTTTCAGAGATGCATGATGTCGATCTTCTCGGACATGGTAGGGGAGTGCTTAGAGGTCTTCATGGATGATTTCTCGATCTACGGCGACGGATTTGATTCTTGTCTTGACTGCCTAGATCGAGTACTCCAGCGATGTATTGAGTATCACTTGGTGCTATCTTGGGAGAAGAGTCACTTCATGGTGACTCAAGGGACGGTGCTTGGCCACATCATCTCCAATAGGGGCATGGAGGTTGATCCGGCCAAGGTTGATGTCATTAGGAAACTCACACCGCCGTCCAATCTGAGGCAGCTACGGTCATTTCTGGGGCACGTTGGATTTTACAGGAGATTCATTCAGGACTTCAGCAGGATTGCCCGGCCGTTGACTGACCTCTTGACGAAAGACACCGAGTTCCTTGTCGATGACAAGTGTCTTTCTCGTTTGCTACTCTCCAGCAGTGTGTTATTGAGGCTCATGTCCTCCAGCCACCTGATTGGTCTCTACCATTCGAGATCATGACGGACGCCTCCGATTTTGCCGTAGGGGCAGTGCTGGGACAGAGGAGGGATGGAGTGCCATTTGCTATACACTACGCTAGCCGCACATTGGATTCCGCCCAGCGGAATTACACGGTCACAGAGAAGGAGATGCTAGCCGTAGTGTTCGCCCTAGATAAGTTCAGATCATATAACATTGGATCTAGAGTGACTTTGTTTACAGATCATACCGCCATCAGGTACCTCATGGCAAAGAAGGATGCCAAGGCCAGACTGACTAGATGGATCCTTCTACTCCAGGAGTTCGACATTGAGATTAAGGATAAGCCTGGAGTCAAGAATGTGGTGGCGGATCATCTCTCCCGATTAGAGCAGCCTGAGGAGACTGAGCAGATTGATCCTATCCGAGATACCTTCCCAGATGAGGCGATCCTTGCTATCGCCTCACTCCCATGGTACGCCGATATTGTGAACTTTCTCGTTGCTGGGAAAGTCCCACAAGATTGGCCCAGGCAGAGGCTTGAGACCTTCCTAGCGAAGGCCAAGTCTTACCATTGGGAGGATCCCATCCTTTACCACGAAGGAGGGGATAGCGTCTGGCGTCGGTGTATTCCTCAGGAGGAACACCATAGCGTCCTCACTTACTGCCACAAGCTTGAGGCAGGAGGACATCATTCTGGGAGGAGAACGGCACAGAAAGTGCTCCAATCCGGCTTGTGGTGGCCTACCCTCTTCAAGGACTCAGATGAGTTCGTGAAGAGGTGTACTGACTGTCAGAGGATGGGCACTTGTGGACAGCGTGATATGATGCCGATGCAGCCCATTCACTTCTGTGAGGTTTTTGACGCATGGGGCATCGATTTCATGGGTCCATTCCCTAAGAGTCAGGGATTTGAGTACATTCTGTTGGCCGTTGATTATGTGAGTCGTTGGGTGGAGGCTATCCCCGCCCGAGCCGCTGATGCGAGGACAGTTTGCAGATTTTTGAGGAAGCATATCATCACGCGGTTTGGGGTTCCACGAGTTCTTATTTCTGATGGGGGATCTCACTTCATCAACGACCAGGTGAAGGCACTTGCTAGCGAGTTCGGCATAGATCATCGTGTTGCTACACCGTACCATCCCAGACGAATGGTCTAGCCGAAGTGTCGAACAGGGAGATCAAGACTATTCTGCAGAAAGTCGTCCGCCCTGACCGAAAGGATTGGTCACAGCTTTTGGACTCGGTCTTGTGGGCATATAGGACGTCTTTCAAGACACCTTTGGGCACATCTCCCTTTCGCCTCGTATATGGCAAGCCATGCCATTTACCTGTTGAGCTGAGGCACAAGTCACTTTGGGCAGTTACAGACATACTTATGGATTCAGATGGTATAGAAGACCAGAGGAGGGCAGAGCTAGCTGCCCTGGAGGAGCTTAGAGATGCAGCTTTCTCAAGCAGCCTACATTATAAGGAGAAAGTCAAGGAGTGGCATGATTCTCATATCAGCCACAAACATTTTAAGATTGGACAGAGAGTATGGCTGTTTGATGCGAGGCTTAGATTATTTCCAGGGAAGCTACAAAGCAATGGAAAGGACCTTATCTGGTTCGGAAGGTACACGACAACGGTAGCATCGACATATCCGAGTTGTCTTCTGAGAGTACCTTCCGAGTGAACGGCCAGCGGCTCAAACCATTTCTAGATCATGAGCCGCGGGTCGTTGATATTGCCCCTATTCATTTTGCGTGAGATGTGGTCTTTGACTCACATCTAATGCATCCCACGCCTGAGTTTCACTGATCTTCCGCTGTATATAGATCCAGATGTCCATATCATCACATTCTTTAGTCCCACATCCCTTTCTTCATCTTGTGATTATGCTATACTTAGGGTGCACTTTACCCTAAGTATAGGGGGGATGTGAGACCCTTCGGGTATTTCTTTTGTTTCTGTCTACCCCTGTTTTGCTGCCTATACTTAGGGGAATTTCACCCTAAGTATAGGGGGGATAGACCCTGTACATTCTCCACTCGGTTTTCCCTTCGTGTACAGCCTGCTATACTTAGGATTACTTGATCCTAAGTATAGGGGGAAGACCCGAAATCCTCTTCACTTTTCATTTTCCTTTTGTATAGCCTTCCTTTTCACTTCCCTATACATAGCACGAGTTATGTCTTCTTCATCGCTCTTGACTCTGAGGACATCGTTCGAGCTAAGTATAGGGGGGTGTGTATATATTTCATATATACTTTAGCCATAACTCGTACTTTGTGTGAGTGTGTTAATAAATAAAAATGGCTAAAAACCACAAAAATTAAAAATTTTTTCATGTACATAATCTTCTTTTATTTGCACATAAATAGCTAGTGTACAAATTATTTTGGTAAAAATGATTTCAAAAATCTTTTGTGTGTAAAGCTGTGTAAATATTTTTGTATCAAAATTATGTATATAGTACAAAATTTTTCCAAAATGTTTTGAAAAATCAAAAGTTTGCAAAAATCTCGTGTAAATGTGTGTAAATATCTTTTGCAAAACTTGCACTTCATGCATCATCATTCATGATTTCAAAACATTTTTCAAAAATTTTGCATGATTGTAAAATATTGTGTAAATATGCATCTTTCTGTACATATGTATATAGTTTTTTTGGATGATAGTTGACATTTAAACTAGCCTGGATCAAATTGAGAAATGGAGCTTGATTAAGATCTTAATCCACCTAATTCTAAGAGGAACCTTATAGGGCTTAGGTTTAAGGCTTTTCAGGTCCATGGTGACTTAATTCTTTGAGTCCACTAGGCTATGATCACATGTCATCTCAATGAGCCTAAGTAGAGCACTTAACAACAACACATGACTCATATAGATTATGGCTTTACTTGGACAACCGCACTATGCACCGAGCTCTCTACGGATGAGGTGGTGAGGAGGCAGTCTTCCTTGACTTGGGGTAGCATATGAGGGTAGTACTTCTAGGTGGAACCTCTCTTCTTCTTATAGTGAAGGAAGTGCGTCTCAACTTGGTCTGGTTGCCATGAGGTCTAACGACGGGAGTTGTGGGTTGCAATAAAGCTTCAAAAGAGGGATAGTCTACTGGCTCAAGAGGAAAAACTCCTTGTATATATGCTGCACATGTATATATTGTATAGATGCACTCGAAAAAACAAATGTGCAAAAAGAAAAGAACTCCAAAAAAATGGTGGGTCTGAGAGAAAATGATAATCCCACCGGAGTATGTATATAAGTGCAATAAGCAAAGCTTGGTTTCATGATCCACCTGTTGTAGCTTGCAGCAGGGAGACTTGGCTACACTGGTCAAGCTCCCAAGGGTACTTGGCTACACTGGCCTTGACCCATTCTCTTCTTCCCCCTCTTCTTGAGCCGGTTGTACTTGAACTTAGAAGGGAATACCCCGCTCCTCCTCGAGGAAAGAGTGGCCAGATTGAGGTCATAGAGTTACCTTGTTGGGGAGGGTTGTCAAGTTGCCATTTCTGAGGTGGGGAGCTTAGACTTCACATCCACAGGACAAGAAAAGATTCATGGTCTTCAGGGTTTGTGATTGATGACTTGTTCTGATCTGGAGCATTGAGGAGTCCTGATTATAGATTAGTGGAACTTAGAGGCTGTTGGGTTTTAAGCTTAAGTCTAAATAAGGTTCCGGCACATTAATAATCCAAAGATCTGATTGAGCTCCATACCTCAATTCAATGAAGGCAAGTTTAATAATCAACCTTGATCCATGTACATTCTCTTTTTCTTTTTCTTTCTTTCTTTTTCACTTCTTTTTCAAATAAGTGTTTGCTAAGGGACTAGCAAAGTATAGTATAGGGGGGTGATGAATACCCATTCATCACTCTTTATTCTTATATTTTAGCTACAAAAACTTATGCAAATGCATGTAGATACTTGTAAATAGGAATAATTAGCAAAAGCATGCATGTTTGTAAATACCTATAATTAGCATGTTTTTGTGCAAAAAAAAAATAAAAGAATAAAGATGAAAAAGAAAAAGAGGGAAATATTTAGAATAAATATTGAGCAACCTAACCCAAGGAGGGCTCAGCATGGGCCTGACCGCATAAAAGCCAAAGTAGAGGGAGATAGGGGCTCATGTGTAAATATTTGAAAATAAATAAAATTATATTTTCCTCACCCAAAAATATGCTTGTACATATTTTGTATATATTTAGAAACTATTAAAAACCAAATAAAAATTTAAAAATCAAAAATTCAAAAAATACCCCTTCACCTTGTACATAGACCATATTCCTATATTTAGCTAACCTTATAAATAAATAAAATTATTTTCAAAACTTTTTGTAAATATTCTATGCTATATATTGTAAATAAAATAAATAAAAAGAAGTAAAACAAAAATCAAATAAAAATGACAAAATTAAAATTACAAAAATATGTTGTACATATACCATGTATATAGTTGTACATAACTAATTATTTCCTCTATGTATATAAATAATAAAAATAAAATAAAAATAGCCTTTTATTCCTCATTTTATTCTATAAATAAATAAAATATAAAATAGAAATAAAAATGTATAAAAATAACTAATTAAAAAATCAAAATCAAAAACCCTATATTGTGTATATACCTATGTATAGCTATATATTGTAAATACCTTATTTTTATTTTGAAAAATTAATTAAAAATCACAAAAAAATAGAAAAAAATAAATTAAAAATATTTCATGTTTTAAGTTTTTGAAAATTCGGTCATTTTATGGCCCAAAAAAATCAAATAAAAATTTACAGGCTTGGCGGGCTCTGATTGGTCCACGGGGGATTGTTGACCCCCGGTCAACTCCCTCCCAGGACCACCAGAGCCGGGTCTGCTCCACCCGACCCATGTTCTCGGACTTTTCCCATGCAGACCCGAATCCTTTTCGCCCCAACTCCGGGTCCGGAATGCTCACGTCATATCCGAGAGCTTCGCCGGAGCCTTCGCCTCGGGATCCGCGCACCAGCTCGCCCTACCCGCGCCATTTTTGCCGGACCCTCCACAGTATATAGCCTGAGCTCCGCCGCATTTTATTTCCATCTTTGGCTATCCACCCTTCGTCCCGTGACCTCCATAGCAATCCATGAGGTGACAGCTCGCGATTGCCCTTGTAGCAGTGAGGAGAGGGTGGTCGGACCACTGATCCGGCGACTTTGCCGCCGCCGTGCTCCGCCCCGTGCAGGAGCTCGAGCCTCAGGCCGTGACAACCTTCGAGGCGACGACCAGGAGCTACCTTTGCTCCAGCACAGTCTTCCACACCGCCCAGGTATCCTTCTAGCCTTCCCATTTAGCGTAATTTCTAGTTTCCCCCAATTCGTAGCTCCGACGTATTCCGTTGATTCCGGCCATATCGTGTATCTTTTCGATCATCGGAACACCCAGTCACCTTCTCCATCCCTTCACGCACCTTCTCCGCCCCTTCGTTCAACCCAGCTCGCACAGGAGCTGGGGTTCGAGCTCCACCATCCTCCGCTCGCCGGAGCTCGCTCGCCCCGACCCACAGTTCACCTTCACGCCACTTCATCGGGTCGAGGCACTTTGCCCTCGACCCGCGAAGCTTCTGGGTTACTTTGCAGGTCACGAGGAGGCCATCTGAGGCCCCCTCACATCCAGGCCAGGAGCTTATCTCCGTCGACCTCGCCGGAGCCCCTCCAGGGCTCGGCTGGGCCATCGGAGGCCACCACCAGCTGCGGGACTCCAGTGCGGACCTGCTCCGATCTTCAGAGGCAGCTGAGGAGGACCACAGCACGCGCACGAGGCCGGCGAACCTCGCCGGCCACCTGTTCTTCGAGGGTCCTCCATCACCGTCCGATAGCCCTCAGAGCTCCAGCTGTCATCGTGACCGTTCATCCACGAAGGAGCAGCCACCGTTGATCATCTCGAAGGGCGATCTGGACCGCTAGCACAGAGGAGAGAGGCACCAGCACTTGAGCACCGTTCGATCGTCCACGTGCCCTCCTCTGCGCCGTCGATCGGCCCACGTGCGAAAGAGGAGAGAGGCGCCTGAGACCAGAGCCGTCAGATCCGCCACGCGTCCATCATCCCGCCGTCGACGTAATAAAGGGGTAAATTACCTTAGGCCCCCTCTTAGTTTCTGTTTTAAGTGTCAGTCCTGTAAATATTTTAGGAGTTTTATTTACGTAGGGTAAATTGCACATTGGACCTCGTGCTTGTTAATATTTGCATTTATGCCCCTGTATGTATGAGCCACGTGCTTCGTCACGTGTAGTTTTGGTTTAATTGCAACTATTATCCTGTAGTTCTGGTTGCTTTATGAATGAATAGAAACTTTCTGGTATTTGCACTTATGCCCCTGTGAACGTTTTATTTCCGCATGTGCGCCTTTTAGTGGGTTAATTGCAACATAGCCCCTGGACTTTTTGGTACGAGTTACCAAAAGGTCCTAGGACTTGTTTTTATTACCAGAAGGTCCCTGAGTGCCCCAGGCACACGCCACGCGCGTGACTTGCTGGGTTATTTGCACCTGGACCCCCAGAACTTCGGGTATTTGCACTTAAGTCCCTGTGCACAGTGCCCCCTTTGGATTTTTGAATAAAATATCAAATCACCTCCAAATTCGATGAAAATTTGACACATGGCTCCTGCCATGTTGTAGAATTTTTGAGAATTTTTGAGGACATTTTTGATTTTATTTGTTATTTTTAAAAATCAAAAATATCTATTTTAGCTACTGTCTAGGTTTAAAAATCCCAAAAAAATATAAAAACACCCCCAAAAATTCTAAAAAAATTAGTTACTGTTCTTTGTGTGTTTCTTGATTTTCGAGCCAATTTGGCTATTTTTCATTGAGTAAAAACCCTAAAAATTCAAAAATACCTAAAAAATCATAAAAATCATAATAAATAAATTAAAAACCCAAAAACAATAATTTTGATGCCCAAATTTTCCTTGTTTTATCTAGTATTCAGGAAAATACCTCCAGGTCCCTCTGAGATCCTTAGATATTTTATCTTTGGGTTTTGGGGCCTGGCTGGACAGTACCTTGTCTTTTCAGTACTGTTTGATTTTTAGAAAATAAAATACACCCTCATAAAAATCCCAAAAATTCACCAAAAACACTAAAAACCTAAAAAAACATAAAAACAATTTTTCTTGAATTTTTTCTTGATTTTTGGTGCTTTTAATAATTAGCTAAAGTGTGCTTTTATTTGCTTTCTTTTATTTTCTTCACATTTTAAAAATCCAAAAAAATTAAAAATCATTAAAAACCACTAAAAATATTTTATCTTTATTTTATTTTCTTTTTACTACTTCGTAGGCCTCTGGCCAACCCGTGCTCCTTGTGTTCGACCCTGGGTGCTATACCAGGTTAATCTCATAGCGAGACCGCTCTCTTTTGTGCTTGATTGATTTTACATGTTTTGAGTGGTTGATTTTTTTTGATATACCCATCCTCTGAGATCCGGGTCGCAACGACCCTTGTCTTGTTACCTTCATCCGGGTCTTGGGGAAATTAGGGTTATCAAGATGCTATCCCCTCCTTCATGATAAAGGACGGGATCCTCCCAATGGTAAAACTTGGCCTTTGCCGGGAAGGTCTCGAGTTTCTGCCTGGGCCAACCTTGTGGAACCGTCTTGACAACAAGATAGTTCAGAATATCGGCATACCATGGGAGCGAGGTGATAGCCAAGATCGCCTCATCTGGAAAAGTCTCTGTGATAGGTGCGATGGGCTCAGATTCCTCAAGGTTCTCTAATCGGGAGAGATGATCCGCCACCACATTCTTAACTCCAGGCTTATCCTTAATTTCAATATCAAACTCCTGAAGCAGAAGGATCCATCTGGTAAGGCGTGCTTTGGCATCCTTCTTGGCCATTAAGTACCGGATGGTGGTGTGATCAGTAAATATAGTCACTCTAGATCCGAGAATATACGATCGATGCTTATCCAACGCAAAGACTACGGCCAGCATCTCTTTCTCTATCACAGTATAATTCCGCTGAGCGGCATCCAAAGTCCGGCTGGCGTAGTGAATGGCAAACGGCAATCCATCCCTCTTCTATCCAAGCACAACCCCAACGGCAAAATCAAAAGCATCCGTCATGATCTCAAATGGGAGAGACCAATCAGGTGGCTGAAGGACAGAAGCCATGACAACCATACTCTTGAGAGTCTCAAAAGATGCAAGACACTTATCATCTACAATGAACTTGATGTCCTTTGTCAACAAATCAGTAAGCGGTCGGGAAATACGATTGAAGTCCTGAATGAACCATCGGTAGAAACCGACATGTCCCAGAAAAGACCGCAATTGACACGGATTGGACGATGGATTGAGTTTTCTAATGATACCCACCTTGGTCGGATCGACCTCCATGCCTCTGTTGGAGATGATATGACCAAGGACCGTTCCTTGAGTCACTATAAAGTGACTTTTCTCCCAAGACAAGACAAGAGTAACCTCAATGCAGCGCTGAAGTACTCGGTCTAGGCAGTCAAGACAGGCATCAAACCCATCACCATAGACCAAGAAGTCATCCATGAAGACCTCTAAACAGTCACCCACCATGTCCGAGAAATTGGACAACATGCACCTTTGGAATGTCACCAGGGTGTTACATAGACCAAAGGACATCCGTCTGAAAGCATAAGTCCCAAACAGACAGGTGAATGTCGTTTTCTCCTGGTCTTCAAGCGCAATGGCCACTTGATTGTAATCGGAGTACCCGTCAAGAAAACAGTAGTGACTCTTCCCAGCTAGCCTCTCGATAATCTGATCAATGAATGGCAGCGGGAAATGATCCTTCTTGGTGGCCTGATTCAATCGTCTGTAGTCCACACAGACCCTCCAAGAAGTGGGCACTCGGGTAGCGATCTCCTCTCCAGACTCACTCACAACTGTAGTGATACCCGTCTTCTTGGGTACCACATGTAATGGACTAACCCACTTGGAGTCGGAGATGGGGTAGATAAAATCGGCGCTCCACCACTTTGATATTTCTTTCATGACCACATCTCGAAGATTCGGGTTCAGCCGTCACTGGAACTCACGCGAAGGCCTAGCGTCCTCCTCAAGACAGATGTGGTGGGAGCACAGAGCCAGACTAATCCCCTGGAGATCCGCTATACTCCATCCTATTGCCTTGCGATTTCTTTCAAGAACCTCCAGCAGACGAGATTCTTGCTCTCCAGTCAAACCTGCTGGGATAATGACTGGGTGCATATCTGGTTCACCCGTAAGGAACCTGTACTTTAGCGACTGCGGCAAAGGCTTCAATTCTGGACAACTGGGAGGTGGCAGATCTGGCTTCTGATATGTCTGTGTAAAGGCTACCAGGTCTGCATGTAGGAACTCTCGCTGTGCATGAGAATCTGACAAAGAGAACCCTGCTGAATCATTTATGAACTGTAATGGTGTTTAGCCGGATTTCGAGGGACTTTTGATTTTTTCTTTTTATCTCCGGCAACGACAAAATTTTGTTGAGCAAGGAATGTATTGCCGGAAATTAATTGATGAATAGGTCGTTGCTTTTATCCCCAAAACCCGCATCAACAAAAGATTATTATTTTTTTAATTTTTGCTACTTATTAACCTGTATAGCGGACAGGGTCGAACTCAGGGAGGCTACAATTCCCGAGGGTTATTCAATTAATCAGAAACAAATTAAAAGAAAACAAGAATCTCAAAGGACAACCATCCTTGGTTTTTGTGATTTTTTATCTTTTTATTTTTTTTATTTTTTTTATTTCTAATTTTTTTATATATTTTCTTATTTTCAAATTTTTAGTGATTTTGAGTTTGTAATTTTTTTTATTTTCAAAAATAACGAACAATGTGATTAAACTCAGAAAATATGCACACCAACTCTTTTTGCAATTTTTCAATTAATCAAAGAAACTCAGAAAAATCCAAAGAAATTATTTTTCTGTTTTAAAAGTTTTGAAATATTTTTGAGAATTTTTGTGGAAATTTCAGATGTTTTTGTATTTTTCTAAAAATCAAACAGTGAGGAAACAAGAAAATGTGCACAGCCTGGAGTAATTTACAATTTAAAAATCTTTTAAATGCCCAAAATTCCTGGCAATTATTTTTAAGACAAACTAGAAATAAATATCTACAAACAGGAACTGAAATCACAATTTTTGGATTTTTTATAGATTTTTTTTTATTTTTAGAAGATTTTTGATATTTTTCAATTTTTTCGAGTTTTATAAATGATCAATGCGTGAAATTTGGTCAGAAATTAAAAGACAATGAAATACAACTACTTTAATTTTTTGTAATTTTTCGAGGTATTTTCGATTTTTTTATGAATTTTTGAATTTCAGGAAGACAAAATAACATTGTTTTTGATTTTTTAATAATATCAAATGAAGTCAAACTGCAATGAAAATTTATGCTAATGAAACAATCGCATGAAGAGCATTGCACAATTTTTTCAAAATTTTTGGGTCATGAATAACATTTGTTTCAATAAAAGATCATGCAAATTCAATGTTCTACAGTTCAGGGACTAAACTGTAAATAAGCAAAAGTTGTGGACTGAAATCTAAAGAGTCAATGTTTTTGTCCCAAATAAATAATCAAAATAAACAGAGAAATGAAAGCGCAATTTTACCAATATATCCTGTGCATGTCATGTACTCTGGAGCTCTGGTAGGGATGTTTCTGCAAATCTGAATACCTCCGGGGGTTTTGATGTAATTTGTCCCTTTTTTTTAATTGAATCCAAACCCTAGAGGATTTTTTCATTGCTTGCTTTCCAAAGCAAAGGGGGCTCAAGGGATCACGCGCCGACCCCTTCTTCTTCAATAGTGGAGGGCGGTGGGCGGCGCCGCTCAAAGGCGCGGATCAGTGGGTGACGGGGAGGGCGCGCGCTCGGGAGGAGCGGCGGCTGTCGCGGCAGACGGGTGCGGGGCGGCGCTCGCGGCTCGGAGCGGCAGCTGGAGGAGGTCGCGGCGTGGGAGAACGTGAAGGTGGCGTCGCCGAGGTCGGGGAAGCGCGTAGGTGCTGCAGGCGGCGCTCGCAGCGGTCGGGCGGAGCGGCTGGGGGCGCGGGCTGGCCGAAGGCGGAGGAGCGGCGTCTAGCTGCCCGCTGGCGGGGAGATGGAGCTTCAGAGGTGAAGGGCGCGGGGCGGCGCTTGTGGCGGGGCGAACTGGCGCGGGGCGGCGCCGCCTCGCGCAGGTGGCGTTGACGGGCGGAAGACCGGCCTGGAAGGTTGGTTGTGGGCGGCGCTGCCGCCCTTCGCGGCGGATTTGCTGGAGAAGATGGTCGCTGGGGCCGGTGCGTGCTGCTGGCGGAGGGGCGCGCGACCGGTGGAGGCTTCAGAGGCGGAGGGCCCGAGCAGGCGGCGGGGGGTGGCGACCCCGCTGCCTGTTGGCGTTTTTTTTGTTTTTTTTTGTGTTTTCTTATGATGTAAACAGTGAATGAAATAAGAAGGAAATTTTTTTTTTTGTAAATCCAAAAATAAGAGCAAAGATGAATAAAGAAAGATTTTTTTATTTTGTTTTTTTTATTTTTTGTATTTTTTTATATTATCCTGCAAAACAAACATTAGAGAATAAAAAGAGATTTTTTTTATTTTTTATTAATGGTCCTGCAAAACAAATGTTAGAAATAAAGAAAATTTTTTATTTATCTACAAAATGGGAATGTGGATGGGGATTCGGCGAGAGTGGAGGATTAGAATCCGATATCCAGTCACCGTACGTGGCCGGAGTTGATAGATCGTGAGAGATAGAAAATGAACATGGAGAGATCGAGAAAATGAGATGAAAAATTGAGCCGATGGCGGATAAAATCGAGATGGATTTTTTTTAAGATCTAGAGAAATAAAAATGCCAACGAGATTAAAAAAATATACGATTAAACTAGATAAAAAAACACGAAGAAAAATGTGGATCTCACCTTAGGAGCGGAAAATCGACTGTGATCGCCTCGACAAGGCCGACTCGCTGTCACCGGACGGCTTGGAGGCTAGGCAACATCCTCGGCGAAATTTCTCTCGGAGATAGGGCTCCTCTCTCTAAAGATTGATCAAGTTGGAATGAGGGAGAAGGAGCCATATAAATAGAAAAGAGATGAAATTTGAAATTTTGATTTTTTTTTGGGATAAAGAGGGATGAAAATTGAAGTAAATTTTTGAAAAAGAGAGGTGAAAATTAAAATGAATTTTTGAATTTTTGGTGGAAGGGAGATGAAATTTGAAATGAAGATAAAAGAGAAATAAAACTAATTACAAAACTATCTATTTTTTTTAATTTTCGTCATTTATTTAATTTGAATAAAAAATATTATTTTTTTATTTTTTATGAAGGTTAATTAAAAATAGCAACTATATACATATACTATATACATATGTGACACTATATACAAGGATAAATGACGAAATTGGCCTTTTTTGTGTTTTAAAAATTTATTATTTTTTAAATTTTTATTTTTATTAAAAAATCAGTGGGATTAATTTACAATATATACAAATACAATATGCACAAAATACATGGGGAAATTGCACACACCCCAGAAAACCGACTTTTCATCCGTAACTCCAAAAATTATGAAAATACAGCCATTTTGAAGATAATTTAATTTCGAGTGCAATGGAACTGAGATTGATTCGATTTGAGCTCATATGGAGCTGGAATTGGTCTTTCAATTAGTGCTTAGTGGCTTTTTCCAAGTGTGGCTACTTTTATTCTGTACAAGATTTAATTATGCAATCAATTTTAGTAATTAGAACACATTTTAATTTACAACTTTGATTTTGAATGTTATTTGATTTGAAGTCAATTAAGATACAAATAAATTAGTGTCAGTTTTATACAGATATATATACAAAATAAGGGTGAACACACATTTTTTTTGGATTTTCTGGTTAAGGACCCTATCTCCCGCTACTTTATTCCTGGTCGATCAGGTCAAGTCTTGACCTTCTCTCGGGGTCTGGGTCAGCCTGTATACAGTCTTCCTTTTTTTATTTTCTTTATTTATTTTTCTTTTTTTTGTTTCTTTTCTTTATTTTTCCTTTCTTACTTTATTTATTTATTTTAGGTTAAAATTAATCAGAAATGTACAATATTTACACAGATGCAAGTTAGTAAGAATATGGAATTAGCATGATATGCAGGTGTTTTATAAGGGATTTTAAGCTAAAATAAATGAATAAAGATGACGAATCGCAGATTCATCATCCCCCTATGCTTTACCTTTGCTAGTCCCTTAGCAAACACTTATTTGAAAGAATAAGTGCAAAGAAAAAGAAAAAGAAAAAGAAAGGGAAAATAAAGAAAGTAGGACAACATTGAGTATTAAACTTATCTTCATAAAATTGTAGTTTGGAGCTCTGTCGGACCTTTGGATTTTTTGTGTGTCGGAACTTCTGTGAGACTTAGAATTTTAAAAACGACAGCCTTCAAGTTCTACAAATCATTGTCACAGTTTCAGCTCAGAAGTCATCTTAGATCAATCCTCTTCCTAAAGCACACCCTATGAACATTGAACAATCGACTCATGTGTGTGAAAGGTTTTAGCTCTTCCCATCCAGAATGCCGGACTACCATGCAAATCTCCTCTCCAATAACTCATCCTCGGGGAGTCAGGTATTTCCTTCTAAGGTCTGTCGCGCTGTGTTCACAATCGAATAGGGGGAGAAGTTAGAAGAAAGAGAAAAGAACTGGAGGGTGGCCAGTGTAGTCACCTCTCCTTGTGGAGATGGCCAGTGTAGCCGAGTCTCCACCAAGATCTGCAGGTTTCTTGAAGCTTGGACCTTTTTGGTCAGATATTTATTTGGTAGTGGCTTCTTTGTATTTGTATTTTTGGTGGTTCTGCTTGGATCTTGTTTGCCCCTACGGATATAGAATCTTTTGTTTCCGTACATTTTTGGGGTCTTAGAAAAAATTGTGCCCAGCCGTCCATCCCTTTTCCGAAGCTTTATTTCAACCCGTACTCCGATCTTTAGATTTCCACGCTACCAGAAAAGAAACTCACACAGTCTTCCAACATCCCATCTGAGTTGAGCTAAGTGCATAGTGCGAGAGTACAAATTGATTCCCTATTCCAGAGTTATACCCAGAATGAAGAGACCAGCTTAGACACTAAGAGTCAAACGCTGCACATTGTCATGTGGAACTCAAAGAATTAAGTCAAAGACCTGAAGCTTCTAAAATCCTATTTCTCGGTGAAGTTCCTCTAAGAATTAGGTGGATTAAGGTCCATCTAAGCTCCATTCTTCAATTTTATTCCAGACATAGTTTAAATGTCAATACTATCCTGAAAAATGCACATGCAAATGCAACATATGAAAAATGCAAGGGTTTTTTTTTGAAAAAGGAATGATGCACATGTGAAAAGAACACACTTTTTTTAAAAAAATAATTTTCTAGTTTTGAACTTTTTATGGCTTTTTTTGAAGGAAAAATGCAAATGAGAAAGAAAGTTTTTTTTAAAAAAAATTTGCAAATTTTTATAGATTTTTGGTTTTGTATTTTTGTTTTTTTTGTTTTTTTGAAAAGGGTTAGTAAAATATACAAGTATATACATTTTTTGTGTTTTCATATTATTCTCTTTTTTTTGTGTTTTATTTTGTTTTTTTTTGTTTTGTTTTTTTTCTCTTTTTTTTACGCACGTGGATTTTACAAACTATACACACATAACCCCCCAAATAAACGTATTTAAAAGTACGAGTTATGTCTAAAGTATATATACAATATATACGACACCCCCCTATACTTAGCTCGAACTATGTCCTCATAGTGATCAGAGAGCGAAAAAGGAAGACATAACTCGTGCTAAGTATAGAAAAGTGAAAAGAAAAGATAAAAAGAAGAGAAGATGGTGATCCCCCCTATACTTAGGATCAAGTAATCCTAAGTATAGTAGAGTATACAAAAGGGGAAAACCGATGACGAGAATTACAGACTCAAAGATAAAAAGACACGATATGAACAACATCACCCCCCTATACTTAGGGTAGAGTATCCCTAAGTATAGGCAACAACAAGAGTGATGAACAGGACGAAAATGAACAACACAAATCATTCACCCCCCCCCATACTTAGGATAAAGCACGTCCTAAGTATAGCATATACACACACACGGAAAAGGGGTGAATGATAAAATGGGAGAAGACGGAGTAAAACGAAAGGATATACAAGAGGAGTGGATGTACAAAGGTCAAGAAGGTCGAAAGCGAACCTTCTTGCAGGACCGCTGAGGTATGGATTTGACAAGGTGTAGGTCGATATTGGGATCATCATTAGATATGAACTGAGTAGAATCGACCAAGAATATGTCCTCGGCGGTTTCAGATTGTGCAGGCTTAAACCGATCATTGGAAGTAGTGTGGTCATGTTTGGCCTGGGAAGTCTCGCAAACATCAAAGTAAAATGGCTCGAAATCATTATCCGAAAAAGTAGGATCAATATCAGGCAGGCGAGCCTCTACTGGATCATCATCTCTATCAAAAGGCCCAAATTCTTTTATAAAAGCAATCAAATCAAATTGGGCATGATCGGTCTCATCTGAATCATGGTGAATATGAACGGACTCATCAGTGGAAGTATTCGAATCATGTCCGTCATGTCTAGTCTCAGAGTCCGCCTTCCGCTCTATGGTGTCTATTGTGTAAATCCCGTGGATGTCATCAATGCATCGCCACGTACCAGAAGAGGAAACTCCAAGGTCTATACTTTCCGAGTCCTCCTCCTTGAAGAGGAATTCTCGGGTCTCAGTATCATCAATCATATAGCAAAAATCTCTGGTAGTATCATCATGGTCAAAGTCCTTGGGGTTGTCTAACACGGGTGGGCTCTCATGGGATGCAGGTTTCTGGATGGTAGTGGGTGTAGTGATTAACACATCGCTCCCTACATCAGAACGGAAGCGAATCTCTCCTGAACCATAATCAATAAAGGCTCCCGCAGAGGCAAGGAAAGGCCATCCCAGGATGATTGGAGGGTGCTCCATAGGAGCAGAGGTCTCCATGGGCATTACAATAAAATCCGAAGTAAAATTCAGGCCCTGAATAGAAATGACAGCGTTTTCTAGAATACCCTTCGGCCTCTTGATGGATCCATCAGCAAATTGAACTATCATCCTGGTTTTCTTAAGAGGCCCAAGATGAAGAGACTGTACCATAGAGAAGGGCATTACATTAATTGATGAACCGCCGTCAAGGAGAGTGTTATCACAGGAATAGTCAGATATGGAGCAACTCACAAGAGGTGTGGCAGTGTTCCCTTTCTTAAAATATGGACGGTGAGAGATGGCGTAGGCAGTGGCCATGGTCAAGATGTGACGCTCAGATCTTCTCTTTAGCTTTCTCTTTTTGTGTTGAAGAGTGGATAAATCTGTCATGGCCTGTTGAAGTGGAGCTTTAATGATCTCATTAAGGGTGGCTATCACTTCGGGTTCAGTCATCATTTTTTTGAATTTTTGGACCTCATCCATACAAGGGAGGAGGTCGAAATCATCATTTACATGAGGATTGCCAAGAGCAGTCTGTACAGTGGAATCTTCGGGGTCAAGATTGGGACATGTGGTGGATGATTGTGTGGGTAAATGATTGGGCATTTGGATCCTCTCCTCACAAAATGAATGGATAATGTGTCTCCCAGAATCTTTTTGATTTTTTAAATTTTTCACATTTTTTTGTAATTTGGGTGATTGCAAGTTCTCATGATTATCCTCAAATGAATCCATATCCTCAAAAAATGGAGCAGCGTTCTGGCTCGTATTTATGTTAAAGAGATTGTTAATCCTCGAATTCATATGCTCCACCATCTGGTTCAGTGTCTCAAGTGTGGAAATCATGAAATGTGACTCCAAAATCTCAGGACCGGGTGGGCTGAATGAGGGTGGGTGAAAATCAAAGTCCTCCATTTCCTGAAATAATGGGTTAGGCGGATATGCACAAACATCAGGAGGAAGATCCTCCTGGAAAAAGGAAGGTGGATCGTCTGGAGAGTACGAGGTATCTTCGAAGATCGGATTAAAATAACTCCAGTCGGCCATCTTCGAAACAAAAGATGAGAGAGCACGAGGGTCAAGCCAAAAGATATGGAGAAGAAGGCGCAAATGCACAGAAGGATCTAGCAAGCACACAAGCAATCAACACAATACAAACCCTCAGTTCACCAACTCAACTCAATGTGAAGACCGTGAAGGTTCGGTCTCTTAATCTTGTCTGTTTTAGAGTTAGGTGATACTCACAGAAGTTGTACAAACACTTAGGCTGAATTATGGGATTTGGACACTAACCTTAGTGTATACGCGAGCAAGTTAAAACGAATACAATGAGGGGGTGACTCTCCCCAAAACAATGATTTTTCCTTATATTTATTTTAGGGTCGAGTGTTCTTTAGCAGTCCCAAATTTTAGGCAGTTATCACTTGGTTTAAGTATATTCAACGAATCGTCTAGCGAGTGTCCAATTTCCTTTTAATATATGTGAGTGAAAACAAGGAAGGAGATCGGAAATGCCAATGCGCGATTAAAAACGATGATGAATGCAGGGGTTAGAGATGCGTACCTTGTCGCCAGCACTCTACATGCAAGTGATCCGCGCAGAATTTAAATACAGAAAATAAACTAACCTATATGATGCAAGTGAACCGTCCTGGATGATAACTTCTATTAACGGGCAAGAACAAGTTAATTTGACTAAGTCCAAATTACGATCTACTCTATAGGCACAGAAATTCTTGTTTAGGGTGTTTGGACCTAATTAATTACCTGGCTCAAGCAAATTAATTAAAGCAATCAATAGGTGGCTTTCGAAATCCGCGGGAAATAAAGAAGAATAAAGGCGATGAAAACAAAACCGGTGAGGTCCCCCAAGTGCACCGGCACTTGGCGAAACAGACCCCGCAACAAATGAATGTCCTTTTACAAAGTTCAAATGGAAAAGAAAAATCTCTCTCTCTCTCTCTTTCTCTTTCTTTTTTTCTTCAAAATTTTCTTTCTTCTTTTCCTCTTCTCACGCTATCCTGCGGCTTGGTGAAGAATCAAGCCGCCTCCACGTCGCTTGGGTGCTTCGGCTCTCCTAGGATTGCCTCCTTCGCTCCGCGGGCCCTCGCAAGAAAAATGGAAGAAAATGTGTAAGAAATACAATTATCAAATATGAGAAAAAGAGAAAAAAAATGGATGCAGTGGTTATAAACAATGAAGTGAATGGCAGAAATGTAACAGATATTTACAACCAAGAATAGCAGGTCAAAAGAGAAACCTAACTACCCTCGCCGTGCCTCCCCGGCAACGGCGCCATTTTGCTGAGTCGGGATTCGGACTTTTGAATTTTCTTTCTATCTCCGACAACGGCACAATTTTGTTGAGCAAGGAATTTATTGCTGGAGGTTGGAAAATTATTAATGATGAAAATGTTGTCAAGTGGTCGTTGTTATTCCCCCAAAATCCGCGTCAACAAAAGATATTTTTTTTATTTTTGCTACTTATTAACCTGTATAGCGTACAGGGTCGAACTCAGGGAGGCTACAATTCCCGAGGGTTATTCAATTAATCAGAAACTAATTAAAAGAAAACAGGAATCTCAAAGGATAACTATCCTTGATTTTTGTGATTTTTTTAAATCTTTTTATTTTTTATTTTTTTATTTCTATTTTTTTAGATTTTCTGATTTTCAAATTTTTAGTGATTTTGATTTTGCATTTTTTTTTAATTTTCAAAAATAATGTGAAGCAATAGGAACAAAGATCAAGAATATACACACCAACTCTTTTTGCAATTTTCAATTATGCTAAAAAAATAATCAGAAAAATTCAAAGAAAATATTTTTGGGTTTTAAAAGTTTTAAAATGTTTTTGAGAATTTTTGTAGAATTTTCGGATTTTTTTGTATTTTTCTAAAAAACAAACAAGGAAAAAAATAAGAAAATGTGGACAGCCTGGAGTAATTTGTAATTTAAAAATCTTTTAAATACCCAAAACTCTTGGCTACTTTTTTTAAGACAAAGTAGAAGAAAATATCTACAAACAGGAACTGAAATCACAATTTTTGGATTTTTGTAGAATTTTTTATGATTTTTAGAAGATTTTTGATATTATTCAATTTTTTGGGTTTTATAAATAATTAATATGTGAAAATTGGTCAGAAATTAAAAGTTAATGAAATACAACTACTCTAATTTTTTTGGAATTTTCGAGGTATTTTTGAATTTTTATGAATTTTGGAATTTCAAGCAAGGAAAAATGACATGTTTTTGATTTTTTAATGATAATAAATGAAAACAAAATGCAATGAAAAATTTATGCTAAGAAGACTATCACATCAGAAGCATGCCACAATTTTTTCAAAATTTTTGGACTAATAAAAATATTTATTTCATCATATAGATCAAGAAGTTCAATTGTTCTGCAATTTAGGGATTAAAATGTAATTTTGAAAAAATCTGCACTGATAAAATAATAAGAATTAAATGCGGGAAGAAATGCGAAAGTTACCCACTAAACAGGTGCAACGCACATGACCTTCTGAGCACAGGGGCATCTTTTGTAGTTTAGAAAACTTCCAGGGCAGAGTTGTAATTTCGCCTACAAACAATTCTTGAACTGACAAGGGCACCTTCGTATTTTTAGAACTGTCCGAAGGCAATATTGCAAATGTTCCAATATTTTTTTATCCTGTAGGGTTTCTTGGACTTCCTTCGTTTCAAACACAAGGGCAGCAACAAAGGGGCATGGGGCGCGCCGCCTTTCTTCTTCCTCCCCACGCGGGTCGGCGACGGTTGGATATGCGGCTAGCGGCGCTGGTGCGGAGCGTGGAGGAGCGCCGGCGGAGGCGGCGCTGCGGCGGAGGTGTGGTGCGGCGGCGCGCAACGCGGTGCGCAACTGGGCGGCGCGGAGGGCGGAGCAGCAGGTCGATACTGCGCACGACGTCGCGCGGGGCTGGAGGGCTGGCCACGCGCGACTGGGCGATTGGAGATGCGGCGCGCCGCCGCACTGTTGGCGTGCACGGGACGTTGGGGCTCAGGCGGTGGAGCGGAGGAGCGCGGAGGCGGCCGCACGGGTCTTCAGCGGCGGGGATGACGCTGGTTGCTCGGAGGCGCCGCGTCGCACGCACCGCGTGGTTACGGGCGGAAGACCGGCCTGGAGGGTTGGAGGAGCGCGCCGCTGCTATGGCGGCTCTGCCGCCTGCGGATGGGTGGCGGCGGTGGTTGTCGCAGAGGAGATGACGGGGGGGCGGCGGCGCTGGACTGCGGCCGTCCCCTCTCTCTTTTTTTGTGTTTTTTTGTATTTTTTTTGAAATGATGTAAACGGTAAATAAAAAAGAGAAAAACCTTTTTTTGTTTTTTTTGTAAATCCAAAAAATAGGAAATAAAAAGGATAAAGATTTTTTTTTGTTTTTTTTATTTTTTTATGTGATCTTGCAAAACAAATGTTAGAGAACAACAAGAAACAATTTTTTTTATTTATTTACAAATCGGAAAAAATGAACGGGGATTCATCGGAGATGAGGGACTCGAATCCGACTCTCCGACCACCGTACGTGGTCGGAGTTGAGAGATCGTGGACGGTAGAAATAGAAGGCGGAGAGATCGAGAAGATGAGATGAAAAAATCGAGTCGGTGGCGAATAAAAATCGTGGTGGATTTTCTTAAGATCTAGAAGAACAAAATGACGATAAAAAAATTGCGACAAAATAAAAAAACGATTAAACTAAGATAAAATGCGAAGAAAAATTTGGATCTCACCTTAGGAGTGGAAAATGGATCGTGATCGCCTCGACGAAGGCCGAATCGCTGTCACCGGACGGCGCGGAGGCTAGACACCTTTTCTCGACGAAATTTCTCTCGGAGATCGGGCTCCTCTCTCTAAAGATTGATCAAGTTGGACTGAGGGAGAAGGAGCCATATAAATAGAAAAGAGATGAAATTTGAAATTTTGATTTTTTTTTGGGATAAAGAGGGATGAAAATTGAAGTGAATTTTTGAAAAAGAGAGGTGAAAATTAAAATGAATTTTTGAATTTTTGGTGGAAGGGAGATGAAATTTGAAATGAAGATAAAAGAGAAATAAAACTAATTACAAAATTATCTAATTTTTTTTGAATTTTCGTCATTTACTTAATTTGAATTAAAAAATATTATTTTTTATTTTTTATGAAGGTTAATTAAAAATAGCAACTATATACATATACTATATACATATGTGACACTATATACAAGGATAAATGACGAAATTGGCCTTTTTTGTGTTTTAAAAATTTATTATTTTTAAAATTTTTATTTTTATTAAAAAATCAGTGGGATTAATTTACAATGTATACAAATACAATATGCACAAAATACATGGGAAAATTGCACAAACCACCCCAGAAAACCGACTTTTCATCCGTAACTCCAAAAATTATGAAAATACAGCCATTTTGAAGATAATTTAATTTCGAGTTCAATGGAACTGAGATTGATTCGATTTGAGCTCATATGGAGCCGGAATTGGTCTTTCAATTAGTGCTTAGTGGCTTTTTCCAAGTGTGGCTACTTTTATTATGTACAAGATTTAATTATGCAATCAATTTTAATAATTAGAACACATTTTAATTTACAACTTTGATTTTGAATGTTATTTGATTTGAAGTCAATTAAGATACAAATAAATTAGTGTCAGTTTTATACAGATATATATACAAAATAAGGGAGAACACACATTTTTTTTGGATTTTCTGGTTAAGGACCCTGTCTCCCGCTACTTTATTCCTGGTCGATGAGGTCAAGTCTTGACCTTCTCTCGGGGTCTGGGTCAGCCTGTATACAGTCTTCCTTTTTTTATTTTCTTTATTTATTTTTCTTTTTTTTGTTTCTTTTCTTTATTTTTCCTTTCTTTCTTTATTTATTTATTTTAGGTTAAAATTAATCAGAAATGTACAATATTTACACAGATGCAAGTTAGTAAGAATATGGAATTAGGTGATATGCAGGTGTTTTATAAGGGATTTTAAGCTAAAATAAATGAATAAAGATGACGAATCGCAGATTCATCAAATGGCTCGCACTCCGTCCTAGCTGTCGGCTCAAAAGGAATTAGACACGGCAAATAATCATCAAATTCATCCCAATCAATGTCTGAATCCAAAGGATCTGAACTAGATGAACAAGAATGAAAATCTGCCTCATTACTCGTCCCACAACTGTCAGCCTCAAATGTATCCTCGTCCAAGGATGTGCTCTCCAAGCTCTCAACTGCCATAAGCTTTAAGTATGGTGAATCTGCGGGCAGGGCGAGGGCTTGTGCTACTGGGTCTGTCCAATTAGATTCATCATCTGTCATCACAAAATCACACTCCTGGTGGATGTCTAGCTCAGCCTCTGTCATATGCTCAATATCACTGGACTGCTCTGAGCATGCTAATTCTCTCGCTCTGGTCTCCTCGATCATCTCTATTTGTATGGTTTCGCCCTCTACGTGAAAACATACCTTCCCACTATCATGATCGGTCACTGATGAATCCACATTTCATCATCTTTATTCTATCATTTTGGCACCAAAAACCCTAGCAAATGCCTGTAAATACCCTTAAAAAGAGCATCTTAGCATTCATGCATGTGCATTCAGATAGTGTATAAATCACTGTAATTAAGGCCAAAATTATAGAATAAATAAAGAAAAGAAAAAGAATAAAATATTGTAAATATTTTATGACCCAAAACCCCCGAGACCTAGGCATCTTGATGAATAGGTCGACAAGGAATAAAGTAGGGGGAGATAAGGTCAGAAATACAGTCAAAATACCTATACTTCCTGTCCATTTCTTATTCATTTTGGGACCTATTTTTGGTTCCACTTTTTATACATCAAATAAAGAAACTTTGTACATGAAAGTTGTAGATAATTTAATAAAGAAAAATACAAAATTGATTTCACAGAAAAAGAATGTACAGACACAAAGATATGGTCTGAATAAGAATCCAAAATCCCAACTTCCCAGACCTGTATCTCACAACTGGCAACTCCAAATGCAGTGTACTCACCTTTAATTGTATATAGAATAAAATAATCTATCCAATGGCGGTGGTTTCGCATTTGGCGGAGCTCCGGTTTGAAAGTTGAGTTTTGGACCCTCATTGCACACTTATACTGAATAAAATATTCAATTTATTCTTTATTCATTATTTATTCATTTTTTATATTTTTATAATTTTGTAAATATTACTTATACTGTATATGTGCATTAAAATTGAAATAAAATGCAAAGAAAAATAAAAATAAAAATACTTGTATAAAGAATACATAGGCATACTGCATACACTTATACCTATATATAATACACTTGTATTTTATTAAATATACAAAACATCTCAGAAAAATAAAATAAAAATATACTTATGTATATAAAAGTATATGATAATTTTACAAAATCATAAATAAAAATAATAAGATTAAGAATACATAAAATAAAATAAAATATTAAACTACATAGGTATTATACCTATATAGGGTTAAAAAGGTAAATTGTAAAACTATAAGTCATAAAAATAAATAAAAATCAGAATTAAATACTACATAAAATTTTGAACATTTTTTATTTTATAACTTTTATTTAATTCGGCCATTTAATATTTTAAATTGATTTATTAATATATTTTTCCAGGGTTTTTCCTGGTTGGTCCACGTGGACCAACCAGGAGGCCAGGACTGTTGACCTCGGTCAACAGTCTGACCTACCCCTGTAGCCGCTGTCAGACCTCGGTTTGACCCACTCTTTGTCGATTTTTCTAGCCTCCATCTTGCATCTTTTTAGATCGAGCCCTCCATGACTTTTGTCCCTCGATTAGTGGTCTATCACGCCCTTACGTTTTTTCGGGGACAGAGCCATCGATTCACTAGATCTGGCTCGATCTTTGGAGCACCTTGGTCATGGGTCAAACCACATATAATGGCCCCCCACTTTTCGATTTGATTTTGAGTCCCCTTGGTTCACCCCTCTCCGCCTCTCCAGTGCTCTGAGCCTTGCCGGAGGTGACAGCTCCGCCGCGAGCTTCTCAGCTAGGGCGAACGAGGTCGAGGACGACTCCAGCACCTCCGCCAACCGCCGGCGTCGAGGTACCCTTCATCCTCTGGTTCCGGCCATTGAGGGCTTCCACCCCGCTATTTCTTTCTTGCATTCACCTCCTGTTAGCTTTAGGATCAAAAACCCCAAAAAAATCTTAGGTTTCATCTCGTATTTCGCCAAACCAAGCATTCTCGCCGGAGCGCACCTCCGGCCACCGTCGACCACTCCCCCTCGCGCATAGTTTAGGTCCACCCAAGGTCCAGGCACTTTGCCCTGGACCTTCTAACTCTTTTTGCAGGGTCAAAGCGCATTGACTCGCGCCTGGGCGCGATTTTGAAGCCCGCCGGAGCTCAGCCGAGCTCTCCAGTTCCGCCGATCGTCTGCGGGCAGCACGGCCATCCCCGTGCAATTTTGAAGCCCCCAGGAGGTAGAGGACGACCCCAGGAGTCTGCAGCTCCATTTTGGAGCCCTAACTTTGTCGGAGGACGAAGATCTGGAGCGGCGAAGTTCGCCTCGCCGGCGTTCTTCGCTGTTCTTCCTCATCGCCTCCCAGCCGTTGGATCGAGCCGCAGCTCCAGATCAAGCAGTAGCCGTTAGATCTCCCCACGTGCCCACCGTCCGATCGTCGAAGGAGATCTAATCCAGGCCGCACAAGCCAACCGTCATCGCGCGCCCAGAACACGCCACGTGGATAAGTGGATCGCCTCCAGCCGCTGGATCGCGCCCCGTCGCCCAGCCGTTGGATGCGAGCCACGCGTCATCATCGGAGCGTCGCGTCGAGGGTATTTTGCACCCCCACCCTCGCGCCTTTTGTATTTACTTTTTAGTCTTTAAACTTTTATCTGTAGTTTAAATATTTTGTAATATTTGCAAAAAGACCCCTAGGCTTTATTTATTTGCACTTAGGTCCTCCGCCACGTCACCTCACGTGACCAGTTCACGTGAGGTGTGGGCATTTTGCAGAGGACTCCTCGGACTTTTGTGTATTTCAGTTTAGTCCCAAAACTTTCGTATGAAGTGTAATATTTTTGGGTATTTTGCACGTCGACCCCTAAAGTTTTGAGATATTGCATTCCAGTCCTTCCCAGGCGCGTGCTAGTCACGCGCCCTGGTGGGTAAATTGCCAGGAGGCCTAGGCGGGTTTTGTAATTGTATTTTGGGTGCTAAAAATTGAATATATAGTGTATATTTTTGTGGAAAATTGCATGTGTACCCCTGGATGTTTTGGATATTGCACATATGCCCCTCCCAGGCCTGATTATTAATTGGATGTTTGTTGTATTTATTTGAAATATCATCTTAACTCCAAAAATTCCACAAAAATAGACTTAAGCTCCTGTGCACCTATACTTTAACGCCAGCTATTTAGTTTTTGATTTTATTTGATTTTCTTATTTATTAAAAATCAAAAACTCCCTTTTTGTGTACTGTCTACCTTAGAAAATACCAAAAAAATATCAAAACACCTCCAAAAATTCCCAAAAATTCACATAGTGTCTATTTTATCCTATTTTAGTGTCAGTCCAAAAATCATTAAAAATTTCAAAAGAAAAACACTAAAAATCTAAAAACACTTAAAAACTTCAAAAATATATATAAAATAGCAGAAAAATCCAAAAAATATAAACTCAGCTTCTGTTTATCCCTTATTTTGTTCTTTTTATTAGAAAAATAGTGTGAAAATTTTTAGCTACTGGTTGGTATTTTTAAATCTCATTTTATTCACAGCCAGCCTCTTTTCCACTGTTTAGCTTTATTTCAGTATTTAAAAATATCAAAACATCTTGAAGAACCCTCAAAAATCATAAAAACAGTAGAAAACTTTAAAAATACCAAAAACATTTTATTTCTGAATTTTTGAGTATTTTTGCACCTTTTTATAAATCTTTTAGCTTGCTTTTTATTATATTGCCTTTACTTTCCAATATTGAAAAAGAAATAAAAAAAAATATAAAATATAAAATATAAAAATCAGAAAATTCAAAAATCAAAATACAAAATAAAAAAAATAAAAAAAAATTAAAAATTAAAAACCCACAAAAACATTTCTTTTGCTTGATTGCTTAGTGTAGACACCACACACTCACACACTTGCATACATTTGCTTGAGCTACACTGCTTGCTCCCTGTGTTCGAACTCTTTGCATACTTGACACTATACACCATTTGTGCAGAGTTAAAAATAAATTTTAACTCCACATTGTTTCTAATTTATTGATCTTAGTGTGGGTTAATTGTTGATTAAATGCGGATTTTGATTGGTCGACACTTCGACTAAGTTCACGCTTTGTGTTGAACTTAAGACCGTCGAAATTCGTGTTTATCAAATGGCGCCGTTGCCGGGGAGCAACAGCGCGTAGTTCGAGTTTTTGTTTTGTGTTGTGATTATTTGTCTACCTTTGCGGCTTTTATTTCTGCTTGTTTTATTTTCTTTATTTTTGATACTTCTTGTTTGAATTGTCTAACCTCTCTCTTGTTTGACTTCTTGCGAGGAACGCGGATCGAGGGAGGAGCTCTATTCCAGGAGCCCCTACGCACCCACGTGAGGCGACTAGACTTTGCACGAAGGCGGGCTAGGAGAGAATTTTGAAGACAGCTCTAGTTCTTTCTTCTCTTATATTTATTTTGTAATTTAAGTGAGTAAGAGACTATAATTGTAATAATACAGGTACCCCCGGACTGGACTCTCTGGAGCCTAATTTCCAAGTGATTGTTCACTTGGGGGCTCTCGCGATTTTTGTCGGCTTTTCATCGCATTTTTTTTTATTTTGTTTTGTTTTTCGATTTTATTTCTTTTGTGTGATTGAGCCCCTAGTTCTAGGATTGTTTGCGATAGACTAAGGCCAAACACCTAATATTTTGCATGCACCTATAGTCTCGTTTGGACTTAGTCAAATTTTAAATAGTTGATCCTCACCTTCAACCCGTCGTGCCGCGAGCTCTCCCCGCAAAGCGCTTTCTCCTACCCTCAATTTGTTGAGCAGAGGAGGGGTGAGCCTAGACCGGACTCTAGGGTTGAGGATTGACGGTCAACTTGTGGTTCTTCCCGCTAATAGCAATTTTTGAACTTAGGGCGATTTCATCGGCTTTGCATTTGCATATAGATAGGTTTCAATTCTGCTGAGCATCCTTGCATGTAGAGTGCTGGAGGCAAGGTGAGCATTTACGCTTTAGCATCCATCATTATTTGCCGCCTGCATTGTTTTTCCGACTCTACCTCTGATTTTGCCAACCTAGGATCTTAAAGGAATAGAATCCCCGATAGGCTCGTGCATTTTTTTAAAAAATCCAAAAAAAAGTGATAACCAAATAAAATTGGGACTGCTAACATTACTTGACCCTAAAATTCACCAAAAAGAAAAATCTTGTATTGGGGCGAGTAATCCCCTCATTGTCTTCGCTTTTATTTGCTCGCGCACACACTAAGGATAGAGCCCAAAAATCCCATTCAGCCTCCTAAGTGTTTGCGCAACTTCTTGACTTCTCACCTAACTCTAAAACATACAAGATTAAAAGACCGCATTTTACGGTCTCTACCGAGTTGAGTAGGTGAATTGAGGGTTTGTCTTATTTTCATTTTTGTTTGTGATTGTTGCCTGTGTGTCCTAGATCATATCTGCGCATTTGCGCCTTGTTCTTCACTCTCTTGACTTGACTTTCGTGTTCCCCCGAATCACGTCCTTTTGTTTTCGAGATGGACCCCTGGAGTGCATTTTATCCGGACTTTGCGGACCCCTCGCTCGCTCCAGCCGGTCCACCTCCTTTTTATCAGGAGGATCCTCCTCCTTCTTTTTCTGATTTTTGTGCATATCCGCCTCAGCCACAGTATCACGACTCGGACTTTTACCCACCTCCATCCCCACATGTATATTATCCGCCTCCACGTCCACATCCACTCGAGTCTGACCTGTTGGAGTCACCTCCCACGACCTCCATGAGTGCTGTCATGAACCTAATGCTAGAGCACATCAATTTGATGAAGGAAAATCTTGACACTTTGAGAGAATATCGGACTAGTGCTCTTTTCATCGAGGATACAACTTTACTTGTGAAGAATCATGGGAGCTTGCAATCGCCCAAAATACAAAAAAATGAGAAAAATTCAAAAATCCAAAAAGATTTCGGGAGACACTTGGTTGATCAAGATTTTGAGAAGAGAGTCCACTTGCCAGAACCCTGGACCACACACCCATTCACATCCAGTCCCACCTTTGACCCCGAGGATGCCGCTGTACAGACTGCTCTTGGCATGCCTCGTGTATATGCTGAATCCGACTTCCCCCCTTGTATGGAGGAAGTCCAAAAATTCAAAAAAATGTTATCTGAACCCGAAGTGGTGGCTACTATTCATGAGATTATCCATGCCCCACTTCAGCAGGCCATGACCCAATTATCTGCTCCTCTTCCCAAGAAGAGAAAGCGGAGGAGCAGATCTGAGCGTCACATTTTGACCATGGCCACTGCCCTCGCCATCACACATCGTCCCATTCCCAAGAGGAAGAACACAGCTACACCTTTCATCACTTGCACCATCTCTGACCATACTTGTGATCGCACTCTCCTAGACGGTGGTGCTTCTATTAGCATATTACCCTTCTCGCTGGTACAGTCTCTTCACTTAGGGCCTCTCAAGAAGACCAGGATGATCGTTCAGTTTGCTGATGGATCTATCAAGAGGCCGAAGGGTATCCTTGAAAACGCCGTCATTTCTATTCAGGGCACGAGCCACCATGTTGATTTTGTCGTGTTGCCCATGGAGAACTCCACAGGGGAGCCATCTCCAATCATCCTGGGACGACCATTCCTCGCCTCTGCGAGGGTCGTTATCGATTATGGATCAGGAGAGGTTCGTTTCCGTCCTGTTGACGGGAACGAAGTGTCGATCACCGCACCCACAGTTGACCAGAGACCTGCACCTGATGCACCTCCACTGATTATAGCTGACTCTGGGGCCCATGACAGATCTGATGATACTAGAGATACTTCCTTAGCGATCCCTGATGAGCCCCGACGGATCCCCCGAAAGGGGAGGAAGTCGGAAAGCATGGACCTCACAGATCCTCCTCCTGGTGTGTGGCGATGTGTTGATGAGATCCAGAGTATCTATGTGATTGAACCATTTGATCAGGGGGCAGATACCAAGATAATTGAGGATGCTTATGATGTTGCCCATTACTTTGAGAGACCTCATAAGGCAACAAATGACTTGAGTAAGACTAGACAGGACGGACCCGTTTTGACTACTTCCATTGATAAATCCGTTCCTGGCCCTTCACATGTGAAGATGATTGAGGTCGGTTATGATGCTGCCATTTATTTTGATAAATTCAGACCTCTTGTTGAAGACAAGGATTCAGGTGAGAGTCTTGAGGACGATCTGAGTTCGTATACTTCCACAGATGATTTCGTTCCTTTTGATTTTGACCTGGACGAGGACTCGCAGGACGACTCCGATTACACTTCTTCCGAGGATGATGAGTTTGTCCCATTTCACTTTGACATCTGCGAGACTTCCAAGGCCGGACCGAGTCTTACTTCTTCCACTCACCCGTCTGTGCCTTCACACCATAGGACCACCAAGGGAGAACCAAGCCATACTGCTTCCATCGATCAGTTCGTCCCTTTCCGTTTTGATTCCACTGAGGGCCTTCACCGTGTCGACCCTGATCGGCCTCCGTCCACTGTGGACCCCGATGTCGACATACACCATATCCGATCTATCCCTCAGCGGTCTCGCAAGAAGGTCTGCTTTCCACCTTCTTGATCATATGTACATCCACCTCTGTTGTAGATTCTCTTTTGTGACTCTTTCCATCTCCCGTTTTTGCTCGCCTACCCATTTCTCGTGTTTGCCTTGCTTAGGACGTACTTTGTCCTACGTAAAGGAGGGGTAGATGAGTTGAGTGTTCTTTCTTCGTCCGTCTCATCACTCCTGTTGTTGCCTATACTTAGGGCTTCTTTTACCCTAAGTATAGGGGGAGTGACGTGTACATCCTCACGATCTCTTCTTCCATCTTCATCTCTTTTCTTCTTTTCTTCTTTTCTTCTTTTCCTCTTCTATCTTCTTCATCTACCGAAAAGGTGCCGCCCTTGTAGACAGTTTTCCATACTTAGGGCGCACTTTGTCCTAAGTATAGGGGGCGTGCACCCCGAGTTCATCTATTCTTTTCGATCCTCTCTATTGTCTCCTCTTCTTGTCTATACTTAGGGATATTTTACCCTAAGTATAGGGGGAGACAATCTGAGTACGATCTGTTCATTCCCACCCTTGACCCTCCCTGCGTTGTGTACAGTCTGCTATACTTAGGATTATTTGATCCTAAGTATAGGGGGGACGGTCAACTTCTCATTGATTCATTCATTTATTCTTTATTATTTAGACTTGTCTATACTTAGTATGAGTTATGTCTTCTCTTTTCTCTCCGATCTATGAGGACATAGCTCAAGCTAAGTATAGGGGGGTCGTATATACTACGTATATACTTTAGCCATAACTCGTACTTTCGTATTTTCCTAATAATATGGCTAAAAATTCTTTAAAATTCATTAAAAACCCCTAATAAAAAGATGTGGTTATTCCTCAAAATTCTTGTTGTATTTACTGATTAATAAATCAGGTGAAAATGTTTTTTGCAAAATGTTTGAAAAATAGTTTGAAAATCTTTGTGAACATCTATTGAAAACTATTTTGAAAATATTTTGTTTCGTGTTTTCAACCTGTGAAAAATTTGTGGATTGTAAAATTTATTTTCTTTGTGTGAAATAAAAATGTTTGAAAAATGATTTGCAAATGGTTTGAAAAATGGTTGCAAAAATGATTTGAAAAACCTATATATACTGTTTTGAAAGCCTTTGCAAAATGATTTTCAAATGTGTGTAAAATGTTTGTAAAAACTATTTTGGACTATAGTTTTCAAAAATCGTGTGTAAATTGTTTTCAAATAAGTTTGAGGAATATACACATCACACCAAAATCCACTATATGTATATATGTATAAAATTGATCACTTACCCTGTAAATTCTTAAAATCCACTTCTTGTATATATAAGAAGCACTCCCGTGTACATATTTTCACCTAGTTTTGAGCCAAAATCTTTTTGTTTTCAAAAATTCCCAAAAACATTTGCAAAATTAAAATCCAAAAACATTTGAAAAATATTTTTGAAAAAATACAAAAAATTGCATCTGCATGCATCATCTTTTCAAAAATCCATAAAAAGTTCAAAATCTTGAAAATTGCATCACAAAAATATTTTCTGCATAGCATTGCATAGCATGAGCATTTTTCGGATTGAATTTGATAGTTGAACAAGTCTAAGTAAAATCCGGAGATTGGAGCTTGATTGGACCTTATAATCTACCTAATAACAGGAACCTTATAGGAACTGGGTTTGAGGTACTTCAGGTCTAGTTGACTTAATTCTTTGAGGATCACGGGACTTGGTTCAATGGATTCTTGACTGCCTAAGTAGAGTATTTCGGAGCACACGCACGACTCTTGTTGATAATGACCTAACTTGGACACCTGCACCTTTCACATGGCTCAACTCAGTTGGAGTGGTGAGGGGATTGGATTTGCCGGTATGAGACGCACACAAGTGGAAACATTTGTCCTCCTCTAGGGAGGGAAGTGCACCCCAACCCGTCCAGTGATTAGGAAGTCTAAAGACAGGAGGCTGTGGGTTGCGATAAAGCTTCAAAAGAGGGATAGTCTACTGGCTCAAGAGGAAAAACTCCTTATGTAAATGCTGTTGTATATAGTATTCAAAAAAAAAATGTTCAGGCATGTACAAAAATAAAAAGCCTGCAAGTATGTACAAAGTCAATAAGCAAGCTTGAGTTCCAAAGTCATATCATGTGAGCCTGCAGCAGGATGACTTGACTACACTGGTCTTGCATCCAAGGATAGGTAGCTACACTGGCTACCGTCCATTCTTCTCTTCACCCCCTCCTCTTGAGCTGGTTGCCACTTGAACTTAGAAGGGAATACCCCGCTCCTCGAGGATGGAGTTGCTGGATTGGGGAATCACTGGGTTGTCGTACTGGAGAAGTCAGTTTCTTTGTCATTCTAGTTGGGGCGAGCCACCATCACTTACACTGTACAAGTCAGATTCATAGTCGTAAGGGTTTGCGTATGAATTGAGATATTTCTGACCTGGCTATTAAGGAGACTTGGACAGAGTTTTGGGATTCTCAAGGACTGTTGGATTTCAAAGTCGGTTCTCAATAAGGTTCCGCCCGCACTAAAATTTCAAAGGTCCGACTTAAGCTCCAAACTTTGATTTTGCGAAGACAAGTTTGATAATCAAATAAAATCCAAGTTCTTCTTTTTCTTTTCTTTCTTTTCTTTTTGCACTTATTGCATAAGTGTTTGCTAGGGACTAGCAAAGGTAAAGTATAGGGGGATGATGAATCCACATTTCATCATCTTTATTCTATCATTTTGGCACCAAAAACCCTAGCAAATGCCTGTAAATACCCTTAAAAAGAGCATCTTAGCATTCATGCATGTGCATTCAGATAGTGTATAAATCACTGTAATTAAGGCCAAAATTATAGAATAAATAAAGAAAAGAAAAAGAATAAAATATTGTAAATATTTTATGACCCAAAACCCCCGAGACCTAGGCATCTTGATGAATAGGTCGACAAGGAATAAAGTAGGGGGAGATAAGGTCAGAAATACAGTCAAAATACCTATACTTCCTGTCCATTTCTTATTGATTTTGGGACCTATTTTTGGTTCCACTTTTTATACATCAAATAAAGAAACTTTGTACATGAAAGTTGTAGATAATTTAATAAAGAAAAATACAAAATTGATTTCACAGAAAAAGAATGTACAGACACAAAGATATGGTCTGAATAAGAATCCAAAATCCCAACCTCGCAGACCTGTATCTCACAACTGGCAACTCCAAATGCAGTGTACTCACTTTTAATTGTATATAGAATAAAATAATCTATCCAATGGCGGTGGTTTCGCATTTGGCGGAGCTCCGGTTTGAAAGTTGAGTTTTGGACCCTCATTGCACACTTATACTGAATAAAATATTAAATTTATTCTTTATTCATTATTTATTCATTTTTATATTTTTATAATTTTGTAAATATTACTTATACTGTATATGTGCATTAAAATTGAAATAAAATGCAAAGAAAAATAAAAATAAAAATACTTGTATAAAGAATACATAGGCATACTGCATACACTTATACCTATATATAATACACTTGTATTTTATTAAATATACAAAACATCTCAGAAAAATAAAATAAAAATATACTTATGTATATAAAAGTATATGATAATTTTACAAAATCATAAATAAAAATAATAAGATTAAGAATACATAAAATAAAATAAAATATTAAACTACATAGGTATTATACCTATATAGGGTTAAAAAGGTAAATTGTAAAACTATAAGTCATAAAAATAAATAAAAATCAGAATTAAATACTACATAAAATTTTGAACATTTTTTATTTTATAACTTTTATTTAATTCGGCCATTTAATATTTTAAATTGATTTATTAATATATTTTTCCAGGGTTTTTCCTGGTTGGTCCACGTGGACCAACCAGGAGGCCAGGACTGTTGACCTCGGTCAACAGTCTGACCTACCCCTGTAGCCGCTGTCAGACCTCGGTTTGACCCACTCTTTGTCGATTTTTCTAGCCTCCATCTTGCATCTTTTTAGATCGAGCCCTCCATGACTTTTGTCCCTCGATTAGTGGTCTATCACGCCCTTACGTTTTTTCGGGGATAGAGCCATCGATTCACTAGATCTGGCTCGATCTTTGGAGCACCTTGGTCATGGGTCAAACCACATATAATGGCCCCCCACTTTTCGATTTGATTTTGAGTCCCCTTGGTCCACCCCTCTCCGCCTCTCCAGTGCTCTGAGCCTTGCCGGAGGTGACAGCTCCGCCGCGAGCTTCTCAGCTAGGGCGAACGAGGTCGAGGACGACTCCAGCATCTCCGCCAACCGCCGGCGTCGAGGTACCCTTCATCCTCTGGTTCCGGCCATTGAGGGCTTCCACCCCGATATTTCTTTCTTGCATTCACCTCCTGTTAGCTTTAGGATCAAAAACCCCAAAAAAATCTTAGGTTTCATCTCGTATTTCGCCAAACCAAGCATTCTCGCCGGAGCGCACCTCCGGCCACCGTCGACCACTCCCCCTCGCGCATAGTTTAGGTCCACCCAAGGTCCAGGCACTTTGCCCTGGACCTTCTAACTCTTTTTGCAGGGTCAAAGCGCATTGACTCGCGCCTGGGCGCGATTTTGAAGCCCGCCGGAGCTCAGCCGAGCTCTCCAGCTCCGCCGATCGTCTGCGGGCAGCACGGCCATCCCCGTGCAATTTTGAAGCCCCAGGAGGTAGAGGACGACCCCAGGAGTCTGCAGCTCCATTTTGGAGCCCTAACTTTGTCGGAGGACGAAGATCTGGAGCGGCGAAGTTCGCCTCGCCGGCGTTCTTCGCTGTTCTTCCTCATCGCCTCCCAGCCGTTGGATCGAGCCGCAGCTCCAGATCAAGCAGTAGCCGTTAGATCTCCCCACGTGCCCACCGTCCGATCGTCGAAGGAGATCTAATCCAGGCCGCACAAGCCAACCGTCATCGCGCGCCCAGAACACGCCACGTGGATAAGTGGATCGCCTCCAGCCGCTGGATCGCGCCCCGTCGCCCAGCCGTTGGATGCGAGCCACGCGTCATCATCGGAGCGTCGCGTCGAGGGTATTTTGCACCCCCACCCTCGCGCCTTTTGTATTTACTTTTTAGTCTTTAAACTTTTATCTGTAGTTTAAATATTTTGTAATATTTGCAAAAAGACCCCTAGGCTTTATTTATTTGCACTTAGGTCCTCCGCCACGTCACCTCACGTGACCAGTTCACGTGAGGTGTGGGCATTTTGCAGAGGACTCCTCGGACTTTTGTGTATTTCAGTTTAGTCCCAAAACTTTCGTATGAAGTGTAATATTTTTGGGTATTTTGCACGTCGACCCCTAAAGTTTTGAGATATTGCATTCCAGTCCTTCCCAGGCGCGTGCTAGTCACGCGCCCTGGTGGGTAAATTGCCAGGAGGCCCAGGCGGGTTTTGTAATTGTATTTTGGGTGCTAAAAATTGAATATATAGTGTATATTTTTGTGGAAAATTGCATGTGTACCCCTGGATGTTTTGGATATTGCACATATGCCCCTCCCAGGCCTGATTATTAATTGGATGTTTGTTGTATTTATTTGAAATATCATCTTAACTCCAAAAATTCCACAAAAATAGACTTAAGCTCCTGTGCACCTATACTTTAACGCCAGCTTTTTAGTTTTTGATTTTATTTGATTTTCTTATTTATTAAAAATCAAAAACTCCCTTTTTGTGTACTGTCTACCTTAGAAAATACCAAAAAAATATCAAAACACCTCCAAAAATTCCCAAAAATTCACATAGTGTCTATTTTATCCTATTTTAGTGTCAGTCCAAAAATCATTAAAAATTTCAAAAGAAAAACACTAAAAATCTAAAAACACTTAAAAACTTCAAAAATATATATAAAATAGCAGAAAAATCCAAAAAATATAAACTCAGCTTCTGTTTATCCCTTATTTTGTTCTTTTTATTAGAAAAATAGTGTGAAAATTTTTAGCTACTGGTTGGTATTTTTAAATCTCATTTTATTCACAGCCAGCCTCTTTTCCACTGTTTAGCTTTATTTCAGTATTTAAAAATATCAAAAAACATCTTGAAGAACCCTCAAAAATCACAAAAACAGTAGAAAACTTTAAAAATACCAAAAACATTTTATTTCTGAATTTTTGAGTATTTTTGCACCTTTTTATAAATCTTTTAGCTTGCCTTTTATTATATTGCCTTTACTTTCCAATATTGAAAAAGAAATAAAAAAAATATAAAATATAAAATATAAAAATCAGAAAATTCAAAAATCAAAATACAAAATAAAAAAAATAAAAAAATTAAAAATTAAAAACCCACAAAAACATTTCTTTTGCTTGATTGCTTAGTGTAGACACCACACACTCACACACTTGCATACATTTGCTTGAGCTACACTGCTTGCTCCATGTGTTCGAACTCTTTGCATACTTGACACTATACACCATTTGTGCAGAGTTAAAAATAAATTTTAACTCCACATTGTTTCTAATTTATTGATCTTAGTGTGGGTTAATTGTTGATTAAATGCGGATTTTGATTGGTCGACACTTCGACTAAGTTCACGCTTTGTGTTGAACTTAAGACCGTCGAAATTCGTGTTTATCAGTCACCGCCTTGGTTGTGGCTAAGAATGGGCGTCCAAGTATGATGGGGGCATCGGTTACCGACTCAGGGATCTCCATGTCCAATACATCAAAGTCCACGGGGAATTTCAGGCAATGAATGGTAACGACCACGTCTCTCAAAAACCCCTTCGGCCTCTTAGTCGACCTATCAGCAAACTGAAGGACTGTCCTGCTCCTAAGAAGAGGACCAAACTCGAATCGGTCGAGTAAGGCTGCCGGAAGGAGGTTGATAGAAGAGCCGCTGTCTAATAGAGTACGATCAAACTGCTGCTCCTGAATCTCGCATCTGACATAGGGAGCTCCTGCATCAGATCTCTTTGCTGGCAATTTGTTCTGAATAGTGCAGCAAGTGGAATGAATGAGCACATGGATCAGATCTCTGTGGTTCCTCCTCTTCCTGTGGACTGTAGTTTTCTCTTTCAAGTTCTTTTTGAAAAGGGGGATGTGCTCAAGTGCTTCCTGTAGAGTCAACTGAATATGGAATCTATCAATCATCTGGTTGTTGAACTCTACTTGTTGGGTCTTTTTTGGATTTTCTCTTTTATTCCCCTTCGCCAAGCGGAGTGCTTCGGGGAAGGGGATGGAAGGGGCCTCCTCAGATGGAGGACTAGGATGAGGTTCCTGCGCCTGTGAGGGAATAGAATCCATACAATGATCCTCATGCAACACATATGGATCTGAAGTGTATACAGGAACCTTTCCTTTATTCATTTTTTTGTTCTTTTTGTTACTACAATCCTTATACACAAAAGGTGGTAACACAACATGTGGGAGCTCAACAAAAGTAGAAGTGGTGACCTCAGTACCACCAACGGCATCTGACTTCGCGGCATCAGCACCACGCTCTGGCTCTGCATCGAAAATGGTGGCTTCAGCACCACCGTCAGCATCGGGTATCACGACGGCCTCAGCACCGTCGTCTGGATCTCCATCCTTGGTGGCATCAGCACCACCGTCATCAACGTCATCATCAGTGGCATCAGCACCGCTCCTCTGCTCATCTGGCGCTCCTGGTTCCTCGTGTGGTCGTCGCTCAGATGAGGCGCCGCCGGCTGGCATTCTACCACTCCTAGTAGTCACAAAATCAGCATCATACAAAGAAGATGTGTCACTCAAATAATCACTAGGAGAAGTATCCTCTGCAAACTGTACTTGCTTAGACTTCCTCTTCAGATTGTTCGGATTTGGCTCAATCTGAGCTGGTATGGCGGCTTTACCCTTGATGATATCCCTCATTTCCTGCCGGAACTCATCCATTTCCCACCGGTAGGATGCCTGTTGGTCAAAAAGCAAGCGGGCGAGGTCATCGAGGGCTGGGTTCTCAAAGGCAGGAGCCTGAGAACCGGAAGTGTTTCCCTGCTAGAAATGGGACTGCTGCTGCTGGTAGTGGGGAGGATGGGAGTATGTCTGTTGAGGCCGCTGACGTTGTCTCCACTGTTGTCCCTGATAGGTGGGACGAGGACCATGTTGGTACTGCTGGTGAGCATACTGGGGATGATGCTGGTGCTGGTTGTTCTATTGTCCCTGAGCCGGAGGCTACTGCTGGGAAGAGGTCCCTCCGGTGGTCCATCGGAATCCTGGGTGATCACGTCGAATCCCGACTGGCTGTGGGTACCTGTCGTACCATATCCCATTGACTTCCATCAATGGCTCCTGCTCGAAGGATGGTGGAGGTAGAACCGCCAGTGGCTGATCAGGCTGATAGACCACCATCTAAGTGTCCTGAGATGGTGGTTGTGACGTAGCAGTGGGACTGGCTCTGCCCGGATGTGGTTAACCTGGCGGTGTAAGGCAGAGGGCTGGGTTGAGCTGCTACTGCTAAGATCAGCCCGTGACCTGGGAGGTTGCTGAGTAGATGTTTGTGCCTCCTGGATGAAAAGAATCTGCGTCTTCAGGTCACTCATGGTCTTGGTTATCTGGTCCATTTGGGCCATTCCTTGCATCTGCTTTTTCTCGAGAATTTCGAGATGGTCTAACTTCTCACTAATGATTCCCATGTCGGTTGCGGCTGATTCGGCTTGGGTTGCGGCTGCCGACGGAGTATGAGGATCGGCATCGATGCGGGCGATCCTCTGCAATGATCCCGCTCCTTGGGAGGGCTTCTTCAGTGTGTAGACTCTGGCTTGGACCATGACCGTCGAGTTCTCTACCATCCCTTCATAGATGGCCCAAACGTCGTCTTCACCCTTGGAGAAATAGGACCCACCACAAGAGGCATTTACTAGCCCCTGCAGCTCTGGTGTCAGCCCACAGAAGAAACTCTGAACTAAGTTGGGCTTGGATATGTCATGATGTGGACACCGGTCGATGAGTTCTCTGAAGCGATCCCAAACCTCATGGAATTGTTCACTGGGGATCATTGTGAAGTTACTGATCATAGCTCGTGTTGTGTTAGTCCGGCCGTGCAGGTACTACTTCTTTAAGTAGGCGGTCCGGAGTTGTGCCCAAGTATCGACGAAACTCCCCAAATGTTTCATCCAGTAAGTGGCTCTATCAACCAAAGAGAATGGGAAGGCTATCATCTTGATGGTGTCCTCAGTCACCAGCCTGTCATGGATTGTACTGCAGATCATTTCAAATTCTTGCAGATGGAGGTGTGGCTCTTCGATCGCCAGCCCATGAAATTTAGGCAGTAGTTGAATAGTGTGTGGGCGAAGCTCGAAGTCTCCATGGATGGGAGGGAGTCAGATCCATTGATGAGTGAGGGATGTTGCTGGATTGTGCAACTCTCTCAAAATTGTCTGTGGCGGCCGCTCCTGATTCGGTTCTCCTCCCTCGCCAGCTACTTCTGGTATATCACCACCACCGCCCCCAGGTCTGTCTTCACGTCCTTCTCGCATCTGTGCAATTTCCCTCATGAGGTCACCAATGAAGACTCCCTGGTCTCTGATCTGTCTCTGCATAGTTTCCAGGGATGCCAACAATGAGTTGTTGATGACAGCTTGGTCGTACAAGAATGGAGGGTATTCCTGCTCATCTGGGTGTTCTCCTCTGTCTGCCATGGCTGGATTCTCTGAAAAGGCAAAAGAACCCATCTCAGGTGTCGTCAAATGATGTGAGCTCTGTGATGCACTAAACTCTGATACTCTTGGACCAATGGAAGGAGAAGGGTGGTCGAGGGGGAACAGGGTGGAAGTGAACTCAGGCTCGGAGAGTGGGTCTGGACTCTCCGAGGTTGTCCTAGATGAATAGGGAGGAGTGCTAAATAGCGGTACCGCCAAATACGGCCTAAGAGATCTCCTTCCCATCATCGCGGTTATTGAGAAGAGTAAGTTTGAAAAATGAAGAAAGGAGGGAGGGGGGCAAAATTTCGCACAATTGTGCGGTGTTTTTTATCTTGACCTTAATTCAACTAGCAAACCAAACACAAAATAAGGGGTTCACCAACTCAACACATGAAGCCGTGAAGGTTCGGCTTTTATCTTTGTAGTTTTTAGATTGAATTCAGGCACTTATCTTTGAACGAGTCCTTAGAGCGCTACGCCTATAGGAGAGAGAGTATTGCCGAAAAAGAATACCGTACTTGTCCTCCTCTTGTGTAACTTGCAGTCTGTGCTATTTGAGGTCCTTGTAACCCTTCCTGGATCCCTACTCAGCCAAAGAAAAGAGGGAGGAAGCCGATAAGCAAAACCGATACTTTGGATCTCGCTCGCAATGGAATCACCCGTGAGTGTGGAAGACCCTACTCGGACGCAAGACGATGAGACAGACACCCCCATGAAGGCATGGCCTATGCTCAATACTTCGGACAAGGTCGATGCTCTACACAATAGAGAGTCATCAATGGTGATCAAGACCTACTCGTCTACGTACGATAGCAGCACCAATACTTCGGAAATCCAGGCGATACACAAGGTAGCCACCGACTGGGTTTTGGGCTCTAATCCTTACTAAGCCGCTCTGCTCACTTGGAAGGAGACCTTCCCATGCAACCTGAATACAAGTGAGGGTATTACTCACCCCAAGCAATGAGTCCAATTAGCCAATTTTATTTAGGTCAAGTTTTCTTTAGCAGTCCCTTTTTTAAATTTTTTTGGTGTTATCACTTGTTTTGAGTTAATTCGATACAAGCGCCTAATGATTTTATTTTTTTCTTTGATTCCTATTTGATCCAAAAATAGAGGAAGGGAGTCGGAAAAGCTATGCAAGTTGGCACGAAGATGGAAATCTCACCTCCGTGCCGAAATGATGAATGCTCAAGTAGAAAGACTTACAGCGCCTCCAGCTCTCTTCATGCAGGAAGCAACGCGGGAATTTGTAAACATATGCTATATGCCGATATGCACACGGAAAGCATCCTAAGCAGGCAATTGCTAGCGTGAAGAACCACGAGTCGGTCACCGATCCTCAATCCAAGAGTCCGGTCTAGGCTCACCCCTCCTCCTCTCGACAAATCGAGTTCAGGAGCAGCGCTTGGCAGGGTGGGCTCGCGGCACGACGGCTTGAAGATGATGAGGCGACTGTTTAATTTAAAATAAATGATGAGGCGATTGTTTAATTTAAACTAAGTCCAAAGCGCACTATAGGTACATGCAATGGTTATTAGGGTGTTTGAACCTAATTTACTCGATCAAGCAAGCCTAAAAGCTAGGGGCTCATTCCACAAAAGAAAAGAAAAATAAAACAAAACCGGGAAATGACAGCGGTGAAAACACGATGAAAACTGCGGTGAGCCCCCAAGTGTACAAACACTTGGAAATTAGGCCCGAGTGTCCGAAGTCCAATGTACCTGCATTATTACAAATTAAGAATGTCTCTCTCACTAAAAATAGAAAACTACCAACTATCCTCTCTCTCTCTCTCAACTCTTCCTGCTCTCTCCTGCCGGCTAGACAAGAATAGATGACTCCGCCTCCCAAGGATGCACCGGATCCCCTAAGCGATCCTCCTTGATCCGCGGTCCCTCTCAAGAAGACAAGAAAGAAGAATGGTCAGATAACTCAATAAGATATATCAACAGTAGAGAGATCAAACAAATCAATGATGTAAGCAATCACAAACACTCAAAAATACGATCTATACGCTGTTGCTCCCTGCCAACAGCGCCATTTGATTCGACCGGAACTCACGGGGTCTGAATGTCTCACACAAGGTGGAGACAACAGTCGCTGCCGCGACCCTCAATGAATCCCGATCAAAGTCAACAATGAACCCCAATATAATAAATCAAGCAATGAAAAATAAATGTGAAGTCAAATTTATTTTAACTCTACAAAAGTGTGTATAGTGCAAGTATGTAGAGTGTCGAACTCAGGGAGCAAGTAGGATAGAATGGGCAATGATGCACAAAAATATGATGTGATTAATTGTCTACAAATATGCAATTTTTTTGTGGGTTTTAAATTTTATATTTTTTAATTAATTATTTTTTTATTTTTTTATTTTTAGATTTTGATTTTTAATTTACTGATTTTGTATTTTCTTTTTATATTATATATATATTTTTTTGTTTTTATAAATAGAATATACACAAACTAAGAAAAGAGGATAATAGGGTATTTATAAAAATAAGGGAAAATGCTCAAAAATCAGAAAATAAAATGTTTTTGATCTTTTTATAATTTTATGATGTTTTTATGATTTTTGGGAATTTTTCTGAATGTTTTTGATATTTTTAAAAGTCAAAATACAAGAAAACAGTGAACTGGGCTACTGGCCGAAATTAAAATGAGGATGAAAAATACTAAACATAACTAAAATTCCTTAAATTATATTTAAATAAAAGAAAATAAAATAAGGAAACTACATAACATGAGTTTGCATTTTTAGGTTTTTCTAGGATTTTTTAGATTTTTTTGAAGTTTTTAGGGGTTTTCTAATTTTTAAGGTTTTTGTTTTGAAAATTTTAATGATTTTTGGATAGGAGGTAAAAGACACTAAAATAGACCTAAGGTATTTTTTTGGAATTTTTCAAGGAGTTTTGATATTTTTTTCCTATTTTCTAATGCAATCAGTAGAAAAAATGCATGTTTTTTATTTTTAATAATTACGAAAATGCAATAAAAATGCTACAAAAATATGGCGTGAATGAGCAAGCAAACAGGATCCTATGGTATTTTTTTGGTGATTTTTAGCAATTTATAGATGCACGAAATAAATACAAACAACCAATAAAAATCACACAGCTAGCAGGGGTATAAGTGCAAATATCAGGAAATACATGGGCCAAAGTGTAATTTGCACGCAAAATATAATACTTAGTAGACAACTTAATGGATTAAATATAAATTACAAGACCCGCAAGGGTGCGCCTGCAAATAACCCAACCAAGCGCGTGACTAGCATGCGCGTGGGAAGGACTTGAATGCAATATTTTAAAAACACGAGGGCCTTTATGCAAAAATTCCAGAAAGTTATAACTCAAATAAAATATTTCAGGACTAAGACCAAATACTCAGACCCACAGGGATCCCCTCGCAAAATGTCCACGCACCTCACGTGCGCGAGTCACGTAAGGTGACGTGGACGACACCTATTTTGTAATTAACTAAAGTCTGGGGGCTGGAATGAAAATGTTACAAAAATAATATAAAAGCAAAGGAAAGTTTCAGGTTTAATTTTAAAATACAAAACAAATGAGGGTAAACTTCGCAAAATACCCTCAGGCGCAGATCGGGTGGTGGGAGCTTTCCCACTTATCCGCGTGGCGTGATCCTGTGCCGCGATGACGTTTCGCTCCTACGGCCCGGATTAGAAGATCTTCGTGTGATGGACGGCCTGGGCTCGAGGTTAATCCAACGGCGGCTGTAGCTCCTGGGCGGTTGTTCTTGATCCGACGGTGAGGATGGGCGATGGATGAACAGGGAAGGGGGCTCGTCCGTGCGAGCTTCCTCCGGCGTGAGCATCCTCCTTCGGCGTTCGTTGGGGCTCCCAAAATGCCCAGGCGTTTCCCGCGGGTTCCCTCTATTGCCTGGTGGCCTCAAAAGGTGGCGACGACCACCGGAGTGCGCCGGCGGAGGTGGAGGAGCAGAGCGCCTCCAAATGCCTCCGGCGAACTCCCAAAATCACCCCAGGCGTACGATGGGCTCCAGAACCTGCGCAAACAAAGTGACACCGTCGAGGGCAAAATGCCTCGACGGTTTGTGAAGCAAATGGGGTGCGGGCGTCGGCGAAGTCGAAGTTGGCAGTCGGCCGGAGGAGCACTCCGGTGAAGGCCTAAATGGTGCGATTTGATCGAGGAAATTAGGGATAATGGCGGCTATGGATTCCTACGATTATTGTGAATAAAAGAGGCACGAAAAGAAAAGAAAATAAGCACCTCAAAGGGGGGCCCTGAGGTAGAAGGTACCTCGACGGCTGGGTTCGCCGGAGGTGGGGAACCAGCCCAGATCCACGTCCAAGCTCCGCCTTAGATGACTGGGGTTGGATGCTGTCACCACCAGCAAACCAAAACCATACGAAGGTGGAGAGGATGGGACCAAAATAGGGTTCAAAATCAAAAAGGAAAATGGGGGTGGCGTTTTGAAGGGTTGACGGATGGGCGAGAAGATCAAGGTGTATCGAGCAAATCGTCGATCCATTCCCCGATATTTCACATGGGTGTGTACGACCATTGGTAGGGCAGAAAAAGTCATGTAGGACGTATCATGAAATGATGTAAAGAATGACCTCGAAAAATTTGCGAAAAGAGGCGAAAAACGAGATCTGACACCAGAGAGAGGAAGAGTCAGACAGTTGACCTGCGGTTGGTCCACGTGGACCAACCAGGAAAAACCTCTGAAAAATACTTTGTAAAATAGATTTAAAAAACTAAATATTTTTATTAATTTTAGGTTTTAAAATAAAAAATATTTATTATTTTATAAAGTATTTTAATATGATTTTTAATTATTTTTTAGAGGTTTGTAAATACAAGTTGCCTTTTTAAGGTTATATAGGTATACATATCTATGTATTTTATTAATTTATTTTTATTTTGTGTTTTTAATTTATTTATTTTTGTTTATTATTTTATAAATTTATATAGTATTTTTATACACCTGACTATATTTTTACTTTATTTTTTCTGATGTGTTTTGTACACTTAATAAAATATAAGTATTAATTGTGCAGATATAAGTATAGGTATTATACCTATGTATTATAGACAGGTATTTTATTTTATGTTTCGGTTATGTTTTTATTCTGATTTTAATATACACATATATTATAGATAATATTTACAAAATTATAAAAATATAAAAAAAATATAAAAATAATGAATAATGAATAAAATGAATATTTTAATCTGTACAAGTATACAATAGGGGTCCAAGACTCAACTTTCAAACCGTAGCTCCGCCAGATGAGAAACCATTGCCATTAAATAGATTATTTTAAATTATATACAATTAAAGGTGAGTTTGATGCATTTGGAGTTTTCAATTGTGAGATACAGGTCTGGGAAGTTGAGATTCTGGATTTTTATTCAGACCATAACTTTTTATCTGTACATCATTTTTAAGTGAAATCAATTTTGCATTTTTATTTATTTAATTATGTACAACTTTCATGTTCAAAGTTTCTTTATTTGAGGTATAAAAGTGGAACCCAAAAATAGGTCTCAAAATGAATAAAGAATGAGTAAAATAAAAGGTATTTTTATTGTATTTCGACCCTTATCTCCCCCTACTTTATTCCTTGTCGACCTATTCATCGAGATGCCTAGGTCTCAGGGTTTCGGGTCATAAAGTATTTACAATATTTTATTCTTTTCTTTTCTTTTATTTATTCTATAATTTTGGCTTTAAATACAGTATTTTATACACTATTTACATGCACATGCATGAATGCTAAGATGCGGGAATTAACAGTATTTACACGCATTTGCTAGGGTTTTTGAGGCCAAAATGATATAATAAAGATGATGAAATGTGGATTCATCACCTACTCCCTAAGGAGCGGGATGAAACCGCGGGAGAACATCTCAAAGGGCTGATGTTTTTATTCACTTTTCTCATCTGATATAGGCAGCGTGGGGATTCTTATATGGCCCCTACTGACTCTCCACATCCCACGAATAGTAGATGTGGGACTAAACGTAAGTGGGTTTGGTAATTTAAGGCTTCTATATATTTAAGATCCAATTACCTGCCTACACATGATGCATACTCCCCCACAACCTAGAGCATGTAATGCTCAGCTTGGACACATAGAAAGAAATCATTCAAAGTCACAATACAATACACTACTAACAATATCAACTCATATGGTTGGGTTTAACCATATATTTTCCGGTAACCATACTTATTTTTTGGGTCCAAACAGTTGCTATGCTTTTTATTTAAAAAAGGAGGGGAAGCATTGTGCACCCAAGTGGGCTGAGAATTTGAAAAAAAGGAAAGGGGTGAGAGCCCAATTGGACCGTAAGCTAAAAAAATTTGGACCCTATTTGGGTCATGTTTCACAAAAAAGGAGAAGATTTGTTTTGAAAAAAACAGCGCGTATAAAAAATCGTACGCAGAAAAAGAAAGAAAGACGGCTAAAAAAGAAATAGTTCATACAAAAAGATCCATGCAAAAAAATGATTTGAAAGTAATGATTAAAAAAATGCAAGAAGAAAAGACAAGAAAATTTTAAGATCAGCTTATGTGAATTTTTTGTTTCTCCTCATCTTTTCTATCTTCTCCCAACTTGGTCGATGTCCTTTATTCTAACCATTACAGGAGAATATTTGATTATTGTGTAGAGTTTTACGACTCATTTTCAGACTCAGATTCTCTATGCCAGATTTCAGACTCTACAGATCATATCCATACTCGACATTCAGATTGATTCCGAGTCTACAATTTGATGCGCAGATGTATTCGATCAATTGAGAGGTCCCCGTCTTTATTTTGATCTCAGAGTTTTCATGTGATCCATAGGGACTCCAGAGTGGATATCCCATTCTCTATGTCATTGTGGGCTAGGGTTTTCATGTGTTTTCATAGGGACTCCAGAGTAGAGATTCCATTCTTTGACCTAGTATGGGAGAGACCCAATCCTATGATGAGAAGACTTTCAGACTCCTTATCCAGCGACTGTAGACTCCGATGAGGATGTTTCCATGATTTTTTTAGTTCGGCCCTTCAGAGATGTAGCAGTTGTCCACATGATTCACAGTCTTAGAGTACTCCGATGAGGAAACTCATTCAGTTTCAGTGACTCTGACAGGTGTCGTTTAGAGCACACATTCTCTGACGAGGAGATCCATTTCGACTTACACTCCAGAACTATGTTCCTTCTCACCTACATGCATGATAAGCAACATCCTCGACAGCAACTGACAGTTGTGTATGCATTGAGTTGATATTGTTCGTAGTGTCTTGTATTGTGAGTTTTAGTGATTTCTTTCTAAGTGTCCAAGCTTAGAATTGCATGCTCCAGCTTCAGGGGGGGTGTTGGTGTATGCATCATGTGTAGGTGGGTAATTGGATATTTCCAAGGTCCAGTTACCACATCCACTTATGTTTATCCCACATCTATTATTTGTGGGATGTGGAGGATCAGTAGAGGCTATATAAGAAGCCCACCACTACATGTATCAGACGAAAAAGTCCAATGAACACATCAACCATTTGAGGTGTTCTCTCATGGTTTCATCCTGCTCCTCACGGAGTAGGGTTCCACGTGAAAATACTATTGTTCTTTATAATTCTTATTCTTTATCTCCGGTATTACGCTTCCGCATTCTTGTTTTTTAACATGGTATCAGAGTGGGTTCGATTCTCGAGGATTTTATGTTCTTTATTTATGTTCAAGATTTAGTTCTAGGATTTTTGTTTTAACCTTGATTCTGCACAGTTCATGAGGTTATTCTTGAAGATTTATTGTTGATTAGTATGTTTGTATTCAAGATCTGTTCTAAGTTTTACCTCCATGAGTTTCCAGCGAGTTCTAGAAAGCAAGATTCCTTGCAGGTTCAAGAAGGTTGAGGGTTTCTGAAACCTAATTCGCAGTATGTTCTCTTGTGCTACTCAGACCCCAGATCTAATAATCTCTAAGCGCCATGTCCTCACCACCCACACCGAGCACATGTGCATCTTGGACTCTTGCCGCCACCTCCAGCAGGAGGGCTTTGAAATCACCTACCTCCCCCACGGCTCCGATGGTCTCAACGACCCTAACCTCGACGTGCGCTCCATTCTCCCTAACACCAGCCTAGTCTCAGTCATGGCAATCAAAAACGAGATCAGCATAGTCTAGCCCCTCTAGGAGATTGGACATATATGCAGGCTGAAGAATGCCCCCCTCCACACCATTGTTGTGCATATGTTTATACTTTTATTAATTAATTTCCAATTCGATTCTCAACTGGTTGGGTTTAACCATATATTTGTAAAGTCCAATGAGTTTTTGTAGAAATAATTTTCATCTTTGCAAATTTCATTAATATTTTTTTCATTCCCAGTCAATAGTTTTCAGTAAATAGGCATACTCTTTTGTTAAGTTTGTTTGGTTCTTTGTAAATTTCATGCTTTTTTTAAGTATTTGAGAATAACAAATCATATTTGCAATATTGTCCCTTCTAAAATTCATTTTCTATTGTAAAAAATGGATGGTTACCAGTAAAAATAGAAAGGCAATTAGTAATTTGTCAATTTGTAATTGTTTTCACTTTTTTGTAAAATTCACGCTCCCTTTGTTAGCCTTTACATGCAAAATATCATGATTGTAATATTCAGGTTGTCTTTTTAAAATTTTGTGCTCGCTTTATAATATTCGTATGGTGCTTTACAACACAAATATATTGTTAGTAATTGAAAAGAGAAAGGATAACATCCAATAAAGAATATGAGATCCGTAAGAAACAATATGAGATATGTAAAAAAAATGATCTGATTTTTGTAATAAAACAATTGCGATTTGTAAAAATAATATGATATTTGTAAAACCAATTCAAGATTTTTGCCTTCCCCCACCATCACCCCAGCGTTCATGTCCCCTCCTCCGCCCTTCTACTCCACACTGTCAGCCATGAGGACCACACCTCCTCCTCCATGCAGTCAACCACACCCCCTCCTATGTATCCCCTTCTTTTGCCTTTCTCCTCTACGCACCCTCCTCTGTCCTTCTCCTCCATACTATCGACCTTGAGGACCGCACCTCCTCCTCCACACCGTCAACCACACCCCCTCCTTCGTACGCACCCCACCTCTTTTGCCTTCATCTTCCATGCCCCCTCCTCCACGCTCCCTCCTCCACCCTTCTCCTCGGCATTGTCAACTTGGAGGGTTGCACCTCCTCCTCCATGTCATCAACCGCACCCCCACCTCTGTCATTCTCCTCCACACCCCTCCTCCACCCACACCCCCTCCGATGGGTGTCGCCTCAAACCCTAGGTTGTTGTTGTAAGTCGTTGATCTCCTCTCTCTCCCTATTGGCGTTGATCGTTGTCGCACTCCTTCCTCCTGTGCACCACTACGTGTTGTCGCGCTCCTAGAATTGGATCGATGACACGCTCCACCTCCACACCGATCCAAATTGATTTCTAGATCGCGACTCGCATTTACTGCATGCCACCGCGACACGCCACCACAATGAGAACACCCTTATGCATGTGTGTCGTCGCACCACCGTCGCTTTCCTTCATGTGCGTCACCGATGTCCTCCTGTACAACCACAACCTCCCATAACACGCATCATATACACGCATTATACATACACATGCGTAAACCCACACACGCATGTGCTGTGACCTCCCGCTCCCAATAACCATGGCAGGTACATACACTCGTCATTCTGAACGTAAAGGAGGTTGAAGAGTATATCAGTTTCCACACTATTATTTACATTTACAGTTCCACAGTTCTTGATAAAATGTTACATAATAACTACAAGAAAAATGAGTTGTGATTACGGAATGTGGCTACGAAAACTTGTGTCCACGATAATTCCGTGGCCACTAGTTTCTCGTAGCTACAATTCCGAGGCCAAAGTCTTCATACAAGAGTTGTGACCATGACAAGTTCTGTGATCATTTGTAGTGTCCACAACATATTCGTGGTTAGAGAACTCTTGCGAAGAGACTTGTAGCTACAGCTACTGGCCACGACGTGTCGTGGCCAGAACCCAATTCTGTGGCCACAAGCACCACATCCGCGGGCATAGTTCCGTAGCAACAACTTGTTGTTGTCCTTGTAGTGAATGTTACAATATGGCTAAAATGTACAAATAAAGTAGATAGTGAAACTTCAATCTATTGTACATTGTTTACTTGTGTACTATCTCTTGCATATAATTCTAACTTCATTAACCTGCAAACCTGCAAGGTGAGTGAGAAATCAAGGTGTATAATAGATGAGTCAAGTAGCTCAATAAAAGAGAATGGCATAAATCATATGTATTATTATCCTCACCATCAAGGAAATTATGTCTTAGGCCTTCCAGATATTTAATATTCCAGATAATCCCCTCAGTGGTGGTCTGTTAACATATATTTTATTTCAAACATAATTAACATATATTTTATTTCAAACATTATTACAGTCCAACATGTTTAAGCTTGACTATGTTTCAAATCATATAATCAAAGAAAAATCGAATTATATCTCATTAAAAAGCTTATATTATTATCTTCATTTTAAGCTATTGCATCTCATGATACGAGATCATTTGAATTTGATGTGATTTTGTGAGTGAAACATATATCCTAAGCTCATTAATTTAACATAAAATAAGTTATTTATCGGAAATTTTTGGGAAAAATACTTATTTTGTAGATGTTAGACCAAGGAAACTTTTGGCACTTGCAGTACTAAATTTTATTGACATCTGCGCTTTGAGGATTTATTTTTGTGAATTCCTTTGTTGATTTTTTAAGACTTAATTTACGATATTGTTTTAAATAAAATGAATTTTTATCCAACAAATCCTATAAACTTTGCAAATTACCTCCACGACATTTGAAACAACGTAATTCCTCCCTTGACCCCGTAAACTTGCTTCGTCTTCCCCCACAAACCCTGCCATTAATTTGACTCTTCTTGGATTAGCTAGCTTGGGTTTAAGTTGAGTTAATCAAACTTTAACAAATACAATGGTATTTTTTTCACACACTCTCTCTCCTCATCCTCCTTCTCCCCCCTCATTCTCTCCTCGTCGCACGCTCCAGACGGGAGGGTATAGGCTTCTTGGGGAGGAGGGAGTGCTTAAGGGAGTGGGGGCGGTGCAGTAGCTACGTGGGAGGAGGTGGACGTTGGAGGTGGAACTGGAGTGGAGGGGCAGGACCAATTGGAGGAGAAGATGAGATCGATGATGCAGCGGGAGGATGGTGCGGGGGGAGTTCAGAGAGTGTGGGGAAGGGGAGGGGTCGTGGTGGGGAAGTCAGGGGAGGGAGGTCAGGCGGAGGCGAGGTTAGGGGAGGGGAGATCGGGCGGATGCAGAGGTCAGGGGAGCGGAGGTCGGACGGAGGGGAGGTCAGGGGAGGGGAGGTTGGGAAGAGAGGAGGTCAGGGGAGGGGAGGTCGAGCCTCGTTATCTTCGAACCACTACAACACGACGTGGAGAAGGAGCTGGGAGTCGTGGGCACGCTTGAGGCACTTTTTGAGAGCAGTGCAGAAGTCGAGCGTCTGGAGGCTACTCTCCCTACTCCCTCTTCTGTTGGTAACTGATTTAGCCCAAATTCACGGGGTCTAAATAGTGTCTCACACAAAGCGGAGACAACCGTCGCTATGGCGACCCTCAATGAATTTCAGCTAAGATCAACAATGAACCCACAACAGTATAAATCAAGCAATGAAAACCAATGTGGAGTCAAATTTATTTTTAACTCTACATAAAAGATGTATAGATGCAAGTACATAGAGAGTTCGAACACAGGGAGCAAGGCAGGATAGATCAACAAGTGTATGTGTGTGTGAATGTGATTGATTGTCTACACTATGCAATGTAAATGTTTTTGTGGGTTTCTAATTTTTTTAATTTTTTTTTAATTTTTAATTTTGTATTTTGATTTTTAATTTTCTGATTTTATATTTTCTTTTTATATTATATACATATATTTTATTTTCTTTTTCAATATTGGAATATATAAAGTATATAAGAAAAGAGGGGATAGAATATTTATAAAAATAAGGAAAAAACTCAAAAATTGGGAAATAAAATATTTTTGGTCTTTTTATGATTTTTTTACTATTTTTTATGATTTTTGGGGATTTTTCAGAATATTTTTGGTATTTTTAAAAGGCAAAATAAAGAAAACAGTGAATTAATGTTTTGGTCGAAACTAAAATGGGAGGGGAAAATATCAAACAGTATCAAAATTTTCCCAAATTAATTTTAGAATAAAGAGGATAAAATAAGAAACCTACAGAAACTGAGTTTGTATTTTTTGATTTTTTTTAAAATTTTTCAGATTTTTTGGAAGTTTTTGGGTATTTTCTAATTTTTTAGGTTTTGGTTTTGAAATTTTTAGTGATTTTTGGATTGACACGAAAAGACAATAAAATACACAATAGGTATTTTTTTGGGATTTTTCAAGGTGTTTTAATATTTTTTTGGTATTTTCTAAGATAGACAGTAGCTAAAATGCATGTTTTTGATTTTTAATAAATATTAAATTGCAATAAAATGGAAAATAAAAATGATGGCGTGAAAGTGAAAGTAAACAGGAGTCTAAAATGATTTTTTGTGGAATTTTTGGGGTTTTAATGATGCGTGAAATAAATAGAGAAAGCAAGCAAAAATGATGGCCTGACAGGGGTATAATTGCAAATATCAAAACATCCGGGGGCACAGTTGCTATTTTCCAACAAAATATTACACTAATTATGCGAATTAATGGACTAAATAACAAACACAGAACACACAGGGGTATGCTTGCAAAATGTCCACCAGGACGCGTGACTAGCACGCGCCTGGGAAGGACCTGTTTGTAATATCAAAAATGCCCGAGGGCTCACATGCAAAAATCCCCAAAAGTTTAAACTACAATTCAAAATTAGGGTACTGAAAAATAAATACACAAATGGCCGAGGGCCTCACTGCAAAAGCCCCGCACCTCACGTGAACAGGTCACGTGAGGTGACGTGGCCGAGGACCTAAGTGAAATATTACAAAATCTAGGGGGTCTACTGCAAATTTTACAAAAAAATTCATAACGGCAGATGAAAGTTTATATGCTAATAAATAAATAACAAAAATGGCTGGGGAGGACATGCAAAATTCCCAACCTAAGGCGCGATTGGACGACGTGGCGTGGGCCACTTATCCACGTGTCACGCTCGGATGGCCCGATGACGGTTCGCGCGCAGAGGGATGAGAATAGATCTCGGCCCTAGATCTGACGGTGCTGGTGGTCTGCGATCCGACGGCAGGGATGAAATCTGGGGGGCTCCCTTGATCCGACGGCGGAGAGGGCCCGACGAAGAACAGGGAAGAAGGTCCGCCGTGGCGACCATCCTCCGATGATTGCGCTCCTCTCCGGCGGTCTGATGTGCTTCAAAATGGTCCCAGGTGGTTGCTGCAGGTGCCTTCTGGTGGCCTCAAAACCCTCTAGCGACGGCTGGAGCTCGCCGACGATGTCGAAGAAGCCGACGGCCTCCAGGAACCTCTGACGAGGGGCAAAATGGCCTCCAGGTGATATCTGCGCTCCAAAGACCTGCATAACAAGTTAAGAGGGTCATGGGCAAAATGCCACGACCTCCAGTAGGTTCGCACACGGGGTGAACGGCGATATCGATGCACGTCGAAGCTTGCTCCTGCAAGGGGAGTCGATTTAGCGAACCGACGGGTGGAAATCGATGATTATGATGCCTAAGTGAAGCTAAGACTACAGTGGATGAAAAGGGAACAAAAATTAAAAGAACTAAACACCTCAAGGGGGGGTACCCGAGGTTGAAAGTACCTCGACAGCACGTGGCCGGAGGTGAGCTGGAATGCCCAGGATCTCGTCGCTCCGCCGCCTTGAAGACGCCAAGCTGGAGCTGTCACCTCCAGGGAGCCAAGGCGGATTGAATTGGGGACGAAGGACCAAAGAATGGGGTTCAAATTCGAAAATGAAATTGGATGTCCATTTTATTGGGTTGATGGACAGATGGGGAAGACCGAGGCATAGCGGTCGATTCAGCGATGCAACAAACGAGGAGATCCCTGGGTGTGTGTGCCCTATGATCGAGGAGCAAAAAGTCCTTAGGACTATACACGAAATGGTGACTGGTTCCTCCTCGAAAAAAGGTTGAAAAACGGGTCAAAGCACACTCTGACATAGCCCACAGGCGCATGTCAGACAGTTGACCTGGGTCAACCATCCGAGCCCCCTGGTTGGTCCACGTAGACCAACCAGGAAAATCCTGGGAAAAAGTTTTATTAAATAAATAAAAAATAGAAAATGAATTATTTAATTTTTGGTTATAAAATAAAAAATGTTTGTAATTTTAAAAATTATTTTATGGTAATTTTTAATTATTTTTATGAGGTGTATTTTTATAAGTTTACTTTTATACCCTTTATAGGTGTATTACTTGTATATTTTAATAGTTTATTTTTATTTTGTGATTTTAGTTTTATAATTTTTATTTATTATTTTGTAAAATTTTAGAATACTTTTATACACGTAGATATATTTTTATTTTATATTTCTGAAGTGTTTTGTATATTTAATAAATTATAAATATAGTTTATACAGGTATGTATATAGGTAATATACTTATGTATTTTATATACATGTATTTTATTTTGCATTTCTTTTGTATTTTTATTCTGATTTTAATGCACAAATATATTATAAATAATATGTGCATAATTATAAAAATATAAAAATAATGAATAAAGAATAATTTGAATATTTTAATCAGTACAATTGTACAAGTAGGGTCCAAAACTCAACTTTCAAACCGTAGCTCCACCAAATGCGAAACTAACACCATTAAATAGCTTACTTTATTCTATACAATTAAAGGTGAGTTTGCTGCATTTGGAGTTTTCATATGTGAGATACAGGTCTGGGAAGTTGAGATTTTGGATTTTTATTCAGACTATAACTTTTTATCTGTACATTATTTTTTGTGAAATAAATTTTGTATTTTTCTTTATTTAATTATCTACAACTTTCATGTACAAAGTTTCTTTATTTGATGTATAAAAAGTGGAACCAAAAATAGGTTCCAAAATGAATAAATAATGAATGAAATGCATAGGTATGTATACTGTATTTTGACCCTTATCTCCCCCTATTTTATTCCTTGTCGACCTATCCATCAAGATGCCTAGGTCTCGGGGTTTCGGGTCATAAAATATTTACAATATTTTATTCCTTTTCTTTTCTTTTATTTATTCTATAATTTTGGTTGTAATTACAGCATTTTATACACTATTTACATGCACATGCATGCATGCTAAGATGATGGATTTAATGCTATTTACATGTATTTACTAGGGTTTTTGAGGCCAAAATGATAGAATAAAGATGATGAAATGTGGATTCATCAGTCACCCACCACCCTGAAGAGATCTACCATGGACCCAACTCGCCAGAAGGCGTCAACATCAGGAAAGACCACGTCGCCGCATTGGAACATGGCACGACGGTGAAGTTCTAGAGGGTCAGTGTTAGTTTCCCCAAAGACGATGTTGTCAGTGCCTACGGGTCACTTCCCTCCGACGATGGGTTCTCCTACACGATCGAGGTAGGGAGAAGCGGAGGTGAAGTGTTGGGGAGATGGCGGGAGGATGGAGGACGAGTTTAGAAAAGAGTCCATGGCCACTCTCACTGTCGTCGATCACCATGTTTGTGGGCTTCACACAGATGGGTTCCTGGTATGTAAGGGAAAGAGCGAGTCGGGGCAATTGGGTTCAATTGTCTTCACCGAAGCTTACGAGGTGGAGGGGAGGTCAGACGGAGGGGAGGTCAGGGGAGGGGAGGAGGCGATGCAGTGGAGGAGGCGTGAGGGAGAAGGGATGGCATGTTTTTGTAATTTTGAGAAATAAAATGGGTATTATGGAAAAGAAATTCACAAAATCCGTTGGTTTTAATAGTCAAATGGATGAGAGTTAACCTCATGGTCTATAGGTAATAGTCAACGAGTTTACGGGGTTGAGGGAGGAATTAAGATGTTTCAAAGTCGTAGAGGTCATTTAGCAAGATTATAGGGTCTGCCGAGTAAAAATCCCTAAATAAAAAATAGCCCAAAACTGCTTTATTAATGCTCAACATTGTTTGATTTTTTGTGGATCAATGGTTTGCTTTCTCTAAAAATTTAAAAATGTAACTCATGGACTTTTCAATTTACATTTTTTATTTCTTCATATTGCAAATTTTAAAAAGTCTTCTCTTCCTCTCTCTCTCTCTCTTGAGTGTACATCAACACAACACAAGAGTAGGCGCCTACTCTTCCTCTCCCTCTCTCATTCTCGTCCTCTCTCTCCCTCTCTCTAAGGTGGCCGTCCATCTATGTGTTGAGAGAGAGAGCCTCTCGCATTCGCCTTCGACTACTCGAGGATCTCCATCTTTTTTGGGGTTGCTTGCTCTAGAGGAAGACGACGGATTTCGTTGGACGAAATCAGGAGATTCGAGGTTTGGATCTTCATCGAGGATTGCGGGAGTCACGCGTCTCAACATCGCGCCTGCAAGTGTTGTCTTCGTGGATCGGACTTGAGACAGGAGGATCTCTTGCTTTAGAGATCTCGTGATCGCAACCACGCTTCGAGAGGTATCTCTAATACTTTGTGGTTTGATGAAACGATCCAAGAAACATTCTTGTGATCATGTGGTTTCATCACATGTTTTAAAAATTTTAAATTCCGCTGCACCTTGCGACTAGTGCGACTAGTCGCCCCGATCGCATGAGATGTGATCGTCATGCTTCCGTGACGCGCTTGAGGATTCTAAATATCCTTCAAGTGGTATCAGAGGCTTAGGTCGAAAAAGGTTTTGGATATGATCCATGAACCTAGGACGACTTGGGTTTGAAAGGGTCGCGAAAGTTTTATCGTGTTTCAATTTTCGCACCTCTATCTAATTGATTTTTCGGTAATATTTAAATTATTTAAATACGAAATATTCAATTGGATTTTGTTTCTCATTAAATAAGGAAATCACAGGATCTGAGTTTACTAAATTTGGATTTAATTTGCTCAAGATATGGCCTTTTGAATAAGTATGTATTCACTATTGCGGGAACAACAAATCTGAACGTGATTAATTTGTTAATTACGGTTTTGATGCGCCTCAAAATGCATGCAATATCACTTAGATTCTGTTGTAAATCAAGTTGGCAATATTAGAAAACTGATTTTGCGAATTTTGGATTTAAATTGATCAAGATAAGTTAATTTTAGTGATTAGGGATCACTGCTGGAAATTGACAAACTTATCATGAACCTTATGACAATCATTCAATTATATTGATGAAAATTAATTGTTAATTTTCTGAAATTGGTTATTTATAAGTATTTATGAAATATTTAGAGATGATAATCAATTCCCTGAATGATATCCCACTAACCATAATGATAAGATAGTTGATCTTGATCATTGGTTAATATGAAATCATCAACAAACATTGTTTGAATACAAAACCCTAGGTCATCTTACAATAGTTGTAGGATAACTTTTACATGCAAAACCCTTTTGCTTGAATAGAATTGGAGATTTGTTTAGCAAATCTCCTTATAATATAATCAAAATTATTTTGATGTATATTATATGGTATAATTTCGATTGAAAGACCGATGAGCATCTCAAAGTACATGATGATCTATCTGGCATTATCCTTTTCCTGAGGTGGATATGATGTCTAGTCGGAGAGCATTGGGGTAGCGGGTTGCAACATATGTGGTTCGTCCCACTCTTGCCGGTACTGGCCATGACAACGGGTAAGGACTCGATAATGCCGGAGAAATCAAAGTGTATTTTTTTTCTAATTATTAAAATTAAAAATCATACGTACTTTGAGATTATACCTACTATTAAAGTAAAATTCAAAGTTTGTTGATTGAAAATTGGATTGATAATTAATTTAATGTGATTAAATTAATTATATCCTATTAAAACACTCTATTATGAGTAGATGTGTATTTCCCTTAGAAGAATTAATTATGTGAATATGATTCACGATAATTAATTACAATTTGAATATGAGGTGGAGGATCACATAAGTGACATCCATGGTCTCCCGTCAAGGCAAAGAATTTTGTCGCCAAAAGTTGTATAAAGGAGACGCCTATCCGAAGTGACATATCCTATATACAATTATTTGGATCTGGTTCTTTGCTTCTCGAAAGAGTAAGGCCGTATACGTAGTGACCCCAATATCGGGTCCTCATATTATTGGGGCGATATGGGATTGCGTATAGTGAGTATTAAGTATGTTGATGGTTGGTTCAATTAGCAACGGGTCAACATCATCTTAGGGGTGGTGGGCTCGGGTGTTAAAGACCGAATTGGGAAATGCAAGTTGGACTTGCAAGGCGAAATATGTTCCCGCTTTTTTTTATCGGAGTCGCAGGTTCTCATATTATTGGGATGTGACAAAGATATGAAAGGAGATCCCAGATCTTGCTAGAGATATAATGGTAAGAATATCTCTTACATTGAAAGTTATTAAGGGAATGAACTTTCATTGTTGACAAGGCAAGACAACTTTGATATAAAATTCCTAAATCAAAGTAAATATATATATATATATATATAATATACCCTTATGCAAATTTCTTATTTCAGATACCCTTCATTAAACCCACTCAATGTTATACTCAGTAATAACCAGTAAAATATCATGGATTGGACTCATGATTCAGATATTATACTTGCAATTGGACACATAATGTATGTGGTTGCAATGTGCAAGTTTCCTCAACATAATGAGGAGTGACAATTAGATAATAAGACACCACCTTAGGGTTTGTATGTATCTATAGTATTGATCTTTCATTGAGTGTACTTTGGAAGTGACATGTCGATGATGATCGCAATTGTCAAATAATCCTTATAAAATCTAAGAAGATGTTCTGGCATACATATGTGCTCCAGACATTTAATCATGAATGACATGGTTCTTTGCATTATGCAGAATGGTAGCTCGAAAGAGATGATGTATTCAAAATGTTTGAATACTTACTGAACCTAAGTCTCTAAGAGTTAAGATGTATGCATATATGATGAGTGTCATCATTCTACTGTCCATATTCAAGTCATTCATGAAGCTTCATAATAATCACTTTGTATGAATTTAATGAAGCATGTATAAATGTTGAAGTGCTCTTGTATTGAAATCTTTTGAATTCAACATAAGAGATTCTTTGTCTTGAACAATGGTTGTTTATAAATGAAGAGAGCACAGTGGAAGCGTGGGTCGGACCCATGTGAGAAGGAAAGTCAAAGAGTTGATTATACTTATGTGACTTCCATATGACATCCAAAGAGTTGGATGAATGCCAATACTGCAATAAGTTGATGTGTTGATAGTATGACTATCAAGTCTGTCTAGAATCTTTAGAGAAGGACTCAGATAGTGCATCATAATAATCTATATCTACATTTGATCATTAAAATTGACTTGCTTATTTGATAAGATAAAGTCTAATAATTATATCTCAATCTTCTAACAACACTTGCAATATGTTGCACATGTTTTAGAAGACTGGAAAAATTTGATCTTAAGGTTTATAGTTATCCACATGGATATTGATGCAATTGTTGCAACAATCTCTGTTAGATTGATAGACTTCTTAATTTCAGTGGGAGAGCCTTAGTCTTAGAGAATGTCTCTATGACCTAGATATTAGAATACACTCATTGTTTGTTTCTAAATGTTGGAAATAAACATGAATTCTGAATAAACCTATCATAAAGAGTTATGATGGATATATTTCAGATAGTAATCTAGCATCTGATGGACTCTACTAAATTAGAAGTTTAATGAATGGTTCATTAAGATTTCTAATACTGAAAGTTAAACCTTATAAAATCAATAGGAGGATAAAGATCATTTGACAATGATTTAGCATCAAATTTTGGATATATGCCTGTTGATTTGATCAATAGACAAGTAAAGATGCAACTTTAGAATGTCTAAAATTTCAAATCTTACATACTTATGAATATTGTATTAAAAGTAAAATGTCCAAAACACCCTTCTCTGGGAATGGTGTTAGATGTCGAGGTATTCAAGATCTCATACATATTGATGTATGTGGATCATCTATATCATAATAAACATTGTGGATATGTGATATCTATTGATGATTATGTATGATATGAGATTTCTTCTCTTCACCAAAGAAAACTTTGAAATGTTCGAAGATTTCACAATTTTGGTTTAGAACTAAAGTTTGAAGGAAGATTAAATGAATTTGATCTAACCAAGGTAGCAAGTACCTATTAGATGAATTCAAAGAATATCTTATGGAGATATGAATATCATTTCTATCTCAATCCTCCTAACACACCTAAACTCAATGGAGTTGTAGGAAGATACAATTGGATCATGTGTGACATGATTTGATCAATGATGAATTTTAGCATAATTATCCCTTAGTTTCTAGGTATATATGTGTAGTACAGACTACAATATATATCCTTAATAAAGTTCCATGCATGTAAGCTGGAATCTAGCACCTGAGAGTGCTACTTCATTAGGAAAATAAAGGATGGTATTGGACACCTACTTTATAATCCTGAGATTCTTAAAAGATCTCATCTCTGAGAATGTGATTCTTAGAGGATGAGACTCTTGAGAATCAAGACAAAAATGAAGTGTAGGAACTCATTTGATATTGAGAAGATAATGAGTAACCTGAAATCGGGAACTAAAAGGACAATTAAAGAAGAAAAACTTCAAATAAGTTTGAGGATGGATTCCATGTGTCAGTTGAATCTGACAATGATCTGACTTCATGTGATGAAGCTTCTGAAGATCAAATCATGGAAAGATGGATATTAGCAATAAAGTCTAAAGTAGACTTCATATATAAATGTTGTATATGGACCCTAGAGGATGCACCTATAAGGGTAAGACCCGTAAAGGTGTAAATAGATCTTCAAGAGAAAAGGAAATCTGATGAGAAGGTAGAGACCTTCAAAGCACGGTTCATAGCCATGAGATAACACCGGAAGAGAAGGCATTGCTTGCAATAAGACTTGCTCTTCGGTGACCATGCTTAAAATCATCAGAATATTGCTAGCCTTAACTACACAACTTGACTATTGCATCTTCAAGATGTAAGTCAAGATTGCATTCCTCTAAAAATACCTCTCTGAGGATATTCACATGAAGTAGGCCCAGGGCTTCATGATTGGGGAAAGTAAGGTGTGAAAGCTAAAGAAATCCATCTATTGACTCAAATAAGCTTCTTGTTATTGGAACATAAGATTTGATGAAATTATAAATGTTATAATTTCATATATAATCTTGGTGTACCATGTGAAGCTTAGTGGGAGTGCCATTGTGCTCATCGTGCTAAATGTAGATAATATCCTAATCATTTGGAATGATATAAGGATGATAATAAGTGTTTTATGATCCGGCTATTCCATACCTTGAGATATGATCTCAAAATATGCCTCTTGGATCTTAGTTCTGAAGGTGTTCAGAAGCAAAGAGAAAGAGGGTATTGGGACTATCACATTTGTAGTACACCTTAGATATGTTCTATTTTTCTGGAAATTCCAAGAAAGGCTTTCTTACCTTAAGATTTGGTACTGGCCTATCTAAAGGGATAGCACCTTAAAAAGTTGAGGAAGTGAATGCTAGAACTGCTTGCACTCGTGCATCAGTTACGAGAAGCTAAGTGCATGCTAGATGTGTACAAAAGCCAGATATCTGCCATGCAGTGGGAGTAGTAAAGTGCTGCTAATCCTACTATGGAGAGAAGACACTTGATTGCAATAATAACAAAATCTTCATAGATGACAAGTTTTTTTTGAGATAGTGATCTCAAAATCATATCTTCAAAAGCTTAAGACTTTATAGATAGAGATCTAAAAAAGGTCTTAACTATGGATACCTTAAGAGATAGTGATCTCCACGAATAAGGGTATTCTGATAAGGATTATGGAAATACTGGTTATAATAATTATTGAGAAATAGTGTCAAGGACACTATAATTGCTTTATCAAGATTGAGTATTGGTTGCATAAGATTCAACATTCACATTGGATGCGAGCACTGTTACTAAGAGATATGCAAGTGCTGTAAAAGGACTTGGCATAGTCTTTTGGGAATAGAGTGAGTGATCAGCTTACCTAGCTATTTTCTAAGTAGCCTATGATTGTCACATGAGTGCGGGTTTAAATGATTAGCCCATTAATGGCTCTTTGGGCTAGTGGGAGATTGTTGGACATGCGAGCCCACGCCGAGTCATTATGCAATAAATGTTATTGCACATATCATTCCCTGATCTAAAACGAAGAATAAATAATTTGCATAATAGGTCCCTCTGTACAATTAGGGTCATGTGCCATGGTCGTCTTGATAATCATATAGCTGTTGATTCATTAAATGAATCATAGAGGCTGGTGTTTGGATGAATATCTAATGGGTTAGATAGAGGATTCATCAAGCACCGTCAAATGATTATTAAGAGATGATCTCCAGCCTGAGTAGGAGATGGCAATCCTTTCTCACATAGGCTGATATCTGACCGACCTCTTGATGCAGGTCCTCTGCATGGGAATAGTGATTCAGAGGTGTCAGATTAGTTAGATCAAAGTGTTGACTTAGCGAGATCGAGATAACCAAAGTCCTATGTTGAATGCTGTCACAGCATAGGCACACATCCTCTGACCAGAGACAGATGTGTTGTTATATGTCTGAGTGTGTATATTTGGTAGACCATTAGGTTGATGATCTAACCAAGGTCTATACACCGGAGAGCTGGTATGCATATAAGGGCATATGAGTAATACGATCTCTCAAAGGTATCATACATGTTCACTTATGAACCGGAAGACATGAGCTCACTCATGAGGTATTGGGACCGATCAAATTCCATGCATGGTCGTCGTGCTTTGGAAGCATGACAAGAATTTGAAGGTATGATATATGCTTTGGGAAAGCATATGATCGATACCAAATCCCAAATGACCAAGATTGAGAAACTTGGTGATCAAACCCTGAAGAAGACAGTGTAAAATTGATCTTCATCTTCAGGTTGATCATTGGTCTTCAAGTATGTAGGATGTGCAGGTATTGGGAATACCTGAGGGTGATGTGATCATAAACAATTGTATAACCATGACGCTTCCAGTCCGAGGGAGTGATGAAACATGTCTGGATTTTAGTGACTCCTCTCAGTAGAGAAGTAACTTGATCTTAGTCCAAGTATTGGACATTGATCTGAATGTGATTCAGATGCAATGAGCAGATTAAGTATACGAACTTGATTTAATCAAGCATCTATGGGAGGTCCGTTAGATCTGGATTTGAGATGAGATCTCAACATCCAAGTCACTATACATGGAACAATACAATCGCTCTGTCCTTATCTCCAATTATCTGCAGAGAAAGCACATTATTCTTGAAGGAGTTCATGAATAATTCCTATGATAAATTTAGTATCCAAGCAAGAAGGTCTTGATTTTTAAATGAGATTTAATTATCAAGTATAATATGAATAAGATTCATATTGTGAGAATGATTGTCCAAGATAATTAAATGAGATTTAATTATCAAGGAAAAGCAGATCATGGATAGTGCTATCCATAATATCTGTGTATATTATAAGGATTTAATGGGGCTGCCCCCTGGGGGCAGCCAACATGGCTGCCCCGCCTCCTATTTCCGACATTTCTTTTATTTTTTTTTTGAAAAATAAAACCATGTAAATTCATCCCTATATCCCTACTACATGCCATTCGAATTTCGTCAGAAACAGAGACTCCTACGGCCTCCATCGAGATGGTGTCGATTTAAAAAATCCTGTTACCGTTAAAAAATGACTGTCTGGATGGAGGCCGTAGGAGTCTCTGTTTCCGACGAAATTCGAATGGCATGTAGGAGGGATATAGGGATGAATATACATGGTGACATTTTTTGAAAAAAAATAAAAAAAGCGTCGAAAATGGCGCGGGGACAGCCATGTTGGCTACCCGCATGGGGCAGCCCCATTAACCTCATATTATAAATGGGATTTATAATATATCATAGAGAGAGAGAGAAACTTTGTAAATAACATTTGTTAATTATTAATGTGAATTGAATTCACATTAATTAATTGGAAATGTAATTTACAAATTAGTTTGGGTTGTGAATATGATTCACATTTTTCAATGGCATGATTGAAATATTCACGAATTAATTTAGAATTAATTTTGGTGGATATTATTGCAATAAAAGTTATTGCAATTTATTAAGAAATAAGAGGATAAAATAAAAAGGAGACAAATCACCACCAAAAGGGGTGGCGTCACCAATGACTTAGTCATAGGTGATGCCCCCTATTTTTTAGGGATGATTTGTTGTCTTCCTTTTTGTTATCTTGTTATCTCTTAATAATTAATTTATGTTAAAGTTAAATTGTGTTGATAATAATGCAACATATATTTAATTTAATATAAATTAAATTGGTTTTTAACCAACAACAATCATGGCCGTTGATTGATGTATGGATCAACCTAGCCGTTGGATCTATGTATGCCATGGATTGAGATCCATTGGATCCCAAACTAATATATAAGGAGGGCAACCCTAGCCCTTAAGTGTACATCAATACAACACAAGAGTAGACGCCTACTCTTTCTCTCTCTCTCTCTCTCTCATTCTCGTCCTCTCTCTCCCTCTCTCTAAGGTGGCCGTTCATCTATGTGTTGAGAGAGAGAGAGAGAGAGAGAGAGCTTCTCGCCTTCGCCTTCGACTACTCAAGGATCTCCATCTTCTTTGGGGCTGCTTGCTCTAGAGGAAGACGACGGATTTCGTTGGACGAAATCAGGAGATTCGAGGCTTGGATCTTCGTCGAGGATTGAGGGAGTCACACGCCTCATCATCGCGCATGCAAGTGTTGTCTTCGTGGATCGGACTTGAGACAGGAGGATCTATTGCTTTAGAGATCTCGTGATCGCAACCACGCTTCGAGAGGTATTTCTAATACTTTGTGGTTTGATGAAATGATCCAAGAAATATTCTTGTGATCATGTGGTTTCATCACATGTTTTAAAATTTTTAAATTCCGCTGCACCTTGCGACTAGTGCGACTAGTCACCCCGATCGCATGAGATATGATCGTCACGCTTCCGTGATGCGCTTGAGGATTCTCAATATCCTTCATTAAAGCCTTAAACATGCACACATGCATAAGAAACATTAGACAGATGCAAGAAGAACATGACACATGATACTGGTGTACATGGGTGTTAAATTGGACTGACCCAACCCGAACCCGGCCCATTTTGTTTGGGTCGGGTTTGGGCTTGGACTTGAAATTTGAAACTAAAATAGGTTTAGGCCCGATTAATTAGTCCATATACTTAAATAGGCTTGGGCAGGACCAACTCAAACCCGCTTGACCCGATCTGGTTCCCAACCCTATTTCAATATTGAAATAAAAATATGTAACACATCTCTAGGAGATTCTATGTCGTTAGCATCTACAATGCTACTTAATTTCGAAAAGATACACTCAATCGGCATTTTAATCAACGTAATCAAAATAATACAATTGCCTTTACTAAATCATTAACCAAAATATAACCAATATATTGTAAGAAAGGTTTAGAACATTCTTACATCGTTTTTGTTTTTTTAACAAATAAAATATATTTAAATTACAAACCCAAATTACCTCGCCAATTCATGTGTAGCAAAATTAACAAAGGACGGAGGTATCACTGTGAAGAACTTCGTTAATATCAACAATTGCCACATCTTAACAAAAATCAATAACTATTCAAACATATCTCACAAAAATATCATTAAATAATTAAACCATAAGATTCAGAACACCCATCAGACCACAAAACCCCAACTTATACTTATATGACAACACAAGGTTAGCAATAATAATGTAAAAATAATATTGTAAAAATACAATAAAAACCTATCAAATGTCGTATCAATATTGACTTCATATAATTGCCTCCCAAAATTCTGAAATATATTTTAGAAAAATCAACAAACACAACAATAATAGTTGCCAGAAGAAATCCAAACCAAAATCCAAATAATATCGTCACTTAAGATCAAGCATTCAAACAATAAACAACAAAACAAAATTACCACACCATTTCATATCAAACAACATACATAGAGCCGATTTGCACAAAAAAAACACAGCAGAAGATCCATTAATTGATATTCCATTTTTTTCTCTTTCTCTGGGATTTAAAATGGCTATTAAATAACAAAGTCTAATTATCCATCTTATATATAATTAACACCAAATTAACCCTTTCTCTCTCTCTCTCTCCCCTAGACATGTTTTTTTTATTAATGGTTAATTTCCTTTTTGTTTTGTTTCTAGATTCGGAGAGTTTATGAACACCCATTTTGAATATTTTTGTACCGTTTGTGCGATTCGATATCCGAGATGTGACAACGTGATTCCCTTCGAGTAACCTTTGTCGTCATCAATTTCTGCTTTGACATGCATTAGCCACTCGGTCACGTTCAAGTACCACGTCGTGCATTGTACAACTAAAGGGCGGTGGAGGCCGCACATGCGAGGGGCTCAAGTACTGCGCCATACGCTACAACGTCGAAGCTGCCCCCAATTACAATGATGTATACAATGGTGAAGATGATGGTGACTGAGGATGGGGGAGAAGCAAAATATGGAGACGATGAAGGAAAGGGGAGGAGATGAGACGGTGATTGTGGATGTTTGGAGGAGAAAGTGAAACCCTTGTAGATTGATGTACTCTAAATTGGGCTATTGTTAACGGTCTCCACAAACTTAAACAACTAAACAGATGGAAGTTAAACTACAAGGATTCTAGTGGAGGACTTAACAAGGACTTAACATAGATTAGGATGCAGATAAGAAGTATGTAAGGATACAGATTTACTGCAAGAATTTATGCGACAAACCATATAAAATTTTTCAATTACACGCTAACCCATGTATTCTTCACATTTACCCAACAACTCTTGCAAACTTACTGACACTTACACCATGATTGTTGTGTTTAACTCCTGCAGGGGTCATAGTGTTAGAAGTAGGCTTGCGAAGTAAATGTTAAGAACATAGGGTTGTTGCGTAATTGATAAAATTCATAGGGGCCATGCTGCTAAAATCCCCTGATTTGCATGAGCATGTATAGGGGTGCACGTGGATCGGATTGGTTCGGATTTTACTTTAATCCATGTCCAATCCAATCTTAACGGATTTTTATTTTTTCGAATCCAATCTGATCCATCGGATATCTAAATCCAATCCGATCCAATCTGTCCGATTACAGAGTGGACCGTATTGGTTCGGATTTCATACTTATAATTTCCCGTCCAATCGTCTATTTTACATGTCTATACTTTACAGTACACTAGCCCTTGAACATTCGAATAATGACTTACAAATCGATTATATGAATATAAGTATAGAAAAGAAAAAAACACATATCAAGTGAAAGTTGAAGAATTCCATAATCCATTATAAAAAGTTGAAGACTACACAACCAAGCTAAAGGATTATATTAAATTTGAAATTTAATTTTTCTTTAATATATAATGCATTAGTTTGTTTTTTTTGCACTTGATTTCCACGAAATGATTCTAATAAAAATGACATAAGTTATGAAATAAGGATACACGGACAAGTTAGATAAATAAAAAATGTGATCTTTGTGATCAGATATTGATGAAGTGTATGATTAACTTAGAATGTTAAGTTATGCCAAACGCAACCACTAGAACATCCTTCAATGCTCTGCAATATAATTTAAAAAATGAGAATCATAGGACATCCATACTCGATTGAGTATGCAAGACAAAACTAACTTAAGTATAACCTACCGATTAGGCATCATGCCTTTTATTTAAAATGGTCTTGAACTGAAATTTATTTATAAGATTATATATAGTCAAAATATGCAAATTCTATGAAAATATGAATAAAAAATATATATTAAAATAAAAATGAAAGGAATTGAAGTAATGCTTATTTATTCTTAGATGAGTGTTTCTAATTGATCCAATTCCATCACTAAAATAAGGTTGTAAGCTAGAGCTAGTAAAAGGTGAGAAGCAAAGAGATCAAAAATATCTAACAAATGTATCAAACAATGATCCCAAATCTATTGTCTTTTAACGAAGATAAGAATAGTGGCACCATACGGAGGCCAAATAGTATTGCTTGGGAGGGGATTATGTTGTTTGAGATAGGCAACGATATCTCGGTGACGAGGGCGTAGCAAAATTGTGTTGGGGAGGAATAACACTGTGCAAGAGAGAGACATCATCAAAGAAAGGGTGATATCAAGAACACTTGTATCCAAGATTGATTAGGAAAAAATGACATGAATGACATTGACTATGTCCTTATAGAGAATTTGAAACAGATGCACATAGATATTATGTATGTATGTATGTATGTACGTATGTACGTATCTACATGTGCGCATTGTGTTAACGGATTAATGGATTGGACCAGATCGGATTTTAGTAAAAATTCGATCCAATCCATACTTTAATGGATTTCAAAAATTCCAATTCGATCCGATCCATTAGAATGATAAAACCAAACCAATCACATCCAACAGTATTGAATTGGATCGAATTATGAATTTTATCCGATCCGTGTGCATCCCTAAACATGTATATAAGTTGTACACGTAGCGGTGAAAAAACCAAGGTCGAACGAGTAAAGAGCCAGACCGTTAGCATCATATTCTTGCTTCCCATGGGAACAAACCAGAAACTCCCGCCAAGCCATCACGCCCAAAATTTAAACCTTTCTCTTCTCCGCAATAACAATAATTATAAAAAAATAAACAAAGAACAAAACAAGTTATGTCCCTCCTTCCCCTCCGACTCACCTTATCGTGACCTCTGCCTCCACATCCCTCCCCGTCTCCCTCGCAAAACCCTAACGAGAACCCCGCCGCGATGGCGTGCAACGGCCTCGCCTCCAAGAGCCGGTCAATGCCCTCTCGCCTCGCCGCTCCCTATCGTCCGATCTCGTCATGCGAACTCCGATCTCTCCATAGCAATGCATGCGAAGGATCTGCAGGAGAAAGCGAGATCGAAGGCGTATCCCGGGAAACGAGTGTCGACGGGAGCCGCGAAGACGCCGACGTTGACAAGAACACCGAGATGATGCCAATTGCAGCTGGAAGTTCCCCACTGGCAGCCAATGGGAGCTCTATTGTTGACAAGCATTCGAATTGCGGGATCCTGAAGATATTTTTATTTGTTGCGTAATTGGTTTACATTAATATTTACAAAGTTTTTTTTACAAAAAAAACATTATAAATTTAAAATTTCATATTAATTTCAAAGTAAACATTGATTTGACAAAATACTCTTGCAAAATTCATCCGATGCAAAATACACTGATGTTTAATTAATATAATTAAACATAACATTTCTTACATAAGTACAATTATACGATGCTTTACGTGTATGAATGTGTCTACAATAATACCTTATCATATATGTTATACATAAATTTTCATGTGTATATGTATCTATTAAAAATGGATCTTTGATATGTATTTGTATATTTGTTTTAATATATAGTTTTATATTTATTTTTGCAACTATATATAAAAGAATTTTATTACTTTTTTATATTTTTATATAACTTTTATGAAATAAATATATATATACAGAATTTGTACCATAATAAGCCATTTGGTTTACATATATTAAGCTAATTTACAAAGAATTTGCGAAAATATTCATATTCAATATGTATTTGAATTATAACTACATCCAATTTAATGTAGCTTCCCTTTCCTCTTAATGATATGGTAACACTTTATTTATATATAAATATCTATATCGACATCCATAATCATATTTTTTAATATATATATATATATATATATATATATGATAACACATATATCCTTATTCATAACCGGCCATTTACGTTCTTATTTTAGTATCCACAAGTGCGGATTTATTTATTTTTGAAGTGAAAGGGTTTTTAAAAACTATAAAGGTTAGTGTGTGTACAATATTTAAACGTTAGTTGTTAATTATATATATATATATATTATAGTGGTCGGTTCATTATATCAAAATGAGTCTATTGAGATGGGCTTTTTTAATTAGTCAAATATCAAATATTGATAAATACATAATGAAAGATATTTTATTCATTACGATACGATTTCAAAAATTTAGACTAGCAACGAATGACGTATCTATTGATATATTATTAGCGGTGATCCATATATCATTTGTTGCTATTTTTAAAATTTAAACTAATCACCACAATTGAAATAGCGATAGATAAGCATATCATATATACCATCACAATTGATATTGCAATAGATATTAGATTTGTTACTAATTTCAAGCCTACAAAATTATTTCACAATGAATAATATCTGTAACTATATATATTTAATAGCATACAATGATATGACTGGTTTAAAAAACACTACTTAGGGCGTAGAAGTCATGTCCAACATGTAAATATAATTATCAAAGTCGATTATGTACAACACGTAAATGTAATTATCCAGGTAAGTTATGTACAATATATAAATTTTAAATGTTAGTTATTGTACTTAAATCATATATATTGATTTTTTTGAAGGGGAGAAGGGTTGTATATATAACTTGTAAATGTGAGATAGGGTGGCGGTTATATTATAAATTTAAAAATATTTTCCGTAATTGTTGAATTAATTAGATCATATATCATTGTAATTAGATAATATATAAGATGTTTATTAAGAGACAAATTAGATAATATATAAGATGGTTACTGGGAGCAGTATTTTTGAAATCGGACCGGACCGACCGGTGAACCGGTCCTGCATAGGTCCGATTAATCGGTTTAGGTCGGTTCGGTTCGATAATTCTAATTTTAGTTAACCCGTCCGATTCAATCTATTTTTTGACCCGGTTCAACCAGGTTCAACCAAAGTTGAACCGTATTGAATTTTAAATTTTTCAAAAATTTTGTTGGTAGTGAGAATTGAACCCATGACCTTTCATTACATATTTAAAATATACACTAACACAACTTCTTGCATGTATTGGGTTTTAAATATATAAACTATTATCATGTTATAGAATATTTAGTCCAAATAATATATATATGATATGTATGATATTTGATGGTGTATAAGAAAAATACTTTATGTATAATGTGAAATATATACATTATCTATGCATTTTTTATATATTTCAAATATATTTAAGTATATATTATATTATATATATTATTTCATTTCGATTTGATTAGCCGGTTCAACCATTTTTTTCACCGATCTGATTCAATCCGATTTTAAATAATGATGATGTCGTCATTCAGTTGAACCAATTTAATTACATGGTTCATTCAGTTGAACCAATTTAATTACATGGTTCGACCCGATCCGATTATTTCAGCAAAGTTTCCGTTAGGGTGGAGCATTGGGCCGGGCCGGCCCGGATCCGACCCTGACCCGACCCGCAAAAGCCCGGGCCCGGCCCGAACCCGATGTACAGATGGGCCGGGCCCGGGCCCTCATTTTTCAAAAATATTATGATCGGGCCGGGCCGGGCCCGAACCCGAAGTACAAATGGGCCGGGCCCGGGCCCTCATATTTCAAAATATCATATTAGAACTAAATTAGGGGACATGGATATATAGTCACAATACATCCAATATTTCCTTCATCCATCAATAGCAATACTATATTGTAATAATACATCCAGTATTCATGTGTTATGGATGAATTATATCCATAACAATAAATTAGAATCAAAGTGCAACTTCATGGAATCAAAATAAGTGCGGGTTGAGCCCGGCCCGAGCCCGAGCCCGACCCGAACCCGAGCCCGATCCCGCGGGCCTTGGGCCGGGTCCGGGTCCTCAATTTGTTGAAAAAAGCGGTCCTCGACCCGGCCCAAGGCCCACAGAAAATTGATGGGCTCGGGTCGGGCTTTCCCGGGTTGGGCCGGGTCGAGCCCAATGCTCCACCCTGTTTCCGTTCCCTTTCAAAAACCTTGATTGGGAGACCACAAGTACAAGCCCCCTCCCGCCCGTTTGTCTCCGGCACTGCCTGTATGGCCCGAAGTACAGGCGGAGGTTGCGCATGTATTCGAGAAGTACGAGAAGGCCATGGGGCTTAATGGCTGCCTAAGGCGCTCGCCGAGGACTGCCGTGAGCTCTGCGGCTCCCCCCCGCTGCGCAGAGTGGTAATTCCAGTGGCCGCAAGACTTGCAAGGCTAAGCGGGGTCCGCGGGGATCTGATTCCCGGTGTAAAAGAATGAGAGGTGCGATGCGTGCAGATGTAAAGCGTGCTACGCCCGATCCTGAGTGTTTCTTTGTTGGGGATCCGATTCCGGAGGAGGAGGCGAGGATGAAGTGGCCGCATCACTATGTCGTCAAGGTATGGTGGGTGTTCCACTGTTACGTAAATGTGCTACCAGAACTTAGCCAGATTGTGTTTTTCTTTAAGATGCATTCGTCTGAAAATGTTAGTAATGCTATTCTCGTGAGGATAGCTCGTCCGCCTTCTGCACTTTTGTGGGCTATTTGTACTGCTAGAAACAACCACATTTTTTTGTGTATAATGTTTGTATCCTGAGAATATATTGGGACATTTTAGGAGCCTCTGTTCAGCTTGGAACATTGCAACAATAATTTTAACCTTGCTGTACTGTATATCTCAGGTGGACCTCATCTTGGGACTCCTTTTTTTTCGAAAACAAAATGTGGGCATGAGACGTAAGAGGCTATTATTCGTTTTTTGTTAGAGGCTATTAATCGTTTTTTGTTAGAGGCTATTATTCTTTTTTAGTTTGGCCACATCTAATTGAATAATTAATATGATAGTACATCTTCTAAATATAGTCAAATTTTAATGACTGAAAGTTCATTGGTATAACGTTTCTTATTTCTTATTGTTGAAAGGTATTTTATCTTTCATTTTTTTATATTCCTTTCGGTTTCTGTCTTTACTATGTAATTTGCTCAACATGGTTCTCCTCTTATATATGAGAACCTTAGAGCAATGATTCTAGATTGGAGTTCTCTTACCTTCATGCCCTAACCCCACACGCCCCCACCACACACACCAGCACCAATCCGTAGCCATCGTTGTCGCCGTCACGCCTCCCTCGCAAGTTCTTGCACGGTTCCGTGCACCGCCCAATGCGGTCTCGCATGCCTCTGCACACCGCCTAGCAGGGCCTCACATACTTGTGTGTGTCACTCATCTAGGTCTAATGCCCCTCGTGCGGTCTCGCTCACCTTCGTATGTCACCCAGTACGCTGTTGCGTGGCTTGCATCACCATTGACGTTTCCTAGTGTGCCACAACCCCTAAGATTGCCTCATAGCATGCTTCCTAGCGCGTCGTCGCACTTCTAAGGTGTCTCGTACATGTACGACTAGGGATCAATACCTACACCCTCCCTAGTACCATCGGCCCTGTTTATGGGCATTCGAGGACAATTCGTGATCTGATTTTGGTCGAAAAAGAGTGATTTTAAGTCAACAAATCACCCCCTCCGATCCCAACACGAACCCATAATTGATGTGAACAATTATGTCCTGAGTCTACACACACAATCAATTCCTGATATGTTCGTGTAGACGCAGGTGCTGTTGTCTTCAGCCCTAGTCTTTGTCTCTTTCTGGCATCATGCCAGAGAACAAGTTCTACATGCCATCTTCAATGTACCTGAAAGCCAAACTTTGGCATATGCATCATCCGCCACCCACGAGGCGTTAACCCAATTTCTCCGCCGGCTCCTCAGTAAGAATATGCTTCTTACCATCAGACTTTATAAGGCTTATGAACTGCATAGCGTAGAGCTCATAGTTTGTCCCGTCCATCTTGACAATAAGCGTTGGACCTTTGAAAGCGCCTGTGGCGGGTACGTCAACTTTATTTTCTGACATGTTGCCAGATGAAGATTACTATAGTTTTTATATACCAACGAATGAATGTCTACACGGACATGTGGATTTGAATGCATATGTAGACTTATGCGCTCAAATCCATCAACCCAAAGGGACCCCAATACAAGCAAAGAGGATCGTAGACCGAAGATAACAGAAGGGCGATGGCCAAGGAAGAGAGACCATCCCAGGTGATTGGTGCTGGTTGGCGGCAGCGAGCCGACCCGAGAGAGGAGACAGGACAGCTACCCGGTGGCAGGAAGGCGGGAGCATAACCGAGCTGGATGCTTGGCGGTGGCGCGGCGGGAAGGAGGGAGCAGTGGCCAGGGACGACGGCGACGGGGGGGAGTGGGGAGGTGGCGGGTGTGGTTCAAGGTTAGGGTACGGAGCTTCGGTCTAGGATCGTTGCTCTAATACCATGGTAGGAAAAATCGAAGAGTTGTTTATTCTCAGGAACCCTAGGCTCTCTTATATAAAGGAGAGACCTATGTGTAAATTACATAAGATGGATATAAAGAAATAAAATAAAGAAAAGGTACACAGAGAACATAGAAATATCTCTATGCTATCTAACTAGCATCCATTTCATACAATTATCCAGCCCATGCGACATGTAGTTCGAACCTGCACTATGCGCCCTCCCTGCATATGCTGCCCGCATATGCCCTGCATACTACTCCAACATCTCTAATTTTCCAATCCTCTCATTCAGGTGCTTAATTCCGTGGATCTGCCTCTTCCTCCATTCAATTGTAAGAATATAACATGTATTTGTATACAATTGCAATGCATTATACCACTATATATGTAATGTTTTATGTTTATCTCATGTATTGTTTTCATCAGTATATGAAATGTATCGTCAATTATTTTAATATATATCGATTGAGGTTTTACTCATGTAGTGCGTGTATGTGTAATGAAGTTTTGTTATTATGAATTATCTAACATGTGAAGTTTTTATTGCTAAATATTTTTTTGTAATTAAATGCTAGTGTTGGGAAAAAAATGAAAGTTGTTTATTCTTTGAACCCTAGCCTCTCTATATATAGGAGAGACCTATGGGTAAATTGCGTAAGATAGACTTTAGTAAGTGCTGCGAAAATAGTAAGTGGTGCTCCTTTTCTGAGTAGCAATCGTGCACATGGAGAAGACTTTAGGTACTTCAATATCATATAAACAACATCCATGTGTACTTGTCAGGGTTGTTCCATAAATTGACTCACCCGACTAACTGCAAATAAGATACCCGGCCTAATTATAGTGACATATAGAAGCTTTCCCATTATTTCTTTGTACCTTTTCCTGTCTACCTCATATGTATCATCATCATATAACTTTATACTAGGATCCATAGGAGTGGTAGCTGGTCGACATCCAATCATGCTCGTTTCAACTAGCATGTCTGTCACATACTTCCTTTGGATCGTCACAAGACCCTGCTGATTCCTGGTAAATTCTAACCTCAAAAAGTACTGTAGGATGCCAAGATCCTTGGTAATATACTATCGGCCCAGAAATTCCTTTGCCCTTTTTATTTCCAGCACATCATCACCGATAACCAACATGCAACAACAAATTCTGGAGGCTGTGCAAGTAAACCTCCTCATGTAGGTCCCCATACAGAAAAGCATTTTTAACATCAAGCTGAAAAAGAGACCAATCATGTACCACAACAACAGACAGAAGAATACATAGAATGGAATGACGAGCAACAAGGGAGAACATGTCCAGATAATCCACTCCATAGGTTTGAGTAAAGCCATGCGCAACCAATCTGGCCTTGTGCCGATCTAGACTCCTGTTTGCATGATGTTTAATAGTAAACACTCATTTGCAACTGACAACAGACGCTCTATTGAGAGCAGAAATCAAACTCCAGGTACCACGCGACTGCAGGGTAGCCATCTCTTCTTCCATAGCTAGACGCTACCGATTGTCCTGCAAAGCCTCTTGATAATTCCGCGGTATTTCCACTGTAGATAATGCAACTGCAAATCTCCGGAATTCCTCATTCAAGTGATCAAAAGACACTTGGGATGCAATAGGATATGATGCACAAGTATGATTCTGCTTCCGAAGCGCGATAGGTATGTTCAGATCACGTGGAACCTCCTCAACCTGTATATATGTCCCTTGTAAAGATCCCTGCTCAGATATATCACCAGACCCGTTGTTAGGAATAATATATTCATAACATAACTAAGGCATGCAAGATGATGAGCTGTGACCAGGAGCAGGAGCAGATCGACGAGTATAGTAATGCGGCAATGGTTGGATAGCATAGGAATAATGAGAGGTGGTGGCATAGGAGGAGATGATGAAGTGTGATGTGCATGAAGGTGGGGACGGATTCATTTGAGGTAGAAGTGGTGGTGGTGGCATCATGTAGATTTCATTATCATATTTTGATGAAGTCAATCTATCACAAGTAGGAGAGAAGTACATTACGGACTCGAAAAATGTAACATCAGCGCTAACATAGTATTTCCCGTGCAGTGGATCATAGCATCTATATCCTTTTTGTGTCCTGGAATACCCAACAACGACACATTTGACAGCTTTAGGAGAGAGCTTGTCAAGACCTGGAGACAACTGATGAATAAAAGCCACCGAGCCAAAAACACGAGGAGTAAGTGAGAACAATTCTTTCTTCGGGAATGCTAGGGAGAAAGGAATTTTCTCACCCAAGACAGACGACGACATGCGATTCACAAGATAGCATGACGTAAGAACTATATCATCCCAAAAGGAATACGGGGAATGACTCTGAATGAGTAGAGTTCTGGTTACATCAAGTAAATGGCGATGCTTCCTTTTTGCAACACCATTTTGCTGTGAAGTATAGGCATACGAAGTTTGATGAATAATACCCCGTGTGGAAAAGAAATGTGAGAGAGCACGAGTACAGAATTCCAAAGCATTATCAGTTCCCATAAATTTCACAGTAGAAGAAAACACATTCTGCACTTCATTAACTTACATCTCCCGCTTCATATTTATTCTTTAACAAAATAACCCAAGACAGACATATAAAATCATCCACAACAACCATATAAAACCTGTCCCTGGTGGTCGGGAGCACATATTGGACCTCAAATATCAATATAAAATAACTTAAATATGGAGGTACTACTTTGCCTCTGACGAGTAGGGAAAGTAGACTGATGATACTTTCCCAACTGACACTCCTCGCATTAGAAGGACGAGCGAGGTGAAATCCGAGGCAGAATACAACACATTTTCTGGAGAGGGAGATGATCGAAGTACATATGCCACGTAAAGGGTGAGATTGGTCCAACAGAATGAGAGGAAAGACCTCCATAAGGAGTTCGAACCAAGCGGTAGAGGCCACCCTGCTCACGGCCACAACCAATCACCCTGCTCGTAAGGATGTCCTGAAATACAAGAGATGATGGGTCAAAAATAGCTCGACAATGTAGATCTTTTGTAATCTGACTAATAGATAATAAATTCATAAAAAAATCATGTGCATGCAACATATTCTACAGGTGCATAGAATGTATCAAGCTGGTCCCCCCCTGTCCACAAATCATGGAATGAGTCCCATCTGATATAACCATTGTTCTCCCTGGAGCAAGGCCTTAAATGTTGGTTTCGGTCACCATTTCAATATTGACCAAAACAGAATTTCAGGTGCAAGAAAATTGTTTCAGGTGGTTTGGCCATTTGCGAAGGAGGTCATATGATGCGTCGGTGACGAAATGCGAGTTTTAGGATGTTGAGTTGAGCCGGCTAATAAAAGAAGGTGAGGAAGGCTCGAGAAGTGTTGAATGAGACTATACGAAGGGGTCTTAGTTTTTTGGATCTAAGTTCGAGAATGACCCAAGATATATCTGAATGAAGGCAAAGAATCCATTAGCCGACCCTACTTAATGTAGAAAAAGTGATGAAAACCTGCCAATCAAGTTTCTGTTTACCCTGTTTGAGCTGCACCTTTAGCAGTAACTATATTTTAATGCTGCTTGTATTTTAAATCCAATGCGACATGGTTTAAATAACATCCGAAATTATCAAGAAAACAATGGCAATCTTTAAATTCCAAAGCAGCTTAATATTCTACCAGATGAGGTGAGCGTGTGAAGAGCTGCTTAATATTCTACAGGATGAGATGTGGGGAGCAGCAATTGTAGCCCAAATGATATCTTCTTGTTGCAAAATTGACGTGTTGTCTAAAACATACGAAGATCTTCAGCGTGATTATGTATATCATTCGATGAGATTATTATTATTACGAACGTCTCGCGATGCAGCGAAAATAAAGTCTCTCGATCGTTTGCTCATCTGGATGATGCGATTTTGGGGTCATTGAAGATTTTGGGGTCATTGAAGAGTAACTTGATAGCATGAGAGTTTGCATCAAACTTTTCATTGTTAATGCCAATTGATGAATAACTACGTAGCTTTGACCGACGGATAAAAGCGTAGTTGGATAATGATTAATTGTGGTTTGACAAAACTGACATTGGGTATATGTAACGGGTTTAGGTCTCCGATCCGTTATCGAAGAAAACTGGCCTTGACAACTTATTGGACTCGGGTTCAAATGGATTAGTTGACGACCATCCAAAATGCTTAAACCCAAGTTATCAAGTAGTAATCCTCACCATGTATAACCCACTCTCAAACTTTGTGATTTTTAGTTGTGTGACTATTTTTGAGAGTATGGGTGTTACAATATCATCTACATAGAAAGATCTCAGACTAGAAGTAGATGAAGCATTTAGGCATTGTTCGTTTGAGGGAAGATACATAACCTATATCCCTCCTCATCCCACAAAATTTATATACCTCTGAAGATGGTTAGTATTTGAGTTTTGAAGTCAGCATGAGGGATAGGGTTTGCAACTCTATCCTTCCATCGTCAACCTTTCCTGCCATAAAAATACAAATAAATACCACTTACTTTACAATTTTATCTAATATAATTAACTTCTATCTTGTATCCCATCTTATCCGACCGAATGAAAAATAACAAATAATTATGACCACTAATTATTTTTCATTTTAACTTTTATTTGTGGAAACTTACAAATTATTAATTATTTTGTTTTAATATCGGAGTTGAGACATACTAAAAATTCTATTATATGTGAAGGTATTCTCCCAAAGCACAAAAAACTCAATTGAAAAACTTTTATCCCGTATCACGTATCCTTACATTGTCAATCAAACAGAGAATAGCAAATAACCGCTGTCTATACGGATTTCTATCTCTACAAATGAACAACAGCTTAATCCTTCCTTATCTCGTGTCCCCTACCCCACTACCGAACGTAGCGTCAAGAAGATCAAAGATCACTTTGGTGTTCATGGCAAAGTTCTTAGTAAAGTGCGTAGACTAATCGTGCATGATCTCTTTTTTTTGCAGGTTTATGGAAAATGGAGGCACTTCACCTTTTCACTGTAGTTCTTTTGGTAGGAAAAAACTGGAGACAGCACACCCTTTTTGGTGATTTTTTTTTGGCGCAATGATTGCCGCAGATCGGATGAGGATCGACATCAAGATGATATTGTTGTTTCTGTGATCATCAGCGACAGTTTAATCCGAAAATTGTTCGAGTTTTTAGGATTAAATTTAAGTGTATAACAGATGGTTAAACAAATAATTAACTATACAAGCTTTGTATTGGGAATTCCAATCAACAATCAAGAACCCCAAATGGTGCTCATACCCTTTAGTTACAAGTTACAACAAGATAATGGTGAATATCATACGTGGGATGACCATGGAGAAGACAGATATATTTGTGATGCATAACCACTCCTAAATTCCTTGTCCAACCAAGATGTAATGGGATTGTTTTGCTCTCAATCAGATGAGAGTGAAATCTAAGCATGTTTTTCACTGTGCAGATTGAGAAGGTAAGCCTTTTTTTTTTACAAATGTCACCTCCTGAATCCCCACATGAACATGTATATTTCGGAACTCTATTTAATCTGCAGATTTTGTAGTATAGCTGCAAATCGTGTACGCGAAGTACCCTACATGAAAATGTATTTTTCCAGAATACCGAGTATTTATATCTCGAGTCTCATCTGCAATATAAATCCAGAGGCCCATTTGAAATTTCCTCCTTTTTTTGTATTATTCCTACGTTGGTATAGATTTTTTTTTATTGTAAGCAACACAATCTTTTCAAAGTACTGGACTGTAATTTCTTCGGCTTTCCTTCCTTTCTTTCCAGCTGTAGATAAAGAACAACAACATGAAAGAACACTGGTCAACTCATGGATTTTTTTTATTTTTTATTCTTGAAGGGTCTTGTAATTTGAAAAGATCCATGTAAATGACAATTACTAGTACACAAGCAAATTATTTAATGTAAGAATGATCGAATGAAAAATAATCACTAATCACATTTTGTGGTTGGACTCAAATATTTAGGACGATGGTGACTGAGGTTCCTTGCTTTCTGAACTGAAATGCTGTGAACTACTTATTTATCCATTTTAGAGCCTTCATGGACTTAGCATGTATCAATATTGTATTCTTGTGATTTTCTCCGAAAGTTGTTCTGACTGCTCAGATTGCTGCTGACATGACTGTTGGCAATGCCCTCGCGAAATCGTTGAATGGCTGCTCAGAAATGCAGATGCGCACTAAACAAAATGAAAGTTTACATCGAAACCGAAGGCAAGCGGGTAACAAGCTGCGCCGCTAGACCTTTTTGAATTGCAAAGCCAATTCTTTTAAACACTACATCCATAGATCGATGGTCCATCACATTGTTGTTCATCACTTTTTGGATCCTCTTTAAAAGCTCAATAGCTTCTGGTGCTAAGAAGCCAAAGGTGTCAAAACCAAAGGGGATGAAGGCATGTTGATTCTCCATGCAGGCTTTCTCGTGCTTCACCACTTTTGCTAAAGAAGCTTTAAGTGCAGCATGCCCTGCTGTGAAGGTCCCGCTCTTCAACCCCACCAACGGTGAAACTCCTGTCAAATCTATACATGCATGTTTTCCTCCTATCCACCCAAAGATCAAAATATCAGCAGGTCTAAGTGTAGATCTTCCCTCCTGTGGGTCAGTTAAAAAGTTCACTGCCGCCTCTTTCTTAGCAGCAATCCCTGCATGCCTGAGCACATCAAATAAAACGTCTCTAACAAGATCATGTCTGTACTTAAATCCCGGGAGCTCCCTGCAATGAATTGCATGATCACCAAAATTGTCTAAGCATGCCTTGCGACAGATTGGACAAATCTCATCGGTAGGAAATAATGGAATCATCAGACGATATTTGAGAATACTACGGTACTCCACCGGTGACATGTGAAGTCCAAGTCCGTCTATAGGAAGGGCAAGGAGAAAATCTTGGGCATGATCAGCTTGAAGACACTGAAAAACTGCCTTTTGTCTAACGGACATGTTAAATACCCCATCCATATCCACAATTATTTTGCTAAAAAGAGCACTCGCCAAAACATTTTGGGTCTTAGGGGGGACGGTGTCCTTTTTAGAGAAACAATTGAGGTCGAATGAGGGAATCAAACCATTAAACCTTTGAAGAGCACAGTCGAAGTCGGAGTCCAAATTGTGAATTTTACTGTCCCGTAGTATATGGTCATGAAGTTCCCAAGAATGCGCCCTAGAAGCCACAAAAGCGTAGGAAGAGGCCTCCACAGCTGAAAGTAGCCCCAAACCACCAAGTCGAATGGGTAAAGAAGCCACCCTCCATTGTAGATCTCCAAAAAAAGGTCCTCCACAAACAACAATATCTTCAATAAATCCTCGTAAGCCTCTGTCAAATAAAATTGCAGCCTCTTTCATGTACAAGGGTTGACAACTCCTCAAGTCAAATAAAAGTTTTGATAGGCCCATGCAAGAACGAAGTAAGAGAAGCTCACATTGGAGATCTTTCAACTGAGGTAGAAGATGCATCAATTTCACCGCTTTAGCAGCCCTCTCTAAAGCCAAGCCTTCAACAAATTTTTGATCCATACTAACAGCCCCTCCAAGCAGCTTCACGCCTAATAAAGGTCTTCCAATATCAGTTGGGAACAAACCTTTGCGTAGTTTCCCGCCATCACAAGTAGGCCAAAAGAGTTCTGTTTTATGAATATTTAAAACTAGACCCAAGTCTGGCCCTCGTTGTTGGATGATATTTAAAACCTTAGCCACTTCAAATGTATCTCCAATAATCGTGCCATCATCAAGGTACCAAGCATGAAGAAGTAGTTTGCAATTATCTCTGATATAGTGGATAAGTGGGTGTAGAACGAGAGAAAAGAGGAGCGGGCCTAGAGGATCACCCTGCTGCACTCCAGCGGAAGACCAAATATGACTGTCTCCAAGGTACAACCTTGCTGCTTGTCCATATAAGAACTCCACCCATAAATATATAGAAGGACATCTTTCTCTCACCTGACGCAATAAGGCGGACCTATCAACCAAATTGAAGGTATTAGAAAAATCCACTGTAAGTAAAGAAAGAGAGCCATCAGTATGACGTGCATTCAACACTCTGTTAACACTGTGTAGATAGCCTCAGCTCCACTAGGAACCCCCACTCCAAACTGAAAGTCATTGAGATATTTGGTCATATCTTTACTAACTCTTGCCATAGCCACTTTGGACACAAGCCGTCTCCAAATAGTACCAACTGCAATGGGTCGAATGCTATTATCTGGCTTAAGCAAAGGTGTGAGGGGTGCAGACGCTATAAATTCAGACAAAGAAATGGGGCATCTTCCTCCCAACCATAAATTAACCACACGGGTAATGGCATGTAAAAGGTCCCTTGCCACAACAGACCCCTCTCCACACATAGCATCAAGTAGGTGTTGGGCCCTCAACCCATCTCTGCCATAAGAAGTCCCTTTAGGAAAGGACTTCTAGTTGGGGGAATTACAAGGATTGCAGGGTAAGGTTCGCATGCATTAAGGCACCAGCTAATGTAATTGTGGAACATATCGAGAGAAGATCAAAGGATGGGAAGCAATTCATGCCAGTGAGCTGTGAGCCTTCTGAAGTCTCAGTTGGATTTGCATCAGATATGCGACGACGAAGAGATCGTAAAGGCAGATGCCACCTTGAGTTTCCAGTCAGTTGTCAGTATCATACAGGTAAATATGAATATCGAAGTAATTCCCGAGGAATCTAATAATACCTGAGAAACTTCCAGACTTGATTCTTTTTCTGACAATCAACTATTCAAATAAATCTCAAGGTGTAATGATCATTATTAGTCAGGTTTGCACACTAACCACATAGCATCATTTATGACTGAATATGGCGACCTGCGATATTAGATTTGTTAACAGAACCCTCTTACTATTGCAAATGTCACATGAAATAGTTTGGGTTCTTATTTAACAGTAGAGCAATATGAATACGTGCCCACTTTTAGATCATCAAATTTACCTCTAAAATTAAAATTTTTCAATATATAACTAAGATAGAGATATCGGTGTGGGTACTGATAGAATCTAGTGGATTTGGAAGGTGCCTCCTTTTGGCATAAGAATGCAAATATCAGATAGGTTTCATGACCACTGAAACTATGATTCAAGGAACTGATGCTTTTAGGGTGTGTTTGGTCAGGGGGTTACCCCTATTTTAGGTGGGTTACCCCCAAAACCCATATTCCCAACCCACTAGTGGAGCCCACTATCTTTCCAATCAAAAAAATATATATTATACCATCATATCATCTAAAAATCATAAAATACTCAACTTCTACTCACTATTCCAAACTTTAATACAATCACATTACAACAACCACCCACTTTTTCAAATTTCAATACAATCATACCATAATAACTACCAACTTTTTCAAATTCCAATACAATCACATCACACAAACTCTCCCAACCCTTAACCCACCAACCAAACACACAAACACAAAACCGGGTTATCCACCCCTGGATAACCCACGAACCAAACACACCCTTAGTGAGCACAAGTTCAAATTTGACACTTCATGAACTAGTGTTGGAGTAAATATGAACTGTGATATGAAGAATTATGCATAGTATCCTTCCTGTTGCCCAAAAAGGACAGCACACTTAAAGTGGAAACAGAAGTGAAACATACCAACTAAATGGATAATTTTGGATAGAATGAACGAGGTTTCTCTACACTTGTGCTCCTCTAAGATTCTGTAATCACAGTTATTTCGCTACATTTTTTGCAATAACACGTGTTTTTACGTTCTTACAAAATGTATAATTCTGCTCTTTTGTAATTACACTTATGTCCCTATTTTACCTTAAAGGAGGGTGCAACCGTGATTTTTCTAGGTATATATGAACATAAGTATTATTGCAAAAAAAAGATTTTGCAAGAAAAGATTAGGACATGATTGTAATTGCATAATCTCGGATGGGAATAAGCGAAAGAAACAAAATGAATAAAGGTGAATTTGAGAAAGCTGCTCGTGATTATTCTGGAACAATTAAAATTAGCAAATTAACCTTCTAAGCCATTACTAAAAAGCTCACAAGTTACACCAAAATTGCAACAGTTTTGATTGTTTCTCTTCCCCACCTGACTAGAGGGGGAACGGATCCCCTCCTATAACAGCTCCTGCTGTAACGCAGGGGATCCATTGGATGGGGATCGGACGGCTCTCATAGGAGGTCGGAATGGTCTGCATGCATCCCGAGACCATCCAATCACCATCCAACAGACCCCTGTGTTAACAGCAGAGGATCCTCTCTGCACTAGAGGACCCATGCAGTTTTGTATTCCCACTACATAATACGCAATATATGTATCATCTCGACCAGACAGCACGGTATTGTCGATAAAATAGAGAGATGCATATGAATAAACCGGGACCATCCAGTCACGAACCAACGGTGGAGATGGTACGATATAAAGTCTGCAATGGACAAGCCTACTACACCTTTTGCATCTATGATGATCGTTTGAGCAGATATCAAACATGGCTAAAACAGGTATATCTTGTGCCCTTTCCATTTTCGTTAACAGCACTTGTACCTATGCTTATGTCATAATATCACGACGATCCCTACAAATCATCGTTATTAATGCTTTTGTCTATTTCGTTAAATGGGCTCAAACTGTTAAACATTTAGGTCAAATATCAATATTTAAAAAGTTTTTAAAGTAATTAACAAGCTATGATACAGTTTTATTTTGAACTTTCTTACTCATTCACTAGATAAAGTAGGGGCACTGCTATTAGAGATGTTCGGGACGGCATAAGCATTAGGAAAAAAAATCAGGGTTTAAAACCGAACCGGATCTGCCGGTCGAACTGGTTGGATCGGGAACTGATCCTGTCCTGGTTGGCTCGGCCGGCTTCATTTAATTATATTCAAAAGAATAAGAAAATGAAAAATTCAGGTACGACTAGTGGTCAGACCGAATTGACCTGGTGGTTGGACTGGATTGACCCATATTAGTTTTGATGGTTTGATAATTTTTCAAATAATAAATGTCTAAATAATTAAATATTGTGATTTTTATCGCTTGTGCCCTTTTGAGTTTCTACAATATCAGTTTTACCCCTCTTTTTTGGAATATAGTTGTGCCCCTACATTCTTAGAGTAATTTTCTAGAAGAAACTATACACAAATGATTACAATATTATATTCACTATTTATATGTAAATTATAATGGTAGAAAATGTGGCTAACTTTTGCAGTATTTTACTCGATCTGATCTTTTCTGAGTCGATATGAATGATGATGTCATGCTGGCATCATCACTCCGGTTCAACGTCAAGTCTAATTTTTAAAACCTTAAAAAAGTTTTTTATCAGTTGTGCCCCTCTGAAATATTGCAATTTCAGTTATGCCCCTCTTTTTTTGGGAATATTAGTTGTGCCCCCGACTTCTTGCCATTATATCACTTGTACCCCTCCGTTACTTTAGCCGCTAATAATTTGAACTTAACCATAGTTTTCTCAAATCATAATATAATTAAGAGGAGCATATTCGAAAAAAAAAGCCCACCTCCCCTTCTCACTCTTCCTCCATCCACCTCACCCTCCAACCTTCCTTCCTTTGACCACCTCCTCCTGTATCCCTTTCTCCTCCGTTATTCACCATCAACAGCAACATGTCGACGACGAGGCTGCATGTCTCGACGACGATGCTGACGACATCCTCCTTCATCCTCTTCCCCTCCAGTTTCTTGACAACTGCAACTGAGGAGAGGAGCTCAGAACAGGAGAGAGGCACAAGGTGGAGGAGGGCGGAATGGGAGGCACGAGGGGGCGAAGGAAAGGAGGGTAGAGGGAGAGGCACAGAGACATGGGGAGGCGTGGAGGGAGGATCTCTAGGTGTAGGAGGGAATAGGGGGAGGACCTTGGTGCGAAGGTGTCCTGCTAGGCGGGGGAGGAACTGGGTGTAGAGAGGGAGGCATGTGGGCGAAGGGGAGGTGCAGGGGTGAGGGGTGGACTTGGGGGCGGAAGGGGGAGTCTGTGGGCGAGGAGAGGAGCTTTGGGCGGAGGAGAGGAGGGGCGACAAAGGAGACGAGAGCCGGGAGGGGGAGGGGTCGTGGAAGAGGAGCGGGGGCGGAGGTGCAAGGACGAGGGGAGGAGCAAGAGGCGGACGAGGGGCCGAGGAGGAGGGGGGCAGGTGGGAGGAGCTAAGGAGGGGGTGAGGAGGAGCGGGGGAAGAGGCGCGATGGCTGGGGGAGGAGGGAGGAGGGAGGAGCTCAGGTGCAGAGGTGGAGGTGCAGGTGCGGGGGGAGGAGCTTGGGGCAAAGGGAGGCACTAGGGGTAGAGAGGGAGGAGCGGGGGCAGGGGGAGGAGCTCGGAGGCGAAGGGGGTGGCATGGGGGGGGGGGGGGGGGGAGGGAGAGGCTGGGGCCGGTTGGGAGGAGCCGGTGGAGGAGCATAAGGTTGGCAGGAGGAAGAAAAGGGGGAGGAAGAGGAAGAGGATGGAGGAGGAGGAAGAAGAAGGGACCGGACATTTCAGTCCATTTTTTAAAACTAATTCTCATTGTGTTCTCAAAATTAACGTCCGTTTGCGCTGAAGATGGATGACAACTAACCCGAGGGGCACAAGTGATAGAACATGAAGAAGTCAGGGGCACAACTGATATTCTCAAAAAGGGAGGGGCGTAACTGAAATTACAATATCTCAGAGGGGCACGGCTGACAAAAAAAACCCTATCATGTTTAGATGTGGGATATCATCCATTTGTCTCAATACAAGAGGGCTTACTCATGGCCATGAGTTTAGTTATTCCCAATTAAGTGCTCCCGTTATTATTAAATCATCTATTATGGTACGATCTATGATATCTATTTTTTCTCATCCCTCAAACTATCTGATCAAAGAAAAACAATAAACGTCACTTATCCATTATCCTACCTTATTTCTTATTTCTTATCGGTGCACGATAGGAACAAGGAAGGACGAATGAGGAACTTAGGTGATTTATTATATATTCTCGTCCTTTCTCTTTTTTTGAAATAAAAGTGAAATAAGGTAAATTATTCATGTTGTTTATTTGTCTTTTTTGTCGTAAATCTTCCAATATGTCTCAAACAGAAGACGAATGCTCTTTATTTTGCTTGTTGTTTGTGAGAATGGAAAATATGTGATAGTCATCTTGAAATATATATAGTGTAAATAATAAATAAATCTTAAGGTAAACTATGTATAAAATTTCAATTAAAACCCTCAATTTTCAAATGTAACAAAGAAGAGGCTGATCGTTTTTTTGCCTCAAATACATACCACCCTAAACTACCCGAAGGTTGACGTTAAATTTGAGGTCATTTTTTTATAATTTACCCAAAATCTTATGCATGGTAATTGGTAACAGTACCCAACCCACAGGCTTTTACAGGGGGTCGTTTTCGCACAGCGATTTCAACACGAAGGTAAACTCGCATGGGACCATCACGTGCAAGCTGCGGATTCTCGTATTAAATGTGCCATGCCGAGACAACCACGCACGTGTCTTGCCCCACGTCGGCGATCTGCAGAGGATCCAATCCCAGCCGTCAACGCCATCCCATCCCCATCGGGACTCGAACCCAATTGGCAGCGGCTTGATTTGGTCAGGCGGGGCCCGCTTGTATCATTCCCCCTCGTCCATCACTACAATCCAATCGGATGCCTAATCACGTTTAAACTGATGCATTTGACTTGGATTTGGATGCGTTTTCTAATCCTTAACGAACCTATTAAATTAAACTGACTCGAAAAAATAATTGGCACGATCTTAGTTGAAAGAAAGGTCGAGACTAGTGTAAATCGCAATGTACTCCATATATTTTCTAGAAGAAGAAATGCTCCATGAAGGCAAAACATTGTTGATGGTTGAGGTGAAACCACTTTCTAAATCAAACCAGACATCAAATTGAAAACTTTATCGAAATGTCATATTGGATTGAATCATGTAATCAAATCGGTTCAATTGAATGATGATGTCAACATTATTTAAAATCGGAATAAACCGAACCGATAAGAAAAAAGTAGTTGAACCAGCTTAAAAAATCAAAATGAAATAAAGATATATATATATAATATACTTGAATATACTTGAAATATAAATAAAATAAGTAGAAGTATTACCTAAAATATTTTTTCATATACACCGTCAAATTTTTTTGGATCAGGTGCTATATATAATAACAATAATTTAATTACATTTAAAATATACATGCAAAAAGTTGTTTTAGAGTAGTTGGTTAGGGATTTAATATAGATTAGAAAAGGTATTGAGTTCAATTCCTACCACATGCACGATATTTGAATAAATTAAAAATTAGATGCGGTTCAATTTCAGTTGAACATGGTTAAACCAGGTTAAAAATAATAGGTTGAACGGGCATTTTAATTAAAATTTGGACTTTCTAACTGAACCAGATATAACTGGTTAATCAGACCAGTTCAGGATTAGTTCATTGGGTGAACCGATCGGTCCGGTCTAGTTTTCAAAACATTGTGTGAAATCAGAATAACTAAAGTACAAATGATGATTCAAAAAATCAAATTTACAAGGGTTTGTAAAGTGCATTCTCTTTTGCAAACAAATCTTAAAGGAAATATGGCTCAGATCCAAAAAAAACTTTAAATCCAAAGTAAACATGGCTAAAAACCCAAATCTAGCATGATTTTGAGTCACCATGCAACCATGACTTTGAATTCCAAAGCAAACATGACTTTGATTCTCAACCAAGCAAGACTATTAGTCCTAAAGGAAACTGACTTCATCGCCAACGTTGGGGAAGTCGCGTCACGGATTGTACATTAATGTATTGGACTGAATAAAGAGGTTACGATACGATCTAAATCCAGATAAATCCTCTAATCACTTATGATCCAGGTATATCGACAAAAGTTTTGTTAACGGGGTAATATACGTTCCTAAGAAGGCGATGCCTTATACTATCAACGTTGGAAATATTGGAGAACTTGCAATCATGTCAAGAGAGAGGTCATCCTCTCGAGTTACAGTAGTCGAGAGCGAGTTCTCTATGTCTAGTTTACATCAATTATCCATGAGTATATCTGATCAGTTGTGACTTCTTTTAAAATGGAGAAGCTCTTCTTTAAGGCCATATTTTTTTGGAGAATAAGCACTGGAATAATGAGTAAATTCCCCATTCGACGCGGTTCCTAAGAGTATGACTATTCCCATCCACATCACATTATTTCATCTTATTCTATCATTTTCCTATCTTTATTCTACCTTACATACCCTTATTTTCCTTATTCTTATATTTCCAACCGAATAAAGAATAGAACCTTATTCACCTTGTTCTCCATCTTTATTAATGATTACTCCCAAACCGAACGTCCCCTGAATATCTCATGATATAGGGGTACTTTCATAAAATAAAATGGTGGGATCGTAAACAAGGGAGTTGATGTTTATTTTTATTTTTTGAGATTTTGTTATGGTGGAAAAATGGAGGTAAATGCGATTTGTTTCTATTCCCAATTCTTTTGCATTTTGTTATTCTTCTAAATGTGAGATACGTCGTGTGGATTATGTGGTGGTTATTATATCGTAAATAGTGGATTGATGGATAACTGGTAATCATTATTTGAAAAGAATAAGAAAAGAAAATGTTAAATAGTTGTGTAATAAAGAAGGAAAATATCCACGATAGAAGAAATAATCTCGAATCTCTTATCTTGTTCATGATTGGTAACATAGTTTTGTTGGGTTGGGTTAAAGTAAACTCCTTCTAAAAGGTTGGTGAGATAGGAAGCCTTTTGTAATCAGCAGGTGTTTCGATTGTTAGGAAGTTTGATATTGTAAATGTGATGCGATATTCGATTATTTGTTATAATGATTATATTTATGATTAGAATAGTTTCGATCTTGACCTGTTAGATTTGAAGATAGTTAGACAAATTATAATAAAGTAAATGTAGGGTCCACGGCTTAAATTTTAAACTGGAGCATGGGTAAAGTTTTAAAAACTAGTTCGAACCGACGGTTTCAAAACGGACCAACTAACCGATTTTTAGATGATAAGATAATACACTATAATATTTTTTTTTGAAATTAATGAAAGAGAAATGAGTTGTTTGATGTATTAAATAAGAGAGTTGACTCTGGTAGACCCCATAAAGGGATTAAGGATTTGGATTTTGAAGGGAAACCCCAAAGAGAGGGGTAACCCCCAACCAAACCCATCCTAACATGCGTTTGGTATGCGTGTTAGGGTGGGTTAAACCGGTAGAAGGTAATTCATTTTTTGTATTTTGGTGTTTGGATAGAGGGTTAAATTGTGGATGAGTTTGTTATGATATGATTGTATTTAAGTTTGGAAAAATGAGCAGTTATTGTGATGCAATTGTATTGGAGTTTGAAAAAGTAGGTAAAGTTGAGTAATTTATATTTTTTAGATGATATGATGGTATAATATATTTTTTTGGAATAAACAAAAGAGAAATGATTATTTAATGTATTAAAAAAGGAGGAAGAGTGAGCCCCACGTGAGAGAGAAAAAAGGGAAGTTTGCGAGGGTAAATCCCTCAAGGGGGGGTTAACCCCCTAGCCGAACATGCTCTAAGGGTGCGTTTGGATGTCGGGTTACCCCGAAATAAACTGGGGGAGGGTAACCGATTTTGGTGTTGTGGTGTTTGGATGGGAGGGTTTTGGGTTGAGAGGGTTTGTTGTGATTGATTGTATTGAAGTTTGTAAAAATGAGTAGTTTTTGATATGATTGTATTTAAGTTTGGGAAAGTGAGTAATTATTGTAATATAATTGTATTGAAGTGTGGAGAAGTAGGTAGAAGTTGAGTATTCTATAATTTTTAGATGATATTATGGTATAATGTATTATTTTTTTGGAATAGATAAATAAGAACTTATTTATTTAATGTATTAAAAAAGAGAGAAGGAGTGGACCCCACACGAGAGAGACAAAGGGAGGTTTTGGGGGTGGGGGTGGGGGGGATAAACCCCCCAAAGGGGGGTTACACCCCTAGCCAAACATGCTCGGTGTGTTTGGTACGCGGATTACGGGTGGGTTAAACTGGTATAGGA